>CM066042.1:95574661-96784289 GCA_033557465.1 Ichthyophis bannanicus | reverse complement strand
TACTAGACCCTTTTCTTCCATGATAGACTCTAGGACCTCTAGAGCTCTGTTCCTCCTGGTCTTTCTACAGGGCTGGCAGTCGATCAATGGGTCCAGGACCATATTGAAGTCTCCACCTAACACGATAGAGGAAGAGGAATACTCCAAGAGTACCTCTGCCAGACCTTGAAGGAATTTGGGGTTGTCACAGTTAGGTGCGTAGACGTTAAGGAACACTATTTGTTTCCGATCAACGGTAACCTGGGCACTAGACCACCTTCCTTCAGGGTCAGCTCTGAGCACATGACCTTGAGCCTTCTTGGCCTTATTAATTAAGATTGCCACCCCATTTTTCTTCCCAACTGCTGCAGCATGAGACACCAACTCGTATTTGCCTGTACCCAATTTCGCCATCTCAGCAGCAGAAAGGTGAGTTTCCTGCAACATCACTATATCGGCTCCTTGCTTGTAACAGTAAGTAAGGATCTTTTTGCGTTTAGCAGGATGTTTAATGCCCTTTACATTCAGGGACATTACCTTAAGAGAGAGCATTTAACCGAACATACTGGGGGGCCCCCGAGCCCAGGATCGCTTTGTACACACAGGCCTGCATCATACAGAAAATTATCTGAGGATTGTAAGGTGTCACCATAAACACTGCAAAACAGACTACCAGCAGGGTGAGCCATCGTAGGTCCACAAGAGGCATCCTGGTATCCCCTTCCCTTTAACAGATGCATAACAGAAACATAGTACAGCAAGATCTCCCCAACACCACTGTTTAATCACATAACCCTCAGACAAATACCCCACTTGCCTCCAGATATCTCCCGAAGTATCCCGAGGGGTACACGGGAGGGGCAGAAAACATGCGAGGCCAAGGAGGAGCCCATCCCAGCTAGACACATGTAATATTTACATCACATACCCTCGTCTTCCTCCCGCTTAACAGATCATAATCAAGATACATAAATCTAGCGACACAGGAGAAAAGTAAACCCTGTACCTCTTGAGTCTACAACTGCCATCAAGAGCGGGAGACACATGGAGAGGGGGAAAATACCTGAGTACACAGAATAGTATAAAACATCAGAGTCACAGTAGTCATTGCATTTGCAAAGCTTCATGTTCTTCAATAAACTGTAAAACTTCAGCCGGATCATAGGACTTGGAGCTGTTGTTGTAGGTGATCTTAAGGCGAGCAGGATAGAAAAGGCCAAATCGCACTTGCAATCTCTGAAGCCTAGGCCGTAGAGCCAGGAACTGCCGCCGTTTATCCGCTGTGACTTTGCACACATCAGGGAAAAAGGAAAGCTTGCTACCCTCGAACTCCCACACAGCTTGCCTTTTAGCTGCAGCCATAATTTGAATAACTTGCTGGTGACGAAGCAGGCAGAAAATTATCGGGCGAGGAGACTTCCCGCTCGTTGACCGCTGCGATGGCACTCTATGAGCGCGCTCTATTTCCAGCTGCCCAGCAACTTTCACCTTAAGGCAGGAAGCAGTTTCCCCAGAAACGCAAAAAGATCCGGGCCCTCCGCTCCCTCAGGCAGACCCACCAGACGGATATTGTTCCTCCGATTGTGATTACTTAAGTCTTCAGTCTGCAGCTCAAGACGTTCCATGCGCTTGCACAACTTGGGTAAGGGTATTAGCTGTTCCCTATGTGCCGCAATTGCGTTTTCTGCCTTGTCCAAGCGTTCAGTTAGATCTTGAAAACGCACCTTCATGTCCCCGAGCTCCGTCTGCACTCTTACCAGCGCATCGCCATTAGCCAGCACAAGATCTTTTACCGCCCGGATTTCCACAAGCAGCTCTCTCATACCTTCCCCCGAGTCCCGGGAGGCAGCCATCTTTTGAGGCGAGAGAGGGTCAGACTTCGCTCTCTTCGAGCCCGAATTCACTGCCGCAGGAAAGTCTAATTTGGTTGGTTTCCCCCCTGCCATAACGCCGGTACCTTCGGACACCGGACTAGGGGATTTTTAGCTACTCAGCTGGGGAAATGTGCACTATATTTCCAGGAATCAGGCCAGGGAATAACAGTGCTTAATAGTTAAGCCGCCATCTTGCTTCCCTGCAGGCTCCGCCTCCGAGGTTGAACTTGTTCTATATGTGCTCCTGGTTTGAGTCACCAGCTGAGAAGGGAATCTCGAGATGAGGGTGTGTCTGGCTCCCATGGTTAGCTTGAAGATGTTGAGCCATCTGCTCTGGGTTTATTGGAGGTTTCATGTTAGTTATTGTGGGGTTCTTTGAGTGAATTAGCTATATCAAATAATTCCCTCGGCTTGTTGATAGAGGTCTTAATGAGGTTTGTGTAGTATTCCTGTTTGCTTTATAGGTGATGTCACAATATTTATTTAGCTCCTGTATGTGCAATCTTTGTGTTGATGTTTTTTGAAGGCTCTCCATCAATTTGGCATAGTTCAGATTTCTGGTCTTTTAGGTTTCTGGAGTACCAGGGGGATGTGTTTACATTTATGGACCATTGATGGTGCTTTATCAGTAAAATTACTCCAATGCTTGATTCTCACTCCCCAGCTGCCCACATAGACTCTGATATCCAAGTGGAACACCACCATCTCAGCTGACGCTAAAGTCCTGGCCATCAAATGGAAGGAACCTGCAAGAAGCATAAGTGGTTACTGTTTGTTGTTTTTGCATTTTTTGTTGGGCAAGTTCAAAAGTGATTTAATGAAGGTCGGACCAGGGGATTGGTGATATATGGATGGAGGCTGTCGTGAGGTTGGTGCTGTGTGCTGTGTGTTCCACCTTTAATGTGAGTGGGGTTGGAGACTATTTGTGCAAATTGGAGGTCCTTCATGGCATCTATGAATCCTATGGCTTGTTGTTTAGTTAGTGAGGCTAGGTTGAAGTCTCCTAGCAGGAGAATGTTCTGGTTACTGGTATGGTTAAAAGATAGAAAGCAGAGGGTAGGGCTAAATGGCGAATTTTCCCAATGGAGAAAGGTGAATAGTGGAGTACCCCAGGGATCTGTGCTGGGTCCACTGCTTTAACATATTCATAAATAACCTGGAAATGGGAATGAGTGAGGTTATCAAATTTGCAGATGACACAAAACTATTTAAAGTTGTTAAAACCCAAGAGGATTGTGGAAAATTGCAAGAGGATCTTGATAAATTGGAAGACTGGGCATCAAAATAGCAGATGAAATTTAATGTGGACAAGTGCAAAGTTATGCACCTAGGGAAGAACAACCCAAACTATGGTTACACAATGCAAGGTTCCACATTAGGAACCACCACCCAGGAAAAAGATGTAGGCGTCATCGTGGATAGCATGTTAAAACTCTGCCCAGTGTGCAGTGGCAGCCAAGAGAGCAAATAGAATGCTAGGTATCATAAGGAAAAGAATAGAAAATAAAACAAAGGATATTATAATGCCTCTGCATCGTTTCATGATGCGACTGAACCTTGAATATTGTGTGCAATTCTGGTCGCCACCAAAATGGTAAAGGGATGAAAGGATACCCCTATGAAGAGAGGCTAAAAAGGTTAGGGCTCTTCAACCTGGAAAAGAGATGGCTGAGAGGAGATAGAAGTCTATAAATTAATGAATGAGTGGAATGGGTAAATGTAGATCTATTGTTTATACCATCAAAATATAGAAAGACTAGGGGGCATGCAATGAAGCTACAGGGTAAACTATTCAAGACAAATAAGAGAAAATATTTTTTTCACGCGTGTAATCAAACTCTGGAATTTGTTACCAGAGTAAGTAGTAAATCTGTTAGTGTAGCTGGGTTTAAAAAAGGTTTGGACAAGTTCCTGGAGGAAAGGTCCATAAACCATTAAAAAGGGACCCAGGATATCACTGCTTGCCCCAATACAAGCATTGTGGAACCTGTGTCTTTTGGGGAAACTGCTATTTACGTATGACCTAGATTGGCCACTGTTGGAAACAGGATACTGGGCTTGATGGACCTTGGTCTGACCCAGTATGGCATCTTTTGTGTTCTTATGTTCTTATATTGTGTCAAAGATAGTGGAGAGATCATCTGGGCTGGAGGAGGGTGATCTGTAGACCAGACTGAGTGTGTATTGTTTGTTTGAGATGGTGATCATTTCCAGGTTGCGTGGGAGGTAAGCTCTACACTGTTGAATTGAAGATACAGATCCCTCTTCCCCTTCCTGAAGTCTGTGGGCAGTTGTGGATGTTGTGAGTATTTGTATTTAGCTGGTTTAGGAGCACATTATCTGTTTCCAGGAACCAAGTTTCAATAAGACACAGGATGTCAATTTTGTCATCTTCGATGATCTTTTATTATGTGGACTTTGTTTCTGCTTGATCTGGTGTTGATTAGGGCATGTTTAATGGTGGTTTGTGGTTTGCTGTGTTTTTGGGTTGGCTGGAGTCCATTGTTGAAGGGCATTGTGGAAAACGTTTGATGAGGTCAGACTGATTAACTTGTCTTGGTGGGTGCCAGGAAGACCAAAGCTTGGGCTGTTTGATGTGTCTAGGGTAGTAGAGGATTGGGATGGAGGCATAGTAGAGGGAGAAGGTACTGCCTGTCAGGGCCATGATGATTAGCCTGATTAGGGCAAGGTATAAACCTTGAAGCTGTATGTTGGTTAGGTGGCGGAGATGCTCATGTCATGTAAGAATGTGCCTTCTTGTCACTGTCTACTTTTACACACCTAACTGCAGGGGTAATTCTATAAAAACCCTTTTACATGCAGAATAATTTACCCACATTATGGATTAGATCTCCTAGTGAGCCACCAAATCTTTTAGGAACAGGTGGAAAAAGCTCACAGATAAGTTATGCCAACTGGGTTAGGGAACACTTTGGGTGAGAAGGCTCTGTCCTGGTGGGCTATGGAGAACCAACTGCAATAGACATTGGGATCTTCCAAAAACAGAGCTTGGAATGGAAGCAGGTCTAGAGAAGAGGACTTATTGTGATCTTTGACTTCTTCATGCCTCTCCCTGAGCTCATGGAATTTTACAAATGACATTCAAGTGAAATCTGGGATGTCCAGGCCAGAACAGCTGAAATAAAAAAGCAGGCACATCCAAGTTGAGGCACCATTTTGCAAGTGCAGACGTGCCTGAGATGGATGGCTGCAGGGACATTTAGACATCCTCAGAATAGTATTCTAGACCTTGAATATCTAGGAATAGCCTAACGATTAGCATAGTGGGCTAGGACTAAGAAATAAGGTTTCAAATCCCACTGCTGCTATCATTGTACTGGGGATGGTAGAGTACCATCTTTTCTATGCCTTCTGAATGTTTTCTGACAAAAAAAAGCACTTTCCCAATGCCTATTTGTGCCTGGAGCAGGTATAACCTTAGACATGATTCCAGACATCCAAGATATTTCTGAGATCAGGCAGTGACGTTCAGATTCATAGGAACACCTTGGCCACGCCTCCACCATGCCCCAGTTCAGACTTGGACATCCTCATGCTGGCAATGTCCACAGACCCAGCTTCTAAAAAGCCTCTGGAGATGTCTCTGCTTTGGGTGTCTCTATGCCCATTTTCAGACATTCAAAGCAAGAATAGGACTTCTAAAATCTTGAACAAATCACAGCTTTACACAGACTTGCTTCAACTAAAGACTATTCACCAAAGGCTAGAATGCATGTTAATACCATTCAGTGTAAACTGGTAAATGTACACTATACACTGGTTTAACATGCATGCTAGAGCTCTAAAGTCAGAACACATTAATAAGCATAGTGTAACATCTGTATGTAAATGAAGGAACATCATATACAAATTAGGATTTAGTGAGTGCATGAGAATATTCTGCATGTATTAGCTAAAGCCTAAGATTTAGCATCTGCCTTAGACTAGAGTAACAGTGTGCGCGCTCTTGGATGGGCTCAGGTATCAGAAAGTACTATGGCTTAAGGTAATATTACAGAGAAGCCCTTGAGTTAAGGCATCCTCCTTCATTTATCTTTGCAAATGAAAAATACACCTTTTGATAACTTACTACACAAAGAACAATTTTGAAGCTATCTATGCTCAGGGCAAGATTTAGGCACAGGCAACTGCCTAGGATGTGTTATTTTGAAGGCCTCAAATACCCAGGCCAGAGAAAAGCCTGTCATTTACATAAGGGCCATGTGTGGTGCTTGAGGGGCATCACAGTGGTACTATGGCCAGCTTCTGCTTTTCTCTGAGATTTCCGACACCCCTTCTCCCCCCAGTCTGGGATCTGCTCTCTGGTCTTATCTATGGGCATCAAAACCTTAAATCTAGTACTGTCCTTAATAGGAAGAGGCCATACATACTTTGCGCCAGTTTGCGAGGCAGAAGTACATGCTACTTTTGCTTTGAAACTTGCTAAGGGTATAAACTACATGCAGTCACTTACAACTGGGATGCACTGGGGGTTAAAGATAGGGAAGTAGGGAGTGGGACTGCTCCAACAAGATGATTTATGGGAGCTATGGAGTATAAGGCAGAGGAGACGGATAAAGAAAAGGACATGACAGTGACAGACCCCAACACACAGTTGAGTGCTTCAAAAATAAATCTATACTTATGTACACAGAATGAAATTCCAAGCAAAAGATTCACAAAGGACAACACTTCAAAAATTTTAAGGCACAAATAGTTGCCATGCACTTACCTCCTAGGAGGCCAACTTCACAGAGAAAGTGAGCATAGGCCTCTTCCTACCTTTATACTGCCACTACTCTCAGCTTGATGATGTAGCACACCCTGATTGGTCTTCTATGAATGCGCCCTGGGTTAATTGGATTCTGAAGAATACATCTCTACTGATTGGCTCCCTGTGCCTATTTAACTCAGGAATGTTTAGTCCACTCTGTATTCAGATAGTTTATTCATGTGTGTGTGTTGCTGCTAATATTTGGTGTTTGATATTTGCTAGTCCTGTGTTGACTTGCTTGTTCCTGGACCTCACTATTACCTGCTAGTCTGGATTTGGTTATTTGCTTGGTTCTTTTTCTGCCTGGGATTTGGAATCTAACTCATCCAGCATAGAACAACTCAGGCCTGTGCTTCAAGTCCTGGAAACTCCTGACTACTGGAGAGCTCAACCCAAACCAAACGTGGGCTGCTTTAGGTGAATATGAACTCTCTAGGACCTAGGTCCCTGGTGTTAGCTGAAAGTGGACCCAGCAGTGACAATAGTGTTAAGAATAAAATAAAAAACACTTCAAAAGCTCCTTACCATTGCCATAATTGTGCACATGTTTCACAGCAGGTGGTTTACAGTGCAGTCAAGGCTGAAGCAGGTGAGGGCTAAGTCCCTCACAGAGGTTATTGAGGCAGAACCATGAGGAATGGTCAAGAGATTTTCTTCCCACCCAAGCTCAGATGTCTCTCTGTAACCTATCCACCTCTGATCCAGGGTCCTCTTAGATGGATGTTTATGCTGACATAGAAAGCGGCTACAATGAAAGAAGTCAGTGGATAAGTCATACAGTACTGTTGATGATCACCTGAAATATTTATCTATTTACTTAGATTTAGCTCAAGCATTTCCACTGGTAGCTCAAGGCAAGTTACTTCCAGGTACAGTAGATACTTCTCTGTCCCCAGAAGGCTTGTAGTCTAAGTCTGTAACTTTGGCAATAGAGTGTTAAGTGATTTGCCCGAGATCACAAGGAGCATCAGTGAGATTTGACTCTTGGCTTCCCGATAACCACTTGGCTACTCTTCCAAAGACAATAAAGACAGCTGTCTGAGCATTTATGGCTTCTTTCAGCTTGCTAGTTCTTGCAGTTCTTTGTGTTTGAATATGTACCTCTTTCCATAGAGCACCGAGGCCCTCACAGTTTGTGCCTTTGTACCAGCATTAAGACTTGCTGAAAAAGGGAGAATGCTTGAATAATATTGCCCTCCTGAGTCAGGTTTGGTCAAATTCCTAACAGGCATCATTGAGATGAATCTGATATGACTGGGCCAGGCAACATCTGAGCCCAGTTCGTCTCCTCTTGCCACACTCACAAGGATGGATGTCGTCTGAGAGTATGGATTGGGCATAAATGATATGGGTGGCAATGTCTTTCAGATGAAGCCATCACCTGCCTGCCTTGATCGTTCTCCCTCACTGGCAGCTGTGAGATCTAATGGTATGCTTCCTGTACATCAGATTTTGGGGTGCTCTCCACAAAGTCAATGGGTCTGGAAAAGGTACAGAGATATGTATGTTGTATTATTGGGGACCAATGTGGGATCAAAATGCAGGTTAATACTGTTGAGGCACACTTTTAGCATATACATGCTAAAATGTAGTGCATTGCCTGTAAAGATTCTGTTTAGCATGCAAGTCAAACAATACACATGCTAAAACATTTTTATACATGTTGTGGTATGTAGTCTCCCTAACGATCTAATTATATACCTTACAAACCTAGGTGCTCTTCTTCGCAACCTATTCTATACCTGCCATAACATAGGAACCACCCATATACTATCCTTTCATGGTCAAGCACAGTGCGCACATTAGCAAGTAAATAGTATTTGCAAGCATAAGATAAAATAGCTCAAACCTTTATTACCAAATATGCATTAACCTCATCCTAAAATAGTTATAGCATAAAGAACTTGAGAATGATGCATGTAGAATTTAAAAAATATTCACATCTTTGACTTCAAACATAGGGCAAATCTATCTGAAAATATATTTGGGAAAATAGATAGGAGACCTTGGAATAAGAGCCACAGAACCATGCGATTCTGACAACTGTTGGTTTTTGCAAGGCCTCAAAGCAAGTCTATATCTATTTCACTTTGCAGTCCTGTGCACACCTGGGAGGTCTGGGCACTGATCTTGTCATTAGAAAGACGTGCTGTATGAGGCACCAGTATCTGAATACCCGTGGCGTATTTATAAGGGAAGAATAGTGAGAGCAGAATTATCATTAATCACGGCTCTGTTTGATGAATGTCAGAGCAGTTCAGGTGAAGAGTGCAACTTTATACAATGAAGTGAAAACAGACAAGAACACTAAAGGAGGTTATGTTTGCTTAAAGAGCTTCAGGATTAGGGTTAAGAAGTGCAGCCCAGGCTCACCCGGAAGTAAAGTGACTGCTTATTCTCTTGTCCCTTGAACTATTCTTGGGAAATCTGACTGGGTGAAATTGTGGTGGGGAGGAAAAGTGGAAGCCAGACTAATGAGAGAAAATGCTTCTGCTAACTGGCCTGCAGGAGTCCTGCCCTTTGCTTGGCGATAAGATCTTTGTTTTTTTGTGTGTAAAACTCAGAAAAAAAAACCAAAAATTCAATGTCCATTTGAAAATGAAAGATGTAATTCTGCAACTGCCCATCCTGCCAAGCCATTTGGTGAGAGCTGTGGGATCCCAGGTTGACACCGAGCAGAGGGTCATTTGGGGAGAAGTGAGGATAAGATCCCCCTCCCCCCACACCCTCAGTGTAAAACAGGATGAAATAATAAAGGGGAAGGCAAGAAGCAGGTTGATCCGATGGAAAGCTTGACAAGCTCTTTGAAAGGAGTGACTCCATTAGCACAGTCCTTGCTTTGAAGCCAGAAGATTCAGAGTTCAAAGTGCAGGATCCACAGCATTAATAAAATAATAAATGTTACAGGTACACAGAGGAGCAACTAATTTTCAAAATATAGGACTAGAGACTTGTAGAATAAGGAACTGCAGGGGAGCAGGTACAGCAGTCCCTTTGCAGATATCACGCGTTGCTGCAGTAAAGCAACTAGCGCCACCCATTGAGATGGCTTCAAATGCCCACGCGAGCAGTGCTGTGGTGGGAACGCCCCCATCCTGCCCCGCTACTGCCCCGACGCGTGTAAACCAGATAGTGTGGGGTTTTTTTGCATGGGGTCCTATGCTACTTATTAGCACGCTGAAGATATCGTACGCTAACACCACACTACCTGGGTAGCACACTTTAGTAAACATGCCCCACTATTTGCAAATAATTTATGCTATATGTAAAATGCAATGAAAATAACAAACCTAAATCGCACTGGAGGAAGAGTCGTTTTTGGTACATTTTGAAACTCAGTGAAATGAGTCTATCTCACTGCATTTCAAAATATTCATGGAAGTTTTCCCAGGTAGTCCTGGAACCCCTCCTACCCAAACTCCAGATCTATAGTATCCTTGCTATTTTGGTCCTGAACATTATCAACGACATTCTCGCAAAGTGTCATCAGAATCCACCATCAGTACTGCTGAAGACGGGGGGGGGGGGGGGGGGGGGGAGGGGTGCTGCAACTGGGGCAGTTCAAGACAATCTGCTGTAAAAATGGAGAGGCTTCCTCGGAGATCTAGTCGGAGAACAGGGGGTCCCCTCACAGACAGGTAGTTGCCCCAAGAATAAAGAAAGCAACATATTCCCTGTCTATTTTCTTTTTAAACTTTGCGATGGTGTTTATGTTCAGCAAAAACTGTAGAAGTTTAATTATGTGGTCTAGGAATCTAATATAAAACATAGACCTGTCATCCTGCACACTGGACTGGCGTGGTATTTAATGTAAATATATACTCTGCAAAAGGCAAAGGGGGATAACACACCGAGGAGCACAAAGGAAAAAGGGAAAAACCATAGCACAGATTATAACTACTGGTTAGAGTAGTGGGTTAGGAACAGGGCAGCCAGGGTTCAAATCCCACTGCTGCTGTTACATAGTAACATAGCATATGATGGCAAATAAAGACCAACATGATCCATCCAGTCAAGGCGGCAAGAGTAGGTGCACCTGCTGCTCCGTGCAGGTCGCCCCTCCCCATGCCTTTGTTTAGGGGTGTACCCACAGCTCCATGTAGGTCACCCCTATTTGTTCAGATATAAGAGATACTTATGTTGACATTGTGATGACTACTGGGGGTGATGCAGTGCCTAACTTACCAGGGCAAAATTCTGCCTTGGAAGGCACATGCTAATTTGCCAATGCCTGGATCCTGCCTTGAACAAACTCACCCAGAAGCTGTACTAGCCTCTGTCTTTCCTCCTCCCAGCACATTCTCTTATATAGTCTTGCTACTCCCAGAACCCTTCCCTTATGTCATTAGTCATTAGAAATGGATAAATGGATACATCATTAGGAAAGTGAAAGGGGGCAAGCTGGTGCAGAAAACTTCAAACTTTTCTGCTTCCACCTGTGCTGACTCCCCTCTTCCAGCATGGCTCAGATTGGGTGGGGTTGAGATTTCGAGCGGGGGGGGGGGGGAGTGCAGGCCCATGCATAATTCCACTGCTGTCGCATTAGGGGGTGGCATCGGCCGGGCTGCTCACAGGAATGGAATGATGCACAGGCCTGTGCTTTTGGTTTGTTTTGGTTTCTCTTCAAAGTCTCAGATTCGGGGACCTGCCTCTGCCACTGAAGCGGAGACTTCGGGGAAAAAAACCCAAACAAACCAAAAGCGCGGGCCTGTGCATCATTCCGCTCATGTGAGCAGCCCAACTGGTCCCACCTCCCCTGATGTCGTTGTAGAGGCAGAATCGGCTGGGCCGCTCACAGGAGCGGAATGATGCAGGGGCCCACGGTTTTGGTTTGTTTGTTATTTTATTTTTAAGTCTCAGCTTCGGCGGCCTGCCTGTACCACTGCCGACCCCAACACAGGAAAAACAGCAGGACAGAGCTGCGCTGAATAGCTGATCTTCCGGGGTTTGGGGTTTTTATTTTTGGGAAGTGTGAGTTGGCCACCACTGGCATGATTTGAGGGCATTTTTTTGCCGTCCCCCAAAGGTTTTTCATCTGAGGCAGCTGCCTCACCCTGCCTCCTGATAGAACATCCCCTGTGCTGCAAGATCACACTTTTAGTCACGATATTGGAGAACCTCACCTATCAGCAGCAGTGTACGCCAAGGACTCCCATGAAACTTTGCGAGAACGTTGATTGACAACTCAAAACTAGCCTTCAATATCCAAATGTGCTCAGCTGAGAAATGAGTTCTGCTGGTATGTTTTACTAGGAAGTAGTTTGAAATGAGAGGAGGAGTAGCATAGTGGTTAGAGTGACAGCCTAATTCCCAAGCAATCAGCGCTCAGCTTCCACTGGTACTCCTTATGACCATAGGCAAGTCACTTTATCCTCCATTGCCTTGGAAAAAAAGGCCTGGCAATCTACTTCTGGCAGGGGCTGCTGGGTTGCCAGGAGTTAGCATTGACTTTATGGCGCTAAAAAAAAAGTTTGAAATGATCAAATTCATTTGAATTTGGAGCAAAATCACAATTTACATGAAGGTCCCTGGCAGTAGAAGGGAATCAAAGGTTCAAACCACAAAACCAGGAGGGAAGTCCACCTTGAATAAGTAAGAGCTGGTGTTACAATGATGGCGGTTGCTATGGGTTTCCATTCTACTGGGTACCGATATGCCTTTTGATTTTACTAGAAAAATGCTAATTATAATAGAGTCTTGCAACAAAGGGAAACTTATAATAAGAGCAGAATGTACCGTACAGCTCCTAGCACACAGTTGCAGATTATATACAGTTTATACATGACTCTGGTTGTTTACCGAGAGCCTCACTTAGAGCTTAGTTGCTAATAGGCACATGGAGTGGAAGAAGCTGCAACATTTTGAGAGCAACTGCAAAGCAATCCAGTCAAGTTAGAAAGGATTAATGTGCCCGGGTTTGCCCTGCTTGAAAATTGCCCATCTCGATGTAGGTAAAACTACGCATAATGTTTCACAACATAGATACTTTTAGGGGAGTCTTTAGAGTCAGGTTAGGAAACATCATCTATAGGTTTAATTTTCCCATCTCCGCATGTCATTTCCTAACTAACACCTGCTTTCTGAAAAGTCAGGAGCATAGTGCACAGATCCCTTTTATTCATGGGCAATATTCAAAACTGAAAAGACTTGCAAATGCTTTCTTGGAGAATTAAGTGCAAGGTCCCATGGACTTTGCATTTACATGCTCGCGATGGGCATTCAGTTCATTAGTGCACCTTTAAATTGTAGTGTATGCAAAGTTGATTTAGGAGCATCATTACTAAAGTGTGGTTTGGCTTGCGGTAAACGTACTGTGCAAACAGCATGGGGCCCCGCGCTAAAACTCTCATGCTAACTGGATAGAAACATAGAAACATGATGACAGAAAAAGATCACAAGGCCCATCTAGTCTGTCCTTCCATAACAACAACTACAACAGTCCACTTTCTACCTTTAGAGATCCTCTGTGTTGGTCCCATGCTTTTTTGAGTGGGAATTGGGCAGATTAGGGACGGCAGCTCCGATGCACATTACCGATGTGCCCTATAGTAAACATGTGCCTAAAGGTGTATTAAGCTACGAATTAAGCTGCATACAATTGATTTATATGTATTAAAAGGTTCTAAAGCATGTTAAACATTTTTTATTAAACTGAGCGTCTGAAATGAACTAAAAAAAAATACCCAGAAATCAGGGGAAATTTGACAAAGTTGTCAGAGAACAAACTGAATATTTTTTCTGTGCACTTCTCTGTTTCATAGCCTGTTTGAAAACTCCCCAAAGAGGACTGTCTTAAAAGGCATTTTCTTGGGAAAATCTGCATTTACCTGTGTAAAACAATACAACTGCAAACTGTCGCCCTTGTTCGCGGCAAGCATATGTGCGGATTCCACAAGGCTTACGCTTTAATCCCAGAGCCGTCCCTGTGGTTGTGATTTTGAAATTTACTTGTGCTACTTTTCCCCAGCTTGTCCACCCACCCACTGCGATAGGTGATGTATTTTAGGGTGCTATCTTGTAAAGGGTTTTTGTGCTTCTAAGCCAGCATATGTGCATAAAAGGTCTCTTATACAATTACCCCACGTACAAGTATATGCTATACCAATCAACATGTACTTGTGTGTGACCAAGTGTCAGGCATGTTAGGGGGAGGAGTTTGGATGTAGAGTAGGAGTTGAGCAGAATGCATGTCTGTTATAAAATGTACATGTTTGCACATAAAAGTGCTTTTATTAAAGCCCACAAGATGGTTAACACTCATTTAAGTGCGCACTTACAATCTATGGTGACAATCGCTAAGACATACGTTAATCGACCATCATGCAATGGGAATGGGTGGATTAGGGCGAATGTAGGCAATGATTGCACATTGCGGTTAGAATGGTGTTAATGTGGCAAATAACGCAGGTGCACCTAATGATACCTCTATAGGCGTCATTAGGTGAACCTGTGTTAACTGTGCCATATGTTAGTGTAGGCCTCCATGTGTTAAGTGCTGGAAACAAGTTGGTCATGCCCTCGACAGTTATCGTAGAGGCTTTGAACTTACTATGTGCTATAAATGTGCGTTAAATGCCCGACTTTAACGGGATTAATTAAAAGGTCCCCGTACGTCAGCCACATTTATTTATTTATCTAACAACTTTTTTTATACTGCTATATCTACAAATCAAAACAGTGTACAGGTAACGGGTTAATAAATTTTACATGTAACTTAAACAGTAATTAAACAATAAGATAAGAAAAAAATCTTATAAGAAAACAAAAGCTACAGGTTACAGGAAATGAACGGAGGTTCAACATGCAGAGTAACAGGTTAACATATAGCTTGTATAAGGTTATTTAAGCAACATCAGAAAACATACAGCTGATTGGCATAGTTGTAGCGCAAATAGGAGTGTGCAGCTAGGTGTCGGAGCCAAAATGTTCTACAAAAAGGTGAGTTTTCAGCCTACAGCAGAATTCATTTATGGTAGCTGATGATCGTAGGTCCTGTGGGAGGGAGTTCCATATACTGTAGAGCATGCATTTAGGGAAAAGGTTCTAATCAAGATGGCTTGGTTGTATCATGATTTCAAGGTTGAGACAATTAACAAGTTTTGGTTGGCTTTCCTCCTCGTTCTGTTGTCGGGGGGTTTTAGTATGAGTGGCTGAAGAATATCTGCTGAGAGGTTATGAAGAATTTATATCTACTTCCAAGTTGGTGTAAATGTATGTAGAGTCATTTCAGCTGCTTTTGTGCTGGTATTTTGTAAAGAAGCATAGGTGCGTACGTGTCTCTATAAAAATAGACCTAAAATAGGTGTCTGCTTGCCTCCTGACCTACGTGGCCTGTTATGAAATTATCCTCTCAGTTCATGAGTTCTGCAGCTGCCAACTGTCAAAGAGTAAAGCACAGGTTTTTGCTTTTGAAAATCTTTACAAAGCACCCTGTATTTTGAAACTATGCAAAAAGTCCACAAAAATTCGAAAAAATGCACCTATAAGCTTGTATTATAATCACCGATACACAAATGCTGACACACAAATTTTCATCTGTTGCAAGGCAGATGTAATTGTACACATGTATTCTATGCATGTGTTTGTGTATCTTATAAAGTGCATCACAAATCTTCTCTTGCTCTGCCCAAACTATGCACCCAGGAATGTCTATGCACAGCTCACATAAAATACACGCTTTTGCAATTCTACAAGCATCATTTTCCTTCCCATAGAGTGGGAAGTGTACAGGAGCAAGGAGTTTGTTCCCTTGGATTGCCTCTGACCAGACCATCTTCTACTCTCACATCATGTCTTCCCTTCTAGAGGAGAGCTTTACCCAGCACCCAAAGCAGAAAGTCAAGGAACAGTCAGTGTGCAGTGTTGCCAGATGATCTCAAAACTTCCAGCCCAAATGGGTTAAAAATAGCCCAAAACAGTGACCCACCCTTGGCCTCACCCTCCCTTCCCTGATAGGCTGTCAGATCAGCCAATCGGTTGTGGCCTTGCCCACTTTGCCACATGGCCTAACTCTCCCGTCCCCTGATTGACATATTCCAGTCAATTATTCCCATCCTGCCCAATTTCATTGGTCAGCTCCCATTATGTTGCTCTTGATCCTGATCAATGAGATCCAGTCAATGACTTTGACCTTTCTGAAGCTGTAGTTTGCTCTTTTTTTCACTTTTTTGCTCTACTTTCTGCAGTTTTTTATCCCAAAGGGGCATGGGCAACTTGCTCAGGCAACCACATCCCACGACCAGTGAAATTCTCCCACAGCCTGGGCAATAAAGTTGCCCAATTAGATGGGAAAATCACAGAAATAACATTGTTGGTGTTGATCTTGTGAGCCTGCACCACTCACAGGTTCCGCATGGGCTTCCTGTTATCATGGAATCCCAAGAGTGGAGTGAAGCCACCACAGGGCCTGCAACATGCATGTGCTGGCTCATAGGGCCTACGTGGACTTTTCTTCCAATTCGTGATGCTTCTGCAGGCCCTGGATTTTGACAGGAGACAACAGCATCAAGCCAAATGGCAGCATGATAGTGATACATTTCAAAATTTGCCCTATCCTCTTGCTTACCCTAAGCCACAAAGAAATTTTCAGCTACAAAGAATGATTTAAATCCCCAGTAAAAACATGCCATTATTTTGAAGTTCTTTAGATTGCTATTTAATAAGAGAAGAAAGGGAACCATTTAATATTTAATTAAAATACATTTATCAGCCCAGAAATCTTTAGAAGAGAGATGGTGGAAAATGATATCATTTTTTACCCAAAAAAAGAGAGGAAGTGTTGGAAAAATCTACAGGCATATGGTTTATGAAAGCTTGAATCCCCTTGCAAAGATGAATCATTTGGTCTGGATCAGACCCTGTAAAAGCAACTCCTGAAGAGAAGGTTTGAAAGATAGGAATTTGCCTACCTTAAAACAGTGACTCCATAGACTGAAGACAGTGCAAATGAAGGCTACTCCCCACTGTAATGCAGATCAGAAATGTTCCCAACGGTTTAAAAAAGACTGAGTGTGTATTTTTTCCTCTCTTTGGATTTTGGATAGAAAACAGATGTACAGAAAAGTAAATTTAAGTGTTAAAAATAAAACTAAGAAAAATCGGAAGTAACGAGGCAAAGGAAATGTGTGGAGCTCTCCGATAATTCTTAAAATTCTACACCAAGGGTCCCACCTGGTAGTTCTTTCATCTGGATTCATTTCCTGGACCAGGACTTTCCTCTCGGGTCCAGCTGAAAGAAGGCAGTGAGGAGGAAATCTGTAGTCACTCAAGAGCAACACCTAGTGGCCATAATTCAGGTTTAACAATTAGTGGCCACTCTATTGCTGCTATGGCTGATCTAAATTTGTTGGGAGAGAACAAAAACAGGGGAAAAAACAGTTATTTGTATAGGAAGGCTCATGACACCAGAACCCAACATAGGACAGTTCCTGTTGATCTGTAACCTCAAAGGAATAAGAGGAAATTGCCAGGTTAAAAAAAAACAACTTATAGCCAGAGGGAAGAATGCATATTAGATAACTCATGCTATGCTGATCAAGGAAGAAAGATGGAACTTATTGATTCATCATTAACTATTATAAGAATTTCAAACCAAGCTTATTAATTTACAAGAAAAGAGAAGACTATCTCTTCATTTCACCTGCAAAATGAAGAACTATGTAAGACCATAATTCTTCTTCTTCAAGCAGCTACTATAACAGTAAAATTGAAGTATTTATTTTGCTCCAAAACTTCTTTGTCACCTTGGGGGCATAGTTTTACTCTGAAGGATGAAATTTGATCAGTTTGTAACACCAATAATCCTGAAACCCAAAATAGGACCAGAAACTCAGAACATTTCCAGGAAGGTTTCTGAGGCAGGAAGAGTAGAGGTAAATGAGAACAAGCAAGACAACTAAAGAGAGAAAACATTAAACTCTTTCAGGTTGAGTCACCATGAAGGAAGACTAAGAGCAAAGCTGAAACATGTATATGGAGTATGGAAAGTGAATCAAGGCCGTTTAATTATATATATATATATATATATATATAAGTTTGTGTAAAACAAATATTTTACATAGGTTTAACAAGTTATGGGGAACATTTTAGAATGGCCATCTAGGAAGAATCTGGGACGGCCCGAAGAAAAGATCCAAAATCCAGGGGAATGTCACTATTGCCTTCTGAAAGTGCTCTGTATCCATCCCGAAAAATGAACATCCCAGTAACCAACGGGTTCTAGAGACGGGCTCCACGCAGAGAGAAAAAACATGTACTGTACATGCACGGCTGTAAGACATTTTCCAAATGTGGACTCCCAAAAGTGCACATTTGCAGAACAGATATTTGGATGCCCTGTGTCACCAGCTCTCCTTAAACCCCCGTGTATAAGTGGGTAGAGGTTAAGTGAGTGGTTTTTCCCCACTGAAGCAGCTACTTTACAAATCCTGAAGCTAGGCTTTTTGGGAAATGTAGTCCCTTCACCGAATCAATGAGGAGCAGTTGTGGAAAAGTGGTTTAAGCAACCAAAGGATTTTATTTCCCCTCCCGGGGTGGATTTCACCATGAACAAAGTAACACAAACCAGGTATTTACTGGCATAAGGACAAATCAAAGGTTCTTTAACAGAAAAGGCTTACTTCAGCAATAAACAGGTTGATATCTAGCATTCCAACGTAACAATGCTGTTTCTTCACAGCTCTCTGCTTCTCAATGCTAGTAGTGCTGTACTTTCTCTATCAAAACATGCCTTCAGCGTAATGAGATTATTTCATTAGCAAGCGATATCGTACAGTCCATGATATCTTCATCAATATTCACACAATCAGGTTCAAAGTCCATTAACTCTTCCTGGCTAGAAGGAAATGTTTGTAACGGCAATCCTGATGCCACGCCCTTTCTAACTGCTTCAGGTTTCACCGGATATTCCTGTTAAATACTGGCTTTCACCAACGTTATCAGCACAGGTATTCTCTTCCCAGCTCCAACCCTCTGGGTAAATACAGTCACTGTAACTATTTTTATACCAGCCTTTTGGCTTACCTTTTAGCCTAGCTGGTGGAGGTTTCCTTTGTGGCTTTGGACTGGCTGTAGGTTCCCAACCTAAGCCTTGCACAGAAGATTTCACTTGCCTTCCTGGCTTTCTTTCACTTCTGTGTTCCCCTGGATACTGCAGGTAATCCACTCTGCCCTTATCATATCCTTCCCTTGGGGTTTCTTTTCTTTTCCTGAGGAAAGACACTGTCTCACCCTTCCACAGAGACTCTGGCTTTTTCCTGGCACTGCTGTCTTCGCCGTAGCTCTCATTAGCTTCCTTATCCAGCACACATGCCTCAGCTCCTTCTTCTCCTTCCTCCCCTTCTTCTAACTCCATAAGCTCAACTGAACTCTCTTTATCAGGGTGAATTCTAGGGCAGTGCTCAACTCCACCACCTAGCAGGTGTCCTGCATTAGCTCGTGACTCATTCTCTGAATGGTAGCACGGGCGTTTCTCTTGCCTCTGTGCTTGGTTTCTAAGGTAACCAGGAGCCATGTGCTTTTGTTTACAACTCAGCCCTACTCCTGTTCCTGGCTTTTTAGCCTCATCTAACGGGCTGGAAGGACCCACTACGTCACAGATCCCCCCCCCCCTTAAAATATTACGGGCTGCCAAAGCCTGCGACGGACAGCACGTAACCCCTTGTGTAGGGTTCCTGTGGTGTTCCTTCATAGCTAATTGTACTGTGGCTACCCTTTCTTGCCAGGGTTTTAAAACATTAATGTGATAGACCTGGTGCCGGCCCTTATTATTCTCTACCCGGTATGAGATGGGACCTACCCTCTCCACTACCGTACAGGGCCCCTTCCATCTGGACTCGAATTTTGGTCCTACCTCGGCCACCATAATCACCACTTTATCGCCTACAGCTAATTGACGGGGTTTTGTTCCCCGGTCGTAGTACTTTTTCTGCCTCTTTTTGCTAGCCTGTAAGTTTTCTAAAGAGGCTTGAGCCGTTCTCTTCAAACGACTCCTTAAGTCTTTGAGGAACTGGGGTACTTCTGTCTCCCCCCTATCTGGTTCCACCCATTGTTCTCTGAGTATATCAAGAACTCCTCTGGGGGCTCTACCAAATAACAGCTCGTATGGGGATGCCCCTAGGGACGCCTGTACACGCTCCCTACATGCATACAATACAAAGGGTAACAATGTATCCCACTCGGACATCTGCCCATCTAGTCCCCTCCTAAGCATTTGCTTTATGGTCTGGTTTGTTCTTTCAACCATCCCATTGGACTTGGGGTGGTATGCTGCAGTCCGCACATGGTGTATGCCAAAGGCATCCCACACAGTGGCTAAATATTTTGACAAAAAGTTGCTTCCTTGGTCAGTGAGCATCTCCTGAGGGAAGCCAACCTCACAGAACAATTTTATCAGTTCCAAGGCTATTGTTCTGGCGGAGGTATTTCTCATGGGTATGGCCCATGGGAAACGTGTAGCTTGGTCCACGATCACTAACACGTACTGAAAACCCTGGGGAGTCCTAACAAGTGGCCCTATGATGTCCATTGCCATTCGCCTAATGGGTGTGGATATGGCAGGTGTGGGTATCATAGGCACTGCTCTCGGTTTTGAGGCAGTAACTCGTTGGCAGGTGGGACACGCTTCACAATAGCGGGAAGTTTCCTTGTAGACCCCTGGCCAGTAAAAACGGGCCAAGACCTGGTCCAATGTCCCCTGAATCCCCTTGTGGGCTCCTATTGGGTGGTCATGTGCTAGACGCATTACTATGGCCTTAAATGTGGTCGGTACTACCAACTGCTTTCTTACCTCACCGGTAAGCGGGTTATTACTCTCCCTGTACAGGATATCCCTTTCTAAAAGGAAATCGGGGCAGAGTATCCCTTTCTTCTTGCGCAAACATAAAGGCTCTTTTCAAAGCGGGATCCACTTTCTGTTCCCCTGGGAAGGACGGGAATTTCTTTACTAACTCCGAGGGTACCCATGGTAAGCCCTCCCCGGCTCCCAAATCAGCCCTTCCTTGGGTCCTATGTTGCCTTTCTTGTTTTTTCTTGGCCTTTCCTTTCCTCACCTCCTTGGGCATGGTATCAAAAAGGTCAGTCTGTGCGGGCATTGGGTCTATTGCTTCCTCATCATATTCCCTTTCTAAGTCAGGGGAATCTTCCCTAACTCGGGATGGGCCTGCCACTTCTTCAGCGGGGTCCTCCTCCCTATGAGGGGTTCTTGCCTGGGAGCGGGTAGAGACATAGCCTGTCCTCTCTTCTATACCCTTTTCAATTCCCCGGCAAAATGGGGGCCAATCATTTCCCAAAATTACATCGTGTAACAGCTGTGGGATTATTGCCACCTTTACTTTTTTGGCTGATCCTAAACCTTCTATCATGAGGTCATATACAGGGTAATAGGAAGCTTATCCGTGCAAACACTGTACTTTCACCTGCCCCACTGCTGGACTCGGCGCTACTTGAGCTTGTATGGCTTCCCAGAGCCGTTGGGACACCATACTCTGGTTAGTGCCCGAGTCTAGTAGCGCTTGGGCCTTTATGCCCTCCACCTGGACTGGTAGTAAAAAGCCTGCTTTGAAGTTTTCCCCATTACCAGATACTAAGGCAGTGCATATAATACAGTCTTTTTGCAAGTGCCCAACATTTCCACACTTGAAACATTTTCCCTTAGTAAAGGAAAAAACCCTATTTTCACAAGGTGCTTTACATTCAAAATTCTTACTTACTTTATCAGCCTGTGTCATGCCCAGAATGCCGGATTTTGAGGTCCTTGAGAATTCAGCCTCAAAATACCGTTCTGTCATGGCAGCTGCTTCACTTGTTGTCTTACAGTTCTGTAACATAAGAAACTTTTTAACCTCAGCAGGTACAGCTTCCATGTACTGTTCCAACATTATCTATAGACTCTATATTTTGCTGCTCAGGTTTGAGCCATTTACAGGCTAATCCCTTTATTCTAAAATACAGGGCTTTAGGGTTTCTCCAGGCTTTACCTTTGCCTCCCTAAACCTGCACCTGTAGAACAGAGGGGTGAGCCCTAACCTGTCTCGTACAGCATTCTTTACTGCGTCATAATTCATTACTAAGGTAGCTGGCATTGACTTGTATGCCGACAAAGCTTCACCAGATAAAGACATGGCAAATCTTATAGCCCACTGCTCCTTAGGCAGTTTGACGGCTTCTGCAATCCGTTCAAATGCATCCACATAATCATCTAAATTGTCAGTAGGAGATAACTGTCCCAGCAAAAGTGAACCGGTTCCATTTAGTCCTACCCCTTGGGTAAATCCTGGAAAAACGTCCGCTGGCTCCTGCTGTTGCTTTGCTAAATGTTCTATGAGAGCATTTACTGGTTTCAGCTGTTCTTGTAAGGCAGTCATCGCTTGGTCATGCACCCTTTGCGACATCTCCAGCTGCTTATCCCATTGCAGGGACATCCACGTTAGTATTTCGTGCGGGTCCATTCTGGATCTCCTGGTATCTGCAACAGAACAACAACAAAAAATCAAGTGTGGCCCAAAAAAAAAAAAAGAGAGAGAGAGAAAAAAATTCTCCTTTTTTTTTTTTTTTCAACGCCATGCACTATTCCTGTGCACCACCTTTTCTCCTTTGTATCCTCCTCCACCCGTGCCCAGCTACAATTACCTGGCACCAGTGCAGAGTCAGGCACTGAGAAAAGGGAACTCCCCAGTCTGACCGATCGTCAGCCGAGCTCTGGATCTTTTCCTCCTGGCTGTCAGCTCTTGCTGAAGGAACCTCGTCCTTGTGGTGTCCTCAAATCCAGGTAAAAATCCAAACTACTACGCCATTTGTCACCAGCTCTCCTTAAACCCCCGTGTATAAGTGGGTAGAGGTTAAGTGAGTGTTTTTTCCCCACTGAAGCAGCTACTTTACAAATCCTGAAGCTGGGCTTTTTGGGAAATGTAGTCCCTTCACCGAATCAATGAGGAGCAGTTGTGGAAAAGTGGTTTAAGCAACCAAAGGAATTTATTTCCCCTCCCGGGGTGGATTTCACCATGAACAAAGTAACACAAACCAGGTATTTACTGGCATAAGGACAAATCAAAGGTTCTTTAACAGAAAAGGCTTACTTCAGCAATAAACAGGTTGATATCTAGCATTCCAACGTAACAATGCTGTTTCTTCACAGCTCTCTGCTTCTCAATGCTAGTAGTGCTGTACTTTCTCTTTCAAAACATGCCTTCAGCGTAATGAGATTATTTCATTAGCAAGCGATATCGTACAGTCCATGATATCTTCATCAGTATTCACACAATCAGGTTCAAAGTCCATTAACTCTTCCTGGCTAGAAGGAAATGTTTGTAACGGCAATCCTGATGCCACGCCCTTTCTAACTGCTTCAGGTTTCACCGGATATTCCTGAGTTAAATACTGGCTTTCACCAACGTTATCAGCACAGGTATTCTCTTCCCAGCTCCAACCCTCTGGGTAAATACAGTCACTGTAACTATTTTTATACCAGCCTTTTGGCTTACCTTTTAGCCTAGCTGGTGGAGGTTTCCTTTGTGGCTTTGGACTGGCTGTAGGTTCCCAACCTAAGCCTTGCACAGAAGATTTCACTTGCCTTCCTGGCTTTCTTTCACTTCTGTGTTCCCCTGGATACTGCAGGTAATCCACTCTGCCCTTATCATATCCTTCCCTTGGGGTTTCTTTTCTTTTCCTGAGGAAAGACACTGTCTCACCCTTCCACAGAGACTCTGGCTTTTTCCTGGCACTGCTGTCTTCGCCGTAGCTCTCATTAGCTTCCTTATCCAGCACACATGCCTCAGCTCCTTCTTCTCCTTCCTCCCCTTCTTCTAACTCCATAAGCTCAACTGAACTCTCTTTATCAGGGTGAATTCTAGGGCAGTGCTCAACTCCACCCCCTAGCAGGTGTCCTGCATTAGCTCGTGACTCATTCCCTGAATGGTAGCACGGGCGTTTCTCTTGCCTCTGTGCTTGGTTTCTAAGGTAACCAGGAGCCATGTGCTTTTGTTTACAACTCAGCCCCCTACTCCTGTTCCTGGCTTTTTAGCCTCATCTAACGGGCTGGAAGGACCCACTACGTCACACCTGGTAGCTATCAGTCCAATTTTTAAAAAGGATTCCAGGGGTGATCCAGGAATCTATAGACCAGTGAGTCTGACTTCAGTACCAGTCATAATAGTAGAAAACATTATAAAGAACAAAATTAATAAACATTTAGATAGTCATGGTTCAGTGGGAGAAAGCCAACATGGATTTAGTCAAGGAAGGTCTTGTCTTACTAATCTGTTATATTTTTGAAGGTGTGAATAAACAGGTAGACAATGTTGAGTCGGTTGATATAGTGTAAATGGATTTTCAGAAAGCCTTTGACAAGGTCCCTCATGAGAGACTCTTGGCCACATTAAAAAGTCATGGGATTGGAGGCAATGTAGTATTGTGGATTAGGAACTGGTTAAAAGATAGAAAGCAGAGGGTAGGGCTAAATGGCCAATTTTCCCAATGGAGAAAGGTGAATAGTGGAGTACCCCAGGGATCTGTGCTGGGTCCACTGCTTCTTAACAGTTTCATAAATGACCTGGAAATGGGAATAAGGAGGGGGTGATCACATTTGCAAGAGGATTGTGAAAAATTGCAAGAGGACCTTGATAAATTGGTAGACTGGATGTTCAAAGTGCAGATGAAATTTAATGTGGACAAGTACATGACACAGATCTGGACAATGTACATAGTTATTTGTAAATAGTTCTGCCTATCCTTATTGGATACCAAATGCCTGCTTAAAATTTGATATGTTGAAATTGAAGATGTTCACTGTTATACTACTTTGAGTTCCCTGTAAACTGCCTTGATTCCTTGGATGCAGCAGTATATAAAACCGAAAAATAAATAAACAAGTACAAAATTATGTACCTATGAAAGAACAACCCAAACTATGGTTACACGATGCAATGTTCCACATTAGGAACCACTACCCAGGAAAAAGTTTTAACCGTCATTGTGGATAACATGTTGAAACCCTCTGTCCAGTATGCAGCGGCGGCCAAGAAGGAAAATAAAATGCTATGAATCATAAGGAAAGGAATGGAGAATAAAACAAAGGAAATTATAATGCATCTGTATTGTTCCATGGTGCGACCACACCTTGAATATTGTGTGCAATTCTGGTCACTGTATCTTTAGAAGGATATAGCAGAATTAGAAAAGGTACAGAGAAGAGCCATGAAAATGATAAAGGGGCTGGAAGAATACCCCTACGAGGAGAGGCTTAAAAGATTAGGGCTTTTCAACCTGGAAAAGAGACAGCTGAGGAGGAGGATCATCAGGGAGGAAGTGGGAGCTGCTAGCCCCTCCCGCTCCCCCACCAAGGCCCAATCGGGGCGCAACAGCCAGCTGATAAAAGCATGAACCGGCAGGACTCAGCCTCTCTCACACCACGCTGCCGATTGGACATCAGGGGAGGAAGCGGGAGCTGCTCGCCCCTCCCGCTCCCCCCACCAAGGCCCAATCGGGGCACAACAGGCAGCATTTAAATGACCGGGACACGGTAGCAGGGCCGGCTTTCGCCCTTGCAGACATATTCCAATGTAAAGGAAAAAGAAAAAGAATCCAATCCAGCCTCCATGACCCCAACAAAGCATGAGCGCTCATGGTCACTCCGCCTCCACCGACTCAGTCTCCACATCACCATGTAAGCATACTCTATATGTATCCCCTGATGTAATGTAGTGTACGCCATGATGCCCAGCCCAGCTATAATGTAACCCTGATGTGTTGTAATGTACTCTTGGTGTAATTGTAATGTATGTACTTATTTATACTGTGTGTGTAGTAAATGCGCAGTAGTACTAGTAGTAGTAATGGGAGACAGCCAATCTGGCTTTGCCCTAACTAGATTATTACTCTGTGTGTATTTCTGTTGTCGTGATTAGATTGTAAGCTCTGATGAGCAGGGACTGTCACTCTCTATATGTCTGCGTATGATGTAGCACTTTATAAATGTTTAATAGTAGTAGTAGTAGTAGTAGGGGAGATATGATAGAGATCTTTAAATTAATGAATGGAGTGGAACGGGTAAACGTAGATCGATTCTTCATGGCATCAAAAAGTAGAAAGACTAGGGGATATGCAATGAAGCTTTAGTGTAACCTATTTAAGACTAATATGAGAAAATATTTTTTCACTCAACGCGTAACAAACTCTGGAATTCGTTACTGGAATATGTAGTAAAAGCTGTTAGTGTAGATGGGTTTAAAAAAGGTTTGGATAAGTTCCTGGAGGAAAGGTCTATAAATCATTATTAAAGAGGACCCAGGAAATCCACTGCTTGCCCCAATACAAGCATTATGGAACCTGTGTGTCTTTTTGGGAAACTGCTAAGTACTTGTGACCTGGATTGGCCACTGTTGGAAAGAGGATACTGGGCTTGATGGACCTGGTCTGACCCAGTATGGCATATCTTATGTTCTTAAGTCCCAAGGCCTCTTTGATTGGATTTTAAACTGGAAGCCCCAAACCCTCAGAAGGAGGGCATCTATGTTATGAGACGAGCATGTCCTTCTAGATGGACATTTTCTTGCTTGGGATGTTTTTATACCCAGCTTTCTAAAATTGCTCCAAGGATTTGTATGTCTAAGTGCCCTTTTCAGATGTCCAACTCACGAACAGAACTTCTAAAATGACCCTTTTATATACAGAGTGGGGCAATTTTGTGTCAATATTGACCTGCAGCATTCAGCATTTTGTATTTAATGCCAGCCACAGTGGTTAAAAAAATCCAAATATTCAGCACCGGCATCTGGATACCGGTCAACACTGATTATCCATATGGAGCAGTGACCGGTGGCATTGTCTAAATAGAGGCAATATTCAAGTAAATGAGCTTTGAAATGTGTATGAAACTAACATCGCTAAACGTTCACCAGGATTGTCATATGCTAGAACAACAGGGTGTATTTTCAGGAAATTCAAATACAGTATATACATTCATAAAACTACTAGCCAAGCAAAGCAGGATATTTTTTCCTAGCCTTATATCCATAGCATTTAGAAAACCCTTATTTATTTGGTATACCTTCAATGCAGAACACAATGTGCTGCCTGATTAGCTGAGAAGGGCAGGAGTTTAAAATAGTGAAATACTAGGATCACAAGACCAAAAGGGAAAAAAGAAATCATCCTCTTTCACATAATTCTTTTTTGGAGTAAAACACTTGCCCTATTTAGTTTCAGACAACAATAAGATCTGTTGGGATCACCTTCTCAGCAGTGAACCTTGAAAGAGACACAGATCAAGTCCCTTTTCATTGAGACTTGCCACTGCTTGTCTGGGAGTGAGTGGATGTAGAAGAAGAGGTCAGCTCGGCAGCTACCAAGAGAGCTTCTATTCATCTAGATAAATAAGAAACCCAGGAATCACAGGCTTAAAGAGAGACCACCAAGCTAACTATAGGGTTACGGTGGAAGAATAGAGAGTGATGAATAGCAGGTTTGGGGGCTTCCAGTTGTAAAGTTCAACCAAAAAGCCTTTGGGACTGATAATTACCAGAGGAACACTAAATGCATCTTCTTTCAGGCATGTAGGAAAGGAGGAATGTAAGGGGCTGACTAAGGGGTATCATTTAATGATGAAGCACATTTTGTAGGTAATTCTGTAAATTCCCATGCAGTTAACCTGCATTGCCTTGTGTGTATTAGCTGTCTATTTTCTAAAGTGTAAAGGCACGCCTCAGTCTAGTGGTTGCAGTTACGCCTGCTCTAAAGCAGGCATAAATGCCCATGCCTGGATTGGTCTAAAATGTACATAAATTTAGGCCCTGCCCAAGCCCCACCTCTGTGCACACCCAAACGGAAAGTATGCATAGTCATCCAATCCCAGCTGCTAGCAGGAGAGCATCAGGATCAGTGCTTCTCTAATTCACTTTTCCTGCCCACAGTGTTCCTGCAGCACACAGCTCAAATCAGCTCTTTGACTCACATGAATTCTACTGTGTACCATGTTGTTTAAATTGTGGTTCAAACAGCTTTGCATGAGATATGAGTGGCACAAGCCACAGGAAAGGTGGATTAGAGAACGCCTGGACCATCATGCCATTAGGAGTCAAGAAGAGAACCAAGGATATGGAAGAGAGAGAGAAAGGTGACAGATTGCATCTATATTTTATTTATTTAGACAGATTTGTATTCCACCTTATCCTTCAATCAAGATGGTCACGTCACATCACAATTGGAGGGTAACATTTAACAAGGGGTTGTTTAATAACGTAGTATAATAATCTTGTGTGTGTATATAAGATGAGTGCGTGCCTAGTTGGCAGAGGTGGTTGTGTTTCTGTTTGGGTATGGGCTGCTGTCTAAATGATCGTATAATTCTATAAATAACAGTGTTTTGAGGTCTTTGCGGAAGTCTGTGATGTCATCTAGTGCCCTCAGGCTCGTTGGGAGGGAGTTCCATAGTGTGGACGCCAGTAGTGATGGAGCTCTTTTTGAAGTTGTTTGCTTGATTTTGTGATAGCCTGCAGGTGTGCCAATCATGTTATTGGCTCTTCTTGGTTTATTGCTGATATCTCTTGTTATAACGTCTTGGAGTGCGTCTGCTGAGAGATGGTGAATGATTTTGAAGATGATCATGATTGTTTTGTATTTAGCTCTTGCCAGCATTGGGAGCCAGTGTAGTTGTTGTAAGACAGGGGTGATGTGCTCTGTCCTTGGAATGTCTGTAATGATGCGTGCTGTGGTGTTTTGCACCATCTGTAGTGGGTGTAGTTTGTACTTAGGGAGGCCTTGGTATAGTGAGTTTCCATAGTCAAGCAGTGGTGTGATGAGTGCTTGGCACACTGTGCGGAAGTGGTCCTGATGGAGTATCAGTTTGATTTGTCTAATGGTCCTCAAACGTTGATAGGCCTTGTTTGCAGTTTTGGTGATGTGGGATTTCAGGTTCAGGGCTCTGTCCAATGTGAAGCCTAGATACTTAACTTCTTCTTTGACTGCTATATGTTTGTCTAAGATGTTGATAGTTTGTGGAGGTATGAAGGTGGGGTTCTTGGTGATGAACATTGCCTCGGTTTTATCATAGTTGACTGTTAAGTTGTTGGCCAGTCATTCATGTCTTCGAGGCATTTGGTTATTTAGTGCTAGTAGGTTGATTGGAGCGTATATCATGATGTCATCAGTATAAATGTGATAGTGTAGTTTATGGTGCTTGATGATGTTGCTTATGTGCTGGATGTAGATGTTAAAGAGCATTGATGAAAGGGCTGAGCCTTGTGGTATTCCTTGCATGACTGGGAATTGCAGTGATTTCTTTTGGTCGCATTTGACTTGTTGTGTTCGCCCTTCCAAGTATGATGTTAACCAATTCAGGGTATTCTTACATAGTCCTATCTGTTGTAAGCGATGCAGTAGCTTAGTGTGGGATACAGTGTCGAAGGCTGCCGAAATATCCATGGACACTAACAAGAAGCCGTTTTTTATGTTGTCCATGCCTCTTAGGAGATTGTCAAAGAGGGACGTGAGTAGAGTTTCAACACCGTGTTGGGGATTGAATCTCTGCTGATGGATGTCCAGTGGAGCATTTATGTCAATATGGTCCTGAAGTTGTTTTTGCACTGCCTTTTCCACGATTTTAGCAAGGAATGGCAGGCTGGAGATGGGCAGTGTGCAGAAGAATTGCTAGCTACTTAAAATACAATTTAGGCTGCATTACCTAAGAAAACCATTGGTAGATTTCAAAGAGTACAAAACTGGTGACTAAGGGGTATGTTTACTAAACTGTCTTAATGTTACTGGCGCTAGTTGCAGCGTTAATGTGCAGAATGCCATATAAGGTAGTGGGCGGTCCGGAGGTAAGGTTGCAAGGAAATGGTATCGTGCGATAGTGGGTGACGTGGCACGTTACCACGCGTTAACCCTAAGTTCATGCCAGCGCAGTGTTAGCAGCTGTAAAGATGTAGCCCACTGGTTACTGCAATGGCTGTGGAGGCAGAGGTCATGGGTTTGATCCCGCAGTGGTGTTATGAAAGAAGGCTGTCTGAGGCATTTCCTTTTTTAATTTAAATCAGTGCTGCCAGCAAAAACACCCTCACAGTGCCGTAACCTAAGGTGCAGCATAAGGCACCCTATAAGGCACTCCATAGGGCACATTATACAGTGCACTGTCCGCCAAGGTACCTTATAATGTGCCCTATAGGGCGCCTTATAGGGCACTTTATAGGGCACCTTATGAGGCACCTTAAGCTACGGCACTGTGAGGGTGTTTTTGCTGGCCGCACTGATGTAAATTAAAAGGAAATGCCTCAGACAGCCTTATTAAATAACACCACTGTGGGATCAAACCCATGACCTCTGCCTTCACAGTCAATGAGGTAACCAGTGGGCTACATCTCTATAGTGTCTAACACACTGCTGGCTGGCTACAGAAAGACTGCAGGTCACCACACAAACTGTCTGCTGTGGCTACCAGGATAGGGTAAACCCATCCGAACCCATGATGCCCTGCACATACAGATCAGCAGCCTACAGCTGCTCAAAAGATGGGGTATGCGCCTCTATAGCACCCCGGCCTGGTAGGGGGAAATGACCGTGTGTGTTACTGGCACAGAGTAGCTACAGACCGTGACATTGTGCGGTTCCTGTGTTCACCCTGAGGGTGAGGTGGGGTGCCCAGCTCCAGGTCCGCAGCACCTGGCCTGACTGAGATAGTCTGTGTTTCAGGCCCCATCAGTGCCAGTGTGTGATAGGTAGTCCTTGCAGATTCACCTAGGATACACCTGTGTCCATCTGTATTTCCCAGTAACATCTGGCCCTTGTGGACTATGATGCACCCAGAATAGTGTATATCCTGTGTGGTTGCCATGGTCACATGTGATAAGAGAAGGGTGGTGGTTGGACCCAAAAGCGGATTATGTAGCACCACCCAACCCACCCTCTGTGGGTCAGGGTGGGGGACGAGATCTCCCACCAACAGATCCACATCCCTACATCTCTGCAATGGTGGCAGTAGAGGGGACCATCAACCCCAGTCCTGCACCAAACTGTTGCCACAGAGGCAGATCATTCCCTGGGGATACCATGACTGTTCGTCAGACAGACCTTGTCTGTTGCAGTGCACGGCACCCACCTAAACGGGGCTTGGCCATGGTCTGCTGTGGGCAGATGCCACTGCCCCCTCCGCCACCATGCTGACATGACCTTGTGCCGGTGGTGCTGGTGGTGCGCAGTCCCAGGCCATCCAGTGTGCCAGTAGGCGGCTGCCTAAGGTGCGTGATATGGGGTAGGGGTGCCTGCATAGACATACGCGCTTTCCCCTGGCACCGCCTGCCAATGTTATGTGCCCTTTGGGGTTCTTGCTGGGTACTGTACCCTGGGACACTGTGGGACACACACTCATGGCCATGTTTGCCCTTGGTCAGTTGCTGTCTTGCTGGTTTTCTGCTTCTACATTCCTATGTGTCACCTAGGCATCTGCCTAGCCCACCCTGTGCCCCAGCTGCCCACTGCATGTCCCGCCTGCAGCCCCCTGTACCCCATTTGCAGCCTCACCGTAGTGCCTTCTCGTACTTGGGCACTATGATGTTGCTGCACATGTATCACTACTATCACTTTTCTTGGTTTCCCTGCCTTTGCTGCACATTGCTGACTGAAATGGTCTCTCTCCCCTGCAAATGTGCCTCTAGCGTGAGGTTTTCACTGGTGCTAATTTTCAGACCTACATTTCACGGTATTAGTGTGCATGGGGCCTCTCCCTACCTACTCTCCACCCATTGACCCCTTATCTCCGCACCTGGGGAGCCTTACTCCACCCTCTGGGGAGCCTTACTCCACCCTCTGCGCACCTTAACGCCGCCGGAGACGTTATTGCACGATACGTGATGTTCTTGCACGGTAATGCGCCATTATTGCGCAATAACATCGCAGCTGTGCCGTTAGTGCTGTTTAGTAAACATACCCCTAAGAGTGCTAAAGCAGAGAGGATTGTGCCTATTTTGTATTCACTTGACTGGCTGAAGTTCAATTTAATATGTGTATGTCTGATGTTTTCTACATTCCCATAAACAAGTCCAATCTAGACCAAGATGGGCATTTCAATCCAGTTAATCAAAGAATTTCACAATACCTTAGTCAGACGATTTCCTATTGGTCAGAATGAAGGGCGGGGATGTCTCAAGAGTGGTTACAGAATCCTGGAATAGTCTCTCATAGGTGTTCACAGAGGTGGTGGATTACCAACAGTTGTCACCACCTGAAAATCTGGGGTTGATATTCAGCAAGGGCATTTCATTGCCGATACACATATAAGCAGTAGTATTGAATATATGTTTAATGTGGTCAGTATTCCCACCTCTATCCATTTAATTTAGACCTGATATTCTGCAGACCAAAACTGAACAGATAGCTTATCCAGACAGCGGCTTAATGTTGCCACTATCCAAATAATTTCCTCAGCTTATCTTGATGTAACCCAAACTCTGTATACTACTTTGTACATTCTGAGGCATGAAAAGGCAGCATATACGTTTTAAATTAAATTAAATTAAATTAATAGATCTGGGGCTCAGACACATAGAGCCTGATTCACAAAGGGGCACGTCTGGGCCGTTCGGATGGCCCTGAGCAAGACAGGCCCATTAGGACCTGATTCTGGACTGTGGGAACAAAATGTACTGTGGGAACAAAATGTTCCCACAGTGCACAGAAATGGGCCCATGGACGGCCCGGTGTACCTCTGCTGCCTGCAGGGACGTCCTCCCCACAGGCACCCTTGACTCTCATAGCTTAGGCCCCCCTCTTCCCCTGCCGCACCTGGCCCGGCTCCAGGGGGGGATCCCCAGGCCTGATCGCTGGTGCAGGTGGCAGGGACCCTCCCACACCTGGCCCGGCTCCAGGGGGGGATCCCCAGGCCTGATCGCTGGGTCAGTGCTGCTTGAGGTGGAATAAGCAGCACTCCTGTTTGACCCAGCAGGACGTACAGGGCCATGACCCGAATGGGCCTTCTAAGTCCTGCCGGGCTGGCCTGCCCCCGCTCCGCCCAGATCCCACTCCTCCCGCCCCCCGCTAGCTCTCCCTGTCCTGCTGCTCAGGATGAACGGGGAGAGCCAGACATACAGCCCCGCAACCCACGTCTCAGAACCGGGCCCATAGTGCCTCAACTCAAGATTTTGATTATCAAAGTAATGATCATCACTCCTTCCCTCTTCAAGAATGATCCGGTCAAAATACATAATCAAACATCATACATCATTAACAGCACAAAACCTCCAGGCACATTATGAAATACAACCCCCCCCCCACCACCACCCAGCAAAAACCTCATTCAGAGTCTATAGAAAACCTGCCAAACTATAGCAGTTATATCTTCCAGGATTCACCCAGCTATAATACTATCTATAAAATGGCTGCATTGCAAATATTATGCCTGACCCTAGAAACCCAATGCACCTCCTAATGGGAAAACAGAAAAAGCTGGGGTGCTCCAGAAAAGAAAACTCTGGCAGAATACTGCAGGGCACACACAGACCCCGAATGCAGAATACAGGATCATGTGAACGGTATTGGGAAGCTTGACTGCCTTGAGAAGAACACCCCCCCCCCCCCTCCTACAAGAATGGCAGGGAGCATGGGGTCATTGAAACAACAAACTACTCCGACCACTACTAATCCCTTTTATAGTGCTTCTAGACATCACTCCTCCTCACCCCACAAAAATAATGATAAGAATGTCAATAGCCCCCATAACACCACCTGTCACACACACACGAATGATAGGGAGCTCCGAAAACAAAACGCCTTTCCCAAAAGAATCATGGGGTGTCAGCACCCCCCATGGACATCTTTGCCCCGCTTCTCTCTCCTCGGGGCTGGCCTTGCGCCCATACCCAAAGGGGGCCTCAGAAAAGGATTGAGAGCTACTGTATTTTCAATAAGGCTTATGTGCACGGATGAGCCTTTACACACGTATATTTTTTATTTATTATTTATTTATTAACAATTCTTATATACCGCACTATTAGACATCAGCGCGGTTTACATTAAACAGAAAACATCCGACAGTTTACATATGTCTGGTCATTACATTTAACAGGAGGTATAACTTGGCGAAATAGGGGAAACTAAATACAATGGTGGTGATATTAGTTGGTCACTGTTCTGTAAGCACATGTGGCTGCCCAGTGGAGCTTACCTTTGATGTAGGCAGAGTGCAAAGGTACGCACATACATAGTAACATAGCAAATGACGGCAGATAAAGACCACTATGGTCCATCTAGTCTGCCCAGTAAGATGGCAGGAGTAGGTGCACCTGCCACTCTGTGCAAGCCACCCCTTCCCATGTCTTTGTTTAGGGGTGAACCCGCCGCTCCATGTAGGACACCCCTATTTGTTGAGAAATTAGATGGTTCAGTTTATTTTGATTTTATCCTGTTGCTGTAAAGGGATCCACTGTGTCTATCCCATGCCACTTTGAACTCCGTCACTGTGTTTGCCCCCACCACTTCCATCGGGAGGGCATTGCAAGCATCCACCACCCTTTCAGTGAAAAAGCATTTCCTGACATTGCCTTTTAATTTACCACCTTGCAGCTTCATGTTATGCCCTCTAGTTTTACAGCTTCCCTGTCAGTTTGCTTGTTATTATTTCTCTTTAAGTATTTAAAGGTCTGAATCATATCTCCCCTGTCCCTTATCTCTTCCAGAGTGTACATATTTAGGTCTTCAAGTCTCTTCTCATAAGGCTTCTGATGCAGGCTCCAAATCATTTTGGTCGCCTTCCTCTGAACAGTTTCCATTCTTTTTACATTCTTTGCAAGATATGGTCTCCAAAACTGAACACAGTATTCCAAGTGAGGCCTCACCAGTGACTTATACAGTGGCATTAGTACCTCTTCCTTTCAGCTGGCAATCCCTCTTTGTATGCAGCCCAACATCCTCCTGGCTTTTGCCACCGCCTTGTCGCACTTTTTTGTCACCTTGATATCTACAGAAATAATCACACCAAGGTCTTTCTCCTGATCCGTGTACACCAACTTCTCGCCCCCTATCGTGTATATTTCCCTTGGATTTCTGCTACCCAAGTGCATGACACTGCACTTCTTTGCATTAAATCTTAATTGCCAAGCATTAAACCATTCTTCCAGCTTTTGTAGATCTTTCCTCGTGTTAACCACTCCCTCGAGGGAGTCCACTCTGTTGCAAATTTTTGTGTCATCTGCAAAAAGACATACCTTTCCATTCAGTCTTTCAGCAATATCATTCACAAATACATTGAACAGTGCCGGGCCCAGGACTGAACCCTGGGGCACCCCGCTAATCACCTTCCCCTCATCCGAGTGAGTTCCATTTACCATCACCTTCTGTCGTCTGTCAGTCAACCAATTTCTGATCCAGTTTACCACCTTGGGACCCATCCCCAAACTACTGAGTTTATTGATAAGCCTCCTATGAGGGACAGTATCAAAGGCTTTGCTGAAATCCAGGTAGACGACATCCATCGCATGCCCCTGATCTAGTTCTCTGGTCACCCAGTCAAAGAACTCAATCAGATTTGTTTGGCAAGATCGTCCTTCGGTAAAACCATGTTGCCTCGGATCTTGCAACCTGTTGGTTTCGAGAAAGTCCACTATTCGCTCTTTCAGGAGCGCCTCCATTACTTTTCCCGCCACCAAGGTAAGGCTCACAGGCCTGTAGTTTGACACTTCTTTCCTGTCACCACTTTTGTGTAGAGGTACCACATCAGCCATTCTCCAGTCCTGAGGAACTACATAAATTATAAAATACTATAACACATGTGCGTTCTATACAAATCTAGGTGCAGGCCTTTGCACCAAGTCTGGGGTTGGTATAAGTGACCTTGCCTGGATTTGGTACAGGTGTCTCACCACATATGCCCCTATTTTATAAAACTAAGTATGTATGTACTTTATAAAATTGGCATGAAATATGCAAATTACATTGCATGTTAACCTAGGCGCAACTTATAGAAATGACTCTTTTCAGGGCTGATTTTCTAAGGCACCTGCAGACAGCGGTATTTTAAAGGACTGATGCACTTGCTTTCGGTGGGCGACATTCTGTAAGAGCACGCATAAGTCCTATTGCACTTATTTTTAATTTGATTGTGTACAAGGGTGGAACTTGAGCAGAGCATAGATAATGACTAAATATACACATGTACGTTATAAAGTCTGAAAACATAGGCATAACTGCAGCAACTAGATGAGCTGTGTCTTTACACCTCTGTTTTATAAAGTATGAAATTTTGTAAAATAAGCCTCAAATACGCACATAGTAATGTGTGTCAAGTGTGCAAGAGTTTATAAAATTACCTTCAACATGTCAAAATATAAGTTAATAAATATAAATACTGTTTTCATTTTAATAAAACATATTAATCTTAAGTTCAGGAGGCCCTACCAAAATGGTCCAAACTGGGCCCCGCAATTGCTAAGGCCAGCCCTGTTGCCTGTAGCAGTTCCTCCCAAGAACTTCAAGAAGTCATATTCTGCATGTAGGGCAAACATGTAAAAACACAACTAGAAATGCATTTTCTCCTTTACTAAACAAAATGCAAAGATATAAAAGATGCACATTGCCAAAGCTAACATATTCCAAAAAACTAAAGTGAAAACAACATGGGTTTTTTGGGGGGGGTTTAACTGGGCATTTTACTTTACTAATCACTTTGGTCTTGTTTTCTTTATATTTCATCCGTCTTCTTTTTCATTAGTCTCTTCTTTCCATTAGGCATCTCCCTTCTGCCTCTTCGACCCCCCCCTTTTCCAAGATCTATTAACCATTTTCTGTTTTTTTTTTCTTTTTCCTCCTCCCCCATGTCGGTTTGCTTCATTGTCTTACAGTGTACTGTACCTCATACCTTCCCATTTTTTATTTCACTCTGTCCATCCCATTTCTTCATATCTTACCAGGTAGCAGACCTCACGCGCCATCTAGACAAGGTTTTAGATAGTGCTGGGGAGGAGTCTGCTGTCTTGGTACATATCGGTACCAACGACATAGGCAAATGTGAGAGGGAGGTTTGGAGGCCAAATTTAGGCTTTTAGGTAGGAAGTTGAAATCCAGAACCTCCAGGGTAGCATTCTCCAAAATCAGGGCCGACCCGTCCATTGTGCGATAATGTTGTTCGCACAGGGCCCCGTGCTTCACGGGCCACGCACGAACTTCATTATTGCACAATGGACAGCTGCAGAGAGAGCCGGAGAAACCTGTGCGAGGCCCCTGCTCCCTCTGCAGCTCCTTAGACGGCCGCGGGGAGGGAGGGCTAGGACTGGAATTGGGCTGTGATGGGGGGGGGGAAACTTGGTAGGAAATGGGCTGTGATGGGGGGCTAGGACTGGAATCGGGCTGTGATGGGAGGGCTAGGATTGGAATCAGGCTGTGATGGGAGGGGAAAATGGACTGGAAATGGGCTGTGATGGAGGGGGGAAACTTGGACTGGAAATGGGCTGTGATGGGGGGGCTAGGACTGGAATAAGGCTGTGATGGTAGGTGGGGGGCTAGGACTGGAATTGGGCTGTGATGGGGGTGGGGAAAACCTGGATGGAAATGGGCTGTGATGGGGGTAGGACTGGAATCGGGCTGTGATGGGGGGGGGAGCTAGGACTGGAAGCAGGCTGTGATGGGAGGGGGATAAGGACTGGAAATGGGCTGTGATGGGGGTGGTAGGACTGGAATCAGGCTGTGATGGGAGGGGGAAACGGACTGGAAATGGGCTGTGATGGGGGAAACCTGGCCTGGAAATAGGCCTTGATGGTAGGTGGGGGGGCTAGGACTGGACTAGGGCTGTGATGATGGGGAGGACTATGACTGGAAATAGGTTGTGATGGGGGGTAGGACTGGAATCGGGCTGTGATGGGAGGGAAAAAGAGACTGGAAATGGGCTGTGATGGGAGGGCTAGGATTGGAAATGGACTGATGAGGACCTGGAATAGGACTGTAAATGGGCTGATGGGGGAAGCTTGGACTGCAAATGGGTGATGGGCTAGAATAGGACTGGAAATGGCTGATGGGCTGGAAAAGGACTTGAAATGACTGTGGGGGAATAAGACGAAATGGGCTGATGGGGGCTGGAATAGGAATGGAAGTGGGCTGATGGCAGCTGGAATAGGGCTGGAAATGGGCTGATGGGGGGCTAGGATTGGAAATGGGCTGATGGGGGAGCTTGGAGTGGAAATGAGCTGATGTGGGTGCATGGGAGAATGGGAGAATGGGACTAGAAGGGAGCGGATGCTGGGTGGGAGGACTAGAACTAGAAGGGAGCTGATTTTGGGGGAGGACTAGAAGGGGATGGAGATGGGGAATGAGAATGGAGAGGGAAAAAGATATTTTCTGTGGGAGGGAAGAAAAATCTACGATGGGCCGGGTATTGAGAGAGTAAGTGGGGATTGAGAATGGAAGGGTGAAATTTGAGTGGATGATAAAGGAATAAGGAAAGAAATGGGGGAAAGAGCAAAAGGGAAACGATCAGTATGTTAAAGCAGATATATAGAGAGAATGGAAAAAATCTAGAAGAGAGAAGAAAGGACAAATGGACAGTTCGCAGAAGACACAAAGAAACCAGAAGAAAATGACTGGAGCAATTGCAACTGAAAAATAAAATGGCCAAACAAAAGGTAGAAAAATACTTTTTATTTTGAATTTATTAACTGGAATATGTCAGGTCTGGGAAATGTGTATCGCTAACATCTTTGCGTTTTTGTTTAGTGCAAGAGGAAATTAATTTTTAGTTTTATTTCTCCGGTGTTGATGTACATTTCATGTTTATTATCTTCCTCTTTCTAAATTGTGATCCCTTGTTCTTTGTGTGGTGACGGCCTATGTTCTGCATGCAGGGGCGGCCCAAGGGGGGTGCAGGGCCATGTGCGGAGACTCGGTGTGGGGCCTCATTTGCATAAGGGGCCTCATTTGCATAAATATTTGCATAATGTTACCATACACTAACTTTTAGTAAACATGCCTCTTAATGAGTGTATGAATAAAGAAAGACTAAAAGACTTCTACATTACCATAATCCAGTGCCAACCGCCAGACACATTAGGAACTACTACAAACACTGCCCATTTAGAACCCATAGCAAACCCACCGTATCCTAACAGCACTACCAGGACTCACAAAGAACCATACTCTACCTATCAAAAGGCAACACTGCAAATATTAAACCAATACATTTCAGAGAATAACAATACATGACCTACTGGGGAAAGAGAACAAGTGGCAATGTCAATTAGGAATTACATAAACAGAATACCTCAGCTCAATTACACATGCAGAACATAGACCATCACCAAACAAGGAATCACAATTTAGAAACAGGAAGACAATAATTAAACTGGGAATCCCAAAAGCCAAACTTGGAATGTACAACACTGTAGAAATAAAACTTGTCAGACGGCTGCCTGGGTGAGAATCTTCACACTCTTGGCAAGTGCATATTTCTATATGATTTGCAAGGTATTGTGGGCAATGTAGTTCATTCACACCAGACACAGCTGCTGACAATAATTTAGTTGTGCTCTTGGGTAAAGCCAATAAGATATTTATTTATGGGGTTATTTCTCCCAACACAGATATGCTTGGTAGCACATAAATTAGGTAACTTGCTTTCAGTGTTAACTTGGAAAAACAAAGTCAAAATCAGGAAAACAACAAATGAAAAGCTACAAAGCAAGAAACAAACTGTTCTTTTCAGGTTAACTTCTGATTACTTCCCACATAAATTCAGAAATGATTCTCTCCTAGCTCACAAGCAATTAGGTAAGGCTTAATTGCTAGCAGTCACCAGCTGAAACCCCTTAGCTGGCTTGCCTTCCACTGTGTGGGTCAAATCCTGCTTCAGGAGCTTTTCTGAGTAGACTAAAGAACAAATTTGTATTTCTTTGTGATGGTTGCTGTACTTTATAACAGAAAGCTACCAACGGAGTTTAGATAGAGAGCAGTCCATATAAACAGGATCCTCATCTGCTATTATTCCCCCTTGTTCAACAAGCCTGGGTTCAATATCATGGATTGGCACAGATGAATCTCTCAATGGAGCATTTTCAGGAGAATACTTGTTTCCCTGCTGTCTTTCAAGGTTATAGCTAGGGCATAGATCAGTGTTCATACCTGAGCTTCCATTGCTGCTAGAGTTCCTCTCTATATAGCCTGGCCAGTATGTAGTCCAGTTCTTATGTCCAGCCTTCCAATCCAGATCCCTGGACACTGGATCTCTCTTCACATACCTTCTGGCACAGGTCTTAGGGTCCCTTCCACCTGCAGCCGTCTCCCTCACAGGTAGCCTCTGGTGATTCCTAGCTCTGCAGCACCATTCCTCTGGTTTTCCCCAGTCCAATGGTGTATGCTGGCCCTTGAAATGCCTCCCAGTATACGTACTGCTTTGGACTCTTCTAGACCTCTCAAAGGCTTTTCTCTTCCTTCTCCCAAAGGGTCTCTTTCCCTCTCTGTCCGTCCGGTTTGGCTTCTGCTTCTGATGATCCTTCAGATGAAACTGATGATCAAGCTCAAGCTGATTCTCAGGATAATGAGGACCATTCTCTGGATATCCAAGGTGATCATGAAGCTGGTCATCTGTAGAATAGACTCTACTCTTATTCTGCTTAGATGAGTGCTCCTCCCTAACACAGTGCAGCTGTGCTGAATCAGGCCCTGCCCTTTGAGATGAGTGCTTAGGGATTACCTCATAGCCCTCCTGATTGTACACACGTTTCCCCACTTCAGCTCCTCTAATGGCTGTTGGAAACCTGGTGCATTCTGGGACTGGTAGTCTTTTATGGGAAAATTCTGTTTTCTTATTTCTACCAGAACTGACAGGTTGCTTGTTCAGAGTCACTTCACCTTTTCTATAGCTCCTTCCTGAGCTATGATAAGCTTCCTTATCACAAACTATACATTAATTTGCTCTTGTACTAAACAAAGCACAGACGTTAATGATGCACATTTCCCAGAGCTGACATATTCCAATTAATAAATTCAAAATAAAGAGATATTTTTTTACCTTTTGTGCATTTTTTTTCAGCTGCAAATGCTCCAGTCACTTTCTTCTGGTTGCTTTGTGTCTTCCGCTAACTCTCCATCGTCTGCTGTCCATTTGTCTTTTCTTCTCTCTTCTAGTTTTTTTCCATTCTCTCTCTACATCTGCTTTAACATACTAATCTTTCTCCTTTTGCTCTTTCCTCATTCCTATTTCATCTACTCAAATTTTACCCCTCTATTCTCAATCCCCACTTACTCTCCCAATATCCGGCCAATTGTAGATTTATCTTCCCTCCCACACAAAATATTTTTCCCTCTCCATTTCACTCTCCCAGCTCCATCCCATTCTAATCCTACCCCAACATCAGCTCCATTCTAGTTCCAGTCCCATCCAGCATCCGCTCCCTTCTAGTCCCCGCATCAGCCCATTTCCAGTCCTAGCCCCCCATAAGCCCATTTCCAGTCCTATCCTAGACCCACCATCAGCCTATTTCCAGTCCTAGCTCCCCCATCTATTTCCAGTCCCATCCGAGTCCCTCCATCAGCTCATTTCCAATCCCAGCCCCCCATGAGCCCATCAGCCCATGTCAAATCCTACTCCCCTCCACTCAGTCCATTTCCAATCCAAGCACCCCATGAGCCTACTTCCAGTTCTAGCCCCTTCATGAGTCCATTTCAATCCAAACCCCCACCACAGCCCATTTCCAATCTTAGCACCCCCCCCAACAGCCAATTTCCAGTCCTATTCTAGCCCCTCCATCAGCCCATTTCAAGTCCTAGCCCCCCGCCAATTCACCCATTTCCAGTCCTAGCTTCCTCCCCCTCACAACCCATTTCCATTCCAAGCCCCCGTCCCCATCAGCTATTTGCAGTTCAAGCCCTCCTTCCACTCATCCCATTTCCAGTCCTAGCAACCCCCCCCCCCAGCCCATTAACATTCTTAGCCCCCCCCCAGCCCATTACCAGTCCTAACCCATCAGCCCATTTCCAGTCCTAGCCCCCCCATAGCCCATTACTAGTCCTAACCCCCCCATCAGCCCATTATGTCCTAACCCCCCCATCACCCTATTTCCAGGCCTAGCCCCCCCATCAGCCTATTTCCAGTCTAAGCCCCCCATAGCCCATTACCAGTCCTAATCCCCCATCAGCCCATTACCAGTCCTAACCCCTCCCATAGCCCATTAACAGTCCTAACCCCCATCAGCCCATTTCCAGTCTTAGCTCCCCCCATAGCCCATTACCAGTCCTAAACCTCCCCATCAGCCCACTTCCAGTCTTAGCATCCCCCCACAGCCCATTACTAGTCCTATCCCTCCCCCATCAGCCCTCTTTCAGTCTTAGTCCCCCCCCAACCCATTACCAGTCCTAAACCTCCCCATCAGCCCATTTCCAGTCTTAGCCCCTCCCCATAGCCAATTACCAGTCCTAACCCCCCCATCGGCCCATTTCCAGTCAGCCCCCCCCATAACTCATTACCAGTCCTAAGCCTCCCCATCAGCCCACTTCCAGTCTTAGCCCCCCCCATAGCCAATTACCAGTCCTAACCCCAACAACCCATTTCCAGTCAGCCCCCCCATAGCCCATTACCAGTCCTAAACCTCCCCATCAGCCCATTTCCAGTCTTAGCCCCCCCCCCATAGCCCATTACCCGTCCTACCCCCCCCCCCCGGCCCATTACTAGTCCTAACTCTCCCCTATCAGACCACTTCCAGTCTTAGCCTCCCCCCCCCCCCCCATAGCCACTGGTACCAGTCCTAAACCCCCTTCCCCCCTATCATCCCAAGTTTAAAAAAACAAAAACAAAAAAAACAGCTGCTTCTGCCGCGGCAGCATCAAGAGTGCCGCCGCGGGGCCCCCCCTCCTGCCCGGCAGAGCCTCCCCCCTGCCCGGCAGAGCCGCTCAGTCCCTGCATCGTAGGCTAGCATCATCCCCGAACGCGGGCTTCTTTTCAGAGCCGCGAGAGTTTCCTTTCTCGCGGCTCTGTTAATCCCACCGGGGCTGATGGGATTTCCCTGCTCTGCCGGACAGGAGGGGGGGCCCCGCGGCGGCACTCTTGATGCTGCCGCGGCAGAAGCAGCTGTTTTTTTTTTTTTTTGTTTTAAATTTGGGATGAAGAATGTTTTTTGCGCGGGGCCCCCTGAAACGCGGGGCCCTGTGCAAAAAACATTCTTGCTCAATGGACGGGCCGGCCCTGTCTGCATGTGTAACCAAGCTGAGGTATTTTGTTCATGTAGTTTCTATTTGACAGTCCCACTTGTTCTCTTTCTCCAGTAGGAGATGTATTGGTATTCTCTGAGAGGTATTGGTTTAATATTTACAGTGTTGTCTTTTGATAGGTAGGGTTTGGTGCTTTGTGAGTCCTGGTAGTACTGTTATGATATGGTGGGTTTGCTATGGGTTCTAAATGGTCAGTGTTTATAGTGCTTCCTAATGAGCCTGGCAGGTCTCACTGCAATATAGTAATGTAGAAATCTGTTAGTCTTTCTTTTTCCAGACACTCATTAAGAGGCATGTTTACTAAAAGCACATGTTAACGTTATGCAAATGTTTATGCAAATGAGGCCCCACAATGAATCTCCGCACATGGCCCCACACAGCCTTTGGGCCACCCCTGTCCAAAATGCTTACCGTTCCACGTACAGGACTTCAAGGGCAGGCACCATCGATGAGATTATGGTGCAAGGAAGAGAGTTTTGGATTTGTTAGGAACCGTGCAACATTTTGGAGAAGGGAGCAGCGTTTCCGAAAAGATGGGCTCGGCCTTAACCGGAATGGAACCAAGCTGCTGGCATTAATCTTTAAAAAGGAGAGAGAGCAGCTTTTAAACTATATAATAGGGGAAAGCTGACAGTGGCACAAGAGCTCATGGTTAAGAAGGATGCATCCTTGAAGGCTACTTTCCTGTCATGATTTGACAATTTCCAATCTGTAATCAAACCGCTGCTGATCGCTGGAAGTAGCGGTATACAAAATGTATACTAAATAAATAAATAAATAAAAACTACTAGCAAAAAAAGGAAGATAAGATATCTTGAGAGAGGTTCTAATAAAGATAAAAGTAACCCAAATACCCAAGATAGAGCTTGAAAATTCCACATAAATCCTGTTAACTGATAACCAGATTAATATGAATAAAATATACAACCTCTAAAATGCCTTTATGCGAATGCTAGAAGTCTAAAAAATAAGATGGGAGAGCTAGAATATATAGCACTAAATGAGAGGTTAGATATAATTGGCATCTCGGAGTTCTGATTGAAGGAAGACAAACAATGGGACATTGTGATACCTGGGTATAAACTAAATCACAATGATAGGGTACATCAGATTGGTAGAGGGGATGTGCTATATGTTAGAGAGGGCATTGAGTCACACAGGATTAAAGTTTTGCAAGAAACAAAATATATTGTAGAATCTCTATGGAAAAAAATTCTATGTCAAAAGGGAAAAGCGATGGCAGTGGGGGTGCACTACCGTCCGCCTGACCAGAATGAACATATGGATGATGAAATGCTAAAAGAAATCAGGGAAGCAAACAAAGATTATAACACAATAATAATGAGTTATTTCAATTACCCCAGTATTGGCTGGGTCAATGTCACAACAGGACATGCTAGGGAGATAAAGTTTCTAGATGAAATAAATGAAGAAATTAGATAGTTAAGTTTATTTTGATTTTAACTATCTAATTTCTCAACAAACAGGGATTTCCTACACGGAGCGGTGGTTTCACCCCTAAACAAAGACATGGGGAGGGGTGACCTGCATGGAGCAGCAGGTGCACCTACTCTTGCCATCTTACTGGGCAGACTAGATGGACCATACTGGTCTTTATCTGCTGTCATTTACTATGTTACTATGAGTGCTTCTTGGACCAGCTAGTTCATCTACTGACAAGAGGGGAAGCTATTTTGGACCTAGCCTTTAGTAGAACACAGGATCTGGTGAAAGAGATAAGGGTATGGGACCACTTGGCAATAGTGATCGTAGCATGATTGCATTTGATTTAATAAATGGAGGGAGGCGGCAAGGAAATCCACAGTACTAACTTTTAACATTCAAAAGGGAGACTATGATAAAATGAAGAAAATAGTTAAGAAAAAACTAAAAGGAGCAGCAGTAAAGGTTAAAAATTTGCATCAAGCATGGACGTTGTTTAAAAATACTATCTTGGAAGCTTAGACCAGATGTATTCCATGCTTTAAGAAAAGTGGAATGCAGGCCAAAAAACTGCCAGCATAGTTTAAAGTTGAGGTCAGAGATGCTGTTGTAACCAAAAAAGCATCTTTCATGAAATGGAAAAAGGAGCCAAATGATGAAAATGGGAAATAACATAAGCACTGGCAAATTATCTGCAAGGCATTGATAAGGCAGGCAAAGAGAGAATTTGAAAAAAAAAACTTGCAGTGGAAGCAAAAAAGCATAATAAAACCTTTTTCAAATATATTCATAGCAAAAAACCTGTGAGAGAGTCATTTGGACCATTAGACGTTAGAGAGATAAAAGGGGCACTAAGGGAGGACAAGACTATAGCAGAGAGACTGAATAAATTCTTTGCTTCAGTCTTTACTGAAGAAGATGTAGGGAGGTTAGCCATGGCTGAAATGGTATTTAAGGTGATATATCAGAAGAAATGAAAGAAATATTGATAAACCGGGAAGATATAGTACAGCTATTTGATAAACTTAAGAGTAGCAAATCACCTGGGCCAAATGGTATGTATCCGAGGGAGTTGAAAGAACTGAAATATGAGATTGCAGACCTATTATTAGTAATCTGTGAACTATCATTAAAATTATCTGTAGTACCTGAAGATTGGAGAATGGCCAATGTAATTCCAAATTTTTAAAAAGGTTCCAGGGGTGATGCAGGAAACTATAGACTGGTGAGCCGGACGTCAGTATTTGGCAAAAGAGTAGAAACCATTATAAAGAAAAAAAATTACTAAACATGTAGATAGTCATGGTTTAATGGGGGAAAGCCAACATGGATTTAGCCAAGGAAATTATTGTCCTACTAATCTGTTATATTTTTTTGAAGGTGTGAATAAACAGGTAGACAAAGGTAAGCTGTCAATATACTGTATCTGGATTTTCAGAAAACCTTTGACAAAGTCCCTCATGAGAGACTCTTGGTGGAATTAAAAAGTCATGGGATTGGAGGCAGTATACTATTGTGGATCAGGAACTGATTAAAAGAGAAAGCAGAGGGTAGGGCTAAATAGCCAATTTTCTCAATGGAGAAAGGTGAATAGTGGAGTACCCCAGGGATCTATGCTAGGCCCACTGCTTTTTAACATCATCATAAATGACCTAGAAATGGGAATAATGAGTGAGGTGATCAAATTTGCAGGTCACACAAAATTATTCAAAGTTGTTAAAAGACAAGAGGATTGTGAAAAATTACAAGAGGACCTTTTTAAACTGGAGGTCTGGGTGTCCAAATGGCAGATGAAATTTAATGTGGAGAAGTGCAAAGTTATGCATCTAGGAAAGAACATCCCAAACTATGGTTACATGATTCAAGGTTTATATTAGGAACTACCACTCAGGAAAAGGATTTAGGTGTCATCATGGATAATAAGTTGAAACCCTCTACTGTGTGCTGCCGTGGCCAAGAAAGCAATAGAATGCTAGGAATCATGAAGAAAGGAATGGAGAACAAACCCAAGGATATTATAATTCCTTGGTATTGTTTCATGCACTAGGGGACACTGAATGGAGCTACAATGTAACCCATTTAAGAGTAACCCTTGCTCCATGTATTTCATTGTTAATGTTCATTGTAAACCTCTCTGATATTATGAAAAGTGGTATAAAAGAATTGTTAAATAAATACATAAATAATAAGAGAAATATTTTTTCACTCATTGCATAATCAAACTTTGGAATTTGTTACCGGAGGATGTAGTAAAAGCTGTTAGTGTAGCTGGGTTTAAAAAAGGTTTGGATAGGTCCCTGGAGGAAAGGTCCATAAACCATTATTTAAGAGGACCTGTGAAATCCAATGCTTACCCCAGGACAAGCAGCATGGAACCTGTGTGCCTTTTTGAGAACCTGCCAGGTACTTGTGACCTGGATTGGCCACTGTTGGAAACAGGATACTGGGCTTGATGGACCTTGGTCTGACCCTGTGTTCTTTTGTTCTTACCACCATTGTCCTTCCCTCCAAATCCTTAATCTCTTTTTATCTCTTGCCTTCCTACTAGTTTTCCATTTCCCTATCTGTCTCACTTCCTAATCCATCTCTCCAATCACTTTCACCCATCAAATCACTCTCTGCCCTGTAATCACTGCCACCCCTCTACAGTCATACCCCAATCACCGAATCCCTGCTCTTGCCCCCACCCTTCAGCATTCCTAAATTCCCTTTCCCACCGTTGCTGAATCCATGCTTTCTCCCATAACTATTTTTCAGTTCATCCCTGCCCCAGTTGCAAAGTCCCCATTCTCCCCAACCCACCCTCCATCAAATAGCTAAATCCATGCTCTTCTCCCATCAAATATTCTGGTCCGCATCTCCCTCCAACATCTCACCCTTCTACTCATGCCCCCTCTTACCAGCACTGCCACTCCCTTCTGCTTCTGCTACTGCGTCTCCTGACCCAGACCCCAGGCTGCAGAATCAGCATGTGGACAAGGTATGAACCTATGTGCATGTTTAAAGCCCTGCTGCATCCCTCCCTCTTCTGCCAAAGGTCTCATGCTCCTGAGGGCTAGGGGACGCAGAGCCTTGAGGGTGCACTTGAACTCAAACTTAAGCCCTACACTTCCTTTGAATTTTTGAAGTCCATACTCCTCATCTAGTGGCCCCCTCAGGCCAAAGCCTGGAGGCCATGGCCCCTCTTCTTCACTACAAGATACCATGTTCGTGTAGGACTCTGAAAATTGCCCTCTACATATTGTAACAGGGAAGGAACTTATGGTGAGATGTGCTAGATAAATCCAGACACAGTTTATCTGAGAGACTAATTACAGCAAAGTAGGAGGTCTCTGAATTTTAATTTTTTAGATTTCGGAGGAAAATTTAAAACTAGTTACCTAAGTGGATACAGCTGGTATATGTCTAAAAAAAATGGCAGCTTTAGAAAATTAACATAAAATTTTCCTTCTAAAATGTTGAAGGGGTGTATTCAGCGGGGGCGGTTAGACTATTTAAAGTGTGTAGCCTCCACTGCTTTAATTAAATCTGGATAGTCAGTGCAGGAACGTATCTGAATTCTGGTCCTGAATATCCAGGTTCACCAGACAGTGGCGTCACTGTCTGGTTAATGGTAACACAGCTCTTGGATGAGCTAACTTTAGCAGGTTAGGTTATCCAGTTAGTGACTGAATATCCCCACTAACCAAATAAGAACTGGCACCATTCCTGATCTGCCCACAGACCGCCACAGTCTGGACCAGGCATTTTTTATGTGGTCTGAGGGGATATTCAGCTGTACTAACTGGTTAGTGACATTGAATGTTGGGCTCAGAGTTTTAGCTGGTTATCAGACTTGCTAACCAACTAAAATACTTTAAATATCCCTCCCCCCATCACGTATGCTGCAACCAGCGGTGGAAAGTATACATGTAGTACACATGGATATTTACGTTAGGCATCAATACTGCTGAGTTATGCACATATCCATCACAGTTTGTAACATAGCCATGTAAACCCAGAACGCCAGCCCCGGGAACGCTTGCTTTATATACACGTAAGACGATACTGTCATACACCTCTAAGGCAGTGAATTTTGCATAGGTTTTTGGCTTTTTAAAGCTGACCCCTTAATTTTCTGAATTCAAACTCAAGATGAGTTACAATCAGATACAAGAAGTATTTCTCTGCACAAGAGGATTTACAATCTAGTGGCAAGATTAACGATCCTGCCTTGATGTTCATTGTTAGTAAATAGGCTCCATTTACGATAGAGGGGTCTGCGTTAAATAGCAGTAATACACATTAATGCAGGTCAATAAAAGCAGGCTTAGGGGACAGTATTCAGTATTCTTTGGTTATCTAGATAGTGCTGTGGTGGTCCGTGGGTGGAGCGGAAGTGGAGCCAGCACTGGATAGCGGCAATTTTCAACACTGCTGTCTGGATAACAATCTGCATAATTTAGGATAGCAAAAAAGCTGTAGAGATTGCCTATCCCTGTCTGTCTTGAGCCCACTCCTTTCCTCTCTCGTCTACACCAAGTCTCTTGGTGCTCTCATCTCCTCCCATGGTTTTCAGTGTCATCTTTACACTGATGACTCTCAGATCTACCTCTCTACAAATGAAATCTCTCTGGCAAGCCAGGCCCGCATCTCTGCCTGTCTATCTGACATTGCTGCCTAGATGTCTCACCGCCATTTCAAATTGAACATGGCCAAATCTGAGCTTCTTATTTTCCCCCCTAACCCACCTCGCCCCTTCCTCCTTTCTCAATCTCTGTGGATAATGTTCTATGACTCCCTGTTTCCTCAGCTCACAGTCTTGGGGTCGTCTTTGATTCCTCCCTCTCCTTCTCCACACACATCCAACTAATAGCTAAAACCTGTCATTTCTTTCTTTATAACATCAGCAAAATTCACCCCTTTCTCTCTGGACACAGTACTGAGACACTTGTCCACTCTTTAGTCACCTCCCGTCTAGACTATTGCAACCTCCTCCTTGCAGGTCTCCCTCTGAATCATCTCTCTCCTATTCAATCTGTTCAAAACTCAGCTGCATGGCTACTCTTCCACCAGCCCGGCTATGCTCATTTAACCCTCTTCTCAAGTCTCTTCATTGGCTCCTATCCATTTCCATATGCAGTTCAAACTTCTCCTACTGACCAATAAGTGCATTCACTCTGCTACTACTCATTATCTTTCCTCTCTTATCTCTCCCTACTCATCTTCTCGGGAACTCCGCCCTTCTGGCGGATCACTTCTATCTGTGCCCTTCTCTTCCACTGCCAAATCCAGACTTTGGTCCTTTCACCTTGCTGCTCCTTTTGCCTTGAACAAATTTCCTGAGTCAGGCTTCATCTCTGGCCCTTTTCAGGCTAAAAACTCACCTCTTTGATGCCACTTTTAGACCAATGATGCACTATGTATCTCCTAACCATTCCCCTAGATGTATCCTTGGTCCTCGGCTGTTGTGTTGCCTTTTTTGAGTAGATTGTAAGCTCTGAGGAGCAGAGGACGTCTTTTACATGTGTCTCTACAGTGCTGCATATGCCTTGTAGCGCTATACAAATTATCAGTAGTAGTAGCAATGGCCATCCAGCTAGTTCCAGCACAGAGCGTAGTATCTCAGTATTCAGTTCCAGTAGCTATCAGAATACTGACACTGAATATCCAGATACTAGGTAAATATAATGCCGATGCCATAGGTTTGATATTACCCTGAAGCAGGAGAGGATTCATTGACTTGCTCTAGGTCATCAAAAGCATTGGTGGGAGAAGTGAGATTTGAACCTTAAATTTCTCTCTTTCATATCCCATTGCTCAAATCACTAGGCTACCCATCCAGTCAAGGAAAACAAGATCAAGAGGATATTTAAAAGCAGAAGCTTCCCCTCATCCTTCATTGTCTTTTCTGTACTTGCAATATGCAGGACGCCAGTCATATAGGAGAAAAGCAAAAGGAAGGGGCCAATATCCAGAAGCCTTTATCTGGATAGCCACAAAGGGTATCTGGATATGGACGCTGAGTGAGATATTCAGTGGCACTGTTCTGATGGCGCCACTGAATATTTCCACAGGCCACCTTGGCACTATCAGTATACTGCAGAGGTGGTCTGAGGGCAGTATACTGCAGAGGTGGTGCCAGTGACTATGAGGCTGATTCTGTTTCCAGCATGTCCGGCCACATTGCCCGGCCAAAAACTGGACGTGCCGGAGATCAGGCCCGTACCTAGCCCTGTGCGAGCTGTGTGGCCGCACAGGGCGCAAAGGCTTAAGGGGCGCATTTTAGTTGTCTTCCGTTACCTGCCGCCGCCACTTTTTCTTCTCTCAGCGTCGGCAGGCAATGGCAGGACAGCTAAAATGAGCCCCTTAAACATTCCGCCGGCATGCTAAGCAGATCTTTCCCTCCCTGCTCTTGCAGGGAGGGAAAGATCTGCTTACATGCCAGGAACTTGCACATTGGGCGCGTCTCTTCTCTCCCGCCGCAGGGGGGGTGCGTGCCCGATGTGCAAGTCGCATAGGGCGCAATCTTCCCTCGGTATGGCCCTGCCGGAGATAGCCCCGATTCTGCTGCTGTGGGGTCTGGATGTTCCCGCGATGGCAGAATCAGGGACTTGGATGCCTGGGAGCTTTGCATATGCCAAGCAGATCGACGTATGAGGAGCAGCTCGTCCCAACGCCAGAATGCCACTACTGCTGCAAGGGAGCAGTGCCATCCTGGCACCATGGCAATGAGCCGTCCACAGGATGGCTTGGAATGCCATGGCATACATTTGCTCTTGCTGCCCACTGTCTGACCTTCTCCGACGGCCACTATGGGCTGGATCCTAGCTGTAGGGGCACAGCGTGGCCATGGGACTGTATTGCAGAGGTGTGCAGCGCGCGATGTGGGGAGCACCCGAGACAAGGTTCCACCTTCAGGATGGAATAAGCCGAGCTTGCAGCTGTGAGCCGGTGGATGTACAGGGGTCCTGTCCTGAATAGGCCCTGTACATCCTGACAGCTGTCCACTCGCCTGCTCCGCCTCTGCTCCACCCCCTCCTGCCCCCATCCAGCATCACCACACAACTGCTGGATGGTCTACCCACATAACTTAGGACAGCGATGAATATCTGGATCATTTTTTAAGTGCTACAGTAGTGCTTAGCCCTTTAAATACTGGGCTTTATTGGCCCATGCAAGTCCATTTTGAACTGTTACACAACAGTCAGCTGCTTTAGAAAATGGATTTGCATATCTTCTTTGAACACGAAAAGAAGTAACATGCAAATTCTATTTGAACATAAGGGCATAGATTCCTTTGTTCCACTGAAAGCACCTCTGTTTCTTACAGCTGTAGCTATGCCTGGGTGTATGGAGTGGTGATCAAGTGTCAAAAAAGGGACTTTAGTGGAAAGTTGTACCTACAGAAATGTACAGAACAAGATGAATCTTATCTGCATAGCTATAACTTTAACAAACCTCAGGGATCAATACCTTCATAGACAAATTGGGGATGTGGAATTCACAAGGCAGGTGAACCCAAGGTGTCCCTCGCCATTATAAATCTGTACAAGAACATGGATTACAGTAGAAGTAAAGTGATTTATATATAACCTAAGTGTTGAGCTAAACTCTTTGTACTGTGGATTCTGCTGAACTAAAGGATTAATATTTACTAAAGGTGGGGAGTGGTTCCTTCAACTTGGCAACTGCACATATTGTTTTGTTCTTGATCCTTGCGGTATGGTGGTGACCAGGATTTACTGGGTGATTAAGAGATTACAAAGCACCGGGAGGAGAAAGGAGGAGGGACATCCAGTCCATAAATTTACCCAGTTAGCTGACTCGAGCCCTACCTTATATCCCCATAAAATACTGTTGCAATTAATAGAATGATAGACCATTCATTCTACTGCTGAACCTCCAAGGGTGCTCTTACTGGAAGGATTCTCCTTGTTGAAGAAGAGTCGGGCGAGTTCTTGGAATTCATGCATTCACACTGTCCATCTCCTGTTGGTGCAGTAACCCCATTTTCAAAAGGTCTTCCTGCACTTATTTGAAAATACAGTCCTCTTCGTGATATGTTTTCCCCATCTCAGTTTAGCAGATAATGCCACTCTTCACTTCCCTTGGAAGTTTATCCCAAAGATTAGGCATCAAAACTAGCTAGACTTTGAGGAGTGACAGCATACATATTTGTAAATATGGCATAATATACATAATAACATAGTATATGATGGCAGATAAAGACCAGTATGGTCCATCTAGTCTGTCCAGTCAGGCGGTAAGAGTAGGTGCCCCTGCTGCTCCGTGCAGGTCACCCTTACCCATGCCTTTGTTTAGGGGTGTGCCTACCGCTCCATGTGGGTCATCCCTATTTGTTGAGATATAAGAGTTGTTAAGAAGTGCTTTGGAGTCCTTTTTAAAAGAAAGGCTCTATGCAAATAAGATACATTGGTAGTAATTTCTTGTAATGGATTGGTTACAGTACACATTTTACAGAAGACCATAAGATGTGCCACATTGGGTCAGACCAAAGGTCCAGGGTGCCCACTTAACAGTAGCCAATCCAGCTCACAAGCACCCAGCAGGATCCTCAGGAAGAGTTTCATTCCTTGTTGCTCACTACACAGTAAATTTCTGCTGCAAAACTTTAACTAGAAAATACGCTCCAATTACCCATGCACTGTCTCTTCCTTTTGCTTGCAAAAATACATCTTTTTGAGAAAATGTCTGAAAATTACAATTAACACGAAAGGGGTAACTTTAGAAAGGGGTTTCTTGGTGGCAGTGTCTCCAATGGGTTCGTTTTGCACCGACCATGACCATAATTCTCCAAGTGGAAAGACTATCCCAGGGTAGACGTGCATAGAAGATATGTACTTATGCACTTACTGAATGTAGGCATTCCCAGGGATGTAGACCAGGGGCAGAGTTGCGATGTTCATGTGCCGTCCCTAGAATACACAAGTATATGCCTAGAGTACACGCCTGCTTCATGCTGATGTAAATGTCTGTGTACAAATTTAGACACTACAGAGGCTGGCTCTGGAAGCCTATTTTATAAAGGTACTTCGGTGCCTGTTTTAAGCCAACAAAGGCACCTTTTTTTTTCTATTTCTCTCAAAGGCATCCTGTTAGAAAATCAGGCCCTAAAAATAAGGCCAAGTACAAATAAACATGATTAAATAATAAAAACTATTCCTGCAATTGGAACCAATTAAAGTTGAACTTTCCCCATGTTATTAAAAGTAAAGAAGTACATCTCTTTGTTTCAGACTTTAGAATATGATGGCATGTGATGTGTATATTACGCTATAGGCTATCACACTATCACACTATTTTTCTTGTTTTAATGACAGTTTATCCACATGCATAAAATAAACAGCTAACGTTACTATTTAAATAAGATCACAAAGATCTCCTTCAGTAATGTAATCAAATCAGGGCTTAACAGCAGCTGCGGAGAGCCAGCTTATAAACTGTTTTTTGGAAAAATTTCATATGGCTATACTTGTCCTGTTCCGTATCCAGGCTCCTGGGACACCACTGAGTTTGGTTCAGCAGGAAATTAAAGAATTTGTTTTGTCATTCTTGTAACTTGATTGTTACTGGCTGGTAAAATCTCTATTTGCAGTAGCTTTTTAAAAAAAGCATATTCCTAGCAATGTTTCCATTAACCTGAATTGGAGACCTCCAACTCCTTCCTACCCACCTGGCGCTGTTCCAGTTGTCTCACAGTTTGAATCATGACGGACTCTATAGCCTCATGGGACCTCCAGGTTCTGTGCAGTTCACCCTACAAGACTACTACCAGGTTGGTAGAAGTACATCAGAGGCCCCCACACGTAGATTAGTGGGGACCCTGCTTCCCAGAAGACCTCTTCTCCCCACCTCTACAATTTCCCAACAAATGGATTTTCACTATTGCCTCATGGTAGATCACAATAAGATCATCTACACATTATTTGAAGTTGGAAATATCCCATTTGCATGGGTCAGACACGCATGTACTCAGTATTCCAGAAGGTGATGATAGGGGTGGGGGAGGGTAGTAATCATGTAGCCTGTATTGTCATAAGATGCAGGGGCAAGTGGGCAGTAGGAACGTGCACAGGCAAGAAAATATTGGGGGGAGGGGAGGTCAAAATGTTTGCCCATTTTTTAGGTATTTTTTTGGTTAGTTTAACACATAGGAGCTTGTTTACAAAGCCGAATGGGGCCGCGGCTTCAATAACAATCGGAAACCGCTACCGCGACTTTGTAAACAAGCCCCATAGTTTAACCAATGAAATAAGGCACAGTAAATCAATTAGTGTGTGTTAAATCGATCTGATGTCTAATACAATTTCTTTCTCTTAAAAACCACGCTGCTTTGGATTCCACAACCTCTTGGTTTTAGATTTTCATATCCTTCCTTTCAGAAGTCTCTCCTATAATTTTCCCATCAAGTCTGACTAACCAATCTTTTGAGGGTAATATTATAAAGTTCCACATAGTTAACACACATTTTTCTGCATCTCACTATTATTGCCTATTCTATAAAATCAAGAAGGCATGTATTTTATTTTTTGTAAAATAGAGCCATGAGTGGTGGAATACGCACATTAAAGGGCCTGTTTACTAAGCTGGGCTAATGATTAGCATGTATTATTTGTAACTAAGTCCCGTTGAATAACACAGGACCTAGTTACAAATAGCCTGTGCTAACCATTAGCCCAGCTCAGTAAACATACCCCTACCATCACTATCACTGGTGTAAATGCCTCACCGAGATTTCTCAGGAATGTGCATAAATTCTAAGATTTTATAGTCTGTTGTTAAGTTTCATCAAGTCGATGTCAATTCATGCAACCCTGTGGATATGTGGATAATTGTCCTAAATGGTGTTTGGTCCTCAGACAGGCATCTAATTATCGAGAGAGTGAAATCCATAGCTGCTGTTATGATATCAGTCCATCACATAGCTAGTCTTCCTCTTTTGCTTGACCTTCAGTCTTGCCAGACATGATGCCTTTCTCCGGTGATCTTTCTTTTTGCAAAGGGTGCCCAAAGTAAGAAAGTCACAGTCTTGTCATTTGAGCAGCTAAGGAAAGTTTAGGTTTTGGTCTGATTGATTTGTTCTTTGGGGAGTTCATGATATACACAGTATTATTCACTAGTACCATAATTTGAAGGCATTTATTTTCTTCCTATCTTTTGTCTTCACTGTCCAACTTTCACATTCATATGATATTATTGAAAATACCATGGTTGGACAAGCCAAATCTTTGTACGCCGTTCTGCCAAGAGAAATGTATTGTCGTATTTCTTAACTACTTGTTGTTTTACTATAGATTATTACTCCAAGCAGATTAAAATTTGTCTAATTTTTCTATTTTTTCTCCATCAAAGATGAAATTAGTGATTTTGCCAGTTGTCAGGATCTTTGTCGTCTTCAAATTAAGGTGAAGGCCCATTTTAAGACTTTGTTCCTTGATCTTGATAAGCAGATGTTGCTTCATTTTCAGCCAGTAGCGTGGTATCATCAGCATCAGGGCCCAACTGACCATTAGGCAAACTAGGCAGCCAACCTGGGCGGGAGGTGGCAGCGGCACACATGACCGGCCGCTGCCGTCCCCGCTTAGTGCTGCTGATTCCTTTTGGGTGGGGAGGTAGGCAGCGTCAGCAGCAGTATTTCCAAAAGTGGCTGCTTTTTGCCGCTGCTTTCTTGCTAGCAGCAGGCCATGTCCTTCAGCACACATGGCCTGCCGCTTCTGACCCACCTCTGACATTAGGTTGCATAGGAAAGGGGGGGGGGCGAGACTAGGGTTTCTGCTTAGTGCAGCAGAAACCCTTGGGCTGGCCCTGGTCAGCATAGCAAAAGTTATTCATGAATCTTCCACCAATCTTCACACCTAGGTTATCTTTGTACAGTCCTGCTTTTCTGATGATTTGCTCTGCATATAAATTGAACAGGAAGGGGAAATATGCAGCATTGTTGTATACCTTTGTTGATTTTAAACCAATGTATTTCTTCTTGTTGCGTTCAAACTGTTCCTTCTTGATCAATGTAAATGATATGCATGAGAACTGTAAGGTGTTCTGGTATACTTAGGGATATGTTTACTAAACCGTCTTAATGTAGCAGTGGCAACGTTATCGCGCGATACGTAACGTTATCGCGCGATACGTAACGTTATCGCGCGATACGTAACGTTATCGCGCGATACGTAACGTTATCGCGCGATACGTAACGTTATCGCGCGATACGTAACGTTATCGCGCGATACGTAACGTTATCGCGCGATACGTAACGTTATCGCGCGATACGTAACGTTATCGCGCGATACGTAACGTTATCGCGCGATAACGTCTCCGGCGGCGGTGAGGTGCGCAGAGGGAGAAGAAAGGCACCCCAGAGGGTGGAGTAAGGCTCCCTAGGGGCAGAGAGAAGGGGTCAATGGGTGGAGAGTGGGCGAGGAGTAGATCCATGCACACTAACGCCGTAAAATAAAGCTCTGAAAATTAGCGCCAGTGAAAACCTCGCGCTAGGCACATTTGCAGGACAGAGAAACCATTTCAGTCAGCAATGTACAGCAAAGGCAGGGAAACCCAGAAAAGTGATAGTAGTGATGCATGTGCAGGAACCAAAAAGGCAAATACACATAGAAAATGACCAGAACCACATCTAAAATCCCAATAACCAAGCTGGCCAATAGTGATATTAATGATAAACATAAAGCAACACTACTGACAAAGCGTAAAAAGGAAGATATCATGTTTGGAAGGGTCTATGCTCTGTCCCCCTACAAAGTGAATGATCCCACATTGAAATAGCGCTGATCAGGGTTGTTGTCGTTTATATTGGGCAGGTTTGTTATGGCGTGCCCATGTGCAGCAACAGCAGAGTGGGCACGTAGGAAACAGCAACTGTACTGATGCTGTTAATGGGATACAGGGGGCTGTAGGCAGCACATGCTGTGGTCCAGCTGGGGCACCGTGCGGACTAGGCAGATGCCTAGGTGGCACATAGGACTGCCGAAATGGTAAAGCAGCAAGACAGCAACTGACGAGGATCCAACATGGGCATGAGTGTGTGTCCCACAGTGTCACAGGGGATATTACCCAGCAGGTACCCCCAAGGGCACAATAACATTGGCAGGCGGTGCCGGGGGGAAGTGCGCATGTCCATGTAGGCACTCCTACCCAACAACCCACACCATAGGCAGCTGCCTACTGTCACACTGGATGGCCTGGGACTGCGCACCACTGGCATAAGGGCATGTCAGCATGGTGGCAGAGGGGTGCTGGTGGCGGAGCGGGCAGTGGCATCTGCCCACACCAGACCAGGCAAGCCCCGTTTAGGTGGGTGCCATGCACTGCAACAGACAAGGTCTGCCTGAGAACAGTCATGGTATCCCCAGGGAAAGACCTGCCCCTGTGGTAACAGTTTGGTGTAGTACACACAGCCAGTGTGTTCAGGGGCAGAAGGCCACAGGTTCAAGCCCCAGCTGTGCCTCCTGCCAACCTTGTCCCCATATTTTACCCAGTACCAAACCATTTTAATAAAGATGGAACCTTTATTGCAGATAGAATAAACATGCCTGAAATGCCTATATTTTACCCTACAGAGCACAGACGCCATAAACATGTGCAACTCTCTAGAGCAGAGTTTCCCAACTCGAGTCCTGGAGGGCCAAACACCATTCAGGTTTCATGCTGTCCCTAATACATATGCCTGTGCTGCATTTGTATGCACCACCCCCATTGTATGCAAATGTACCTCATGCATATTCATTAGGGACAGCATGAAAACCTGAACAGTGTTTAGCCCACCAGGACTGGTGTTGGGAGCCTCTGCCCTAGAGCAGTGGCCAACAGGGGCACACACACACACACCCACACCCACACCCACAGGCTCCACTATCCAAAGTCACATGGAGAGTCAGGCTGTTGGGCCCTGCGTGGAGCAGCATCTCCCAATACTAGCACCTGCATACCTTAGCAATGCCGTCCTAAACTTGGGAACATGTTCCACATATATCAAAAGGTTGCTATGATTAATGTCAACTAACAAATCCTAAGTTAAACATGATTTGTTGATAGAGATTCATCATAGCAACCTTTCTGATATCTGTGGAGTGTGTTTCAGTTATTGCTTTTGACAGGGTTTACCACCCCAGGGAGTGACCCCAACAGTATTGCATACCATAGCAATGCCCGCACTGTGCCCAGGACTGGTGAGGCGGCCAGGGCTGCCACAAACCTCCATATTTTCACAATGCTGGCATAGGTATGGGAGTGTGTGTATGTCTATCCAGTGTGTTGTGGCTGCCCACACCTTACTGAGCCCACACTGCTTGCACTGTTTCCAGTGTTAGCCTGCCAATGTGCATAATGAGGAGCAAGGTACTGTGGGTATGGCCCGGACAGGGTGGCCTGGGCAGGATGCATCTGCACAGGGTATAGGGCAATGGCTGGGACATTGTAGTGCCCGACCACCACCTGCACGGACAGGGTGGCCACAGCATGTCATGCTGGGAGGTCACTTTCACCATGACTGAACAGTGACCATGGCATGGCTAGGTTCCCCCATAGTGCTATACAGTGTTTCTCTAAAGTGATATCTATGGGTTTCTTTTTCTGGGGCCCAGTCACTGACATACCTGCTTGGTGTGTGTGCTCACAATGTCAGATAGTGGTGGGGGGCAGCTAAGTTTTCCCAGGCCGACTACCTGTCTGCCAGTGTTAGAAGCTATAAAGATGTAGCCCACTGGTTACTTCCATGACTGTGGAGGCAGAGGTCATGGGTTTGATCCCAAAGTGGTGTTATTTAATATAGCTGTCTGAGGCATTTCCTTTTAATTTAAATCAGTGCTGCCAGCAAAAACACCCTCACAGTGCCGAAGCCTAAGGTGCCTCATAAGGCGCCCTATAGGTCACATTATAAGGTGCCTTGGTGGACAGGGCACTTTATAATGTGCCCTATGGAGTTCCTTATAGGGCGCCTTATGCGGCACCTTAGGTTACGGCACTGTGAGGGTGTTTTTGCTGGCGGCACTGATTTAAATTAAAAAAGGAAATGCCTCAGACAGCCTTCTTACATAACACCACTGCGGGATTGAACCCATGACCTCTGCCTCCACACTCATTGCAGTAACCAGTGGGCTACATCATTATAGCTTCTAACACTGCACTGGCATGAACTTAAGGTTAACGCGTGTTAACATGCCACAGCGCCCACTATCGCGTGATACAGATTCCTTGCTACCTTCCCTTTGGAACGCCCACTACCTTATATGGCATTCTTCACATTAACGCTGCAACTAGCGCCGGTAACATTAAGACGGTTTAGTAAACATATCCCCGAGATTTTTCAAGCATGTGTCCAAGTTATAGTGTTTTATAACTTAAGCATGTAAATTTGTACTACATTGATACTCTGCCAAAATTCCATCCCAATGCATGTCAAAACTGAAAGTGCACATGATCAGACTTGCACTTCCAGAATAGCAACCATCTAAAGAATGCATATAAATGCCCATTCATATATCTGGATTTTCAAAACCCTTTGACAAGTTCCCTCATGAGAGACTCAGTGAAATAAAAAAGTCATGGGATAGGAGGCAGTGTAGTTTATGATCAAGAACTGGTTTAAAAAAATAGAAAGCAGAAGGCAGGGCTAAATGGCCAATTTTCCCAATGGAAGTGAACAGTGGAGTACTCGCTGCTTTAACATATATTTATAAATGATCTGGAAATGGGAATAATGAGTGAAGTGAACAAATTTGCAGATGACACCAAATTATTCAAAGCTGTTAAAATACAAGAGGATTGTGAAAAATTGCAAGAGGACCTTGATAAATTGGAAGACTGGATATCCAAACGACAGATGAAATTTAATGTGGACAAGTGCAAATTTATGCATCTAGGAAAGAACAACCCAAGCTACAGTTACACATTGCAAGGTTCCACATTAGCAACCATCACCCAGGAAAAAGATTTAGGCGTCGTTGAAACCCTCTGCCCAATAAGCAGAGGCACCCAAAAAAGCAAATAGATTGCTAGGAATCATAAGGAAAGGAATGCAGAATAAAACAAAGGATATTATACTGCCTCTGTATCGTTCCATGGTGCGACAGCACCTTGAATATTGTGTGCAATTCTGGTCGCCATATCTTAAAAAGGATACAGCAATTAGAAAAGGTACAGAGAAGAGCCATCAAAATGGTAAAGGGGATGGAAGGATGCCCCTTGGTAAAGGGGATGGAAGGATGCCCCTATGTGGAAAGGCTTAAAAGGTTAGGGCTCTTCAACTTGGAAAAGAGATGGCTGAGGGGAGATATGATAGAGGTCTATAAATTAATGAATGGAGTGGAATGGGTAAACGTAGATCTGTTCACGCCATCAAAAAGTAGAAAGACTAGGGGACATGCAATGAAGCTACAATGTAATCCATTTAAGACTAATAAGAGAAAACCTTTTTTCACTGAATGTGTAATCAAACTCTGGAATTCGTTAATGGAGGATGAGGTAAAATCTATTTAGTGTAGCTGTGTTTAAAAAGGGTTTAGATAAGTTCCCGGAGGAAAGGTCCATAAACCATTATTAAAGAGAGCTTGGGAAACCCACTGTTTACCCCAGGACAAGCATTGTGGAACCTGTGTGCCTTTTTGGGAACCTGCCAGGTACTTGTGATTGGTCAGTTTTGGAAACAGGATACTGCTCTTGATGGACCTTGGTCTCACCCAGTATAGTATTTCTTACATTCTTATCATCTTATGTATGTAAGTCCTTGAAAATAGATAACATAAGTGCATAAATGGTGTATAACTTTACTTGGCTCCTTATAAAGTCAGCCTCTTTATGTCAAACTTCCTCTCTTTAACCACTTTTATAAAGAAGCACATAAACCCTTCTCCAGCCCCACAGAACCACTCTCATCTCCAAGGATTTATTAAACAGGTACTTCGGCAAACCTCCTATCTCATTTTCCTTTATAGTCTAGGAAGTATCCCATCTGGCCCCATAGCTTTGTCTCCTTTCAGTGTTTCTAGCTTCAGACAAACACTAATAGCTACAGTACTCCACTGTCATAGATACCCTCACCATTAATAGATGGTCCATCTCCACTGAAATACAGTGGAGTGGAGGTTAGAGAAGTGGGCAGGGAACTAGGAAAGTCAAGGTTCAAAGTTCACTGATGATCATTGCAGCCATGGGTAAGTCATGTAAGCCTCCATTGACGCAGATATAAATTTAGGGGCCCTTTTCTGTGGTATTTTATTAATCCTAAACACCTTTTGAGTCAAAATCAATGTGCATTAGGTACTATGGCCAGCACATCCCCCTTAGTACCTGCTCTGACCTTTGGTAATAACTGTAGGCGCGTAGGTACATCCATGCTAACAGCAACATTGGTGATTAGCATGCACTGCTGTCACCCACACTACCCCCAATGTGCAGGTAATGTCCTTTCTCTCCTTTGCAGTTCTGTCCTACCCTCACCCTATTGCATGATGTACAGTTAATGTGCACTTCAATGTCTGGTAATAGACCCATCTGCATGGTAACAATTACTGCAGGCCCACATAAGCAGTTGATGGTCCCTGAAACATGCGTCAACTATATAACACACTTTAGTAAAAGGACCCCTTTGATTATAAGCCCTCTTAGGGCAGGGGAGTACCTACTGTACTTGAATGTAACTTGCCTTGAGCTACTGTTGCAAAGGTGCAAGCTAGATATAAAAGAAAATAGTGAACAGAAGTATTTGTTTAGCATTTCTACTTTTTCTTCTCCCCCTTCACACCTTTCTCCTTTTCTTTTCTCTCTCTTTATAGTCTTGCTTGTATCCCCTCGTCCTTTTTACTGACATACCTGAAAAGGTCCCGTCACATACCTATACTGCTTCAGCTCATTTTTTTCTCCCACTCATGCCTTTGCCATCCTAACAACTTTTCCCAACTCTTTCAGCTTAATGAGTCAATTTCCTCTCTGTGCCTCTTTCTGAAATCCTTTATATGGAGAGGGTAAATGGCAACACACACAAATTCTGTTGTTCTCATGTGCCTTAAGTGAATTTTCAGAGGAAAACTCCCTGGGAATTGAGGGATTACACAAGCAGGTTGTATAAAATGTGGATCCCTTTTTTACTTTATGTTAGAGAGGAGCAGGTCTTTCTGCTTTTCTCGATAAAAAAACAAATAGCAAAACTCTTATGAAGAGGTATTGAAAACAGGAATACTACCCTACATAAAATAGCAATTGCTCCAAAGAAGAAGACGCCCAAACCTAAAAACATGTTGCACCATGGTTCCCTCAATAAACCAAGGGAACTATATGATATAGTATGAACACTCACAAAAGAACCCACCCAGGTGAAAAAATCTGAGCATGATTGACCCACAAGAGATGATGAACTACATGGAAGCAAAGTTCACACAACATATACCCCAAAATCCCTTGATGTGATAGAGACCTCTAATCCATCTCTCACTCAGCCAGCAGCCCATGTATACTACCCAACAATCAGATAGTCATTGATTTTTCTCCAAATACTATGGCTCCCTGGCTAGGAAGTCCATATTTGAAGTCTCCTTCTAATCCAAGGGTTCTTGGGGGGAATCTTCCCCCCCCCCCCCCTCTGCCTGGGAGGAAACCCGAGGAACATTCCAAAATCCTTCACTCTATACAAATCACATGCAAATGTGTCTCAACTCAGGATCCAACCCTCCCAGGCTTTCTGGTCTCTGGTTCTCAAATACTCAGGGATTTTATCATTACAATTACTCAGACAGGTCAGACTAGGCTATGGTCTGACCCTATCTGCTACTCCCCACGTAGCCATCCCTGGCTGACTACAACAACCCGCTAGAAGGTAATAAGTGATTCTCCCTGATCTGACTGAGATGGACACCACTTATACCCAGGTGGTTATCTTAAACTCAGGGTCCCAATAGGTCTTCCATGACAGGATGTACACCCTGTCACATAGCTTTCCCCCCCCCCCCCTCCCTCCTTCCACATGATCCCACCTGGCATTTCCTGCGCTGATTCTCCCTGTCCCCTCCCCTCCCCTCCCCTCCCTTCTGGGAAGCAAGGCAGTGTTGAGATGATCTCTCCCCCTCCTATAGACCACCTGAAACCTGTATGTCTGGAGGGGAGCGTTACCCCTGCATCAGCCAAAGGTTCAAATTTTTCAATAACCTTAGCTATTTTAATGGTACACGATCAGTTACCAGGGTAAAGGGCCTGCCCAGTAAGTAATATTGTAAGGAGTCAATAGCCCATTTGACTGCTAAATATTCTTTCTCTATGGTGGAATACCTTATTTCTGCATTAGTAAGCTTCTGACTAAGATACATTACTGGGTGTTCCTCCTCCATTGTTACCTGGCTTAGCACTGCCCCGAGTCCTACACCCGAAGTGTCTGTTTGCAAAATGAATTTTTGTTGAAAGTCTATATTCTTTAAGACTGGTTCTTTACACAAGGCCTCCTTAAGATGTACGAATGGGTCGGGAGTTTTTCAATAGTGTGGTGAGGTCAGCAGATAAATCCGCAAAGTGTGCCCAAACATGGTAGTACCCTACCAGGCCTAGAAAAACACGTAGTTGTTTTTTTGTGGGGGCCTCACCTCTTGGATTTCTGCGATCTTTGAAGGCATTGGTCTTACCCAGCCTCCACCTCCACAATGGCTGAGGTACTGTACCTCCTTTTGTTCTAGGGCACACTTTTTCGGGTTTGTCGTCAGTCCTGCCTGATGGATAGTCTGACAGACTGCCATGAGGTGTTTTAAGTGAGCCTCCCAGGTAGGGGAAAAGATGACCACATCATCTAAATACGCTCAGGGATAACTCAGATGTGGTCATAGTACTTAACTGATAATTCTTTGGAATGTTGTGGAGGCCCCATGAAGCCCAAAGGGGAGCACTCTGAACTGGTATAGGCCCTGGTGGATCACAAAGTTGGTCTTTTCTCTAGACTTCTTTTCTAACGGGATTGGCAATATCCCTTAGTTAAGTCAAGAGTGGATAGGAACTGGGCCATTCCCAACTGTTCCACTATTTTGTCCACTCTCGGTATGGGATAGACATCAAACTGAGAAACGCCACGGAAATCCACACAAAATCTTGATGACCCATCCTGTTTTGGGACGAGGACTATGGGACTAGCCCACTCACTAGAGGATTCCTCAATTATCTTCAATCACAGCATTTCTGCTACTTCCCTCTCTACTTCCTTCTGTTTTGCCTCCGGGAGTCGATAGGGCCTCTGCCGAACTACTTTCCCGGGGATGGTTTCAATTCAATGGATGCTCAGATGAGTGCATCCCAGAAGAGGGGAAAATACATCTTGAAATTGTGTTATCATCTGGTTTAACTGTACTTTCTGCTGGGGAGTCAGGGACTCACCTATTATCAGGGGTTGGGTGTCCCATACCGTCCCCATATCAAGATCTAAATCTTCTCCTTGGTTGCCAACTGCCTCACTGGTTAGCCCATCCCGGCCTACCCAAGGTTTTGGCAGATTAACATGGTAGAACTGGTATTTACCGTGGCCTTGGTTCACTTCATAGCTGCCTCCTTACCAGAAATGGACTCCTCCATTGGGCCAAGAACTTGTTGGCTGAGGTGGATACCAGTACTAGTAACTGGTCCCAGGGTTGGAATTCACCCCAACAATACACAAATAAAAGTCCAACCTAAAATAAAATACCTCGGCATCACGCTAGACCACTCTCTCACTCAAAGCACAAATTGACAAAAGCACCAGGGCAATCTATCATAAAGCCAAAACATTACAATGCCTATGCTCCCTCCTTGAACCACAGGACTTCCATTCAGCTCTTCAGGCTATGTTCCTTCCCTTGCTGACTACGGCAACTGCATTTACCAAGGCCTGCCACAATCCACCCTACTCCCCCTATGCACTGTCCTCCGCACAACAGCCCACATTATACAAGGAACTTCGAAATATGGCCACATCACATCTATCCTAAAACAGCTTCCCTGGCTACTCTTGAATAGATGCATCAAGTACAAAACTCTCCTACTCACACACAAAGTTATTCACTCCGACCCCCACATCACACCTTCACACATCACTCCAAACATTTCACCCCAGCAGAGCTACAAGACAGTCCATGAGCAACACACTGGTTATTCCACACACCTAAACAAAAAGCAACAAACAAATCTCTCCTCACCTTCCACAAATGCCTAAAAACACACCTCTTTATCAAACATTTTGGCCCACCCACCTAACCCCCCCCCCATTTCCCATATATATATAAGCCATTATCTGTTTGATGTAATCCCTGTTGACATAACCCCTGTTTGATGTTTCCCATGTATATAAGCCAACTCCTGTTTGATGTAACAACTATATCCTCCATTCAGTGTACACCACTTTGACCCAGAGAAAAACAGTATATAAGCCCAGCTAAATAAATAAATACAAAACAACGCCTACCACAAAATGAGAACCATACAGCTCAAACCTCTCCTCAATGAAAGCAACTTCAAAGCAGTTTGCCAAGTAATGCTAACACTTATAGTAGATTACTGCAGTTTAATCTACCAAGGTCTACTAAAACACATTACACTCCCCCCCCCAAATGGTTCAGAATACTGCCTAGCAAATAATCACAGGAAACTGCAAAGCATACTCGTATAATATCTATATTGATGCAATTACACCTGCTCCCGGTCTTTTTGTGCACCAAATTTGAAATTCTGGTTACCATATTCAAAATCCTAATCCATATTAAATAACCTATCTCCAGACATCCTCCAGCTACTAATCCTCAAGGAGCCAGAGAACAGAATAAAAATAACAAACCACAAAATCTACTTCTCACCCCATGCACAATCAGACAACCTGCAACAGAGCATTCTCCATATACGCCCATCACTATAGAACTCCCTCCCAGATAGCATGAGAGCCACTAAGGAATTATGGGACTTCAGAAGGACGCTAAAAACTTTCTCTTCAAAAAACACTATGGATACATTGAATGACACTTTACATGACATACCCAATTCCCTCCTAAGTCATCCTACTACACATAAAATCACCAACTATCCCCTACCCCCAAGTACCCTTTGTACCATTAACAATCGAGACCATGTAACTCCCATTATACTCAAAGTCTCCAAGTTTACATCCCTGTTACAATGTACATTTAACTATGAGTTATAATGTAAACTGCTTTGAAATTATGATAAGGCGATATAGAAAACCCTCAGAAAAATAAAAATAGTATTGCGGTATGGCCAAGTGTACTGTTTGGTGGGATATTGGGTCCTTCATTTTGTGCGCTACTGATTTATTTTGTTTTTCCTTTGTATTCAGTTGTTTCCTCTTTGGATTTCTCAGTCTTTTGTTATAATAGACTAGGGGCAGATTTGTTAGCATGCATTCAGTTTGTTAATGACCTTAAAAATTGTAGTATTCACAAAATTAATTTAACCTTTGTTAACCTCATAATAATTTCCCATGTTAAAAAGTTCTAATGCTTGTTAAAATATTTATGTTAATGAATATGTGAAACAAACCAAAACAAAAAACAACTGAAAATTTGGGAAAAAGACAAACAAACCAAAAATGAACCAAATGTTTTGGCCTGTGCTCGTCCTTATGTAAGGGGTTGTTTTAGAAGCCTTATTCCCAATTTACATGTGGAAAAATTGGCATTTACATTTGAAAATGGCAAGTTTAGAAAAGGCTGAATTTATTTGTGGATGTTCTTGCAATTTCGAAGTTGCTAGGGGCGTCGTTAGGGAGTGGCCTTAACAGATCAGAAATCTCCACATGTATTCCCCATTCCATATAGGAATGCACGTCTATGATCGCAACTGTTCACATCGGGATTTGCTATCTGGCACATATACGTTTTTAAAAAGTGCTCATTTTGGCCAACCCTTTACAGGAAGGATTAAGAGACTTTGCAAAATAGCACCTCCAGCTCCACGTGTCAGCAAATACACGTACACTCCTGCACTATTTTTTAAATCGCTTCACGTTTAGCTGAGCCATTTCTAAAACACTGCTGGAATTGTGATCTTGATGTCTCATTTCCGATTTCTACATGCTATCTAAGATGTGCCTTGTGGTTTGTTGAACGTATCACTTTGTTCTTTTGAAATCAATTTTAAAAAGTCTAAAATATGAAAATGTATTAACATGTACATAGGTACAGTAATTAATGCCTATGTAATTTACCTTCTGCTTCTACATATGGGATTAAGTACATATAACTAACTGCACTGTACTCACCATGGCCCACTCTCTGCCCCTTCCTTGCTCATTCAGCACCCCAACATGCAAGTGGCAGTTAGCCCGTGAATCAACATGTAGTGTCATGGCCTAAGCAGGCGGTTACTTTGCACAAAAACATGCGCTAATTGATTATCTCACTTTACTAAAAGGGCCCCTTAGAGTGTCTTTAAACCACTGGAAAATATTGTTGTCTTTGCGCCCTTGGCCTACGTTTCTTTGGTTTCCGATAACAAAATCTATGGCCAGTAATTTCCCATATTAGGCAATTTGATATTTGATGTCTTGTAAAAAAAAATTTCAAATCCAATGAGCCGTCATGAACTAACAAGTGTTTCTGTCTTGCTGTTTTTGTAGCAAATCCTCCCTGACTGTGTGGTCACCACACCAGAAAGCTGCATAAGAAAGGTAGGAAATTGTTTTCTTTCTTTTTCAAGTTGTATGGAAGCCAAAGCATCTGGTTTGTGGGCATTTTTCAGCTCTGCACTTTTTAGAATATTCTGACATAGGAGTAGGCAAACTGGTTTGAGTTTAAGCCCAATCAATCTGCAGACTGACAATATCGTGCACAGCCCTGGCTGATCTCTGGAATAAAGAGCGGCATTTGCCTTCTCTCCCGCGGCTATGATAAAAAGGAGCCCGCCAGTGTCCTGAGTGCTAGGCAGTCAGTGTGCCCTGACCTCCCGGCTCTGTGTGCCTGCGGACTCCTTTTTATCACAGCTGTGGGAGAGAAGGCAAACATCACTCTTTACTCCTGTGGCTGTTCAGAGGTGACTCGAGCCAAGCCTTTGGGCATCCCTGGCTCTGAGAAGCCAATCAGGTGTGGGGCACCTTTTGGTGTGTGGTTGGGGGGGCTAGAATGGAAACGGGAATGGAGGCTAGAATGAGAATGGGAACTGGGGGCTAGAATGGAACAGGGAGGGGACTAGGGGCTGGATTGGGAATGGGGGGCAGGACTGGAAATGGGCTGATGTTGGGGGATGGGGGACTGGGACTGGAAGGGAACAGATACTAGGAGGGACTGGAAGACAACTGATACTGGTGGGTTAGGACTGGAAATGGGCTGGGGATGGGGGACTGGGACTAGAAGGGAGCTGATGCTAGGAGGGACTGGAAGAGGACTAATACTGGGGGGTTAAGACTGGAAATGGACTGATGCGGGGGGATGGGTGGATAGGACTAGAAGGGAGTAGATGCAGGAAGGGGCTGGAACTAGAAGGGAGCTGAAGCTGGGGGAGGACCAGAAGGAGGTGGGGCTGGGACCAGAGGGGAAAAGAAGACGCTGGTGGAGTGAGGACGGGGAGGGGAGCAGATATTTTATGTGGGAGGGAAGAAAAATCTATGATTAGCTGAGTATTGGGAGAGTAAGTGGGGATTAAGGGTGGAGGGGTGAAAGTTGAGTGGATGAAAAAGGAATAAAGAAAAAAATGGAGGAAAGAGCAAAAGGGGAAAGATCAGTTTCTTGGAGGCAGATGTTGAGAGAATGGAAAAAAACTAAAAGAAAAAAAAGGACAAATAGCAGACAATGGAAAGGTAGCAGAAGATATGAAGAAAGCAGAAGAAAGCGACTGGGACAATTGCAACTGAAAAATAAAATGCTCAAACAACAAAAGGCAGAAAAAAGAATTTATTTTGAATTTATTAACTGGAATATGTCAACACTGGGAAATGTGCATCGCTAATGTTTTGCGTTTTGTTTAGTACAAGAGGAAATTAATTTATAGTTTTATTTCCCAGTTTAATTATTGTCTTTATATTTCTAAATTGTGATCCCTCATTCTATGTTTGATGACAGACTATGTTTTGCATGTGTAACCGAGCTGCAGTATTCTGTTCATGTAGTTTCTATGTGACAGTGCCACTTGTTCTCTTTCCCCTATGAGATGTATTGGTATTCTCTGAGTTTTATTGATTTGGTATTTGCAGTGTTGCCTTTTGATAGGTAGGGTTTGGTGCTTTGTGAGTTCCGGTAGTGCTGTTATGAAATGGTGGGTTTGCTATGGGTTCAAAATGAGCAGGGTGTATAGTACTTCCTAATGTGCCTGGCAATTGACACCGGAGTATAGTAATGTAGAAATCTGATAGTCTCTTTATCCTCACTGTCCATGCAAATGATATTGAGAAATCATTAAGAGGTATGTCTACTAAAGGTTAATGCACATTCACAAATGTTAATGTGTGCTAAGTGCAGCAACACCCATTTATTTCTATTGGTGCAGTGGCACTTAACGCACATTAATATTTAGTAAACATTCCCTTAACTCATTTGCAGGAGAAAAAAGAGGCTTGTGAAGGGCTCCTTTGAAAGCCGCCTAAAATTTTAAATGGTCAACATATACATTTTAAAATAAATGAAATTAAATTTATGCAAATCGGGTCCAGTGGCTATGCAAATGAGGCCCTACAATGAGTCTCCGCCCATGACCCTGCATCGCCCTTGGGCTGTCCCTGCCAGTTGACACCTAGGAATTGTTTGATTCATAACCATCGTTGAGGTATTCAAAGATTCCTGCCACTTTCTAAGAATAAGAAATCATGTGAAACTACAAATGTTTTCATAAATCATAGCCGAGATAAATCTAGTTGGTAGGAAGGGGAGGAAGAAACAGAGTCAGATTGAAACTGGCTTCAACTAACTAAGGAGTAAATTCAAGTCAGACAGTTGCAGACATGAATCAGGTCAAAGGAGATTTTGTTTCAAATTAAGAAGACCGTATGTAGCAAATACAATTGTTTGGGGCAGGCCTCTCAGTTTATTAGTGTTTTCATGTTGCTGATGATGAAATAATGCATGAAAAGGGTCACAAAAGTCATATCCATGCTATGGGCACCTAAAGTGCACCAAAATATATAAAAAAGCCAAATCATTCACATATAACCCAATACAATTGGTTGCCATAATCAACCAGTGGTTGCCAAAATCGTGGTTGCACACATAAGAAGCGATTTTTGGTTAGGCTTGGTAAATGTCTCTGAGAGTATACTTAGACGTGGTTTCACAAAATTGCTGACACAAAAACATGGAAAAAGAAAAGTCTCTGGATTAGGTCCCTACAGTAGGAGTCGGTAGATTCACAATGCAAAAAATCCAGGAAAGCTTTGCACAGATTTCCAGACCAGACAAACTTTGGACCAATCAAAAACATAGAAACATGACAACAGAAAAAGACCTTATGGCCTCTCTAGTCTGCCCTTCCATATCAACTACTATAGTCCCTTTTTTTCCTTTAGAGATCTTCTGTGTTTGTTCTATGCTTTCTTGAATTCAGATACTGTCCTTGTCACTACTACCTCCATTGAGAGACTATTCCATGCATCTACCGCTCTTTCCATAAAGAAATATTTCTGTATATTATTCCTGAGTCTATCCCCTTTTAACCTCATCCTATGTCCCCTCATTGCAGAGCTTACTTTTAGTTGAAAGAGGTTCTCCTCCTGTGCTTTTATACCATAGAGGTATTTAAACGTCTCTATCATATCTCTACTCTCCCGCCTTCCTCCAAAGTATACATATTGAGATCTTTAAGCCTGTCTCCATATGGTTTATAACGAAGACCACTGGCCATCGTGGTAGCCACTCTCTACACTGACTCCATCCTGTTTATATCCTTTTGAAGGTGTGATCTCCAGAATTGCGCACAATACTCCAAATAAGATCTCACCAAAGACTTATACAGAACCACTATCACCTTCTTTTTTCTGCTGGCCATTCCTCTCCCTATGCACCCAGGCATCTTTCTGGCTTTCTCTGTCACTTTTTCTAACTGTTTAGCCACCTTAAGATAATCAGAAACAATCCTGCCCAGGTCCCGATCTTCTTTCGTGGACAGAAATACTTCACCCCTAATACTGTACCACCCTCTAGGATTTTTGCAGCCAAGGTGCATGACCCTGCATTTTTTAGCATTAAATCTCAGCTGCCAAATAACTCGACCAGTCTTCAAGCTTAGCTAGATCTCTCCTAATGTTATCTACTTCTTCCTCAGCGTCTACTTTATTGCACATTTTGGTATCATCTGCAAAGAGGGAAACCTTACCCAACAGCCCTTTTGCTATGTCACTAACAAAAATGTTAAAACGAATCGGACCAAGGACAGATCCTTGGGCACATCACTGGTAACATCCTTCTGATCAGATTGAGCTCCATTTACCAGTACCCTTTGTCGCCTCTCACTCAACCAATTTCCAAACCAGTCAGTTACTTTATGGTCCATCCCTAGGGTGCTCAATTTATTTATGTTACCTGTGTGGAACAGAGTCAAAGGCTTTACTGAAATCTAAGTCCACCACATCTAGGGCTCTCACCTGGTCCAACTCTTTCGCCACCCAGTTAAAAAAAATCAATCAGATTTGTCTGACAAGACCTGCCTCTAGTACACCCATGCTGCCTCAGATCCTGCAATCCACTGGATTCAGAAACCTCACTATTCTCTGTTTTAGCAGCGTTTCCATTACTTTATTCACCACAGAGGTCAAATTAACCAGCCTGTAGTTCTCAACCTCATCAGGAAACAGGAACGAAGATCACCAGCAATACAAGACACAGTTGAGAGCAGGCTGACTAAAGCCAGCCCCCATGTACATGCAACTGCAAGATGCTTGCCTGCTACCTCAATGGTTACCAGTTTGAGGCCAGGATGCCTGTAATGACACTGGGGGGAAAACAGAATTTCAGATTTTTTTTAATGTCATGTTCAGATTACAATGATATGAATCCACATAGGAGAGGTCATTGATATCATCCATTTCATTTCTAATGAAAACACATTGCTAACAGCAATCCAAAGTGATCATAAATGCACATCTTATAATAATATATCCAACAGACCTTTATTAAAGGATATATTTAGAAAAATCTATTCAAAGTTCTTTTTCCTACTGAAATTTTCAGTTTGCTCAGAACTGTCCAGGCACCATGATACTATGTTGTAAGTTGTTCTATGTGTCGTGTATTGTGTGGGCCTCTTCTCATTATTTGTGCCCAAGGCTTATGATAGAAAAATGCCAAATTCGAAGACTGATGGATTCACAGTGGACTGAGTAGGTGACAATTCCTTTAGGGACATCTCACAACAAGCTCTCATCAGTATATACTCACTAGGAAACCTAGGGGATGAGGTAGTAGCTCATGGGATTTCCCACAGATTAGCAGCTCATTTCTAGCACTAAGCATCTTGCCACAGTGCATAGCCATATAAGATAAGTGCCTCATTCGGGGTAGTTCATGGGTTACCAACACTGGCCTGTGAAGACATCATAGTGTGACAGCATTTGCTGAATTTTGAGCGAAGGAGCTGCCTTGCTGGATATTGCATCACAGCAGCTCATTAAGTAAAAATTAAGGTTAAATTTGTGCGTATAGGACTAATCACAAAAGTTTGCCACTTGTGAGAGCCATATGTGTAAATTGTTTTCCAAGTGGGGCCTAGGCATGAAAAACTGCGCATAACACCAAAATGTCAGCATTTTGGCACATTTTGCGGTATTTTCATGTGCAGGTCTTGTCTACACAATCATTTTGCACTATTAGTACATGGGCATCTAGATAGTTACCAACAGAAACATCAGCACATAGATATACTGCATATGCTCACAGCGTTAACGTATTGATTTTATTGAGCAGTGCGTTAACAGTGTGATGACAGTGTAGGTCACTGTTTAGCGATGCCAATCTCTGTCTGTGAAGTATAACTAATAACCGTAATTCAGACTTACACTCTCATTTAATCAAGATCCCTATGTGCCTTCTTGATCTGTGATCCAGAAATATCCGCACGGTCACCTCTGAAGCGGATAGCTTGAGTGCATAGTTTCCGTTGAGAAAGAAACCATGCAAATGAGTCAAATGGATGCAAGGTGTAAAGGAACAAAAATAGTTGATTGAGTTAAATTGAAGCCTGGGGAGAGAACAGGAGCATCGGAATGGGGTGGGCCACACGGGCTCTGGCCCCATCACAATTTTGCCTGCAAGGAGCAGCCGCTATCGCAGCAGACTCCTTCTGTCTTTCCGCAGGAGATCGGATCCCCATGGGCAGGAGGGGAAGGCCACCACAATTTCATCCAATCTCCCACAGCCATTCTGTTCTCTTCTGCCCCTAGGAGATGGGATTCCCGTAGGCAGAACAAAAGGGAAAGGCTAAGGGGGCTAGGGGGCAAAGTTAGAATAGAGCTAGAGGAATAGTCAAGGCAGAAGTTGGACCCCCCAATCTGAGAAACGTTCCATGGCCCCTGGGAGAAAAAGTAACTTATCCAAGGTTGCAGGGACTAGGGGTAAGTGGGGATTTGAACTCACATCCTAGGATTTTCCTGACTTATAATCAATATTATACTATTGCATTGTAAGTCCAGTGAGAGGGTGGTTTAATTAAATATTGAACAGTGCTTCAACAAGCATGGCTCGAGAATTTCAGCACATCTTCCGTCATTTCAAAGTGTCCGTACTGTGCAATTAAGTTTTGCTTGATTATGTTTGCATTAATGTATCCCATAACCTCGGTTAACTGTACAGTAAGCACTGTGGTGTGGGTTACCCTACCATAGGGTATAGTGCCTGAACATCAAAGGAGGCATTCATGTGGGGAACGGGGTAGAATGTAAAATATACCCTTAAACTTCAATTTCAAAATGTCAAAAATGTCTATGACACATACCATTGTTGATAGTGGAGCTAAAAATATACGACCCTGATGCATTTCACAGTGGCTTCCTCCAGGAGCTTTCAGCTTCTCTACATTTTCAGAGGTTTTCTTTTCTGGGAGCTCCTTTTGGGGGGCTTTAAATTGGAACATCCAGCATATTCTCTACTCCCCCACCCCCCACCCCATCATATGTGCTCACATTTCACTATAGTGTATAGTGTACTTGTACTCTAAAACACAGATACAGTAATTCAAAGCAGCATATTACTGTGGCATTTGAATGATATTAGGCCATTTTTCAGTGAAGGGCTACCATAGAACCTTAAATGGATATGAAATCCATTTAAAATTATTCATAGTTTATGTAACACAAAATGTGGGCCATTCCTAAGAATTTACAGGTATATATAATTTTAAACATTGTTTTATCCATTATAATTAGACGTGTTATTTACCCATCACCACTTGAATTTTGCTACTGAACATATATAACTTTTTTGGCCATCCTTGCTATGCTCCAAACCATAGCCCTTTTCTAAATGCATAACCTTGGCCGCTTTATGAGTAAAATGGCAAAGGTTATACATGCAAGTGCCCCAGATAATTTTTTAAAAAGCGTTGATGTGGTCAACGGTGCCATTGAGTTCACAGTACTTTTGAATATCAGTCTGTCTTTGTTTTCATGTTTTTCTGAAAGCAATAAATGCTATTTCTAAAAGTTTGCCGAAAGAACATTTTACTTAGCGCTGTAAATTATACAGCCTGATACTCAGAGTGAACTATGTGCTTGCCAGAAGGTGGCAAATGCATAACTTGCTTATTTATCTATTTTCAGCACGTTTATGAATGAAATTTGGCCGTTTAACTCACTAAATGGATACATTTTATCCAGAGAAAAATGGTGCCGGTGTTGAAGTGGGGCAGAGGTGCAGCGAGCACATATAGTTCGTGGTGATATTCAGCCCAAAAAAATTTATCTTATGTTCATTTAGCACAGGACCATGACCGTGCTGCCAGAAATTAGAACTGTCCATGGTGCATTAGGTTTGCAAGTGGGAAGGTTAGGGGCAGAGAGTGAGCACAGTGTAGACAGGACACCCATGCTACCTGCACGGCCGACAAGTAGCGTGGGTGTAACCACCACCTCCATAGATGGAGTTGAGCGCACCTGCGCTATTGTGCTGAAGCAGGGCTGTGTACTTGCTGAGAACATGCTCTTGGAATTTAACGTTGTGGTATTGCCGTAACATGCCATGGATTGGGGCAATACCACAGCTCTCTTTTCCTAATTGTGGGCTTTTTTCAGTTTGACATATTTGTTTTTTAGACGCACGGGGTTCGTTCATAACTACGAATAATGGGGATGTACGTCCAGCATGGATGTACATCTCCGCTATCAGTGGAAATGGCTATGCCACTCCAAGAGCTCCCCGTTCATACAGCTGTGTTGTATGGGGAGCCTGAGATGGGGGTGGGTGGAGGGCGGAGCGGGGACGGGTCATCACTCAGGATGTACATGGCCAATTCTGAGGTTAGATGGGGGACTCATTCCACTTCAGAGGTGGAATAAGTCCCCCTGGACATAGTGTTTCGGTGGTGACCGGTGGGGATAAAGTAGGTAGGGGCGCAGGAAGTTCCCTGCAACCGGACCCTGGCCATGGGAGGCCGGATCAGTGGTCCGACTGCGGGGAAAGAAACGTTTTGCCAGTGGCAGGGGATCGCAGCTCCTGAAAGGATCCACAGTGCCATGGTGATGGGACACCATCGCACAGCGGCTTCATTCAGGAGCCTGACTGATTTAGCCAGGTAAGTGGCTGGACGTCCAGGGTGCCTGAATCGGGGCACATCCTGGACATCCAGCCACTATGCTGGGATTCTGCTCCTGCAGGGATGTCTAGCCCCCACTGGAGCAGAATCGGGTGTATCTCTAGGTTGTCCAGATGTCTGAACATCCAGACAGCCTGAAGACGTACATCTCAGAGTGTGCTTCACATTGTATGCGTACAATAAAATTTTAAAGCACACACACTGATTGTATGCATGTTAACGTGGAGGTATACGTGTGTATAAGTGATTTGCATGCACTTCAAATTTTTAGCACCCAAACAAACCGGATGCGTGCCCACGAATGCACACCCTAAGAGCTAAATGTAAATGGATAAGCGCCAACATGGCCGCCGGTTAAACATATTCTCAGTGTTACTAGTTAAACAGAAAGTGCCATTGAATATACAAATAAAAGTAAGCGCCAAAGCCACTGCTTCACTCTATACACAGAGCTTATTATTTGTGCCTTTTCAATATTCTTTCATGAATTTTTGTTTGCTGTGGCACCACTTCAACATCATAGCTTCAGATCCCAATGACTACATTAAAGTGGCTTTTCCTATGAGGAGTGGTCTAGTGGTTAGGACAAGGTACTTCAGGCCGGAGGGCCGGGGGTTCAAGTCCCACCTGGGGACAGCAATCTCAGGCCGGAGGGACTGGGGTTTCTAGTCCCACAGGTGCTCCTTGTGGTCTTGGGCAAGCCACTTAACCCTCCATTGCCCATGTTCCCTGTAAGTATTAGCGTATGTGTCTCATATCCCCTCGTGTTCAATGTATCCCCCAATTGACCGCTTTGACCCGGTGAAAAGCGGGATATAAATACAGCTAAATAAATAAAATAAATAAATAAAATAAACTATGCAGTTAAGCCACCTTAACTATATATCTGGCTAGAGTGTTAGAAGCTTATCCACTCTTTATGCTTAATGGATGACCATTTGCCAAAACTCTTGTGTCCAGCGCATGCCAGTCCTAAGCTGACAACTAGTGCCCTGTAGTAAAAGGGCACCTCTGCTTTAAATGAACAACTATCATTAAAATCATCTGTAGTACCTGACGACTGGAGAATGGCCAATGTAACGGCAATTTTTAAAAAGGGTTCCAGGGATGATTCGGTAAACCACAGACCAGTGAGCCTGACATCAGTTTCTACCATTTTGCCCAATTCTATTATAAAGAATACAATTATTGAACATGTAGATCATTGGTTTAATGGGAGAAAGCTAACATAGATTTAGCCAAGGAAAGACTTGTCTTACTAATCTGTTATATGTTTTTGAAGGTATGAATGAACAGGTAGACCAAGGGAGTCAGTTGATTTAGAGCCCGATTCTAACAGGGGCATGTCTGGCCCATCCCAAATATGGAAGGGCCCAAAGTGTAACCAATTCTGCAACCACGGGAGCCAGAAGTTCCTGCAGTTGCAGGATTGAGCACGTAGATGACCCAGCATGCCTCTAACTCCACCACAGGAGGTGTCCTCCATTCTGCCTGGCCAGCCTGCCCTAGGCTCATGCTGGTGTGCCGGTGCCATGGCATCCCATAACCATGGCACAGGGATGCCCAGTAGGAGTGCTGAAAGCTTGACAGTATTGATATCTTCTTTTCCCTGCTGCCTGATCCTCGGAGTGGGCTGCCAGGGCCGGACTCGGGCAGCAGGGACTCACCCGTGGCAGTCCCATTGTCCTGGGGGGGCAGAAAATCCCAATCGCAAGGCTGCCCAACACTTATACCACCTCCAACGGTACCCACACTAACCATTTGTGCATGTGGGGAGGGCTGGACTCAGAATAGCATTCCAGGCTGAAACAGGGATTGGACGTCCAACCAGGACATTCAACCCCACTATTTGCGTCTCTGCATCGGGCCCATACTGTATCTAGATTTTCAAAAAGCCTTTGACAAGGTCCATCATGGGAGACTCTTGGCCAAAATAAAAAGTCATGGGATTGGAGGCAGTGTAGTATTGTGGATCAGGAACTGGTTAAAAGATAGAAAGCAGAGAGTAGAGCTAAATGGCAATTTTTTCAATGGAAAAAGGTGAATAGTGGAGTCATTTACAGATGACACAAAAATATTCAAAGTTGTTAAAATGCAAGAGGATTGTGAAGAATTGCAAGAGGACCTTGATAAATTGGAAGACCAGATGTCCAAATGACAGATGAAATTTAATATGGACAAGTGCAAAGTTATGCATCTAGGAAAGAACCCAAACTATGGTTACACAACGCAAGGAACCACCACTCAGGAAAAGGATTTAGGTGTCCTCGTGGATAATATGTTGAAACCCTCAGCCCAGTGTGCAGCGGCAGCCAAGAAAGCAAATAGAATGCCAGGAATTGTAAGGAAAGGAATGGAAAATAAAACCAAGGATATTATAATGTGTACAATTCTAGTTGCCATATCTTAAAAAGGATATATCGGGATTAGAAAAGGTACACAGAAGAGCCACCAAAATGGTAAAGGGGAAGGAAGAATACCCCTATCAGGAAAGACTTAAAAGGTTAGAGCTTTTCAACTTGGAAAAGAGATGGTTGAGGGGGAGAAATGATAGAAGTCTATAAATTAATGAATGAAGTAGAACGGGTAAAAGTACATTGGTTGTTTATGCCATCAAAAAGTAGAAAGACTAGAGAACACACAATGAAACTATAATGTAACCCATTTAAAATTAATAAGAGAAAATATTTTTTCACTTAACCCGTAATCAAACTCTGAAATTTGTTACTGGGGGATGTAGTGAAGGCTGACAGTGTAGCTGGATTTAAAAAAGGTTTGGACAAGTTCCTGGAGGACAGGTCCATAAAACATTATTAAAGATGACCCAAGAAATCCACTGCTTGCCCCGGGACAAGCACTGTGGAACCCATGTGCCTTTTTGGGAACCTGCCAGGTACTCGTGATCTGGCTTGGCCACTGTCAGAAACAGGAACTGGGCTTGATGGACCTTGCTCTGACCCAGTTTGGCATTTCTTATGTTCTCTTCTTTAGCAGAAATGAAATATTAGGAAATGGTGGAACTAGCTTCCTAGGACTTTTCATTTTATAATAGACTTGCTACTCTTTAGAAAGCCCATTAATACATGAATCTCTTAACAGACTTTTAAATAGAGCTATATAAATTAAAAAATCGAGTGAAATGGGTAAAAAATGGTTTGGACAAGTTCCTGGAGGAAAGGTTCATAAACCATTATTAAAGGGGACCCGGGATATCCACTGTTTGCCCCAATACAAGCATTGTGGAACCTGTGTCTCTTGAAGAAACTGCTAAGTACTTGTGACCCAGATTGGCCACTGTTGGAAACAGGATACTGGGCTTGATGGACCTTGGTCTGACCCAGTATGGCATATCTTATATTCTTATGTTAATCTTTGGTATCAATGTTTTACATGGAGCCCGATTCCAGTAGGGGCATGTCTTTTCTGTCCACACAGTCCTATGCAAGACGGGCCTCTTTGGACCTGATTCTGGACCACAGGAACAAAATGTTCTGCAGGGGCCAGAATCAGGCCTGAGGATGACTCAGCCTGCTCCTGCTGCCTGCGGTGACATTCTCCCCACAGGCGCCCCTGACTCCCGTGGCTCCAGCCCACCTTTTCCCCACCACCTGACCCAAGGCTGGCCTGCCGTGACCTGGATCAGACTGCAGAAACCCCCCGCACATGGCCTCAGCCACAGATGGGGATCCCTGGGCCCGATCACCGTTTTTCTGGTGCTTATTCCACCTTTGACTTGAGGTGGAATAAGCAGCACGTCTCCCGGGCCTGGCAGTGCATACAGGGCCATGACCTGAATCAGCCCTGTGCATCCTGATGGGCTGGCCCGCACCAATCCCACCCCTTCTGCCCCCCGCCGGCTCTCCCTGTCCTGAGCATCAGGACATACAGGGAGAGCCGGAGGGGGAATCAGGCCCTTATGGCTTATGGAGCTGCACATCCCACTGGCACATGCAGCCCTGCAACCCGCGTCCTGGAATCGGGCCCATAGTTGCATTCGCTATTCTATTTTTAATACTAGTGTCTTTGTCTTGGATGGCCAGGTTTTATTTGGTCCCTATAGTTGTTTTAGTAACTCACTTGGCATTATTTAAACTGAGAATTATTAAATTTTGACTATTGTTCATATAGGTTTTTTTGGGGTTTGGATGTTGGATCGATTGGATTTTTACTATATCTTTGTTTTCTTTAGGTTGTGGACTAGCTGTTCAAATTGTATATTTTGGTTTTATGGTGTTTTTATATTGTTACTGATTCTGTGTATCTGCAATCTATTTTGCTTTAGATTTTCTATTCATTTAGATGGGCAGTTTTAGAAATAAAGGATGATAATGATGTAATCATCTCGTGGTTGTGGTAAAAAGGAGTGCTTTCCCTTGCTATATATTACTATAGGTGCCTTTGCCCTTAACTGAAATTGTGGCCACGGACGACATACAGTAAAATCAGTAATTAATTTTAGTTCATTGCATGATAAGCAGTGTCTGTAAACAGTATTCCTTGGGCTTTGGACCAGATGTACCCTCATAGGAAGTTTAATTTATTTATTTACATTCTCTTATATACCATGCTATTCTGCATTAGTGCAGTTTACATTGAACAAACTGAAATTACATTGAACAGGGCACTATAACTTGGAGATAACTATTTTTACGGGGAACATGGGCTATGGAGGGTTAAGTGGCTTGCCCAAGACCACAAGGAGCACCTGTGGGACTAGAAACCCCAGTCCTTCTGGACCAAGGTTGCTGTCCTCTAGTGGGATTTGAACCCCTGACCTTCTGGCCTGAAGTACCTTGCCCCAACCACTAGGCCACTCCTCCACTCCACTTAATGTAGAAAGAGCATTTATAGAAGTCTAAATGTATGGTCAAGCCTAGAGCTTAGATATCACAATCAAACGGAGGAGGTGGAGTAAACAGAAACCTGGGGAAGCACTATAGTATCTAAGAGATTTATTATGTGCTTAGTAACTTACTAGACACGGTGCCCTAGAACAAATGATTTTGAGTTGATGTTTAGAATTAGGTTGTAGGTGGTACCTTTTTCTTAGGGCCCTATATACAAGCATTTTTCCCATAATAGAAGGTGTGATCAAAAGGTATCGAGACTTGTTGTGTGGCTGTATAACAATACGTCACACCACGATGCTATTAAGCATGCAGTGATCTAGTTATATGCCCTGCATGTGCAGAGTGTAGCGTGGCCTCAGCACCCCTTTTCCTTTTTTAAATTATATGTTTGGTATCACTCGTAAAAGCAGTTTGTCAGATTTATGATGAGTGAAGAAATTGAACCGTGAATTTGCATTAAATTCTGTCAGAAACTTGGAAATTCGTGCAAAGAGATTTCTGAACAAGTTACAGCAAGTACATGGTGATGAATGTATGAGTCATGCTCGAGTTTATGACTGGTACAAGCGTTTCCAAGAGGGACACCAAAGTGTTGATATTGACAAACATTATGGAAGGCCATCCACGAGCAGGAATGAAGGCAAAGTGAAGCAGTGCGTGCCGCAATATGCTCAAATAGTCGATTGACTATCAGGGAGCTTGCTGAGGACATGGACATCAGTTTCAGGTTGCTACAGTCCTTTGTTACTGTCAATTTGGGGATGAGATGTGGATCTGACAAATTTGTGCCGAAACACCTGTCCCCTAATCAAAAAGAAGATTGACTGTCTGCAGCCAGGAGTTGTTGGAATGCATTGAAAATTACTCCGATTTCATTAAAAAAAATTATTACTGGTGATGGTTTATGGTTATGACCCACAATAGAAGACTCCAAACTCTCCCAGACCCAAGAAAGCCCTTCAGGTGAGGAGCACTGTTAAGGTCATGCTCACAGTTTTCTTTGATTACCAGGGAATTGTTCTTCATGTGTATGCTCCAAAAGGCCAAATCATCAATAAGGAGTACTGTGTCTAAGTTCTGACTCATTTGAGAGATGCAGTTCGTCTTAAGAGGCCAGAGTTGCCCAGGAACGGTGAATGGTTGCTTCATCATGATAACGCTCCAGCTCAGGCATCACATCTTATCCAGCAGTTCTTAGCCAAACACCAAATCGAGCAAGTTCATCAGTCTCCATACTCACCTGACTTCGCACCCTGTGACTTTTTCTTGTTTCCAAAATTGAAATTGCCACTGAAAGGAAGGAGAGTCATTGACTTGGAGACCATTGAGCAAAATTTATCACAGCAGCTTCACAGCATAACGAAAGAGGCATTTCAAAATTGTTTCCAGCAGTGGGAGGAACGCTGGAAGAAGTGTATTTTATCAGAAGGGGGCTACTTTGAAGGAGACTGAGCGCAATAACTGTCAGTGTTATACTTCTTGTGTTATTGTACAAGTCTCGATACTTTTTGATCGCACCTCATACAAATAGGAGAAAATAATATCTCAGAAGACATGTGAAAGCAGGTCAATGCATGATGTAGGAGTGATCCCTCTCTACAACAACTCATCTGAGAAAAGACCACAGGGTTGCTACTCCCTTATCTATCAAAAATACACAGGCCTCCTATTGGCTGAAGGGTACAGCCCCACCTTTTACTGTAAAGGTTCCAAACCTAGTCCCCTTTCAGCTGAAACATTTCCTAAAGGCAGGGCCGGATTTACCTTGAGTGAGGCCCTACGCCAACAAAAATTGTGGGCCCCCAGCAGGGGCGGCCCAAGGGGGGTGCGGACCTCATTTGCATAAGGGGCCTCATTTGCATAAATATTTGCATAATGTTACCATATACTAACTTTTAGTAAACGTGCCTCTTAATGAGTGTATGGATAAAGAAAGACTAAAAGATTTCTACATTACTATAATCCAGTGCCAACTGCCAGACACATTAGGAACTACTACAAACACTGCCCATAGTAAACCCGCCGTATCCTAACAGCACTACCAGGACTCACAAAGCACCATACTCTACCAATCAAAAGGCAACACTGCAAATATTAAACCAATACATTTCAGAGAACAACAATACATGACCTACTGGGGAAAGAGAACAAGTGGCAATGTCAAATAGGAATTATATAAACAGAACACCTCAGCTCAGTTACACATGCAGAACATAGACCATCACCAAACAAGTAATCACAATTTAGAAATAGGAAGACAATAATTAAACTGGGAATCCCAAAAGCCAAACTTGGAATGTACAACACTGTAGAAATAAAACTATACATTAATTTGCTCTTGTACTAAACAAAGCGCAGATGTTAATGATGCACATTTACCAGAGCTGACATATTCCAATTAATAAATTCAAAATAAAGAGATATTTTTCTACCTTTTGTGCATTTTTTTCAGCTGCAATTGCTCCAGCCACTTTCTTCTGGTTTCTTCGTGTCTTCTGCTAACTCTCCATCGTCTGCTGTCCATTTGTCCTTTCTTCTCTCTTCTAGATTTTTTTCCATTCTCTCTCTACATCTGCTTTAACATACTAATCTTTCTCCTTTTGCTCTTTCCTCATTCCTATTTCATCCACTCAAATTTTACCCCTCCATCCTCAATCCCCACTTACTCTCCCAATACCCGGCCAATTGTAGATTTTTTATCCCTCCCACACAAAATATTTTTCCCTTCTCCATTTTACTCTTCCAGCCCCATCCCATTCTAATCCTCCCCCAACATCAGCTCCCTTCTAGTTCCAGCCTCACCCAGCATCCATTCCCTTCTAGTCCCTGCATCAGCCCATTTCCAGTCCTAGCCATCCATCAGCCCATTTCCAGTCCTAGCAACCCCCCAACCCAATACCAGTCCTAGCCCCCCCATCACCCCACTTACAGTCCTTAACCCCCCATCACCCCATTTTCAGTCCTTAACCCCCCATCACCCCATTTTCAGTTTAAGCCCCCCTATAACCCATTACCAGTCCTAACCCCCCATCAGCCCACTTCCAGTCCTAACCCCATCAACCCATTTCCAGTCAGCCCCCCATAGCCCATTGCCAGTCCTACCCCCCCCCCCATCAGCCCATTACCAGTCCTAATCCCATCATCCCACCTCCAGTTTTAACCCCCCAGCCCATTTCCAGTCCTAGCCCCCCATAGCCCATTACCAGACAACCCCCATCAGCCCACAGCCCATTACCAGTCTTAACCCCCCCAAAGCCCATTACCAGTTCTAACCCCCCCCAACAGCCCATTACCAGTCCTAACCCCATCAGCCCACCTCCAGTCTTAACCCCCCAGCCCATTTCCAGTCCTAGCCCCCCCCATAGCCCATTACCAGACAGCCCCATCAGCCCACAGCCCATTACCAGTCTTAACCCCCCCCCTAAAGCCCTTTGGCAGTTCTAAGCCACCCCATACATCCCTCTGTCCATTACCAGTCCTAACCCCATCAGCCCACCTCTAGCCTTAACCCCCCCCAGCCCAGCCCAGCCCAGCCCCGCCCATTTCCAGCCCCAGCCCCCCAATAGCCCATTACCAGCCCTACCCCCCCAGTCCATTTCCAGCCCCAGCCCCCCCAATAGCCCATTACCAGTCCTACCCCCCCCATAGCCCATTACCCGCCCTCCCCCCCCCCCCCCGGCCTAAAGAAAAATGTAATTTAAAAAAAACCTGGTGGCTGCCGCCGCGGGGCCCCCTCTGCTGCCGCGGGGGCCCCGTCTACAAGCTGAAGCGGTGCGGTGCGGTGCGGTCGGGTCCGGTCCGGTCGGGTCTCTCCCTCCCTCCTTCCCTCCCTGCAGGCTGCGAGAGACGCGAAGATAGAGCGTCTCCTCGCGTCTGTGTTAAGCCGGCAGGGGCTGATGGGAAATCCCATCAGCCCCTGCGGGCTTAACACAGACGCGAGGAGACGCTCTATCTTCGCGTCTCTCGCAGCCTGCAGGGAGGGAAGGAGGGAGGGAGAGACCCGACCCGACCCGACCCGACCCGACCGCACCGCTTCACCGTGTAGACGGGGCCCCCGCGGCCGCAGAGGGGGCCCCGCGGCGGCAGCCACCAGGTTTTTTTTTTAATTGAGTTAAAAAAAAATTACCTGGTTCTTTTTTTGTGGGCCCCTGCCGGCTGTGGGCCCTACGCCATGGCGTACATGGCGTATAGGTAAATCCGGCCCTGCCTAAAGGTGTATAGAGTTGTTTTATAGGCATAGAATTGAAGAGGAAACGTAATAGGTCAGATTTTCTTTTGTAATACAGCACTACCACTACCTGTAAATATTAGTAGAGCCTACTGTTTCATTTCAGTATTTCCTTGTGTTCCAGGTATATAAAAATATGTACGGCCTACGTTTCAGATATTGGATTGCAAATGCAGTTTGAAAACCACATCCATCTTACTATTTTTCATTGGTCCATTCATATCCTTTTTTACCATTAAAATATTGTAAGACCTTCCATTAAGCCTATTAAACCAAGGCAATTTTAAAAATAATTAACGGATGGTAAAAGCTCATTTCCCTGGTAGGCATTGTTCACCACAGCGGACATTACAATTTATTCTATGAATCATGAAATGGTGGAGGGGGGGCAATAATATTTAATATTAAAGTTCTTAAAGTAATCTGAAATGAAATTTCTTTGAATGAGAAAGTCAAAGCAAAGTGCACATCTATGGGTCATTCTTCAAAACTCTGAAAGAAAGTCTCCAAAGTGCAATTATCTTCCTATTTCTGTATCTCGATTATACCGTTATAGGCCTGGAAAACTAAGCTGCGTAAAATTATTCTCCCAGTGTGAAAGAAATTGTTCCTTTAGGAAAAGGCTTTCTGACCATCCGTTGACCTTGTGAAGAGGGCTCAATGGCAGCACTGATGAACTTTTTACCTCCCCCCTCCACCACAAGGGTTTGACCCTTGTCTGTGCCCCAGTGGGGTATTTTTGTCTGCACAGACATGATGGCAAAATGGCAGCATAACAGGATTCTTATTATCACAACTCACTTATCACGAAGATGAAACAAGTTCTCTCTGGCCTGAGGACAATTCAGTTGTTCCACATTTTTTTCTCATAGCATCAAGCAAGGAAAGGCCAAGGGAATTAGAGATATGCTCTCCATTTGCCACACAAACTTTCTAATATCATACCCAACCTCACTGTGCAACTTCATAAGGGAAGCAGAGTGTCTCTGTAGTAGTAGAGGAAACTTCTCTTGCAAACTGCACTAAAATAACTAGTGAACACCACTGCCACGCATAATCTTCAAGCACACAAATGTGCCATCTGCCGTCTACTGAGTTTTCCCATAATTTACTATTTAAGTGATCTGCTTAATTATAGGATTACGTAAAAATGCTCCAAACTGAAATCCAAGTTAGATTAATGAAAGCAAAATTTGTACCAGGAGAGCTTCAGGGAGCAAGCATCTTTCATGCTGGTTCTAGTTATCAAAAGTAGATTTTCAGGCTTTTTAAAGGGATTTTATGACTTTAAAATCCTATGTTTTGTTTACCATGATGAGGTCATGGATGGGCGACTGGCCCTCAAATCGAGATATCAGTCAGACAATCGTTTTTCATTCAGGCTGCTTTGTACAGAAGTACAAACCAGGGTTTATGAGCTGATGTATTTATTGAGGGATGGGCAGCAGGGTTTTCAGCTAGAGTAAAGAGGTCAGAGCAGTAAGGTAAAGAGTTCAAGTCTAAACTTAATGGGATGTGAAGGGATAATGGTAGGACAACTTTTTGAACCAGAAGAAAAAGTGAAGCATTAAGCACCCACCTCTTGTAGTTCCTGTAGCATCCAATGAGGATGGATATGGCTGGGTGGTAAGGTTTTCTCACTTGTGAGGGCCCCTTCCCTGGAATTCATTTGCCCTCCTGGGATCCATCAGTCCAAGCATAGCAACTTTTAAAGAAGCTAGCCAGTGATAAAAGTTACTTTGTACTAGTAAGCCCGTGAGTGCCTTGATCACATGACTCTTGATTAGTCTGATGGTCCAACACATTTCACAAATGCTCCAGGTCCTGCTGGGAAGCAAGCTCTTTGCTAAGCTAATGCTAACAGTTACTGACAGCATTTTACATGAGTATTGTCAGATGACTTCAGCTGCAGAAAGAACTCAGGCCGAGCTTCACAATCTATTTCCATTCTCCAGTGGTTGAGTTGTTCGGAAAAAGTGATTTAGTCCGGCACGCTAATCTAACAGGCAGACCAAATAAACTAAGTCGTCCTTATTTGCCCACTTTTTTTCCATTTCAATTTCAGTCTGTTTCTGGATCATAAAGCATTTTAAAAGAAGCAACCTAAAATTCTTATTTTTCAGATTAAAGCTTTTAACTATGTGCAAGAAAAGTCACCTTGCTACTTTAAAATTGAATTTACTTTCTGTTAAATTTTTTTAATGATTCCTGTTGTATTTACATGATGAGGTCAATATTCAACCACGAGGTCCACATATTTGAATCATCTAACACTACTGGTTTCAAATTGCACATATGTTCAGCAACATTATCCATGAGGTAGCATCATTGAATATGCATGTATGAACTGAAACAGCTAAGTTAGACATTTAAATTATACCTGCTATATGTGTGTGCCACCTAGACATCTAACTTAGCCATTTAACCCTCCCCCCCCCCCCCCCCCCACACACACACACATAGACAATGCACATCGGTGCTCTATTTTGTAGGCAAGGCACACATGTGTCTCATTTTATAAAATAGCTGCACACTAATGCACCATACTCTAGCTGTGTCAGTTATGCCTGTTCTAGATCAGGCACACATATTGGTGCTTAGATCAGCACAGGGGTGCGCGTACAGCCTAGTATTCTAGAATGGCTATGCGTCCCTTGAGGCCACTCCTACACTTTGTCCACATCACGTCCCTGTGCATACCCTAAATCAGCACGGAGGGCATTTCTGGGTGCACTTATAGAATCCCGACCAGTAAAAGCATGTGCAGAGGTGCTCATACATGTGCCCACGTCCAGGAAACTACAGACTTACATGTGTAGGAACCATGGATCTTTCTAGGGCTCCCTTATCAAAATGGCTAACTGTCACCACTCCTAGTACTCCCCAAATCCCATTTTATTTTTGGACAGATAATTACGGATGCATGCATTTTTACATGGCTAAAATTATCTGCTCAAATGATCAGGATTTGCTTGTAAAAAAGCCTTTATGTGGTCGGCCTGGCTGCCAACTGCATAAAGGCTTTTGAATATCAACCTCTATGCATTATATATCTTTCATGGGGCATTTTCTCTTGTTTATTTTGATCTTGATAGGTATGGCATAAATAGCTATAATATACTATATATCATTAGGATTAACAACGGACTCCAGATTTGCCTGCCAGGTTGATCCAGTCCTGAGTTTACCTTTGTGCATGCAGAAGCTAATAATTCTCTTTTCTCTATTGCGTTCCTTATGAAAAGCCAAGACTACAAATCCCTGCGTGCAGTGGAGGAAATTTAGGAATGAATCAACCATGTCAGGGAAATCTGAAGCTATTTGGCAACCATATATATTATATACACACACAAGTAGCAGATAAATGACCGATATTTAGTTTGTTCATTTATTAGGCTTTATTAACCATAGTTATATGTTGTTGTTGTTTTTTTCAAATATAACAACAATAAACAATTTACACAAAAATACAGAAAAAAAAAACAAAAAAAGAAATAAAAGCAAACATTTCATATGTATCTGTATTACAGATATTATGGTCTTCTGTAGTATAAAATACTTGCCTACTGAAATCTTGAGGTTCAAACTTGGAGTGCCATAATAATAGTTTGCTTCTTGATTACTTCTTGCAAACAGGCCTAGATTTCTGCCCAGGCCCATTAGATCTAAGCAGAGAGGGGCACATTTCTGTGGCACCATATGAACCTAAGACATGCTGGCTCCTGTTGTTCCTGGCAGGACATCAGGCCTTCTGGGTAGTTTCTAGCCTTCTAATGGTCCCTCAAACCAAAACTTGTCCCCTTCCACGCTCCTCCTAGTTCCCCAGTGACTCACAGAGCTAAAGATTTGCCTCGTCTCAGTTGATGCAGTGCCAAAAATCATTCAGCAACAGAGCCATACAAGGAGGCACTGTGAGCCATGAAGTTAGAAGGGGAGATGCACGGTGAGGAGGCATTAAATTGAAAAATTGGAGGTTGGGGGAGTGGGAGAAGCACCACAATGGCCTGGGGAAAAGTGGATGTGACGAGGTTGTAGGAGAGATGGGGGAAATTGGAAGTCAGGGCTGGTGCTAGAGATCTACGTGGGAAAAATGGAAAGTCTGGGGTAGGGGACAAGAGTGAGGCAGACCTAACAATGCTAGGGGCAGCTACTATCTGTATCTGTCACTGCTCGAAAATGAATATGGCAGGGCCAACTGAAAGTGACCCAGGAGGTGTCTTTGCAAAATCCTCATTATCTGGTCTTTTTATTATTCCTCAAAAAAAAAATAAAAAAAAGTCAGCCATGGTCTCTGGATTTTTTTTCTGGGAAACCCAAGACAGGAGAGCCAGACCTAAGAAGACTACAAAATTGACAGGAAAGATACCAATAGAGGCAGAAAGCTGATGAGCTATAAAAACCTAAAAATATCGAACAAGTTTGGTATTTTCCCCAGTTAAAATGGTTAAGGGGAATGGATGAATCGTAAAAGAAAAAAAAATTATGCTCCAGATGCTTAAAGCAACATTTAAAATCAAAAGCAGAATAAATAGTGCATTCTGATTTCACTGTAGGATGAGATGAAAGCCCAGAGGTCTCCGTTGGCTTGGCCGTAGCTCTCGGCAATATTGCCTGTGCACTATTCTGCTCAGTAACACTGCAGCGACTGAGTAAATGCTTCTCAAAAGTCACTTTGCCTCAGCCATTCGGTTTCATCTGAGGAAGCCAAGGTCCAGCCTCCTAAGGACACGCTATTTTTCTAAACCGTGGTGACAGGAGACCTCAGGGACTTCTCTCTTCACCAGGCCTTCTATTCAGTCTCTGTTTACATAGAGGGAATAGCCCAGGGGCTACTGGAGAGGAAACATCTGTGAGAGATAATCTATGGAGTTATCTATCTATCATTCTTGTCGGGCCCAGCCTCCCCTGAGAGCAAGCTGAGAGACTTGTAATAAAAAGCCATTGCAGAAGAGGCTTTAGGGACAAATAAAAGAACGCGTTAAGGACCAGCTGAAAATGGATAGACGACATTATTAAAGCTCAATAGCCTTCTTATCAAAATCCAATTGGATAGACAGTGGGCAAAAAGGGCTTTAAAATGTATTCTTTGGCTTGCTGGAGAGCTCAAATTTATCCTTCAGCGAGAATGTACTACACAGAGACAAATAGCGTTGGTGGGAAGAGTTAGATTTAATCAACCAGGCTGACTAGGAAATGGGACTCTCCCTACTCTTGCTTTCTTTCAGCTCGTGTCTTATCGCAAATTGCTTAAAAAATTGCAAAGAGGGAATTTAAACCTCTCCCTTTTCCTTAACTTAGATAGATTTGTATCTGTTTGACTTGTTAGTGTAGTACGATAGAATTGACATGTATTTCTTGTATATGTCTGGATTGGACTGCAATTTGAAACTCACAGAGAGAGAGAGAGAGAGAGAGGACTGTTTCTCATTCTGTGTCTATAGTAAAGTTTAATAACTGCGGTCCATACAGATATACAAATGATTCTATTAAATAATACAAGGTACTATAGCAGCCATCTGACCTTTTGAAAATGCATTTCGTTTATTTACTTATTTGCTTGAAGGGGATGATTGATTATAATGATAATTTATCAAACAATTGTTGGGTATCATAGCCACGGCCTGTCCCACCCAGCTGCAGTAAAGCCTTTTTCTATAATGTGGTCAATCAGAAATGGCCTCTGATATAACACGAAATGTGGAAAGGTCTTCTGGGCCAGTCCCCATGGGATCACCAGAGACGGATGAAGGATGACCTAGAGGGGAGGCAGGATTTCTGACTTCAACTAGAGGGTCACAAAGATATTTAGGGAAGAGGTGGGGAGCTGTTAAATGTCTCCTCTGCAGCAAATTAGTTGGTAGCGGGTAAGCCACACAGCCTGAGGCCTAAGCAAGGTCTAGGAAAACACAGAAGGGCTCGCTCAAGCACATGGAGAGGCTACAAGATTTCACTTGAACTGTAAAGGGGAAGGCACAGCCGCAGTAGCTGATTCACAGCGTTAACTGAATTGATGCCACTGCCCATGGTTAACTTGACTCTAAAATGTAGCCTTATACTCCCTCTGAGGACAAAATAACTTTTAAGATGAAATTGGAAGTTTCGTTTGCCATTAACTTGTGACTTGGAATGTGCCGAGAAAACACTTATTTCTTCCTTGGGGGGTGCTCAGCTCTACTCATAGAACTCATCAGAGAAGCCATAGAGACTCCTGCATGACTTCCTGACAGACTCCCCCCATGGCGTGAGGGATCAGCAGGGGTGTCCGGAAATTGCTAGAAAGTCCCAGAATTACAGAGAAAATGTGCTCGTTTGCGAGTAGATTTCTTCTTCTGAGGGTATTATTAGAGACATATGAAAATATTTGTAACACAAGGCAAAAAAACATAAAATGAGTGAAAACTAGAATTGTCTTCTCTATACTTCTATAGACCTTTTTGCCTTAGGATTTAATGGATAATATGGTGCAAAAAGAGGAGAAAAAGGGTGTAATTCAGACTTCATTAATGCATTCTCAGTCTTCGTAAAAAGAAAACAAAAACACATACTACCGATTTTGCCATTTTCAGCTATTTGGTGGAACTTTTCCCCTTAAAGATTAACAGGAGTGATTTTGTATACACACAGGTTTAGCAACACACAGGGCCGGTGTAAGAATATGAGGCACCTGAGGTAAACCCTGAATCCTGCCACCCCCCTGCTTCCACCACTCTGGGACCTGAGGCAGCAGCAGAGCCTTTTAAACAGCAACGTAGCGCTTACCCAGAGCCCTTGATGCTGCGCAGCGGTTCATGTTCGCTTCCTCCCCCTCTGATGCAGACTTCCTGTTTGTATGGGGGCGCAATCATTCTTATGCTAAACACACAGTAAGTGCCGAATCTTGCCACGCTTTCCTAAAAGACCCTTGGTTATATTTTCCTAATGTTTTTGCTGATACATTCACTAGCACTCAAAGACGAAAATCCATAAGTTTTGTCCATATTTATTTCACTAGAAACACTCCGGAGGGGCACAAAGAGCATTAGCAGTCAAAGCAAAACAATAGATCCTGAAAGCCCCCAAAACTCAAAGAGCCCTCAGCACATTCTTTTCACCTATAGGGAGAGCAGGCACACACACGGATAGAAAGCAAAGTTTAATATGTAACATTATGGTGCCCAATTATTCATTTTTACAGGCTTGCCCTAGGAGGAATGGTGCTGGGATGATATAATTTTTTTTTATTGGAGTTTCCTGTTATACAAAATCTCCCAAAAAACCCAGAACAATATGCATTACAAAAGAGAAAGGAAATTACAGGAACAAAATCACTTATATTAACAATAAACAAAATACAGGCAAATCCTGTTCCCTAGCCCACGGTACGAGGAGTGGGTCTGCCAGTGCTGCGCAGTCCAAAACAAAAACAAAACTCGGTTCTACTACAGCAGTTCAAACACTTCCAGAAATAAACAATATCCCTAACACAAAATGTGATCAGGAGTTAACAAATTATCCCTTCAAAGGCAACTAGACACTTACAAGGAAATCTAAGAAAAAAGGTCTCTCCCGCAGATAGCACTCTAGGTTTCATCTGCAGGAAGGCCTTCCTCCTTTTTTGTGTACTACATGAGACATCCAGGAAAACAGTAACTTTATGTCCATAAACCTTTTTGTCAGTTTCTGTAGTCAGGGCAACAAGCAGGGTGGCTCGGGTGTTGATGACATCTTCTGAGGTCTCCAAGAAATTTGTTAAATCCAAAACTGATGAGTCCAGGGGATGATCATAATTTTGAATTTAATTATCAAAGTGAGGGAAGGCTATGGGGATTAAGACTGAAGGTTCACCAGTGTGCTCAATATTCGAGCACCAGCCCTGAGGGAAAGGGACCCACTGGTGATTTCAACTAGTCTTAAAAAAGCAACTAGTCTCATTTCGGATATCTGTAATTTAATGGTGTTTCAGCATAGCTGACAAACACTATTGAACAGAGCTAGCTATCTGGCACTGGTTTTTCTGAGTCGCCAAAGAATCTAAGAGGACCTTAAACAGGAGACATTTAATATTAAAGTTGGAAAACTCTAACAAGCAGCAAATTAAATCGAAACATGGATTCTACCTGTTTGTCATAATAATTTTGCATTGCAGAAAAGTGGCATCCAGCTATGTGGCCGTTCCCTAGATTATATCCTCTTGAAACAAAAGTATGTTTAGCTGGCACATGTGGGGGCAGCTTTCAGTTGATTTTTGCAATCTTTGGCTTAATGGATTTGCTTCTCTCCAATAAGCTGTGGACAAAAAGAGTGGACAGTTGGCGAGAAGAGTCCTCTTTCAAACACGGCCCTTTTTCCATTGTGTCTAGGCTACTTATAAAAGAATCAGGAGTCTATTAATTCACTGAATGAACATATAGTAAAGTCAGTTCCCTCTTGAGGTCAGCTTCGGTTTCCATGGAAACTAAGTACTTCTAAGAAGTTTGCATCCTTGATTTTGCAGAAGTGAGGCATTTCGATTTAAAAGAAAAAGTATGACAACAGATAAAGTCAGAGACAAAGTCTTGAAAGTGCTCAAAAAGAAATTGCAGATCTACTATTAATAATCTGCAACCTATTGTTAAAATTATCTACAGTAACTGAAAAGTGGAGAGTGGCCAATATAAAGCCAATTTTTAAGAAGAGTTCTAGGGGTGATGTCAAGGCCAGGCAGAATGGTAGAAACTATTATAAAGAAAAGGAGCCCTTTTACTGAAGTGTGTTAAGCACTTTACTGTGCCGTAAATGTTAGCACGGGCCCAGGCTAACAGTTACCACATACTAAAAACAGCACTATGATAAAAAACAAACAAACCCCGTGCCTAGTGTGGGTTGGGGCAGAATCAGGGTGGATTTGGAGAGGAGATGGGGTATGACTAACAGTGGCAGTTAATACACTGGACATTACTGTGCGCTAGCTATCACAACTGCTGATGGTGCAGCTACGCTTATTGCCGCCTCTTGGGGTAGTACCATGATATTACTGCTAGGGGTCTGAACTGCCATTTTAAACCAGGTAGGAATCAGGCAGCAGCAGAAGAGGGTTCACTTCTGCTCCCTCCATTAGACACCAGGGATAACTTTGGGATAAGTGCCAGGATCGGGAGGAGAGTTGGGAGTTGAGATGAGGAAGGAGGTTGTGATCAGGAGCAGGGGCGGCCCAAGGGGGGTGCGGGGCCATGTGCGGAGACTCAGTGCGGGGCCTCATTTGCATAAGGGGCCTCATTTGCATAAATATTTGCATAATGTTACCATATACTAACTTTTAGTAAACATGCCTCTTAATGAGTGTATGGATAAAGAAAGACTAAAAGATTTCTACATTACTATAATCCAGTGCCAACCACCAGACACATTAGGAACTACTACAAACACTGCCCATTTAGAACCCATAGCAAACCCGCCATATCCTAACAGCACTACCAGGACTCACAAAGCACCATACTCTACCTATCAAAAGGAAACATGCAAATATTAAACCAATACATTTCAGAGAACAACAATACATGACCTACTGGGGAAAGAGAACAAGTGGCAATGTCAAATAGGAATTACATAAACAGAATACCTCAGCTCAGTTACACATGCAGAACATAGACCATCACCAAACAAGGAATCACAATTTAGAAACAGGAAGACAATAATTAAACTGGGAATCCCAAAAGCCAAACTTGGAATGTACAACACTGTAGAAATAAAACTATACATTAATTTGCTCTTGTACTAAACAAAGCGCAGACGTTAATGATGCACATTTACCAGAGCTGACATATTCCAATTAATAAATTCAAAATAAAGAGATATTTTTCTACCTTTTGTGCATTTTTTTCAGCTGCAATTGCTCCAGGCACTTTCTTCTGGTTTCTTCGTGTCTTCTGCTAACTCTCCATCGTCTGCTGTCCATTTGTCCTTTCTTCTCTCTTCTAGTTTTTTTTTCATTCTCTCTCTACATCTGCTTTAACATACTAATTTTTTCCTTTTGCTCTTTCCTCATTCCTATTTCATCCACTCAAATTTTACCCCTCCATCCTCAATCCCCACTTACTCTCCCAATACCCGGCCAATTGTAGATTTTTTATCCCTCCCACACAAAATATTTTCCCCTCTCCATTTTACTCTCCCAGCCCCATCCCATTCTAATCCTCCCCCAACATCAGCTCCCTTCTAGTTCCAGCCTCACCCAGCATCCATTCCCTTCTAGTCCCTGCATCAGCCCATTTCCAGTCCTAGCCCCCCATCAGCCCATTTCCAGTCCTAGCAACCCCCCAACCCAATACCAGTCCTAGCCCCCCCCCATCAACCCACTTCCAGTCCTAACCCCCCATCACCCCATTTTCAGTTTAAGCCCCCCCTATAACCCATTACCAGTCCTAACCCCCCCATCAGCCCACTTCCAGTCCTAACCCCATCAACCCATTTCCAGTCAGCCCCCCATAGCCCATTGCCAGTCCTAACCCACCCATCAGCCCACAGCCCATTACCAGTCCTAACCCCATCAGCCCACCTCAAGTCCTAACCCCTCCCCATCAGCCCATTTCCTGTCCTTGCCCCCCCCATAGCCCATTAACAGTCCTAACCCCCCATCAGCCCACAGCCCATTACCAGTCCTAACCCCATCAGCCCACCTCCAGTGTTAACCCCCCCATCAGCCCATTTCCAGTCCTAGCCCCCCCATAGCCCATTACCAGTCCTAACACCCCCCCATAGCCCATTACCAGACAGCCCCCACCACCCAACAGCCCATTACCAGTCTTAACCCCCCCATAGCCCATTACCAGTTCTAACCCCCCCCCAACAGCCCACAGCCCATTACCAGTCCTAACCCAATCAGCCCACCTCAAGTCCTAACCTCTCCCCATCAGCCCATTTCCTGTCCTAGCCCCCCCATAGCCCATTATCAGTCCTAACCCCCCATAGCCCATTACCAGTCCTAACCCCCCATCAGCCCACAGCCCATTACCAGTCCTAACACCCCCCCATAGCCCATTACCAGACAGCCCCCATCAGCCAACAGCCCATTACCAGTCTTAACCCCCCCATAGCCCATTACCAGTTCTAACCCCCCCCCAACAGCCCACAGCCCATTACCAGTCCTAACCCAATCAGCCCACCTCAAGTCCTAACCTCTCCCCATCAGCCCATTTCCTGTCCTAGCCCCACCATAGCCCATTATCAGTCCTAACCCCCCATAGCCCATTACCAGTCCTAACCCCCCATCAGCCCACAGCCCATTACCAGTCCTAACCCCATCAGCCCACCTCCAGTGTTAACCCCCCCATCAGCCCATTTCCAGTCCTAGCCCCCCATAGCCCATTACCAGTCCTAACCCCATCCAACAGCCCACCTCATCCTAACCCCTCCCCATCAGACCATTTCCTGTCCTAGCCCCCCATAGCCCATTACCAGTCCTACCCCCCCCAACAGCCCCCAGCCCATTACCAGTCCTAACCCCATCAGCCCACCTCCAGTCTTAATCCCCCCAGCCCATTTCCAGTCCTAGCAACCCCCCAGCCCATTTCCTGTCCTAGCAACCCCCCCAATCCATTACCAGTCCTAGCCCCCCATAGCCCACTCCCAGTCCTAATCCCACCAGCCCATTTCCAGTCCTAATCCCCCATCACCCAATTTTCAGTTTAAGCCCCCCCCCATACCCCATTACCAGTCCTAACCTCCCCATCAGCCCACTCCCAGTCCTAATCTCACCAGCCCATTTCCAGTCCTAATCCCCCATCACCCAATTTTTAGTTTAAGCCCCCCCATAGCCCATTACCAGTCCTAACCCCCCATCAACCCACTTCCAGTCCTAATCCCATCAGCCCATATACAGACTTAGCTCCCCCATAGCCCATCACCACTCCTAACCCCCCCAGCCCATCACCACTCCTAACCCCCCCCCCCCAGCCCAGCCCAGCCCAGCCCAGCCTAGCCTAGGGAAATTTTTTTTTTAAAAAAGCTGTCTCCTGCCGCTGCCGAGCGGCAGCAGACAGCTTTTTTGTTTTTTTTAATTTTACTTTTAGATCAGAATGTTTTTTGCGCGGGGCCCCCTGAAACGCGGGGCCCTGTGCAAAAAACATTCTCGCTCAATGGATGGGCCGGCCCTGATCAGGAGGGCGCTGTTGTCGGGGGGGAGGGGGGACATGTTAGGAGGGCAGTGGTGCTCTCAGATGATTGGGTTTAGGATTGGGAGTGTTTCGAGCTTGATTGGGGCTGGGATCGGGAGGGTGGAGGTACAGCTGTAATTGGCAATTGCCACACTTGGTTTTTTTGTTTGTTTTTTTGCGGGATGGTTGGGGCAGCATTGGGCACTGTATTACATACATCAGCAAGTAAAACAGGTGAGGTAAGTACTGGGCATGCCTCCAACATTTATCTCACAGGCTTTACACCTTAAGTTTTGCACTGAAGATGCAGCAAGTGCAAACCCTTATCACACCAGTAAAAGGTCCCAAAAAAGACATGGTCTAATGGGACAGAGGCAACTTGGATTTATCCAAAGGAAAATAGAAAACAAAGAGTAAAGTTAAATAGCCCATGTTCTCAGTGAAGGAAGGTGAATAGGGATCCATATGGAGCCAATGCTGTTTAATATATTTATATATGGTATGAAATGGGAACAATGAGTGAAGTGATCAGATATGCAGATGACACAAAATTATTCAAAAGTGTTAAATTGTATGCAGATTGTGAGAAATTTCAGGGTAACCTTGCAAGACTGGAAGACTGGGCATCCAAGTGGCAAATGAAATTTAATGTTGACAAATGAAAAGTGATGCACATAGGGTAGAATAAGTCAAATTACAGTTACATGATGCTGGTTCCATATTAAGAATCACCATCCAGGAAAAGGATATAAGGGGCATGTTTACTAAGTTGAGCAAACAGGTAGCAGGCGCTGTTTGTAACTAGATTCCATTGAATAACATGGGACCTAGTTACTTTCCTCTAGAGCTATCTTGGTAGTTTCTTTTGTAAATGAAAGCAATAAGTCTTTGTTATTTAAGCATTATTTAAAAAATAAGGATTCTCTTTTTTGTGGTTCTAAATTGCAGATTTTTCCTGATGTTTCAAGAGCAACCCAACTGAGGAGGAAACTTTTCCTTTCCCTTAAATCTAGGGTTCTTGCTTTATCAGGCACTTAAGATACCCCTGTACGTGTTTAATTATGTTACAGGGTGTCAAATGTATATTTTTGGATAATTAGCATTATGTGTTTCTGGCACTATCATAGAGTGATTGAAGTTTATACAGCTATATCATGCAGCATTTGCGACATTTTCGCTTATGTTTTTATTTCTTGGTATTGATTATGCTCCCAGGAATTAGGGCCACATATCCCTGCATTTTTTTATTGATTTGTATTTTATTTCCTTTTCTATGTTTCTTTAATGTAAATGGGATTGGTTTCTTTGTTCTTCTTGAACTGAATATATAAATAATATGTAAAAAAAAAATGGGATCTAGTTACAAATAGTGCATGCTAACCATTAGCCCAGCTTAGTAAACATGCCTCATTGTATCATTGTGATAATATGCTGAAATCTGCCCAGTGTGTGATGGTGGCTAAAAAGGTAGTGAGAATGTTAGGAATTATTAGGAAAGGAATAGAGTTCAAAACAAAATATAACATAATACCCATGGTGTAGTGGTGTGCAGTTCTAGTTGCTACATCTCAAAATAGATATAATGGAATTAGACAAGGTATAGAGAAAGGTGAAAAAATGATAAAAGGGGAAGAACGACTCTCATATGTGCAAAGGCTAAAAGGTTTAGAGTTCTTCAGCCTGGAGAATAGACAGCTTAGGGGAGATATGATAGAGGTCTATAAAATCTGGAGTGGAATGGAAAGGGTAAATACAAATTGATTATTTACTCTTTAAAAGTCCATACTCTAGGGGACATACAAGGAAGTTATAAATTAGTCCAGTCACAACAAAGTGGAGAAAGATGTTTCATTCGGTGTATATTTGAGCTTTGGAAATCGTTGCCAGTGGATGTGATGAAAAACAACGTAGCTGGGTTTTAAAAAGATTTGGGCAAGTTCTTGGACATCATCATAAACCATTATTAAATTAGACCTGAGGAAGTCACTGCTTATCCTTGAGGGCAGGTAGCATGGAAACTGTCTCCTTTTTGGGATTCTGCCAGGTACTTGTGACCTGGATTGGGCACTGTTGGATACTGAGCTTGATGGACTGCTGCTCTGACCCAGTATGGCATATGTTACATTCTTATCCTCTTATGTTCCTTGGAAATAATTGTAGAGATATCCCTATTGACCAACTTCTGTCTATTAGTATGTGTTCTATGTGGTTTATAAATAATCCTTGGACGTTTATCATATTCTAAAGTGTTTCAGGGCTGCTACTACTGTAACTACTGATACTGCTTATCATTTCTATAGGACTACAAAGCATACACAGCGCTGCACAGAGACACCAAAGAAACAGTCCCTGTTCCACAGAGCTTATGAACAAAGGGTCATTCTTGAGGGAAATGATTAAAAAGCACAGGGAGAATAAGAGAGTCAGGATTCAAAAGCAGTTTTGAAGAGGTGGGTTTCTAGCCTGGATTTGGATAGGACCTAATATGAAGCCTGATGTACCAACACAGATAAGCCAGTGAAACCAAGCTTTAGAACTTAAGAACATAAAAAAATGCCATACTGGGTCAGACCAAGATCCATCAAGCCCAGTATCCTGTTTCCAACAGTGGCCAACCCAGGTCACAAGTACCTGACAGGTATCCAAAGTCCACAGCTTCCACAATGCTCATTCTGGGGCAAGCAGTGGATTTCCTGGGTCCTCTTTAAAATGGTTTATGGACCTTTCTTCCAGGAAGATGTCCAAATCTTTTTTAAACCCTTCTACACTAACAGCTTTTACTACATCCTCCAGTAACAAATTCCAGAGTTTGATTGCTCGTTGAGTGAAAAAAATATTTTATTTTATTATTCTTAAATTGGTTAAATTGTAGCTTCATTGTGTGTTCTCTAGTCTTTCTATATTTTGATGGAGTAAACAACCGATCTATGTTAACCCGTTCTACTCCATTCATTAATTTATAGACTTCTATCATATCTCCCCTCAACCTTTTCTTTTCCAGATTGAAGAGCCCTAACCTTTTAAGTCTTTCCTCATAGGAGTATTCTTAAATCCCCTTTACCATTTTGGTGGCTCTTTCTGTACCTTTTCTGTTTCTGCTATATCCTTTTTAAGATATGGTGACTGGAATTGCAAACAATATTCAAGGTGCAGTTGAACCATGGAACGATACAGAGGCATTATAATATTCTTTGTTTTATTCTCCATTCCTTTCCTTTCCTTATGATTCCTAGCATTCTATTAGATTTCTTGGCTGCCGCTGCACACTGGGTAGAGGGTTTCAATCTTTTTACTGGGTGGTTGTTTCTAAGGTGGTACCTTGCATCATGTTACCAAAGTTTGGGTTATTTTCCTAGGTGTATAACTTTGCACTTGTCCACATTCAATTTCATCTGCCATTTGGATGCCCAGTCTTCCAATTTACCAAGGTCCTCGTGCAATTTTTCACAATCCTCATGGGTTTTAACAACTTTGAATAATTTTGTGTCATCTGCAGATTTGAACACCTCACTCGTTAGTCCCTTTCCAGGTCATTTATGAAGATGTTAAAAAGCAGTGGGCCCAGCACAGATCAATGGGGTACTCCACTAGTTACTTTTCTCCTTTGAGAAAATTGGCCATTTAGCCCTGCTATCTGCCTTCTATCTCTAACCAGTTTCTGATCCACAGTACTACACTGCCTCCAATCCCATGACTTTTTTAATTTTCCAAGAGTATTGTCAAAGGCTTTATGAAAATCCAGATACACTATATCAATCAGCTCACCTTTGTCTACCTGTTTATTCACACCTTCAAAAAAATATAACAGTTTAGTAAGACAAGACTTTCCTTGGCTAAATTTTTGTTGGCTTTCTCCCATTAAACCATGACTATATACATGATCAGTAATAATTTTATTCTTTTATAATGCTTTCTACCATTTTTCCCAGTACTGATATCAGACTCACCGATCTGTAGTTTCCCGGATCACCCTTAGAACTCTTTTTAAAAATTGGTGTTACTTTGGCCATACTCCACTCTTCAGGTACTACAGTTGATTTTAATGATAGTTAACAGATTACTAATAGTAGGTCTGCAATCTCATATTTCAGTTCTTTCAATACCCTTGAATGTATACCATCCAGTCCAGGTGATTTGGTAGTCTTCAGTTTATCCAGTAGTAGTAATATGTCTTCCCAGTTTATCAATATTTCTTTCAATGTTTCCGATACATCACTTTTATATACCATTTCAGGCATGGGTAAATTCCCTACATCATCTTCAGTAAAAACTGAAGCAAAGAATTCTTTCAGTCTTTCCGCTATGGCCTTGTCTTCACTTAGCACCCCATCCAGTGGTCTAACTGACTGTCTCTCAGATTTTTTGCTACAAATGTACTTGAAAATGTACTTTATTATGCATTGTTGCTTCCACAGCAAGCTTTGTTTCAAATTCTCTCTTTGCCTGCCTTATCAATGCCTTGCATCTAACTTGGCAATGCTTATGTTGTTTCCCGTTTTCATCATTTGGCTCTTTTTTTCATTTCCTGAAAGATGCTTTTTTTTTTGCCTGCAACAGCCTCTCTGGCCTAGCCTTTAAACCATGCTGGCAGTTTTTTGGTCTTCCTTCTACTTTTTTTAAAACGTGGAATACATCTGTTCTGGACTTCCAAGATAGTATTTTTAAACAATGTCCACGCTTTATGCAAATCTTTAGCCTTTGCAGCAGCTTCAAATCCTAGTAAACCAATTTACACTCTTTTTGACCTTGAGTGAAATCTCTTCACCCTCCATTGATCTAGGCACCATCTTAGATTACAAAGTCCTGTAGGTAGGGACCTACTAACTGTGCCTGTGAGACTTGCTTTGAGACTGGATTTGGAAGTAATTAAATCTAAATCTATAATCTCCTCAAATATCAAAAAATTCTGAATATTTTTCTCTGCTATTTAGCCCATTTTATTCCTATGGGGCTATATGGCAGATAGGGCTCCTTTTACTAACACTTAGTTCAAGCTACGTATCGTGCCACTAAGTAGTAACATTGAACAACAAGATGAGTCCATTCATAGATGGGTACGCTGTAGAACTAGAGAACATGAAATGAAATTGCAAGGAGGTAAACTTAAAAGCAACATCAGGAAATACTTTTTTAAGGAAAGGGTGGTGGATGCCTGGCGTGCCCTCCTGAAGGAGGTGATGGGAACAAAAACAGTGATGTAATTCAAAAAGGTGTGGGACAGACACAGCGGATCACTATATAGCAAAAGGATGGACTTGAAGCAAATGAATGTAATTTCATGAACGGAGAGGAGTAACCTATCTGGAGTTGCAGCTACAACCTTAAGCAAAGACATAAAGGGGGAATAACCTGCACAGAGTGACACATGCAATGCTACAACTCTAGCCACTTTACTAGGAAGACTAGACGGACCATGCCGACCTTTATCTGCTGTCATTTACTGTAGGTCCGATATTGTTCTGGGATGGCTATGCACTGCTATGATGCATAGCCATCACCATTGACTTTAACCTTAGATATTCAATGCTGGGGTTCATATTCAGCCCCGGCATTGAATATTCGGGGTTGCCGCACAACCTCCGCAGCTACAGAAGCCAATTGGGTTGTGGTGATATTGAGCTGCTTACCCGCTTAGCTCCTATGAGTAAAGTTAGGTCGGCTTTTGCTATGCCTAGCTTGACCCGTGTGTCGCTAACCAGGTAGCAGCGCAATATCGCCCTACCTGGATAGTGACTGTCACCACCCGTGACACGCCGCAGAACGCCCACAACATGCCCCGATGCCAAGCAGTTAGCATTGGGGTGTGTAGCGGCATTAATAGGGGATATTGGATATCCCACTGAATATACCACTTAGCGGCATTTACATGGTTTTGGAGTTCTCTAAACCATGTACATGCTTTTGAATATCGGGCCCTATGTTACTGTATGTAGACACAACAAGAGGGGTGAGGATGGCAAAGTGGTCTAGGCATGCCTTTGAGAGAGGTGTAAACTGATAGGGTTGGACAGGGAGGGAGGTGTGCTTCTTGCCTATCAGTATAGGGTGTCACATTCTCTAGGTATGCCATTAATTCCATGAATATACTGTGGTTAGCATCAGGACTGGCCCAGCCTGTCCCATGTGACATGGAGCTTGATGGTAGCCGTACTGGCGATTTATTTATTTTTATTTATTTAACAATAATTGTTATACCGCAGTTTCCAAGGATCAATTGCGGTTTACATAGAACAATAGTTTTGAAAGGTACGAACAGGTACATGCTCAATTACATGGAACAGAAAACAACAATGTACATAATGATGATAAAGCTATCATCTGAACATTTGTTTGTGTATAACGCATCAATAAGAGTATAACTATATACAATATACACTATATACAATTTTGCCTAGTTACGAGTCATTAGTAGTAATGAATGATTGTCTTGGGTATTTTTTTGCGTTGATGCTAAGGTATTTACTTGGTCATAAAATCAAATAGTGCTTGGTTTTCTCTTCATTGAGGTGAACCATACACTGTTATTGTCGTAACTGAAATGAGTAGCTCCTGATCATGGCAGTTCCTGAACTGATACGTGAGGATTAAAAATTGTAGGACCATAATTACCAAAGGTTAACACATGTTAACAAACATTAAACGTTAACAAGTGTTAAGTGCTTCTGTGCTCATAGGTATGAAATGGGCTGTGGGATACTCAGTGTGAACTGCAGTTCATTAATGCACATTACCCTTTTGTAAACACGGCCTTTAATGTATGCCAAATCAGTTTTCCTTCATGTTAATCTATGCATTAACACACATTACGTTGATCTATGCACATTCAAAAATTCTAGCATACATTAAAATGTTTCTTTAAACAAATATGTGAAAGAAATTGAAGAAATATCCAAAAATAAGAGAAAAAGTTAAAGAATGACCCCAAAATGAACCAAACATTTTTCCATCCACATCCCGAGTCCGTAATCGCCTATTGCAAATCAAGCTGTGGGTAAGAAACTGTATTCTATCTTGCCAGGCTTTATTTGAGCGGGCACGCAGTGGCACGGAGTACCGGAAACGTTTTCACTGCCTACTAAAACTGACCTATGGTCCTCACGTATTAATGAAAGAGTCTCCATGAGTACTGGCACCTTTATTTTTCTAGGAAAAATGCACTGATATTATCCACTACTTGATTTACAATAGGAAATTTCTCACTAGATGTAGTTAAATCAAAAAGGAAAATAACTGAATACATTTGTAGACTAGCTTGCGAAGGTAAAACCTTCTTCTTCAGGTATTATCACAGATGCATGCACCAAAGAAATTTGTGATTGGTATTTGCATCATTTTTGGACAGCTTCCATAATTTTAGGATCTCTTAATATTAGGTCTTTCCTGTGTTAATATTTCTTGTCTGTTCAGTCTGGAATTTTGGAATGAATGTTATGCCAACCATGAGGGTAATAGTCAAAGCCCTTTCTGCAGGTAAGATAAATATTACCTGCAGATGTATGGGCTTTGATGATGATTCTAATCTACGAGCAGGTAAACGTATGTGTGTTATTCTACAATGCATATGCTGAGTGCAGAGACAGTACCATAGGTGGGGCCAGGGCGGAGCTTGAAAATACATGAGCAGTTTGGAAATGCAAAACGATATATGCCTTTTCAGATAAAAACACTGCAGTTTATGTGGAACTTAGCTTTGATTAATGATTGAAATCTCATACGTTTAAGTACTCATAAAGTTTGCACCAGTGCAGCAAGTTTAAATTACTGGACTCCCTCATATACCAAATGTTGAGTGAAGTGAGCTCCAAGCATCCATAACTAGTATTTTAAGCCAGAGGACGGGAATTTAAGACATTTAAAGACTCATTTTGTACAGCATTTTCAGGTAGGAATTGGGACGTGCAGGATTGGGACATTAACAATTCCCCTAATAATTTGCAAATGCTTCTGCCAAATGTGAACCTCTGTAAAATATGTATAAATATACATACATTTGCCAGCATAGACGGTGAGAATATCAATTTCAGAAGCACAGATAATTACATATGTATGCAGTGACGTTTACTACTTCCATATATAAGCTCCAACAAGTATACATATAAGAGCCTTATTACAGACATTTAAGTGCATCCAATTAAATAGCACAACTCTGAATGGGAAATTTTTACATTTCAAAGGTAACAAATGTTACCAGAGGTCTAAGCACAACTGGCCCCTTAGTCACTCATTACAAACTCTGGATGAAACAAGCACTTTGCTGAAATTTACTTATGCATCAAAGGAGGTAGAGACGGATAATTTTTTTAAAATATCTACTGTAAGTATTCCCATTATAAAATGGGAAATTCACCTGGAGTCGATTCAGGAAGGGCACGTCCGGGACGTCCAGACGTCCCAGAACAGGACTGGCTCCATTGTACCTGATTATGCATCGTGGGGGCTAGATGCTCCTGTGGATGCAGGATTGGGCAATGGGATGGCCCAGCATGCATCTTTAGCAGCCATGGCAACGTCCTGGGGGCAGCATAGCCAGGTACCCCTGCTCCCACTGGTGCACCGATGGCCCAGTGCTCCCCAGACCAGTTTTACCGCCACCCGACCTTCAGTGGCTCTGCCAGGGCTAGTATCGGGTGACAGGGCAGTACCTTCAGTGGTTCTGTTGCATTGGGGGAGGGGGGCTGCCACGCCAGGGTGCATGGGCACCCAGCGCTTCTTCTATTTCCAAGGTAGAATAAGCTGTGCATCCCCCCTGGTGCTCCCTGGACATACAGATCTATGACCTGAATTGGCCCTGTAAGTCTGAGTGCCTGGCCCACCAAAGCTCAGTCCCCGTCCTGCTCTCCCTGTACAGCGGCTCTGTGCATGCATGGAGAGGGGCTGCTGGAATTCAGGCAGGATGTTAGTCACCTTACAGAATCAGACCCATATAGGGGCCAATATTCAAAGGGGGTTAGTCTGCCCTGGGAATAGTGGGGATAAATGTTCAGTCACTGCTATTTGCAGAGACCATATTTTCTGCACAGAGCTCCCCACATGTACATTGGCTCTGTGTGGATTGGGGAGGGTGGGGGGACGGGAGAGGGTGTGCTGGAGAAAGAGCGTGGGTGAGGTGGATGCAAGTCCATGACCCCAGACGTACAGAGTCGATTCCAGTCACAGCCCTGTACATCTGGAGTTGAGAAGATAGACGGGGGACTTATTCCACCTCGGAAGTAGAATAAGTCCCTCCCCCCCACCCCGATGTTGGCAGCTATCATGGCGAGACCCTCCCCCCAACGAGATGAGCATGGCAGGTGGATCCCCACTGCCAGATCCCAATCTGGGAGTTGGGCAGCGGGGATATGCAAATTTACTGTTGTGTGGGGCAGTGGGGCTCCATGCAGGAGCTTCGGCTGGGCTAGACAGGGAGATAGCCAGATGTGCAGAGGGGCTGAATCGGGGCCCATCTGAGTGCCCTGATTCTGCTCCTGTGGGAACATCTAGCTCCCATGGGTGCAGAATGGGGATCTAATTTGGCCCATCCAGATTTTGGATGTCCAGACAGGCCGAATGTCCCACAAGCAGAACTGGCCTCAAAGTGTTTTAGCTGGTTAACAGACTTACTAACTGGCTAAAACGCACTGAGCTGGATGTTCAGGGGCAGTAACCGGATCGTGCTGCTGAATATCACCACAGATAGCATTAAAAACACTCAGTTAAATTGGGAGAGTCTATGGACTGAACAGGGGTGGTGCCGGTCCCTATCCAGCCACTAACAGGATATCTAAATTGGTTAAAGATGGGACAACTATTCAGATGACCTAACTCTAACCGTTTGTGGCTATATAGTTAGAGGATCATTTCAAATGTGATGTCCAAGCCCAATCTGGGATGTCAAAGCCAGAACATCTGAAGAGAAAGACAGGCACAATGGCTGATGTACATGTGCATCGAATATCTACATAGACGTCCCCAGGAGAGCATGTCAGAACCAAGGTGTCGAATAGCATAATGGTTAGAGCAATGGCTTAAGAGCTGGGTTCAAATGCCAGTGTGGGACTTTGTAATCTAAAGCTAGTTACTTAATTCTCCATTTTGTCTGTGCTCTCTGGATGTTTTAAGGTGAAGACAAACACTTTCCAGATGCGTACTTGTGCTTGGAGCAGGAATAAACGTGCACATGCCTGTAGACGGCCCTGCTGCTTTTGGGATCAAACAGGGACATGTAAGTCCATTGCTCCTCCCCAGACATGCCCCCGCCACACCCCCGTGCCTACTTGAACATCCCTGTACCAGAAACGTCAGTGAACAGCATTGTGGAATGGTTATGGAGATGTGTTTGTGATTTCAACATCCAAACCATAACTAAACCTTTTAGAATGACGCTCTTAGTAGCTGAATATTGCCACTAGGTGGTAAGTTGGGCTGATAAAGGGGATGTTACAATTGTTCAATTTTTGTGGCAGAAAATTTTTGACAACTTTATTTATTTATTTATTTTATTTAGACAGCTTTTGTATACCATCTTATCCTTCAATCAAAGTGGTCACAAACAATTGGGGAATACATTTAACACAAGGGGATATGAGACACAAATACGCTAATACTTACAGGGAACATGGGCAATGGAGGATTAAGTGGGGAGCACCTGTGGGACTAGAAACCCCAGTCCTTCTGGCCCAAGGTTGCTGTCCTCTAGTGGGATTTAAACCCCTGACCTTCTGGCCTGTGATAACTTTCCCCAACCACTAGGTCACTCCTCCCCACTTCAGGATAATACATATTGGCCCCGATTCCATAAGGCAGATAGCTGGGCAGCACATCCCGATGGGACATGCTACCCCGCTATCCGCTTTGCCGGAATTCTGCCTCCGTCCCCCGCTGCACGCAAGAAGCTGCTGTGCATGCTGTGGGGGACAGAAGCATGACTGGGGCAGAGCATGATCAGGACCGACCCCTGAATGTACAGGGCTGATTCTATTGATGGCCCTCTAGTCCAGGGATCGCTGGGGGGACGCCCTGCTTATTTTACCTTTGAGATGGAATAAGCGTGGGGCAACCCCCAATCCTGGACGATAACTCCCCTCCCCTCCAGAGGCAGGAAGCCCCTCCCTCCGCACAGATGAAGGCCAATGGTGGGTCCCCGCTGCCCGATCTGGGCCCCAGCGGCATCCGCTAGGGGTCTGATGGTGAGATTGCAGGGATAGGTGCACAGCAGGGATGCTCGGCCTTCGGGGAGGATTTCCCCACATTGCAGCAGGGGCACGCCAAGCTGTCTCCAGGCTTGATGCTTGCTCCTGCGGTACCGAAAAGGGTCCAAATGGCCCTGTCTTGGTCGGGACCATCCAGATGGCCCGGATGTGTCCCCTAGTGAATCAGGCTCATTATAAAGTATTATCAAGGATCTGACAAAGGAGCTTAAATTAGAAGTTCTTAAATTAGTTTAGATAGCTTGACATCTGAATTATATTACTACCAAGGCAAAGGAGATTCTTATCCAGAAGTACCCCTGAATTCTGAGATTCTATTCATTACCCAAGATACACAAACTGAGCACAGATCCTCCTGGAAGGCTGATAGTATCGGAGAGAGACTCTATATTGGAACCACTGTTCCCTCTAAGCTGTGCGTGTGTGCGCGCGCACACACCTCGCCAAGCGAGCGCACATACTTTACAACAGAGCGCACAAAAATTACGGCTCTGATTCTGAAAGAAAACAACACAGACGTCTTAAAATTTAAAAGTTATGATGGTAATTACTAGAAATTTCCCGCTTCATTTAGTAATCATCTATTTTCATTTAATTTGATTAAAATCAATGTGGTGTACATACTGTATTCTGACGTGTAGTCAAATTTTAAAGTATATAACTCCGAGTGTCGTTATGTGGCGCACAAAAATTTAACCTTCCTTCAAAAGCTGCACACAGCTGATATTTTATGCGCACACAGCCTACAGAAAATTAGAGGGAACATTGATTGGAACCCATTTCCTGTTTTTGGGATAAGATTCTGAATTCAATAGCCATGCAGATGAAGTCATATATTAAGGATACCACTGATATGCTTAATAAATTGCAAGATTGTCCTAGTCTACCGGAAAATGCCTGGCTGGTGTCTTTTGATGTTATTTTGCTTTATACGATATTGAACAAGAGGAAGCGATTTGCATTGTTCAAGACCTCTCATTGGATTCTTACTGTATATACTATCACAAATTCCTAAGGATTTCATTATTTAGCTATTAAGATTGGTCCTTACTAAAAATTATTTCATCTATGATGATAAATTCTATCTGCAGATCCAAGGGATTCCAATGGGGGCTATAGTAGCATCTTTGATTGCTACTTTGTATATGGAATTCTCTGTTGAGTATAATTCCATATACCCATCTTTGTGGTTTCAGTATATAATGATGTGGGGGGGGAGGGGGGGGTTGGATGACATCTTTTGCATCTGGGTTGGGTCTGAAGTTGAAATGAATTTATTCCTGCTATATTTAAATGGGCAAAGACGACTTTTGAAATTTAGTATGGTGAAACATCAACAGTGGATTGATTTTTCTGGATATTCATATTGTAAAAGCTGGTGATGATTTAACAACATCTATTTATAGAAAGAGTATGGAGAAGAACATTTTTTTGCGATATAACAGTTGTCATCTGGGGAGACTAAAGAACAATATCCCCAAAGGTCAGTTCCTACATTTACATAGGATTTGCAGTTCTACAAATAATTACAAATGTAAGGCTAAAGGACTTTGGGCAGATTTTAGAGTACATGGATATCCTGAGAGCCCTCTGAAACAGGCATTCAAGAGGGCTTTTTAGACACTGGGAATTGCTTTTCCTCTTACCTGGTTTTCAAGATTGTCCTCTTGTGGCATTTACAAAGGGAAAAAAATGTAGTCCCTTTTTTTGGAACAACCATTGATCACTATAGGGTATGAAAGAATAATATAAATTTCAGAAATGTAGTTATTGTCAACAAACTATTGAAGGTAAACAATGGAGAGAGCCGGGCAAATTGTTAAAATTGCGGCATTACACCACATGTCAATCTGATTTTGTGGTGTATGCTGTTTGTGGATGTCCGAAGGTATATATTGGATCCATGACTAGACCATGTAGGTCAGGATAGTGGAACATAAATCAAGATTAATCAAGATTAAAGACAGTTAAAACAGCCCCGATATTATCCCACTGTTTGGAAGTTAGACATGAATTTTCCACCTTGCAATGGCAGATTTTGGATTGTGTACCAAAATGGCCTTTGGGTGGGGGATCGGGGACAATATTCAAATTTTTTGAAGCAGAGATGGATTCTTACACTGAATACCCTGTCTTTGAAAGGGATGAATGAGAATATTGATTGGATCATATAGTTGTGATTATGTGTTTCTGGTAATTAGGTGCGACCGCTCATATATGTGAGTTCGGTGTAAACCGCTTTGATTTAAGATAAGGCGGTATATAAAAACTGTTAAATAAATAAAATAAACATATGAGTGTGTTGCCTGTGATTTTACCAGAGCTGGATGTTTGAATGACATCAGATACTAAGATACAGGGATATCGAGCACAACGTCAAGTGAATGCTGAGCTGCAAAAAGGCTTTGGTTTCCCGTTGATAAATGAAGATCCAGTTGTTGGGGGTTTTTATTTGCATTTATGCCATTTACTGTTCAAATATTAACAAAGAGACCACCAAGGTGGCTCTAGCTAATATTAATGACATCCTGGGAATCCTCCAGGAAGGCAGAGAGACTCAAATCAGGTGTTCAAACCAGAACATCCTCTCCCTCTTGCCCAAAGGATGTCCTCACAAGTTTATCAGGGGCATAATACATTTTGGAAATCAAAATATTATCAAGATTAGATAATAGCAATATTTTTTTGAAAGTACTCCCTTACAAGAATCTCTGGTGAAAGTAAACGAGTAGTAGGAAAATTTAAAAACCTCACATTTTTACACCCAAGAGAATTTTCAAAGGATTCTAACTTGTGATGTATCACTAGACTGTCCTTAACAGAGGACACACTAAATGAATTCAGGGAAGTCACCTGTGAGTCCTCTGTGGAGACTTTACTACCCAAAGTCTCCAGCTAAACATCCACCTGTATAAACTTTGCAGCAACCTCATGGGAATAATCACAAAGCTGGGGTACAGTAGTGGACAGAAACTTCTCAAAGTCACCTAGAAACCAGAAGGCTGATGGAAACCACATCAATAGGTTTAGGGCAAGCAGTGGCAATGTGAGACCCTACCGATGCAGGGGCTGGCTCTGCAGAATCATGTAGAGAACTAAACTGCAAAGAAGGTTGAAGCAAAGGAAGCGGAGTCCATTCAAGGGAGCTTAAAGAAGGTCCCTCAACGAAGTAGGAAATCTGCATCGTGATTGGCTCCAGAACACTGTCTTTATTTATTTTATTTATTTTTATTTTATTACAAATTCTTATATACCGCGCTATTTAGAATCAGCGCGGTTTACATTGTAACAACATTTGCAATAGAACAAAATCTTTTGCTTACATTAAACAGGGATATTAACTTGGAAGTAACAGGGTAACTATATACATAATCACCAAATGCTTATCCATAAGCCCCGCGCCCACAATTGCCTGTTTACCGCCCTTTAACTTCCTTCCCCAGCATCCCAAATAATAAATTCAAAGAGTGTAAGTTCACCTCACCTCGGTCCTTGGCTCCTAAGGGGTTCACAAGGGGCAATTCAAGCCCCTTGTTGCATGCCCCTTCGTGCACGTCCCCATCTGCGCACCAAGGAAGATGCAGCTAAAATAGGGCCCACAGATGTAGTGCAGCTGACTGCAGAGATTCTAGAACAGCAGGTAGGCAGATGACAATCCTTCTGGGTCTGGGTGGCAGGCAGTGAGCAAAGCAGCTCCCCGAAGATCCAGTTTTTAAGATAAACTTGTATCACCGTGAAGCAAGACGTAAGCTTGGGCTCGTCCGAAACATAGCAACGTGTTGGTGATCTGGATAATAGCCATTGGTATTTGGCGTATCACATTATAGTAGTATACATACTGGTTTATAGATTGGATTAAAAAACTGGCATTGGTATACTATGGTTTCTGTACTATAAGGGCTTGCTTGGTCCAGCAAAAAATATATTTTTTTCAGTAGTTTATTTATTGGCAAGAGCCTTTTGATAATTGGGATTTTTTTTGAGTGACTTTATCCCAAAAACTATCTACTTGTTTAATTCCTATTGAATATCATCACTAAGCAGACAGAAATGTCGTTGTCTAGATAACCTGGATGCCAGATACATTTGAGTGCTGAATATTTGGGTTTAATTATAGTGGTGGCGGCTAGGCACTTTAAATAGTCTATTTGCCCACCGCTGAATATCGGCCCGTAATTTTTAGAACTGCACAAACCACACCCAAACCATGCCCCCCTTTGAATCTGTGGCATCCTGGGGCATCTATATATGTAAATAGCGGCTTTCTGCTATTGGTACTACTTATCATTTCTGTAGCGCTACAAGGCGTACGTAGCACTATACGGAGACATGTAAGAGACAGTCCCTGCTCATAAGAGCTCACAGTCTAATCTAGACAGACAACACAACAAGTGGGAATGATAAGGAAACGCTTATAGGAGCTGAACTGGAGGCTAGGGGGATCGGGATCCAAAAGCAGCCTGAAATGATGACCTTAGTTCCAGCCCCTCTTTCCTTTCCATCCAGAGATAGCGAATGGCTTGGAGTTTGTATCAACATTTTATTAGGGAACGTCATTAGGGATGGGAGACTATAAGACAAATTTTAGACAGTATGTAGATATGAGAATTGAAATGTACACAGCTTTGTCGGTATTGTGTAAAAGGCTCTGCCGATGTGAAGCCTTTTGTAAAATGTGGATAAGGATGTGAGGAGCGCCCCTGTATTTGCCGGAGGAGCCATTTACAAGTCTGCGTGTGGGAAAAATCAATGCAGGCAGCTTGGCGACTTCCATTAACAATTTACAGCTTACTCCTTTATATGGGCTATTTTGAAAACCTATGCATATAAATGTCACCAAATAACTACAGAGGCCACTATATTTAATTTCAATTTAGAGGGGGATATAAACAGGGAATTAAGGAGGATATCCCCCTTAATCCCTCTAGTAAAGGGCTGGCCAAACTGAGCACTTTTTAAAAACCTATATGTGCCAGGGAACAGCTGTAAATATCTATATGGACAAATTTGGTCATATATGTGAATTTTCTATATGAAATGGGTACTATGGGGTCTATTCTAAACCACGAATAGCGGGGATGGATGTCCCATTAGGATGTCCATCCACACTATTTGTCTGCCTTTCCTGCCCCCGCCAGGCCTCCCTATATGAACAGGGAGTTTGTACAGGGAAGTTAGACAGGGCGGGAAAGGGACGGCACAGAGACAGAGATGGGGCAGACAGTGGGCGATCTGTGGCCCTGGACATACAGGGCCAATTCTGATATTGGCCCTGTACGTCCAGGGATGGCAGAATAGACGGGGAACGTATTCCACCTCTGAGGTGGAATACATTCCCCTAGACGGAGGGAGACGGCAGGCCTGGGGCCCATCAAAGTGTGGAGGTGGCGCAGGAGATTCCCCATAGCCTGACCCTGGTCTTGGGAGGCCAAATCAGGGGTCAGACTGCGGGGAATAAATGAATTTGTCGGCCGGGGATCGCAGCTCCTAAATAGAGCCGCGGTGCCATCGCAACTGGATGCCATGGCACCACAACTCCATTCAGGAACCTTGACTGAGGTAGCCAGGCAGGTGCCTGTCATACAGGCCGACCAGAATCAGGTCCGGGCCAGCACTTACAGGCTTAGATGGTATTCTGATCCCGTCTAACTCTGTGCATCCAGTTCCAACCCGACGCACAGAGGCCAGGACGTTTACTGTAAAATAGGCCTCCATGTGTGTACATTTTTGACCCACTCAGGCTACGCCCCCAATACACCCCTTGCAATTTCAATGTTTTTTGGACATCCACGTGTAAATTTAGCCCTTTCTAAAAGTCACCATTTACATGTAAATCCTATTTCCACATGTAAATAGTGGATTTTCCACAAGGCAATTACGAATTAAGCTTCTAAAATAACCTCCATACTCCATGCAGGCTCAGTACAAAATTGTTCTGTGATGATGTGAGTCCGCTTCAGTTCTTTTCAAATCTCACTCTGTTCCAAAAGCAATAACCTTTAAACATTTATCATTATGGTTCCAAATTTCCTGAATGTTCAAATTCAAACTATTTTAGTCTGTGAAAATGCTGCAAATCTTTGATACGTCTCAAATATTTGTGTTGAAAACCAAGTGCTAAAAGCCCAAATTGGACAAGTGGAAAAAGGCTTCAAGTCGAGCCACAAAGAGTCTGATTTATCCAAGTTGCAAGCTTTTCTGGATTGATTCCCATAATTTGAATGCTTCTCTTTGCCCCTCCCCCTGCTCTGTTTCCCGGTTCGGATGGAGTTCAGATTTTATCAGAATCGCTTCACCCATCCTCAATTAAAATATCAGAAAAACGAAAGCAAACATCAGGATTGTCAATGCCTGTAACTGAAATCAAAGGGTGTTCTTTGCTGTTTGTATAAACTTCAAAGGCTGCTGGATCATTTATAAGTAAAAGGACCAAGATAGAAAAATGACTTAATTAAGGCTGTTAAAAGAAACAACCTGAACTTTTCAGCATTGTCTCAGAGACTCACACTTCTGAAACATATCGTCTAGATGATTAGAAGATATTCCAGCAGGCCATTAATTTAAAAATGCCAGAATGCTCTAGAGATCCCTGTGAATCTGCTGCCCGTCGGCTCCTTGTCAGGACTAGAGGCAGCACTGTCTGCAGCCCAAAATCAACTTCAGACAGGTCATGTGAAAGCCCGGCCTCCATCTTCTGTGTGCCCTTGGCCTCCTGGCCTTTCTGACATTTTCCCTGACAAACCTTAAATCATGCAAGCAGACAAAACATCACAGATTTCAAGTGATAGCCTCCAGGGCACAAATTGTGACATGAGCCGGTAAGGCAAACAAGATAGGGAGAGCCTTTATTTCCCTTGTATGCAAAGAAGCTTAAAGCAGGAGAGATTCCACTCCTGCCAGGCAGCTTGAGAAACTGCACAAAATGGCTTGCACGTCTGATGGAAGTGAAAACCTGTCCCAAACCAGGACTTTCCCCCGCAGGACTGAGCACCCCAGAGTGAACGTCAAGGGAATTGTTGGGTGTAAATCAGTGCACTCTGATTTGCAGGAGGATGGCAGCATCTGCTGTTATCAGTGGGTAAGGACTTCTCAGCTCACCCAGTCGGTCTGACTGAAATTCCATCATCACCTGCTCTTGCCTTATAATTTTGCCCTGTTTTAGGCCCTAGTGCAGAAATTGAATAGTGGATCCAGTCAGTGCTCAGAATCATTGCCCCAGGGACATCGTCATCTTTACCAACAGGGCCTCTTGTGGAGCAGGGGAAAAGGAGATTTCCCAGCTTAACCTTCACCCCCCACTAAACCCAGCCCTAGCCACCACCTTCTATGTCTTTCTCGCAGTCAAAGAGCGCTGTGTTGTCTGTGATATATGAATGAAAACTCCAATTATAACGCTGCACTTCATTAGCACCACTTTTGGTCAATATACATTTTGCTGAGACCAGCGAGAAAGAAATGGTTTCCATTTCCACAGATGTCCCACTTCAGTCCGTTTCCTTGATGATTTCTATATTCCGTGTTAATTCAGCAATCTCCAGTGGAGTTGCAGTCTGATCGGTAAAGGAGGAAAGGTCCAATTACAGTGCTGCATGCTGGCAGTTCATTCATGGCAGGGCCAGCTCAAGGCAAACCTTGAGCCCTGCTCTGCGCTCCCCACCCCCCCCCTCCCAAGGCAGCTCAAGGCTCTGCATCACCACCACCCCCCTACCTGGTGCACCTACTCTTGCCGGCTTGCTGGGCAGACTAGATAGACCATACTGCTCACTATCTGCCATTGCCATTAATCCAGCATCTCCCCTCCACTTCCATACCCCTGTTTCCAGCATCTCTGCTTCTCTACCTACCCCTCCAGGTGTCCAATATCTCCCCATCACTATCCCCTATTTTCAGATAGCCAGTATCTGCCTTTCTCTTCCCCCTTCTTCAGGTGTGCAGCATCTCTTCTTCCCCACCTCCCTTTCAGGTGTCCAGCATCTCTCCTTCCCCACCTCCCTTTCAGGTGTCCAGCATCTCTCCTTCCCCACCTCCCTTTCGGAAGTCCAGCAACTCTTCTTTCCTACCTCCCTTTCGGGTGTCCAGCAACTCTCTTTCAGATGTCCAGCAACTCTCTTTCGGATGTCCAGCATCTCTCCTTCCCTACCTCCCTTTCAGGTGTCCAGAATCTCTCCTTCCCTACCGCCCTTTTGGGTGTCCAGCATCTCTCCTTCCCCACCTACCTTTCAGGAGTCCAGCATCTCTCCTTCCCCACCTCCCTTTCAGGTATCCAGCATCTCTCCTTCCCCACCTCCCTTTCAGGTGTCCAGCATCTCCCCTTCCCCACCTCCCTTTCGGAAGTCCAGCAACTCTTCTTTCCTACCTCCCTTTCGGGTGTCCAGCAACTCTCTTTCGGATGTCCAGCATCTCTCCTTCCCTACCTCCCTTTCAGGTGTCCAGAATCTCTCCTTCCCTACCGCCCTTTTGGGTGTCCAGCATCTCTCCTTCCCCACCTACCTTTCAGGAGTCCAGCATCTCTCCTTCCCTAACTCTCTTTTGGGTGTCCAGCATCTCTCCTTCCCTACCTCCCTTTCAGGTGTCCAGCATCTCTCCTTCCCCACCTCCCTTTCGGAAGTCCAACAACTCTCCATTCCTACCTCCCTTTCAGGTGTCCAGCATCTCTCCTTCCCCACCTCCCTTTTGCATGTCCAGCATCTCTCCTACCCCATCTCCTTTTCAGGTGTCCAGCATCTCTCCTTCCCTACCTCCCTTTTGGGTGTCTGACATCTTTCCTTCCCTTCCTCCCTTTCGGGTGTCCGGCACCTCTCCTTCCCTTCCTCTGTTTTGGGTGTCCAACATCTCTCCTTTCCTACCTCCCTTTCAGATTTCCAGCATCTCTCCTTCCCTAACATCCTTTTGGGTATCCAGCATTCCTCCTTCCCTACCTCCCTTTCAGGTGTCCAGCATCTCTCCTTCCCTTCCTCCATTTTGGGTGTCCAGCATCTCTCCTTCCCTACCTCTCTTTTGGGTGTCCAGCATCTCTCCTTTTCTTCTTCCTTTTTGATTGTCCAGCATCTCTTCTTCCCTACCTCCCTTTCGGGTGTCCAGCATCTCTCCTTCCCTAACTCCCTTTCGGGTGTCCAGCATATCTCCTTCCCTACTGCCCTTTTCGGTGTCCAGCATCTCTCCTTCCCTACCTCCCTTTCGGGTGTCCAGCATATCTCCTTACCTTCCTCCGTTTCGGGTGTCCAGCATCTCTCCTTTTCTTCCTCTTTTTTGAGTGTCCAGCATCTCTCCTTCCGTTTCTCCGTTTCAGGTGTCCAGCATCTCTCCTTCCCTACCTCTCTTCAGGGTGTCCAGCAACTCTCCTTCCCTACCTCCCTTTTGGGTGTCCAGCATCTTGCCTTGTCTGCTCTCTAGGTGCCCATTATACCCCCTGGTTCTGACTTACTGCCCTTTCACTGCTACGCCATGGTCACTGCTACCCTCCAACCTGATACAACTCTAAAACAAAGTAAAAGCAGCTACTGCATGGCTTTGATTAGATGTGCATGCTCATGTCTGGCCACAACCTGTTTCCTCCAAACCTCTATTTTGGGTGGGGAGGGCCATGCCAGGCTTTGAGCACATGCTTCTGCTCAGAGCCCTGCCTTGAGGCCATCCCACAGGATCTCCATGCAAACCTCCCCCATATCCAATTCTGTTCATGAACAGAGAACTTAAGATGAATCTCTTACTTTGAATTAAGATAGACATCAGGATTTCACTTTGTGTTAGAAAGCTGGTCCACCTGGTGCACCTACTGTTGCCACCTTGCTGGGCAGACTAGATAGACCATACTGCTCATTATCTGCCATTGCCAGTAATCCAGCATCTCCCCTCCACTTCCATACCCCTGTTTCCAGCATCTCCGCTTCTCTACCTACCCCTCCAGGTGTCCAATATCTCCCCATCACTATCCCCTATTTTCAGATAGCCAGTATCTGCCTTTCTCTTCCCCCTTCTTCAGGTGTGCAGCATCTCTTCTTCCCTCCCCCCTTTCGATGTCCTCTACCTCCCTTTCAGGTGTCCAGCATCTCTCCTTCCCCACCTCCCTTTCAGGTGTCCAGCATCTCTCCTTCCCCACCTCCCTTTCAGGTGTCCAGCATCTCTCCTTCCCCACCTCCCTTTCAGGTGTCCAGCATCTCTCCTTCCCCACCTCCCTTTCGGAAGTCCAGCAACTCTCCTTTCCTACCTCCCTTTCGAGTGTCCAGCATCTCTCCTTCCCTACCTCCTTTTCAGATGTATTAGCATCTCTCCTTCCCTTTCTCCATTTCAGGTGTCTGGCATCTCTCCTTCCCTACTTCTCTTTTGGGTGTCCGGCATCTCTCCTTTTCTACCTCCCTTTTGGGTATCCAGCAACTCTCCTTCCCTACCTCCCTTTTGGGTGTCCAGCATCTTGCCTTGTCTTCTCTCTAGGTGCCTAGTATACCCCCTGGTTCTGACTCACTGCCCTTTCGCTGCTGCTGCCACGGTCACTGCTACCCTCCAGCCTGATACAACTCTAAAACAAAGCAAAAGCAGCTACTGCATGGCTTTGAGCAGATGTGCATGCTCATGTCTGGCCGCATCCTGTTCCCTCCAAACTTCTATTTTGGGGGGGAGGGTCATGCCAGGCTTTGAGCACATGCTTCTGCTCGGAGCCCTGCCTTGAGGTCATCCCATAGGATCTCCATGCAAACCTCCCCCATATCCAATTCTGTTCATGAACAGAGAATCTCTTGCTTTGAATTAAGATAGGCATCAGGATTTCACTTTGTGTTAGAGAGCTTGTCCAATGGAGGGCACTGTTTGAGGTTACTGTTTTGATTTAGGCTGCTGAGCACTTTTGTACTGGTGCCAGCATCACCCTCACATTTGTGCTGCGCTAGGAAGATGCTTAGTCCATCTAGTGAAAGAGTCAGCCCTGATTCCTGGCCTGTCCAGGAGAGGCTAAGGAGATAGCACTCGCAGCACCCTAGGAGGCCCTCTCGGTCTTCTCAGAATGGTAACACCTCCTGACCAAACTCTCTGACTCCAGGCTTAAGACTGTTACTGTAATGACTAGACTAGACAGCCTGAGGGGGAGAGTTAGAAAAAAAAATCTTCCCTCTTCCCTCAGGTATGTGGAAATGATGATTCCTGGCACTATGGCCTCAGTAAGTACCAAGGGCCAATTGAAGTAGAAGCCCAGTAGGAACAGGAGGTAGCCTCTGGACCAAGAAAAGCTAATGAAAAAGAGAATTCAAAGGCTTTCCAATTCTGTTCATTAACAGACAACTTAAGATGGATCTCTTGCTTTGAATTAAGATAGACATCAGGATTTCTCATGTATAATGTATACCGTATAGAAGCCAGATTGTAGCATCAATAAAATTTGTAAGATTGAGGTGTGTTAGATATTCATTTCATTAAGTTTGCAGCACTACTGTATCAGAAGAAAAAAACTATGTCAGATTCATCCTATTAGGCTTCCCTTGCTGAAAAGCCTGGGTAATAACGGCTGGAGGCTAGGGAAGTGAATTAGTTCTTGCTATCACATCACAGATCCTTCTTCGTAACTAGAACAGAAAATGGTGTCCCTGGGCAATGATGTAAGAAACCTCAGTCCATTCATTCTTGGTAAGACTTAATCTCACCAGAAAATTCAAAGCAAAGGGGAGAAGGTGGAAAGTTACTTCATACTACCAATCACTCTCTTCAGAAATGGAAACAGGCCCTATGGACTCTCCTAAAGAGTCAAATTCTGCCACTGAAAATGAAGAGAAGTAGTGTCATAAGAACATAAGATATGCCATACTGGGTCAGACCAAAGTCCATCAAGCCCAGTATCCTGTTTCCAACAGTGGCCAATCTAGGTCATACGTACCTAGCAGTTTCCCCAAGAGACACAGGTTCCACAATGCTTGTACTGGGTCAAGCATTGATATCCTGGGTCCCTTCTTAATAATGGTTTATGGACCTTTCCTCCAGGAACTTGTCCAAACCTTTTTTAAACCCAGCTACACTAACAGCCTTTACTACATCCTCCGGTAACAAATCCCAGAGTTTGATTACATGTAGAGTGAAAAAATATTTTCTTTTATTAGTCTTAAATAGTTTACACTGTAGCTTCATTGCATGTCCCCTAGTCTTTCTATATTCTGATAACGTAAACAATCGATCAACGTTTACCCGTTCCACTCCGTTCATTAATTTATAGACTTCTATCATATCTCCCCTCAGCCATCTCTTTTCCAGGTTAAAGGGCCCTAACCTTTTTAGCCTTTCTTCATAGGAGTATCCTTCCATCCCCTTTACCATTTTGGTGGCTCTTCTCTGAACCTTTTCTAATAACTCTATATCCTTTTTAAGATACGGCGACCAGAATTTCACACAATATTCAAGGTGCGGTCTCACCATGGAACGATATAGAGGCATTATAATACCTTTTGTTTTATTTTCCATTCCTTTCCTTATGATACCTAGCATTCTATTTGCTCTCTTGGCCGCCGCTGCACACTGGGCCGAGGGTTTTAACATGTTATCCGCAATGACGCCTATATCTTTTTCCTGGGTGGTGGTCCCTAATGTGGAACCTTGCATCGTGTAACCATAGTTTGGGTTGTTCTTCCCTAGGTGCATAACGTTGCACTTGTCCACATTAAATTTCATCTGCCATTTTGATGCCCAGTCTTCCAATTTATCAAGATCCTCTTGCAATTTTCCACAATCCTCTTGGGTTTTAACAACTTTAAATAGTTTTGTGTCATCTGCAAATTTGATAAACCTCACTCGTTATTCCACTTTCCAGGTCATTTATGAATATGTCAAAAAGCAGCGGACCCAGCACAGATCCCTGGGGTACACCACTATTCACCTTTCTCCATTGGGAAAATTGGCCATTTAGCCCAACCCTCTGCTTTCTATTTTTTAACCAGTTCTTGATCCACAGTAGTACACTGCCTCCTATCCCATGACTCTTTAGTTTTGCCAAAAGTCTCTGATGAGGGACCTTGTCAAAGGTTTTCTGAAAGTTCAGATACACTATATCAACCGACTCACCTTTGTCCACCTGTTTATTCACACTTTCAAAAAAACATAACAGATTAGTAAGACAAGTAAATCATAGCTTGATAGATACCTAACAACTTAATCCTAATACACTCCAAACATATCACGAGTATATTATAAACACACTGGACTCACGATATCCCACTCTGTTCAACAATGTAAATAATTTTCGAACCCTCGAACCTCTATACTAACCTTGCCTCGTACACAAACTATTTACCATTTACTATGGTTCTAATTAACTGTTATCCTCATGATGTATATAGTTTAACTATTGTTACCGCTGTTAAATGTACATAGTCTGTTTTTATTGTTACCGCTGTTAGATGTAACTGCTGTCATTGCAGAACCGATTTGTTAAAATGTAAACCGCGACTGATCACTGGAAGGAGCGGTATAGAAATATATGCAAATAAATAAATAAATAAATAAGATCTTCCTTGTCTAAAGCCATATTGGCTGTCTCCCATTAGGCCATGACTATCTACATGCTGAGTAATTTTGTTCTTTATGATGGTTTCTACCATTTTTCCTGGTACTGGCGTGAGGCTCACAGGTCTGTAGTTTCCTGGATCACCCCTGGAACCCTTTTTAAAAATTGGTGCTACATTGGCGATCCTCCAATCTTCAGGTATTAAAGATGATTTTAATGATAGTTCACAAATTACTAATAGCAGGTCTGCAATCTCATATTTCAGTTCTTTCAACACCCTTGGATGTATACCATCCGGCCCAGCTGATTTGCTACTCTTCAGTTTATCTAATAGTTGTAATACATCTTCCCGATGTATCGATATTTCCTTCAATTCTTCCGCACCTTTAAATACCACTTCAGTCATGGGTAACATCCCTACATCTTCCTCAGTAAAGACCGAAGCAAAGAATTCATTCAGTCTCTCCGCTATCGCCTTGTCGCCTCTTGGTGCCCATTTAACTCCTCTATCATCTAATGGACCAACTAACTCTCTCACAGGTGTTTTGCTACGAATGTACTTGAAAAAATCTTTATTTCACATTTTTGCTTCCACAGCAAGCTTCTTCTCAAATTCTCCCTTTGCCTGCTTTATCAATGCCTTGCATTTGACTTGCCAGTGCTTGTGCTGTTTCTAGGTTTTGTCGTTTGGCTCTTTTTTCCATTTCCTGAAAGATGCTTTTTTGGCAACAACAGCCTCTCTGACCTCACCTTTAAACCATGCTGGCAGTTTTTTGGACTTCCTTCCACTTTTCTTAAAGCGTGGAATACAGCTGGTCTGGGCTGCCAAGATAGTATTTTTCAACAACACCCAAGCTTGATGTAAGTCTTTAACCTTTGCAACTGCTCCTTTTAATTTTTTCTTAACTATTTTCCTCATTTTATCATAGTCTCCCTTTCGAAAGTTAAAAGGTAGTACTGTGGATTTCCGTACTATCCCTCCTCCACTAATTAAATCAAAGGCGATCATGCTATGATCACTATTGCCAAGTGGCCCCAACACCCTTATCTCTTGCACTAGATCTGGTGTTCCACTAAGGACTAGGTCTTATATGGCGTCCCCTCTGGTCAGTTCATGGACCAGCTGCTCCAAGAAGCAGTCATTTATGTCATCTAGGAACTTTATCTCCCTAGCATGTCCTGACGTGACACTGACCCAGTCGATACCGGGGTAATTGAAATCACCCATTATTATTACTGCGCTGTAACTTTTGTTAGCTTCCTTGATTTCTTTGAGCATTTCATCATCCATATGTTCATTCTGGCCCGGTGGTCGATAGTACACCCCCACTGCCATCGCCTTCCCCTTTTTACATGGAATTTCAATCCATAGAGATTCTACAGCAAATTTTGTTTCCTGCAAAACTTTAATCCTTTCTGACTCAATGCCCTCTCTAACATAGAGCGCAACCCCTCCACCAATTTGATCATTTCTATCATTAAGATATAGTTTGTACCCAGGTATCACAGTGTCCCACTGGTTGTCCTCCTTCCACCATGTCTCTGATATTCCAATCATATCTAACCTCTCATTTAGAGCTATATATTCTAACTCTCCCATCTTATTTTTTAGACTTCTAGCATTTGCATACAAGCATTTTAGAGACTGTATTTTATTCATATTAATTTGGCTATTGGTAGACATGGGTAATTTGGGATCTTTAAGCTCTGTCTGCTCCATACTTGAGGGCATTTGGGCTACTTTACTCTTTTTTGGTAGTATCCTTCAAGGATACATTCTTCCGAACCATCCGCTCTTGGGCGACTGTTGGCTTTCCCCTATTATCTAGTTTAAAAGCTGCTCTATCTCCTTTTTAAAGGTTAATGCCAGCAGCCTGGTTCCATCCCGGTTAAGGTGAAGCCCATCCCTTCGGAAGAGCCCCTCCTTTCCCCATAATGTTCCTCAGTTCCTAACAAATCCAAAACCCTCATCTCTGCACCATTGTCTCATACACGCATTGAGACTGGAGCTCTGCCTGCCTTTTGGGTCCTGCACGTGGAACGGGAAGCATTTCGGAGAACGCTACCCTGGAAGTTCTGGATTTCAACTTCCTACCTAAAAGCCTAAATTTGTCACAGTATGCCTCTGTGTTGCTTAGTGCAGGCTGGACTAGCCCTGGTTTTTGCCCCATAGCATGTATGGAAATATAGTTCTGATCATCTTGAGAAATTAAATAGGAGACTGCAGCTCAGTGCACGCGGAGGGAGGGAGAGGAGTTCTAAAACCATGAACAGATCAGGCTGTTGCAGACGGCTGGAGCACAGAGCTGTGTGAAATGTGAAGACCAGGGTTCCAATCTCACCTCCACCAGGAAAGGCATCTCAAATCTGGCCTGCAACCTCTTTTTTTTAAATAATTTTATTTAGGACACAGACCAACAAACAAACCATCACAGAACAATTTTGTCCACTTTAATCCCCCTTCCCCCACCCACTCTTCCCCCACCCTTCCCCCCCAAGAAGGCATCTTATCTTGACAAAAAAATCCGATAATGGCTGCCATCTGTTGTTGAACCTCTCTCCCCGCTGACGCCATATGTTAGTGAGGCGTTCCATCAAAACTATTCTGTGCAGCCTCGTCTGGCACATCTCAAGGGTTGGTGCAGCTGCCTGTTTCCAGTTCCAGGCTATTTCCCCCATGCTGTCTGAACACCTACTGGGATGGGCAAAGACCATTTCATATGCACCCCATCTAGCCAAATCCCCAACAAGCAAAACCTTAGATCCAACCCCACATCAATCTGAAAGATATACAGCACTTGCTTCTGGTTCTGGCCCCAGAAGTGGACCATCTCCGGGCACTCCCACCAGATATGGATAAAAGACCCCACATTACCACAATTCCTCCAGCAGAGGTTTGAGGTTTGGGGGAACATCTTCTGTAGGCACTCAGGCATATAATACCACCTGTACAGACATTTTTATGAGGTCTCTCGAATAGCCACTGAGAGCGTTTGACGCCCCACACACTCACACACACCCACCCATTCTTTCTCATTCAATTCTCTGCCCAAATCCCGCTCCCAAGCCAGCTGATAGGGAACTTTATGAACGTGTTTCCCCTACAAACTTATATAGGAGATGCATCAGGCCCCAGCTCCTATGATAGCCCTGCCAGAAGGCTTCCAGATCATTGTAGCCCTCTTTGTACATCGCCCAGATAGGGCCTTGCCTCAAAAAATGGGTAACTTACAGGTGTGCGAAAAAAATTTTGTCCCAGCAATTGATATTTGTCTTTAAGCTCAGCAAAGGTGAGTAAATCTTCTTTGTCAATAAGTTTAGCAAAGGTGTCAATGCCCAGGCGCTCCTACCTAAGGGACATGCTCTCCCTGCCTGATGCAAAAAGTCAGATAATAATTTCCCAATTCAGGCACCCCCAGTGCCCCCCTCCTTCTAGTAGTGTAGAGTATGTGCCGTGCCACGCCACTCATGGGGGATGCCGGCAGCACTGGAGGCATCGTAGATCCCCCAGAACCACTCTGATGGGCAGGGTTTTGAATAAATATAACAAGCGAGGTAGCACATTCATTTTAACTGCAGCAGCCATACCAAACCAGGAAATCTCCCCATTCCCCATTTAGCCATATCCTCCTCCAACGCACGGAAGAGAGGGTGTAATTAGCTTTATTTAACCCCTCCTCTGTCCTAGTTACCTGCACTCCCAGGTATTGGATGGACTGTCGGGCCCACTTAAAAGGGTAGCAAACCTGCAAACGTCACCATGGCCACATCTAATGAAATATTAAGAGCCTCAGTCTTGTCAAAATTTATTTTAAATCCCTATAGGAGCTCGTAGTCGTGCAACTCCCGAAGCAGCACCGGAAAGGTAGTCAATGGCCTGGTGAGCATAAATAGCTGATCATCCACAAAGAGTGCTACTTTATGCTGCTCTAGCCCCACCTGGATTTTTAATATCACCCTATGCCTGGACCTAAGCTGCCAAAGGCTCCATAACTAACATAAGTAAGAGGGGGGATAAAAGGCACCCTTGCTGTATCCCCTATCAAGCAAAAAACCCTTGGAGTAACCCCCATTAACAGCTTGACCGCCGCCTCCGGAGCTCGATAAAGCACCCGGATCAAAGACAAAAACAGAGGGCCCACCCCTACTCTTTCCAGCAGGAATTCCCATTAAACCCCGTCAAAGGCTTTTTCAGCATCAATGGAAAAGAGCATAGTCCCCTGCCCCTCCCGATAAGCCAGCCAACTCAACTGGAGCACCACCAGATTCTATCCCCTGCCTGCCATCCTTGTATAAACCCCATCTAGTTGGGGAGTATAATTCCAGGCATCAAGGGGCCCAATGTATTAGCCAACACCTTGGCCAAAATCTTGACATCCATGTTCAGTAAAGAAATAGGTCTATAGGAACCACAAATGGTGGGATACCTTCCCAGCTTTGGTAGAACTGCAATCGCCACTTGTCCCATTGAGAGGGGCAGTTCCTCACTCTGCAATATGGAATTAAACACATGCTGTAAAAGAGGTGGTCAACTTCTTATAAAATACCCCCGGGAACCCATCTAATCTGGTGATTTATCCAGCCAAACCTTTGATGGCTTTACCCACTTTTTCCTCACTAATGGCACTCTCCAAGCCCTCCAGGGCACTCTCCCCTTACTGTTCCAGTCCCTCCCCCTCCCCCAAATAAGTGCAGATCTGGTTCCCATCTATTCCTGAGCCTGCTGCATACTGATCCTTGTAATACTGAATGAATTGCTCCCTTATCTCCACCCCCTTAAATAGAAGCTGGTCCCGATGACCCTTCACCTTACCAGTAGTGATTGCGCCTACCCATGCACGCAATTTCCATGCCAATAAGGCAATGGATTTATTATCAAACTTATAGTAGAGTTGATTGACCTATTGCAAATGAAAAGATATCGCTTCCAATTGCAATTTGTTAAGCTGCCTATGTGCATCTTCGAGACAGGCCCAAGTCTACCTATCACCTATCCGCTTCTGATCCCATTCAAGGGCCACCACTGGCCCTTGAATGTGCCAGTGGTGGCCCTTTGGGTTTGCACTTATGCCTGCTCTTCCCGATGCTGCTTTTTCTGGGCCCCCAATTGAACCAGGAGTCCACGGAGCTCTGCCTTGAGGTCATCCCACAGGATCCCCATGCAAACCTCCCCCATATCGTTGAGCACTAGGTACTCCCAAATAACTTCTTACAAGGCCTTAACTTCCTTCTCCCCCTTCAACAAACTAGTATTCATCCTCCAATATGTCCATGGCTGGGCCTCAGAGGAACCCCCGAAAACCACCCCTAATGGGGCATGGTTAGACTCTGGGCCTCACAGTCCACCCAAAAGCTATCCCCCCAAATATAATCAATGCTACTATAACTGTTATGGACAGCTGATAAAAATGTGTAATCCTACTGGTGGGTTGAGCCACTCTCCAGAGATCAACCAAGGCCATATCCCGCATCCATTTTCAGAGCCCTTCCACCCCCAGGCCTTGCCCTCCCTCCCCTCTCCCAGAGAACTATTTCCCTGCCCATCTAAAGTCACATTGAGATACCCACCCACCAACAGCCGAACCCTTATCCTCCCCACCAGCCACCTCACCAACCCTGTCCAAAACACCTTGTGGTCCTCATTAGGGTCATGGGTATTCAAAAAGATTACCTTCTCGCTGAACAGTTCTCCCCATACTGCCAGAGCCTGTCCATCCGATCTCCACTCAACTCCTTCCATACTAAAAGGGACATCTCCAAGATCAATACTGCTGCCCCACCTTTTTTCCAGCCACCACCTTCTGCTGCAAAATAGGCATGGGGTAAGCCCGAGAACATAGCAAGCACTCGTCTTTTGCTAGGAGGTGAGTCTCCTATAAAAAGATCATCTGCCAGTGAAGACCCAGTACTTCATTATCAACTGCTTTTGTTTCTGGGGAAAATTTAGACCACAGACATTTAAAGTCCTGACCCTCCGCCTGGCAGCCATATCAGGGTTTCATACCCCCATTCACCCCACTTCAAAGCCCATGCCTTCTTGCCCCCATCCCCCCACTCCCAAAAAAACCTTACTGCAGATCCCACATCTGCCCCACATCTCAGAGGAAGCGACCCCAGTAGGTACCTGTACCTCAATAAGATCCCCATCCTGGTTGCAACCACCATCCCTGTTCCCCCTCCCCCTACCCATCCCTCCACCTGCACTCACACCTCATCATACAATTCCTATCTGCCTTACATACTTGCCCTACACACTCGCTTACTACTATCTCCATGAACACCCCCTCTCCAAACCCCCCCCTCCCCTGACTTTCAATGAAGCATAAGGAAACAATGCTAAGTTAGCTAAAGCCTCAATTCTGTAAGGTGAATAGCAGGGCTGCATGTCCCGCCGGGACCTGCAGCCCAGCTATCCGCTTTCACCATATGCCGCCTCCTGGCCTCCCTGCACGCACAGAGCCGCTGTGCATGCTGCAGGGGACGAGGTGGCACGGGGACAGAGAGTGGGCGCAATCGACCCCGGACATACAGAGCTGATTCCAGTGACATCCCTGTATGTCCGAGGATTGCCGGGGAAATGACCAGCTTATTCCACCGCAGCCAGCCCCCAGTGGCAACAGCGAAGAGCAGGGGGAGTCATTGCCACCCGATCCAGGTCCTGGCTGCCCCCATCGGGTGCGGGTGGCAGGGAAACGGGGGGGGGGGTCCTGATGCAGAAGGCAGATTAAGCTGCGGGGAGGAAGTCCCTGCAGCTATGCAGGGGCATGCTGGGCCTTCTCCCAGGCCCAATCCTATACCCGCGGGGCTGTCTTGCTCCCACAGTGCAGAATCGGGTCCTAACGGGCCTATTCCTGGTCGGGGCTATCCAGACTGCCCAGATGTGCCCCTTCTAGGATCAGGCTCCACATGTCCAGGAATCCTCCAAACAACTGCAGTACATTATCCCCTTCAATCGCCTGCCACAGAGTACACCACCTTCAAAGCTTCCTGGCCATCTAGACCCCTTGAGAGATGGTGCAGCCCTGGCCCTTCCTGGAGATCCTCTGCCAGGACAGGGAAGTCATTGTGGCACTCACTTCTGGCTTAGAAACCAGCCACTCCGGCTGGTTCGGGGCTCCTTCCTGCTTAAGCTTAGCCCAGTCCTCCTCTTCCAATCTCACTCGCACTGCTCAGCCATTAATCTCAAATAATAGCCCAAAGGGAAATAGCCATTTATATCATACTTTTTCAGAGCACATGTATTGAGTAATAGCTCGTGAGGCTCGCCGGCGCTGCAACGTGCTAGGTGCCAGATCATGAAATAGTTCAATGGTGCAACCATCCCAGGTAAAGTGCCCCTTTTTTGCAGCTACGCGCATCACTTGCTCTTTCTGGGCATACTGTGCTAAGCAGGCTAAGATGTCCTGGGGCCTTGCTCCTAAGGAGGAGCTGAGTGCACAATACTCCCTCTCGATTTGCACTGATTCTTGCAACTCGATCCCCGCAGTCTCTTGCAGCAATTGTTGACACACTCCTTGCACCACCTCAGACGCCTGCTGATATTTCTCCACTTCAGGGACCCCTCTTATCCTTATATTACACCACCGGATGTGGTTTTCAAGGTCTTCTACTTTGTCCTGGATAGCCTTCTGCTCTGCCTTGAACTGAATATGATCCTGCAACACTCCCACCATTTCATCATGCTGCTCCACGTGATGTTTCAACCCTTCCACTCTATGGCCCAAGTTTCTTATATTGCCCCAGAGCTTGCTCAGTGTCTCACGAATTTCTTCCCGCACTGAGGTCAGTTCCTTTCTTAGCTCCTGAAACCAGCCCCAGATATCGCCCTGGGTACACTGGTCTTGGGGTACACTGGTCTTTGGCACACTCACGTTCTCCATCTGTGTATGCTCCGGAGGCCATACTCACATCATCATCACGCCGTTCACTGCCCGATTTCACAGCACAGGAGGACTTAAATTTCTCAAGATTTTTGTAGACTGACATCCCTGCACTTACACAGCCCCAGGTGAGTTGCCAAAATGCACTTTACAGTGGAAATTGCACAATAATTGGTCCAATTTTATTTATTTATAGACTCTTAGGCACCGCAATAGGAGCTCGAGAATCAAACTGCCATCCACATTGATGACATCACTTTCTCACCTGCAACCCCTGTCCATCAAATTTGTCTTTTTCTTCTCTGCCAAAATTGTCTGTGTAATGCAATTTACAGTTACTGTTATTAATATAATATTTTGGTTTCTCTGAGTTACAATGGGAAGATAATTACACTAAGATCATTTCCACTTGAGGCAAGAAGCTTATCAAATGTATGAAGGATATAACACAATAAGGAACCCATCAGGAACATCCCACAATGTACGTGTGCTAACAAAATACAATAGAAGCCTGGAAAATCCATGTGACCTGATGGAAACATGACAAAAATCTTGCAAAATTACATTCCAAGTCTATAAAACCTGTTTAGGCATGTAGTAATGATCCATACACCATTCTCAGGTTCTCGTCAATACTCTCAAAGAGCTGTCATCTTGTTTTTTTCCCATCTTCATAACACCTTCCTTTGGCAAAACTAATATGCAACTCTAGAAATAGGAACCTAAAAAAACAAGAGGAAAGATCATATTACCTGGAAAAGCAAAGCTACTCTTAACGTAAAAGATTTAAAAACCTGTTGAATTTGGTTCTTCCACCTGTTGCTATGAACAGGTTCATCAATGTTCATCATTGAATCCTACTAGCACTTCTTGAGGCCTTAGACAAGTCACAGCCCCCCATTGCCTCAGGTAAAAACTTAGATTGTAAGCCCTCTGGGGACAGAGAGATACCTACTTACCTGAATGTAACTCTCCTTGAACTACTACTGCAAAGGCATGAGCGGAAATACTACTAAGTAAGTAAATATATGCTGTAGATCTTTTGGTACCGGTTCTTGCATGGAGAAAGTAAAGGGTTCAATATAAGGATAAAAGCTTTTCTTCTTCTTTTCTCTTTTCCCTCATTTCTGGATCACGGTTCCATCGCCAGGTAGGTAAGATGTGATCCAGACCTATGATCAAGAACTCTCATTTCCAAACTGCTTAATTCAAAATCCCTCTTTGTGGAGTGATGCAGAGCAAGCAGAAGAATAAAAAATAATGCCCAGTCAATATTCTGTTGGTCTCCAGCACATGTGTTAAGAATTACTTATGTCTTATTGGAAACCCCTAAGAATTTTATGATTAATGCTATAAAATAATTTTAAATGAATAAATAAATAAATAACACCCCTTTCAAGCTAACATGGGTTTTTATTTTCCCCTGTAATACTTGCCCTAAACTGAAATTTAGGGGCTCTTAAGCCCTTATGAAGTAATTTTATAAGGAGCTGCCAAGAGTTATGTAATCATGTAACTGAATTCCTAAATCCAAATTATTTTTGTCGGAAGTTTTTGCCTTGAGGGGTTACCTCCTCTCACAGCGTAACTTCCCTTTTAATCAATGGAACAGTTGAATCCCGTATAACTCCTAGTCATGATGCACACTATTTTAGTGCCTCAACACACATCCAATTTCTAAAATTCTCTATATATCGATCAAACATAAATCTTCTTATAAGTACTCATCTGGTCGATATGTAGTTCCACTCTCTTAGGGAAAAGATCTGCTTGCTCTCCCCAAAAACTCTACAGTCAAAGCCAGACACAGTACTGCATTTAGGACCAAGCCGTTCTTTTCAGGTCCTGTTTCAACGCTTAACGCTGCTGCGAACAAATGGCTCTTTAACCTTTACAAACGCCATTAATGATTCCGTTTTGAATGCCCTGCTGTTTTCCACTCCCCCCCCCCACCCCCATAGGCTGCTGCCCTAAGTGACCACCTAGTTTGCCTGATGGTTGGGCCAGCCCTGGTCATCACACCTTAACTTGCATGCTTACTTTCATACTTTTATAAAGTCAAGTATGCGTCTACTTGACTTTATAAAATAGGCATAAAATATGCACATGAAAAGACGTGTTAACTAGGCACTGGGTTATGAAATGTTGGAATGTGCTGCTAATGTGTAGCCACGCTAATAATTGATGCATGGAATGGAGCAGGAAATGGCTGGAGGAAGGGAAAGATAATGGAAGTGGACTGGTGCTTGCAGTTAACACACTGTAATTTACCAAGCATTAACTATTACCGTAGCAGATAATGCAGATCACAAAGCCAATAGGTGACATTAAATGATCTGCAATATCTGTCATGCACTTAATGCATGATAAATGTATTGTCTAGGTATTAACTGCATGGGCACATAGTTGACACCCCCAACAGTTAATGCAGAAGCTCGGCCTTTACCACGCAGTAATTTTGGCAATTATTACACCTTAACTGTAAATTTGTACCACACTTTAGTAATAGGGTCTCTTAATTTTACAAACCAAAATTCAATTCTGCTAATAAAGCAGGATCGATTTATTAATGAGGTTGTCTAATAGGTAAGAGAGCTGTTTGAAAAGAAAAACCCAGAGAAATGCTATTATAACAGACATCGATGAATAAACCTACAGGCAGCATATAGGCCTCTTAATGAGCTAAGCAAAGATCTTTCTGTGTTTTTATTGGCTGGCATGATTTCAAAAGCCACATGTCTAAATGTATACATCTCATGGGTATGAAATTGCAGGGAGCCCAACCTCAAGCTGAATGTAACGATCATGCAGTTAAACAGATTAAAAATAAGTATGTTTTTATTTTAAAAACAAACGTTATATTTCTGTCACTGCACATTTAGACTGAGACAATTTTAGAACTTTGTTGGCATGGTTCTGCATCATATTTTAATAACCGTGTCTGCAAAATATTTGAACATATTATGGAAAGCAGCAGCTTTGGTATTTCCCAACTCATCTTGCGTATATGCTGCAGTATTTCAGTAAATGTCCATTTTAGCCCTTTGGTTTTATGCTGTTGATGTTTTGTCATCTGTTTTTTGTTTTATGATGTATGTATTATTTTCTGTGTTTTAACTTGGAATTCAGATTGGCATAATATAAATCTTTTTAAATGAATAAAATTTAAAAAATGATGATAGATACATAGAGGCCGATAGTCAAATGCATTTATGTGGTTAGCAACAGCTGAGAACTGGATAAATGCCAACTAGCAAGATACTCATCGCCAATATACAGATAGTGCTACTGAATATTTCATCTGATCGCCTCGGCACTATCCGGATGATTTCGGGACTGCCTGTGAGTAAAACATGGCTGGAGCCATCACTTATCCAGATAACGCTGATATTCTGCCAGTATCCAGGTAAGTTATCTGTTTAGATTTAGTATATCTGAAAGGCTGTCCTAGATTTATCCAGTTAGCCAATTGCAATTTGCTCATGTTACGCCTTTACTAAAACAGTTGCACTAGCTCCCTATTATTAGTAGGTTAAAGTATAAAGCACTGTTGATAGTGTTTAAAATTTCCCATAAGCTATCAACTGATTGCTTCTTGAGGTTTCTGCAGGAGTGTTCAACCAGCTGGCCCACGAGGACATGTCCCCAGACACTTACATCACCCATGCAAGTTAGAAGCACTCAGCTTGCCTGCGCTAGAACAGGGGCCATTACTGATCTCTGAGGAATGTCACAGTGCAATCTGTGTGTATACAAGAACCTAGAGTCATGTTTACCTTAAAGGATCTATCTGAAAGATATTGAATAAACCAATTTAATGTGGTTCATCCTATTCCAAGTTCTCCCAAGTATGATAAGAGGAGTGAGTGATTGACCAAATCAGATGCAGGCACTTAAGTACAAAGGCACTAGGATAGCTACCTATAGAAGTCTATAAATTAATGAACAGAGTGGAACGGCTAAACGTAGATCAATTGTTTACGTTTTCAGAATATAGAAAGACTAGGGGACATGCAATGAAGCTACAGGGTAAACTATTTAAAACTAATAAAAGAAAATATTTCTTCACTCAACGTGTAATCAAACTCTGGAATTTGTTACCAGAGGATGTAGTAAAGGCTGTTAGTGTAGCTGGGTTTAAAAAAGGTTTGGACAAGTTCCTGGAGGAAAGGTCCATAAACCATTATTAAGAAGGGACCCAGGATATCAATGCTTGACCCAGTACAAGCATTGCGGAACCTGTGTCTTTTGGGGAAACTGCTAGGTACGTATGACCTAGATTGGCCACTGTTGGAAACAGGATACTGGGCTTGATGGACCTTGGTCTGACCCAGTATGGCATATCTTATGTACACCTATCTTGGTCAGCTGGATGTCATTTTGAACCACTGCTTTTTAACATATTTATAAATGACCTGGAAATAGGAACAACAAATGAGGTGATTACATTTTCAGATGGCACCAAATTATCCAAAGTTGTTATATCACGAGGAATGTGAAAAATTACAACAGGGCTTTGAGAAGTTGGGCGATTGGGCATCCAAATGGCAGATAAAAGTTAATGTGACAAGTGCAAAGTTATACACGTAGGGAAGAACAACCCAAACTATAGCAACACGATACAAGGATCCATATTAAGTCACTATCCAGGAAAAGGATCTAGGCATCATCATGAATAACATATTGGAATCCTCTCCTCAATTCAAAGTGGTTAAAACCCATGAGGATTGTGAAAAATTGCAGGAGGACCTTGATAAATTGGAAGACTAGTCATCCAAATGGCAGATGAAGTTTAATGTGGACAAGTGAATGTGAACTTGAAAGCAAGTTCTGCTACGAAGGGACATGGGATGAGGGTGAAGGGAGATAGATTCAGGAGTGATATGCGGAAATATTTCTTTACGGAAAGAGTAGTGGATCCATGGAATAGTCTCCCAGTGGAGGTGGTAGAGATGAGGACAGTAACTGAATTCAAAAAAGCATGGGACCAACACAGAGGATCTCTAAAGGTAAAAAGTGGACTGTTGTAGTTGTTGATATGAAAGGACAGACTAGATAGACCATGTGGTATTTTTCTGTCATCATGTTTCTATGTTTCTAAGTACAAAGTGATGGATCTAGGAACGAACAACCCAAACTATGGTTACACGATGCAAGGTAACACATTAGGAACCACCACCCAGGAAAAAGATTTAGGTGTCATCGTGGATAACATGTTGAAACTCTCCATCCAGTGTGGAGCGGCGGCCAAGACAGCAAATAGAATGCTAGGTATCATAAGGAAAGGAATGGAAAATAAAACAAAAGATATTATAATGCCTCTGTATTGTTCCATGGTGCAACCACACCTTGAATGTTGTATGGATTTCTGGTCGCTGTATCTTAAAAAGGATATAGCATTATTAGAAAAGGTACAAAGATGAGCCAACAAAACAGTAAAGGGGATGGAAGGATACCCCTATGAAGAGAGGCTAAAAAGGTTAGGGCTCTTTAACCTGGAAAAGAGACGGCTGAGGGGAGATATGATAGAGATCTATAAATTAATGAATGGAGTGGAACGGGTAAACGTAGATCGATTGTTTACACCATTAAAATATAGAAAGACTAAGGGACACACATCGAAGCTACGGAGTAACCTATTTAAGACTGATAAGAGAAAATATTTTTTAATTCAAAGTGTAATCAAACTCTGGAATTCATTACCAGAGGATGTAATAAAAGCTGTTAGTGTAGCCGGGTTTAAAAAATGTTTGGACAAGTTCCTGGAGAAAAGGTCCATAAACCATTATTAAAGGGGATCCGGGATATCACTGCTTGCCCAATACAAGCATTGTGGAACCTGTGTCTTTTGGAAAAACTGCTAGGTACTTATGACCCAGAATGGACTCTCTGCTGCTGCAGCTCCCCAATGAGCTGATCCACTGCTGCAACTCTCAAACTGATCAACTGTTGGACTCCCAAGCCTGGATTGAGGTCTCCAGAGTCTCTTCACTGCTATCTCCACTCCCTGGGTTGGGAGGAGACTATCTGCCCCCATCTGGGGCGGTTCTATCATTAGGCCAACTGAGGCGGTGGCCTCAGGGGGCAGTTTCTAGGGGGTGGCACTGATTTGCCACTCCCTAGAAACTGCCTATGATAGAACCGCCATCCGCCGCAATCTTCCAACAGGAGCCGGCGCTACCTGGTAAGTCGGGTAAGCGTGGCATAAGGGCGCCAGCAGAGGGGGCGGAGGTTGAGGTCATCGCTTCCGCCGCTGCCGCTGATTTCTTTCTTTTTTAAGGGATGAATCAGTGAGGGGGGAGGAGGGAAAGGAGCTGGAAGGGAGCAGACAGGGGGGAGTGTTGGAAGGGAGCAGACAGGGAGGCCTGGGAGGGAGCAGACATGGGGGGAGCTGGAAGGGAGCAGACAGGGGGGCCTGGAAGGGAGCAGACATGGGGGGGAGCTGGAAGGGAACAGAGAAGACATGGGGGGAGCGGGAAGGAAGCAGACAGGGGGGTGAGCTGGCAGGGAGCAGACGGGGGGACTTCAAAGGGAGCAGAAACGGGGGGGAGATGGAAGGGAGCAGTGCAGACATGGGAGGGGAGCTGGAAGAAAACAGACATGGGGAGGGCTGGAAGGGAGCAGATATTGGGGGGAGCTGGAAGGGAGCAGAGCGGACATGGGGGGAGCTGGAAGGAAGCAGACATGGGGGGAGAGCTGGAAGGGAGCAGACAGGGGGGAGCTGAAAAGGAGCAGAGCAGACATGCGGGGGAGCTGGAAGGGAGCTGACACCTGGGTATGGCACTGGAAGGCGGATGGACAGAGGAGAAGGGTGACTGGAAGGGAACTGACTTGGGAGGGAGCACTGGGACTGGAAGTTCACTGATACCTGGGATGGCATTTTAACTATAAGGGGCTGAACGATGGGGAAGGAGGGGGACTGGAAGAGAACAGACACCAGTGGCGGTACTGGGAAGGCAAGAGAATTGGTGCTGGGAGGGGAGGCTGTAAAGGATGCTGATACTGGGGAGAGTTACTGGGACTGAAAAAAGACTGATGGAAGAAAATGAAGAAAGCAAAAGGAGAGACAAGAAATGGCAAATGGACTATAGACCATAGAAAAAGAGCTAAGAGAAGACAGAGGAAAATAGAAACCTCAGATCGGGACTAGCATGATCAAAAATCATCAGACAACAAAGGTAGAAAAAATAATTTCATTTTCAATTTAGTGATTGGACTTTGTGCTATCTGTATTTCACTCAGTATGGGGAACTGCATCTCTTATCTGGTGTGACACGGCATGCGGAGTCTGGCTTCTTGGGGTTTCATTTTAATTTTTATCTACATATTTTTATTTTTGCTTTAGGTTGTGGTCACTTATTCTGTACTTGGTGAGGGTCTTTGTTATGAGTGTGAGACCAAGGCCAGGTGTTCTGTTAACATGGAGTTTATGTAGGGATCTGTGCTGTAATAATTTGACTTGTTCAGCTTTTCAAATAGGTGTATAGATGTTTTGGGGCTCATTACAGTGTTTATAGTGCTGCTTTTTTCGGGGTAGGCCTCTTATTCTATGAGTTTTGGAAGTGTATGCTGGTATGGTATGGTAGATTTGGCCTTGCAGATCTTAGTGACTTCAGTAGGGTTTTATATTAGTTCCCAATATGCCTGGTACTGGAGAATGTTTGCTATTGGTGAGATGACCAGAATCAAATTTTTTTTTTAAATATATTGAGTTCTGTGGGTGAATGTCCTACCTCTGCTCTGCACCCATTGTTAAAGAGGGAGTCCTGTGAATGCAAAATATATGTTCAAAAAGAAAAAGCAAGCACCATAACGCAGTTTATAACAACAAAATACAAATCAATTATAATTTGGAGTTATAAACTGCTGAGGTTCTCGCTCTTTCTTTTAGTTCCTTGGTGTGCGAACTTGTATTTGCTCCACATTATCTAATTGACTTTTTGATTTGGTTCAGTCCCTGACTGGAGTTTTGAGAAAAATCCCCCCCCCCCCCCAGGGGAGGCCATCTCATCCCTCGCCTCAGGCAGCAGATTGCCTTGAGCCGCCCCTGGCCTCCATCTTCACTCCTACCCCTGACTGGGTCTGTAGGAGGCTCTCTGCTGGCACCTTCACTCCAAGCCTACCTAGGCTTACAGGAGACTTTCTAGCACCATCTTCACAAGAGAAAACTCTTTTAGATTAAAAAGCTTAACAACCTCTAAATCTTAAACTCCTTCATCTCTCATCAAGCTCTTTTTTTTTCCTCTACAGGGCTTTTTAGTACCAGCACCTATTTATCTGATACCATTGCTCTTAGGATGAGCAATTTCCAGTAGCCCCAGTATTTACTTCTCCATCCTTTGCACTTCATTCCCCTACACTATTCACCATAGATTTAAAGTTAAATCTTAATAATAGATATAAATGTGAGCAAATATTACCCTTGTTACTTCAGCACAGGCAGTGATTTGCATATCCCCTCTAAGGGGGTTATTCTGAGCCATGAATAGCAGGGATGGACGTCCCAACAGGACATCCATCCCTGCTATTTGTGCCTTCCACTGCCTGCGAATAACTTCCCTGCCAGTTGTGCGGGGAAGTTAGATAGAGAGGGGAATGGGCGGCCTGGGGGTTGAGCCTGGGCGGGAAGTGGGTAGTCGCTGGCCCTGTACGTACAGGGCCGATTGTAATGTCAGCCCTGTACGTCCAGGGCCGGCAACATGTTTGGGGAAGTAATTCCACCTCCGAGGTGGAATAACTTCCCTGGATGTGTTTTTTTTTAACATGCCAGGGCACGGATGGGGTAAGGGGGGTGAGGGGACATTCCCCGCAGCCCAACCCTGGCCTTAGGAGGCTAGATCAGGGGTTGGGCTGTGGGGATTAAACACTTTTTTCAGGCAACTGGCATTACGGCTCTTCAATGGAGTCGTGGTGCCATGGCAACATGATGCCATGGCACCGCAGCTCCATTGAAGAGCCTTGACTGAGTTAGCCGGGGACAATCCTACACATGCAGGCAGATTGAATAACAGTCCCAGCCTGCACATGCATTAAAGGGGCACTAAGAGACGACAAGGCGATAGCGGAGAGACTGAATGAATTCTTTGCTTCGGTCTTTACTGAGGAAGATGTAGGGATGTTACCCATGATTGAAGTGGTATTTAAAGGTGCAGAAGAATTGAAGGAAATATCGATACATCGGGAAGATGTATTACAACTATTAGATAAACTGAAGAGTAGCAAATCACCTGGGCCGGATGGTATACATCCAAGGGTGTTGAAAGAACTGAAATATGAGATTGCAGACCTGCTATTAGTAACACAGGTACACTAAAAAAAATTTTTTTTAAACTGCCTCTAATGTTTCGATTGATTTTTACGTTTTTTGGTGCGCTGAATCCAAATCTGGTAACCAATTTTCTCCATCACGTACAGAGTTTTTGCTACATTGGGTTAGCAGTTTGAGGTGAACGTTTCAGATTGAGTGCGATCGAGATAAAAGTTTCTTGGATGAATTCTTTATACTAATTGTTTAGTAGTTATTCAAATAAGAATAAAGAAAATTGTAACAAGGCAGCACATAAGAATAGAGTAATGTCAACAAAACACACTGTGATGTTAGCAAAATTGTCTGCACTTAAAACAGCCACATACATGTGCACAAACATTGAGCATATAAGAGCGAGGTTAGACACAAAGCAAAGCAAAGAAATGTGCAAAAAATGTTGTACAGGTATGTATGTAAGAATAGAAAACGCAAACCGCACCATTGCAATACATGAAGACAAACACCCGATGGTGTGAAAATAAAATTCTAATAAATGAGATCCGACACTGTGGTAATAACTAGCAAATTTTTATTTCAAAGTTTAGTAAAAACACGATATTTGTCAACACAGTTTAGATTTTAAAGTCATTCTTGGGTCAATCAATCTCCTGGTGGGCCCGTTTCTTCTTCCCCCGAATGCTTCTCTTGGTGCGCTGCTTGGCGTATTTTTCATCTGGGGTTTCCTGCAGCAGCACCCAGCAGAAATCAGCCATCATAGTGGTGTTCCATCTTCCTTGGTACCTTCTCTCTGCGTCCTTGATGTCCTGGTGAAACCTTTCACCTTGTTCTTCACTGTACGCCCCCAAGTTTTCGGGAAAGTAGTTCACATGGGAGTGCAAGAAATGGACTTTCAGGCTCATGTTACAGCCTTGTTCTTTGAAGGCATTGAGCATCCTGGCAACAATATCCTTATAGTTCTCATCCCGCCTGTTCCCCAAGAATTTGAGAACAACATCCTTGAAGGAATCCCAGGCTTCTTTTTCCTTCTCAGACATCGTTTCAGCGAATGCTCCATCTGAAATGAGTTTCCTTATATCAGGGCCAACAAACACTCCTTCCTTTAGCTTTGCTTCAGAAAGTCGGGGGAACTTTGAGCAAAGGTACCGAAAGCACTCACCATCTTTTGGAAGGGACTTGATGAATTGCTTAATGAGACCCAACTTAATGTGGAGAGGTGGTAATAGAATTTTATCACGAGGTACCAAGCTCTCATGAAAAACATTTTTCTCACCAGGTCTCAAATACTCCCGAATTGGCCAGTCTTTTTTCCCCCAGTGTAGGTCGCGGGCCCGACTATCCCACAAGCAAAGGAAGCAGGGATATTTGGTGAAACCGGATTGCTGCCCTAATAGCATGGATAGAATTTTAAAGTCTCCAAAAATCATCCACTTATGCTCATCATAACGAATCTTCTGAAGAATCAGGGCCAAATACTCGTATTTTTCTTGGAGAATAACAGAGTGAGCAATAGGAACTGAAGCGAATGTGTTGCCATTATGAAGAAGAACACCTTTTATGCTGTCTTTTGACGAATCAATGAACAGCCGCCATTCAGCAGGATCATACTTGAGTTTAAACTTTTCCATCACTCCGTATATATCGTTGCAAAATACCAAATCTTCCTCTTTGCTGAAATACTTCAAAAATTGTGTCTCGCGGTTGCGGTACCAATAAAAAGTTGTTCCTGGTGACAATAGATTTTTCTGTTTAAGCCGAGAACCTAGCAGTTGGGCAGCATCTTTTGGGAGTCCTAAATCCCGGACTAAATCATTCAATTCAGCTTGAGAGAAAAGTTCAGGTTTCGGATCTGGTTCAGTTTCAAACTCGGAAGTACTGGACTCATCGGGAAAAGCCATCTGATGAGTCTCATCATGATCAGAACCGTCCACACAAATATGATCCAAAGATTTTGGTGGTTCAGGCACAGGTACTTAGTTGCTATGAGGCATAGGCCTAATTGCTGAGGGAAGGTTCGGGTGACTTATTACGTTCTTATTTTTTAAGTTGTATCCCTTCACAATGCAAGAGCAAAAATAGCAGTCACTGCTGTGGTCTCTTTGTTCACGCCACATCATAGGTATTCCGAAAAGAAATGCTTGTTTTTTACCTTTCATCCATAAGCGTAGATCTTCCTCACATGTCTTGCACACTTTGTGAGGAGCCCACGGTTTGTCTTGATCGCCTAACTTCAAACCGAAATAGGCGAAATATACTTTTTTAATAAATGCAGAAATGTTCCTCTGCCGCTTTTTCACGGTATATTCCCCACAAATAAAACAAAAACTGTCCAGAGAGTTGACGCAACCTCTGTCTCTGTGAGCCATCACAAATACACAGCACTGCAAACTACAACTGTAGTGAACCACTTCGGAATAAAGCTGGATTACGACTGAGCAAACAAAAGGTAATAATGAACTTGCAAGAAACTGAAATTTGACAGGAACGTTCATGTCGCAACCACCGTGTTTGAGCGAGCGAACGAGGCGAGGCGAGGCGAACAGGAAAGAACATGCGCCAGCGCGAGTACTGGATTTAGCCCCCCGCCTCCCAATTGTCCTGTTAATGTATAAAATGAATACAAAACACTCTAAATATCATGAGGGAGTGTTTCTAGTTAGTTAACCATTACAACCTCTATTTTGGGCCAAGAAAATAAACTGCAGTCAGCTAAAAAGAAATTATGTGAACATTCCTTATATGGGTAAGAAATCTAATTTTGCAAGAAAACGTGACGTGATGGAACATTTTGGCTATTTTTCCTGGATTCAGCACCCCAAAATCTATAGGAATCAGTTGCAAAACTGGAGGCAGTTTTTTGGTAGTGTACCTGTGTAATCTGTGAATTTTCATTAAAATCATCTGTAATACCTGAAGATTGGAGAATCGCCAATGTAACGCCAATTTTTAAAAAGGGTTCCGGGGTGATCTGGGAAACTACAGACCGGTGAGCCTCACGTCAGTACTGGGAAAAATGGTAGAAACCATCATAAAGAATAAAATTACTCAGCATGTAGATAGTCATGGCCTAATGAGAGACAGCCAACATGGTTTTAGACAAGGAAGATCTTGTCTTACTAATCTATTTTTTTTTTGAAAGTGTGAATAAACAGGTGGACAAAGGTGAGTCGGTTGATATAGTGTATCTGGACTTTCAGAAAGCCTTTGACAAGGTCCCTCATCAGAGACTTTTGGCAAAACTAAAGAGTCATGGGATAGGAGGCAGTGTACTACTGTGGATCAAGAATTGGTTAAAAGATATAAAGCAGAGGGTTGGGCTAAATGGCCAATTTTCCCAATGGAGAAAAGTGAATAGTGGTGTACCCCCAGGGATCTGTGCTGGGTCCGCTGCTTTTTGACATATTCATAAATGACCTGGAAAGTGGAATAACGAGTGAGGTTATCAAATTTGCAGATGACACAAAACTATTTAAAGTTGTTAAAACCCAGGAGGATTGTGGAAAATTGCAAGAGGATCTTGATAAATTGGAAGACTGGGCATTAAAATGGCAGATGAAATTTAATGTGGACAAGTGCAAAGTTATGCACCTAGGGAAGAACAACCCAAACTATGGTTACACGATGCAAGGTTCCACATTAGGAACCACCACCCAGGAAAAAGATTTAGGCGTCATTGTGGATAGCATGTTAAAGCCCTCAGCCCAGTGTGCAGCGGCAACCAAGAGAGCAAATAGAATGCTAGGTATCATAAGGAAAGGAATGGAAAATAAAACAAAAGATATTATAATGCCTTTATATTGTTCCATGGTGAGACCACACCTTGAATATTGTGTGCAATTCTGGTCGCCGTATTTTAAAAAGGATATAGCGTTATTAGAAAAGGTTCAGAGAAGAGCCACCAAAATGGTAAAGGGGATGGAAGGATACTCCTATGAAGAAAGGCTAAAAAGGTTAGGGCTCTTTAACCTGGAAAAGAGACAGCTGAGGGGAGATATGATAGAAGTCTATAAATTAATGAACGGAGTGGAATAGGTAAACATAGATCGATTGTTTATGTTATCAGAATATAGAAAGACTAGGGGACATGCAATGAAGCTATAGGGTAAACTATTTAAAACTAATAAAAGAAAATATTTCTTCACTCAACGTATAATCAAACTCTGGAATTTGTTACCGGAGGATGTAGTAAAGGCTGTTAGTGTAGCTGGGTTTAAAAAAGGTTGGGACAAGTTCCTGGAGGAAAGGTCCATAAACCATTATTAAGAAGGGACCCAGGATATCAATGCTTGACCCAGTACAAGCATTGCGGAACCTGTGTCTTTTGGGGAAACTGCTAGATACATATGACCTAGATTGGCCACTGTTGGAAACAGGATACTGGGCTTGATGGACCTTGGTCTGACCCAGTATGGCATATCTTATGTTCTTATGTTTGCGTTTCTGATCCTGCGGGGCTAGATGTGCCCCACAGGATCAGAATCGTGGTCCCCTCTGTATGTCCGGTTCAGACCAGATGTACAGAGGGGATCTATGTCCAGGGCCAGCCTGTCCATTGAGCGAGAATGTTTTTTGCACAGGGCCCCGCGTTTCAGGGGGCCCCGCGCAAAAAACATTCTGATCTAAAAGTAAAAATTTAAAAAAAAAGCTGTCTGCTGCCGCTGCCGGGGCCGCCACGGCAGAATCGAGTGTGCCGCGGGGCCCCCCCTGCCCAGCAGAGCCTGCCCTCCCCTGTATCACCTCTCTCTTTACAGCTGCAGTCACACGAGCCGGCTTTCAGAGCGCGAGGGGAGAGTTTCTCCCTCGCTGCTCTGTTAAGCCCGCAGGGGCTGATGGGAAGTTCCCATCAGCCCCCGGGGGCTTAACAGAGCCGCGAACGGGAAACTAGTTCCTTCGCGCTCTGAAAGCCGGCGCATGTGACTGCAGCTGCAAATAGAGAGGTGATACAGGGGAGGGCAGGCTCTGCTGGGCTGGGGGAGGGCCCCGCAGCACACTCGATTCTTCCGCGGCGGCCCCGGCAGCGGCAGCAGCCCGCTTTGTTTCAAAAAAATTTCCCTAGGCTAGGCTGGGCTGGGCTGGGCTGGGGTGGGGGGGGGTTAGGAGTGGTGATGGATTGGGGGGGCCGGGGGGTGTTAGCAGTGGTGATGGGCTATGGGGGAGCTAAGTCTGTATATGGGCTGATGGGATTAGGACTGGAAGTGGGTTGATGGGGTTTAGAACTGGTAATGAGCTATGGGGGGGCTTAAACTAAAAATTGGGTGATGGGGATTAGGACTGGAAATGGGCTGGTGGGATTAGGACTGGGAGTGGGCTGATGGGGAGGTTAGGACTGGTAATGGGGTATGGGGGGGGCTTAAACTGAAAACTGGGTGATGGGGGATTAGGACTTGAACTGGGCTGGTGGGATTAGGACTGGGAGTGGGCTATGGGGTGCTAGGACTGGTAATGGGTTGGGGGGGGTTGCTAGGACTGGAAATGGTCTGGGGGGATAAAGATTGGAGGTGGGCTGATGGGGTTAGGACTGGTAATGGGCTATGGGGGGCTAGGACAGGAAATGGGCTGATGGGGAGGGGTTAGGACTTGAGGTGGGCTGTTGGGTGGGGTTAGGACTGGTAATGGGCTATGGGGGGCTAGGACTGGAAATGGGATGATGGGGGGTTAAGACTGGAGGTGAGATGATGGGGTTAGGACTGGTAATGGGCTGTGGGCTGTTGGGGGGTTAGGACTGGTAATGGGCTATGGGGGGGCTAGGACTGGAAATGGACTGATGGAGGGTTAACACTGGAGGTGGGCTGATGGGGTTAGGACTGGTAATGGGCTGTGGGCTGATGGGGGGTTAGGACTGGTAATGGGCTATGGGGGGGATTAGGACTGATAATGGGCTATGGGGGGGATTAGGACAGGAAATGGGCTGATGGGGAGGGGTTAGGACTTGAGGTGGGCTGATGGGGTTAGGACTGGCAATGGGCTGTGGGCTGTTGGGGGGGTTAGAACTGGTAATGGGCTATGGGGGGCTGACTGGAAATGGGTTGATGGGGGTTAGGACTGGAAGTGGGCTGATGGGGGGGGGGGTTAGGACTGGTAATTTATTTATTTTATTTATTTATTTAACTGCATTTATATCCCGCTTTTCACCGGGTCAAAGCAGTGTAACATGTAACATAGGGAGGGGTAATTTCTTTTAGGAAGGGGCCATCACCAGGGTCAACAATTAATGATTATGGGTGGACATGGACATGATTTACATCTGCTAAAATCTAAGTGTGAGGTCATGGTGGTGTTTCCGTTGAAAGATGTTCACGGAATAGGATTGTCTTTAGCTGTTTCTTAAATGATGTGATGTCATTGTTGTTCTTGATGTGGTTTGGTAGAGAGTTCCAGAGGGATGGAGCATAAAGTTTGAATGCTCTGTTGCAGGTCCGTTGTGTAGATTTGGTTCTTTTGTGGGGGACAACGATAGAGTTATTGGAGGAATGTCTGGTTGATCTGTTGTGGGATGGTCGAGGCAGTAAGGAGTGTAGTGAGGTGTTCCGTGCTTGGTGGATAGTTTTGTGGATGAGTAAGATGGCTTTGTACTTGATTCTTGCTTGCAGTGGAAGGAGGTGAAGGTCTCTTAGGATTGGGGTGATGTGCTCCCGTTTTTTTGCATTTTGAATAATCCTTGCTGTGGTGTTTAAGGCAGTACGGAGGGAGTTGTTGTGCGAGGCAGGAAGTCCATGATAGATTATGTTGCAGAAATCCAGATGAGGGAGTGTCACAGCTTGCATCACTGTCCTAAAGTCGTGAGGTTCTAGGAGGGGCCTGAGTCGTTGGATAGTTTTAGCTTTGTGGAATATCATCCCAGCGGTTTTGTTGATTTGTTGTTTGAAGGTGAGAGCTTGATCAATGATGACGCCTAGATATCTTATTTGAGGCTGGATTTGTATTTGTGTGGTTCCCATGTTGAGGTGGGTAGGTGGTCTGAAGTCAGGTTCTTTTGTTACTATTAGGGCTTCGGTTTTCTTTATGTTGATGGATAGATTGTTCTCCTGTAGCCAGTTGGCCACGTCATTGAAGCAGGCTGATAGCTGTTCGTTTTTTTGGGTTGTTGGTTGTAATTGGTGCGTAGAGCATTATGTCGTCCGCGTAGATGTGGAAGTTGATGTTGTGGGTGCGTATGATTGAGCATAGTGGACGTAGGTATATGTTAAACAACATGGCTGATAGGGTGGATCCTTGGGGTACTCCTTGAAGTTGTTTGTATGGGGGCGAAGTTGTGGAGAGGGTGCGAATCCGTTGCTGTCTGTTAGTTAAGTAGGATCTGAACCATTGGAGTACAGTGTCCTTGATTCCGATTGTTTGTAGTCTGTGTATGAGGATTTCGTGTGAGATTGTGTCGAAGGCCGCTGATATGTCTAGGAAGATCAGGATGTACCCTGAGTTTTTCTCTTGTGTTCCAATGATGAGTGTGTTCATTAGGATGGTCATGAGGGACTCAACTCCATGTAGTGGTCGGAAACCGTGTTGCTGAGGGTCAAGTATGTCGTTGGTGTCTAGATGATCTTGGAGCTGGTGTTGGACTATCTTTTCTATTATCTTGGTGGCGAGGGGGAGGCTTGCCACCGGTCTGTAGGAGGTGGGGTCCTTGGGGTCCAGGTTGTTCTTCTTTATGGTTGGTCGGATGATTGATGTTTTGAGGGCATCTGGCATGTATCCTTGTTTAAAGGATTCGTTTACGATGTGAGTTAGTGGGGTACTTAGGTCTTCCTTGGTTTTCTTTATCCATTCGGTAGGGCAGGGGTCCAGTGGGGAGGTAGTGGTGTTCAGACAGGAGATGGTGGAGGATATTTCTTCCTTTGAGGTGTCATTGAATGTAGTCCAGTTAGCGTTTATGGTGATCCTTGGGTATGTTCTTGTGGCTGTAGCGCATTGGTAAGGTTGTTGAGGTTGCTGAAATTGTTTGTATTGTCGGGCCAAGAGATCCGAGGGGATATCTGGAGGTTGATCGGAAGTGGTTGGTGTCTTTGTCAGTTTTTTAGCGATTTGGAAGAGTTCTCGAGGTTTGTTTGCAGCGGTCGTGATGATTTTGGTGTGGTAGTTTCTCTTTGCATTGTCGGTTTCTGTGTGGTAGGCAGCGAGTTCATATAGGTATTGCTTTTTGTCTTTGTCAGTTTTGTTTTTTCTCTCTCCATTTTCTTTCTGTTCTTCTAAGATTTGTTTTCAGTTTTCGGAGGTCAGGGGTGAACCAGCGGGCCTTAGAGGAGATGGGCTTGTTGCTGGTCTTGTTTACAGTTGCTCTGGATGCTGAGGAGATTGTGGTGTTCCAGTTGTCCATGAGGTCGTCAAGGTTATTTGAGTTCGTAAGTAGATTAGGTAAGGTCAGTGTCAGGAAGTCTTCTTTGTTGAATGCTTTGAATCTTCGTGTGTGTTTGGGCGTATCCTCTGTTTGTATTTGGTCGATATGCGTGGGAGAGGTGGATGATGTAATGGTCTGACCATGGGACTGGTGAGATTGTCGGACTGCTGTATGAGGTGGATGCCTGGGAGTTCAGGAATATGAGGTCCAGGGTGTTTCCTTTTTCGTGTGTTGGTTCATTTATGATCTGCGATAGGTTCATTGCTGTCATGGCGTTAAGGAATGTTTCTGTTTGTGCGTCTTGGAGGGATGGGAGATTGAAGTCTCCTAGTATAATTGGTTCCTTTGATGGGTCGATGCTTTCGGAAATCAGGTGCAGTATCCTTGGTAAGTCAGAGTTTGCAGCTGGTGTTCTGTAGACCAGGCATATTGTGAGGTTTTTGTTGGTGAGGGTGAGGATATCTGCTTCATCGGAGGTTTCAGAGGTGAGGGTGCGTAGGTGGAGGTTGTCCTTTGCGATGATGGCTACTCCTCCGCCTTTTGCGTGCGTTCGGGAACAGTGATGAAAGTTGTATCCGATTGGTGTCAGTTGGTTCATTATTACTGTGTCCGTTTCTGTTAGCCAGGTTTCTGTTATGCATAGGATGTCGGTCTTCTCAGATATGATCAGGTCTTGGAGCATGTGATATTTGTTCCTGGTGGAGCGTGCGTTTATGAGTGTGATGGAGAGGTGCAGGTGATTGATGTGATTGGTGCTTTTGGCTGGTGTGTGGTGTGTGTGAGTCGGGTTGTTCGTGGTGTTGTAGATGCTTGTGGGTTGCAGTCCTGTGGTTCCTGTGTATGGAAGGTCAGTAGGTGTGGTGGGGCGGGAGTACAGTGTCTGTGCGGAAGGGGTTGTGCCTGTCAGTGTGTCTGCGTAGAGAGGATTGCTGAGTGTGTTTGGGTGGGGGTACAGTGTTAGCAGAGGAGTGAGAAGGTAGATGGGTGTAAGGAAGGGCGGCATGTTGTGAAAGAGTACCTGGGGTTTTGAAGCAGTGTAGTCTCTTTCTTGCCGGTTTGCTGGAGCATTTGAATATCCGGTATTTGTCCTGTTGAGCTGTTTGCTGCGTTGAGTCTCCTCTATATCAGAGATGGTTGTCGGGTGTTGAGGCTGTTGGAGTTGATGGTGTTGCTATTTTTTCTTGGCGAGCTCAGACCCGATCAGGGGAGCTCGAGCCTTGCCCGTTGTGGAGGTAATGGGTTATAGGGAGGCTTAAACTGAAAATGGGGTGATGGGGGTTAGGACTGGAAGTGGGTTGATGGGGGGGGCTAGGACTGGTATTGGGTTGGGGGGTTGCTAGGACTGGAAACGGGCTGATGGGGGGCTAGGACTGGAAATGGGCTGATGCAGGGACTAGAAGGGAATGGATGCTGGGTGAGGCTGGAACTAGAAGGGAGCTGATGATGGGGGAGGATTAGAATGGGATGGGGCTGGGAGAGTAAAATGGAGAGTGGAAAAATATTTTTTGTGGGAGGGATAAAAAATCTACAATTGGCCGGGTTTTGGGAGAGTAAGTGGGGATTGAGGATGGAGGGGTAAAATTTGAGTGGATGAAATAGGAATGAGGAAAGAGCAAAAGGAGAAAGATTAGTATGTTAAAGCAGATGTAGAGAGAGAATGGAAAAATACTAGAAGAGAGAAGAAAGGACAAATGGACAGCAGACGATGGAGAGTTAGCAGAAGACACGAAGAAACCAGAAGAAAGTGGCTGGAGCAATTGCAGCTGAAAAAAAATGCACGAAAGGTAGAAAAATATCTCTTTATTTTGAATTTATTAATTGGAATATGTCAGCTCTGGTAAATGTGCATCATTAACGTCTGCGCTTTGTTTAGTACAAGAGCAAATTAATGTATAGTTTTATTTCTACAGTGTTGTACATTCCAAGTTTGGCTTTTGGGATTCCCAGTTTAATTCTTGTCTTCCTGTTTCTAAATTGTGATTCCTTGTTTGGTGATGTTCTGCATGTGTAACTGAGCTGAGGTATTCTGTTTATGTAATTCCTATTTGACATTGCCACTTGTTCTCTTTCCCCAGTAGGTCATGTATTGTTGTTCTCTGAAATGTATTGGTTTAATATTTGCATGTTTCCTTTTGATAGGTAGGGTATGGTGCTTTGTGAGTCCTGGTAGTGCTGTTAGGATACAGCGGGTTTGCTATGGGTTCTAAATTGGGCAGTGTTTGTAGTAGTTCCTAATGTGTCTGGTGGTTGGCACTGGATTATAGTAATGTAGAAATCTTTTAGTCTTTCTTTATCCATACACTCATTAAGAGGCATGTTTACTAAAAGTTAGTATATGGTAACATTATGCAAATATTTATGCAAATGAGGCCCCTTATGCAAATGAGGCCCCGCACCAAGTCTCCGCACATGGCCCCGCACCCCCCTTGGGCCACCCCTGTCTATGTCCGGGACAGAATCGGACTCTAAATGTTTACTTTTCAGCTCTGCTAGCACAGTGACTGTTGCTGCAGCTGCTCTTTTAATGTTGTCCCTCATCTGACCTCCCAAGCAGCCACCTCTTCAGCAGCATACAGGTATCATTTACCTTTGATTCTACATTATTCAACACACTCTGAAACATCCACCTTTTGGGGGGTTTTACTGTGATTTGGGAAAATTAAATTAAACACAGGTTTCCCTGCCTAGATACATTCTCTAAATGTTCAAGTACGGTCTTTAAATAAGTTGAATCTTTCACCAGGGCTTCCACGTGGTTTATAACAAGAGTAGTCACTGAAGCCTGTAGAGTGGAAATATCTTCAATATTTTTCTGAGAAACAGCTTGAGTAGCCTGAAGTTGAGAGTTCAAATAATGTACCTGTGGCAAAAGAGCCTTTCTCAACTGTTTAATTGCAGACCATATAGATTCAGGAGTTATCTGATCAGATCTTTGATGAAGAAATTAAAAAGAAACATCACCTGAAATATCCTCCAACAATAATGACAATGCATCATCCATTTTTGCTGAGCCAGTTTCTGGATAACCACTACTGCATGTATCCACTCTCTCTAAGCTGATGCTAGCTGGCATTTGATCCGACAGGATCTCCACACACCTCTTGCCACTTCCAGAGGTTGTCCCTCACACTCCAGATGGCAAGCCAACTTCAGACTCTTTTTCAGAACTTAGGCAATCTGAAGTCACAGCCACAGAAGACAGCTTCAAAGGACGCCACACAACAGGGAGGTGAGATTGACATCCGAAGAGGACGCTGAGCTCTCCTGTCCAGCGTCTCTCCAGCCGGGCCTAACGCCGCTCCCTCACGAGGTGATAGCCACTCCCCAGCAAGAAGAAAAATGTCCATAGGACCTTTTGTAGCAGGTAATCCAGCTGTTGGCTCGCTTTAGTTTTGTGCTTTCCTATGAAGAGCTCTGTGGAGCAAAATGCTCAACCTGACACCATCTTAGAAATCCAAATAGAAAGGAGACCGATCCCCCTCACCCCCATTCCAAAGCCTCCTTTCCATTGAAAGAGACCCACCTATGCATTTATATCATGGAAGTATTTAAAAGTCTCTATCATAATGCTTGTTTTAGAAATGCAGGGACCAGGGCAGATACCAGTGAGGGAGCTCCAAAGCCCCCCATCAGGCTATGCCTCCTTCAGCTTAAAGCAAGCTTGAGGTTCCTTGTCTCATAGGGGCTCAGTGCAATTGCCCTGTTTGCCACCCTCTAACACATGCACAGCTACCATATCTCCTCGAAAATTGATAAATTCATCCCCTGCCTCTCACTCCCCTCTCACAATGTTCCATTTTTTAAGGCTGTAGAACCTCTGTAGAACTTCTGTAGAAGCTCAATTGTTGAGTTTTCACTGTCTTTTTCTCTTAGCCAATTTCTTCCTACGCCCCCTCCCCCTTCTCAATATATACAACTAGTTCTTGTTGATTAAAATTAAAGTGAATTAGTAAAGATGTACCAGATTTTGACTTGAAGGCACGTTTTTGAAAGGCTATGCATTTGACTGCAGTGACGACCAAGTGACAACGTCTGCAATTCTATGTCAGTTTTAAAGATAAAGGTGGGCATGTGCAAGCTCGATTTAAAATTGACAGATCTGTCCCTAGCATGTGTGTGCTACAGCAAACTAGGCAACGCAGGTACACACGGGATAGGACATCCATGTGCAGCAGACAATACTATTTTACAAATATACACTTGGGAAAGATGCACTAGGGAACCCCCGGCAACTGGAATGTGTAAGTGCTGGTATTTTGGAACATCTATGTGCAAATGTCGGCGCGCACACACGTGTATCCTGGCCATTTTGGAAACATAGACATCCCACCACCCTTCATCAATTCCAGATGGGTCATTGTCTGCCGAAGTAAAATGTGGAGAAGGAGATAAATATTGTAGGATTGAGGGAAATATCCTGCCTAATCCCTTCTGTAAAGGGCTGGCCAAAACAAGTACTTTTTAAAATCCTAATCGTGCCCTGGAGCAGGGGTACATACAGACATAAAGAATATCTGCCGGCCATGTGCAACCCCTATATGAAATCAGAGATGCAAGTATGTCTTTCTGCCCCATCCAAACCATGCCCGAACACTTCCCCAGTATGTCTCAATGTGTCTAGTACATAACTGGGGCAGGCACATGTAAATTCCAATCTTTCTAAAATGGCTTTTTGGACATAGATGCAATTTGCACGTGTGAGTGCAAATCACGAATATAGCTTCTAAAATAACCCCTTAACCTTTGAAGAATGAATTTTAAAATAAACAAGAGACATTGATAAATGTAGTTGATTAGACTAGAATAAATGGTTAACCAGTTACCTTCACTAAGTATATTGTTTTGATAAATCAAAAGCAAGCCTTTCTATGCTAGTGTTGGAAACATGCCCAGTTTAGTCCTGAATAGTGTTCAAACACTATCTTCTTAAATGTTTGCGTTGCTGTGACTCTAAAAAGATCACACAGAAAGGAACAGGCACTATACCCACGAAGGTAATAAAACAAGGTTTTATTTTTTTTTTCAATAAATAAATATTTCTATATTTTATAATGTGATGCTGCAGTTGCTAGAGGAAGCTATGTTTATAAACAGCAGTTTCCAAAAAAAACCATTCTATATCAAGAAGTAAGTTAAGAACTGGTTAGGTTTTCCCAATTACTGTAGATAAAATGACCATATAAATGCAGCGTATTGTACAAGACACAAATGTGTAACATACTAGATGGTAGATAAGGACCAAGGGGCCCTTTTACTAAGCAGCTGAATGCACTTACCTTGGAGTTAAAATGCGTTAAACCCCCATGGTAACTGCTATGTGGGGCAAGTGCAGACAGCATAGTCCAAAACCAGCAGTGTACACTTGCCAAAGGAGGGCAAGATCGGGGTGGGATCCGGGCCGGTGACAGCTAGCATGTGTGTCGGCCGGTGTGTTGGCCGGTGACAGCTAGCATGCTCCACAATGCCGCATGCTAGCTGTCACAATCCCTAGCAGTGATGTCTATGCCATTTTGAAGACTGCTGGAACCGGTGCAGGAATGGAGGAGGACTGCTCCTGTCCCAATCACCCAAAGACCACCAGGGATGACTCAGTTGGGCACCAAGTAAGTATCAGATGGGGAGGAGTGCAGGAGTGTTTTAGAGGAGAGTTGCATTCCCTGCAGTTGGTGGGCCCATTTGCCATGATGGACCTGTAAAGGGGTTCTGATCATGGGAGGGGGTTGTTGGGGGAAGGAAGACGTTACTGGGATGAGACACACTGGGGGAGGATTGATCATGGGGGGGGGGGGGAGCTGATCTGACCAGGTTCTGCATTACTTGTCTTGGCAGGGACTGCAAGTGCTCCCATGCTCCTTTACAGTGCAGGCTTCATGGGTCCCTGTGCTACTTGGCAGTCCCGTGCACTACAAAATATCCACGGTAGGTGCAAAGCCCTACTGCACTATAGCAGAATACCTCCCAGGTGTCCCACCCAGCCTGTCCAGTTTTCTTTCTCTCCAGTTTTCGGTATTTTTGGGGGTAGTTAAGCATATCCATGCCCAAAATTGATCTTCAATCTCTTTACAATCTTCATGCTGGAATGTGCATTCGTTAGCACGCATTTGGTTCATTAGTGCACCTTAAAAGATTTAGTGCTCGGGGGGCGGAGCCTGATGTCGAGCAGAGTGGACGCTTAGTGCGGTGGCTCTGGGGAGATTCCGGCAAGAATCCGTGCAAACGTACCTTTAAAGCACCGCAGAAATCCTGAAGTCCTGCGTGGTACCTTCCTGATGGCGAGCCCTAAGCCGCAGCGGCTGGATTACGCTAGCGCAGTAACCAGCAGCGCTAAAAGATCCAAAACGGAGCCAGTCTCCCCGCATAAAATGGCGGCCACACGTGAGGGGCCTGATGCACACATGGAACTCTTAACTGAAATACGTGGCGTCAAGGAACTAGTCAAGGCTAATGGTGCGTCTCTGACCTCCGTACATGAAGAATTGGCTGGATTGCACAACAAGTTTGAAGGCCTATCAACACGGCAGGATAAACTGGAGGCACAGCTAGCTGTCCATGCGGCACAGCTCGGGAAAGTAGACAAACTGGAAAGGCAACTCAAAGCACTGCAGCGCGAGGTGGAGGACAGCAACAACCGCGCGCGGCGAAACAACATTCGAGTGGTGGGTCTGGCTGAAGGGGCAGAAGGGAAAGATATGCGCGCCTTTCTCTATAAAATGATTCCGGAGACCCTGCACTGCTCTTTTGAGAAAGACTTTGAGATAGACCGTGCTCACCGTGTTCCCTCTCACACTCTGCCGCAGAGCTCCAGACCAAGGCCTATCGTCTTTCGTACGCTTCGTTATCAACAAGCTGCACAGATTTTGGAACTAGCGCGTGCGTGCGCGCGCGCCGATTGAGTATGAAGGGCGCAAGCTCTCTTTCTTCCCTGATCTATCTAAACCTACGGTTAATAGGCGTAAGAAGCTCCTGGAATATCGGCCTCGGCTGCAGCAGCTCGAAGCACGTTATGGCCTTCTTTATCCCGCCAGACTGCGTGTCACTCTTCATAATCAGACACGCACCTTCGAAGACCCCGACGCGCTTTCCCGCTACCTAGAAGACATGGAAGCTGCACAGATGCGATGAGGCTCCTCACGGTGCTGGTCTGCCTCTATCATTGGACAGAGACTTAAAATATTTTGGGTCTCGAGATCCTGAATCTCTGCTGTGGATTTATGGAGGATCCCTTGTTTGTACCCCCCCTGGTAAAGAGATCAGCAGGGGGTTTCTTTTATTTTTTGTTTTTTTTTCCTCTTGTGCGGAGATCAGGAGATGTGCTCTCTCTCCAATATATATCTCTGTAAATGGAGCCGGTTGCGGCAAGGGCTCGCCCTCTTTCCGAATCTCCCGGGCCAGCCCTGCCGGCCTGCGCTCACCGATAACTTTTCAGGGTTTAGCCTCTCCTATTGGGTCTTTAATTATTTGTTTGCTTCCTGAGTTCCAAAGTCTGTATAAGAGCCTTTATTTCTTAGACGTGTTCCTGGCTTTCTCTTTTCACTCTCATGAATTTTACCAACTGTGCATTCAGTATCTCATGTTGACCGCATGGGTCAATCTCGCTCTCGACTTCCATGGCTCCTTATAAAATCATCTCTTTCAATGTCCAAGGTATAAATAGCCCAATAAAGAGAAGGAAAATCTTAGATTACGCTCGCCGAGAAAGGGCTGACATACTGATGTTGCAAGAGACACATTTAAATATGAAGGAGTCATTGAAGTTGAGTATGCGGCCCTTTGAGGTCATTGCGTATTCCCCTGCCATTAAGAAACATAACGGTGTGGCTATATTGGTAAGGAAGTCTCTTAAGATGAATGTGCTCCACCATTGCTCAGATGCAGACGGGCGTTGGACTAAGGCTCGCTTGCAACTGGGGGGGATTGATGTGGTTTTAATGTGCTTGTATGCTCCCACCACTGATAATTTTGTTTTTTTTTTCTACTGTTGCGAAAGAATTGCATGGAGAGAGCGGGAAGCCGCTCATAATAGGGGGGGATTTCAATCAAGTTCTTGATCCGTTAATTGATCGTCAACCCCCCCCGCTCCACTAAGAGATCTAAGGGGCAAATTCTTCTAACATCTATGGTACAGGAGCTAGCTTTGGTGGATATATGGCGACTACAACACCCCCAAGAGCTCGATTTTACCTTTTTCTCTGCCCCACACAAGTCGCAGTCCCGCATTGACTTCTTCCTTGTCTCTAAGGAATTAGTCCCAAATATGGGCCCCGCCTGTCTCCATTCAATTCATCTCTCGGACCATGCTCCTATCTCTATTCTCCTTAATGATGATTCCCGACATAGTGACTCTGGCAAATGGTCAATGGATAGGTCCCTCTTAGATCTCCCGGATTTCCGAGCGGAGGTTAAGGTGGCCATAGCTGAATACTTTCAGTTTAACTCCCCGTCCGATACTTCAGGTTGGGCCTGGTGGGAAGGCTTTAAAGCCACGATTAGAGCGGTTATTACCAGCTTTGGTATCCGCTTGAAAAGACAGCGCCAACGGCAACTGCTTGCTCTTGAACAGCAGATCAAGGCGGGTGAGCGGATCTTAACACAAAGATCTGACCCCTGTATTTTGATAAGACTTCAGCGTCTTCGATTTCAATATAACGCTATAGTGACTGCTGAGGCCTCCCTGAGTATTCGGAGGCAACAAGGGAATTACTATCGGGAGGGTAATAGGGCCAGCAGGTTGATAGCCACGGTCTTGAAGGGTAAACGGGAGGCCAAACGGGTCAGTGTTTTACAACAGACACAGGGAACCAATTTGCTTGTCAAAGATTCCGAGATTGCGGAAGCTTTCCGCGCGTATTATACCCGCTTATACAGTTCAGAATGTGACTTTGTACAAGAGGGCTTTGATCAGCTAGTTCATGATATACTGCGTCCCACCCTCTCCGAGGCGCATAGACAGGATTTAGATGTTCCTTTTACCGAGGTAGAGGTCGAGAGAGCGATCGCCTCCATGGCATCCGGCAAAGCCGCAGGTCCCGATGGGCTGCCTGTTGAATTTTTCAAGTGCTTTGTGAAGGATCTCGCCCCTTATTTAGTTCGGTACTATCTTCTGTTGTCCTCGCTGGGACAACAAACTGGGGCCTTCGCGTCCGCTAATTTGGTAGTCTTTGAAAAGCCAGGCAGAGACCCACGGCAGGTGGCTAACTACCGCCCCATCTCGCTACTCAATGCCGATTATAAGATTTTTGCCACTGTTTTATCTACTAGATTAACTGGGATTATTCCGCTATTAATCCATCCAGACCAATGTGGCTTCACGGCGGGCCGCTCCACTGCTGATAATGCACGTCTCCTAGCTCATATCTTGATGGGAACTGATGAGATGGGGAAGCCTTTAGTGGGTCTATCTTTGGACGCAGAAAAGGCCTTCGATCGTCTTGAATGGCCTTTCTTATGTGCGACCCTCCGTTGGTTTGGTTTCGGGGACGCCTATCTTAGAGCTCTGGAAGTCATGTACGCACTCCCTACTGCGTGTGTCTGTGTCAACGGTGTAACCTCGGCCCCTTTCGTGCTCCAGCGTGGCACCCGTCAGGGATGCCCGCTGTCCCCCTTGCTCTTTAATTTGGCGATGGAGCTGTTAGCCCTTCTCATACGTCAGAACCCGGATATACAAGGTGCATGGGTGGCGGGGCAGGAGATCAAGCTTTCGGCATACGCCGATGACCTTCTTCTTTTCACATCGCCGGACTCTATTCCGAGAATATTGGAGCAAATAGATCTTTACTCACGATACTCTGGTTATAAAATTAATTGGTCAAAGTCCGTGGCTTTCCCATTGAACAAATGGGTCCATAAGGAGGATCTCAGGGAATATCCTTTTATCTGGGAGCCCGGCGCTGTGAAATATTTAGGGGTTTACTACTGCTATCCTTTCGAAGACACAATCAAACAGAATGCCGCAGCGTTATTAGAGCTGGCCCGAGAGCTAACCACGAAATGGTCTCCCCTGGTGCTTTCTTGGTGGGGTCGGTTAGAAACAGTAAAAATGATGATAGTTCCCAAAATTAACTATCTACTAGAGATGATCCCCTGCTATTTTTCTACCCAATTGTATCAGCAACTTGAACGGATTCTTTTGCGGTTTCTGTGGAATAACAAAACACCACGAATTGCAAAAGACAAATTACAACTCCGTCGTGAGAAAGGCGGCGTAAACTTCCCTAATTTCCAATTTTATCATCATGCCTTCCTTCTAAAACAAGGATCTCGGTGGCTTGAATCTCCGACTGCCGGACGGCCGGTTTGGGTTGCTCTGGAGGAGCGATTATTGGCACCAATACCGTTGCACTACGTTCCAGGGATGCACTTCGCTCCTACATCGTCGATTCCAATAGTTGTACTTGCTACGCTTACTGCTTTTCAAGTTCTTATCAAGGTCAATGATTCCGTAGGTAGCTCTAGAGATTGGCTCCCTATCTGGAACAACCCCTTATTTAAAATACAGAAGAAGCCTTTTGCTTGGAAATCCTGGTATCAACGAGGGATTTGGACGGTAGGACAGCTGCAGGTTGCCCATAAATGGAAAGACTTTGGGATACTTCAGCAGGAATTTGGTCTCCCGGCTACTTGTCTTTTTCAGTGGCTGCAACTTCGACATTGCTTGCTGGGGGCAGGAATTGATCCCAAGCAGGGGCTAGGGGCTACTGGGGCTCTTGAGACCCTGCGGGGCATTGTAAAAGCGACAGGCATAGTCTCGCAACTCTATAAACATCTCACTCGACCCGCCCCGACACTGATGCAAAAAGTTCAGCAGAAGTGGGAGAGGAACACCGGGAGGAGGCTCTCGGAACCTCAATGGGAAAAATTTTGGTCCAAGCAGGTCAGAGTCACTAGGTCAGCATCCATCACTCAAACCCTTTATTACTTTGCTCATAATTGTTTTTATACACCGGTGAAGCTCGCACGATGGGATAGCAATCTTAGTCCTCTTTGTTGGACTTGCGGGGCGAAGGTTGGCACCTTGATACATGTTATTTATGAATGCTCAGGGGTGCGGACCTTCTGGGCTTCAGTCTGGGAACGTATACAAGATATTCTGAGATTCCGGGAGCCTCTTTCCTGGCAAATAATTGGTTTCCGCTCTGCAGCAGACATTCCTACTCTGCCCAAAGACGGTGCCTTTTTGCTGGATTTCATGGTGGGAATTGCAATTTGTACAGTTATCAGCTACTGGAAGTCTACCACTCTCCTTAGCGTCCATGAGTGGTGGAGCAGAGTCTGCTTGGCTAGTCAATATGAGCAATTCTCTGGCAAAGCCCAGCCCCCATCGGGGAAGCAATGCCTTAAATGGCAATTATTAAATGATTTTGTTAAGCTTGCCCAACTGAGCTAATGTTTAGCCTTCTGGCTCTGTATTGTTACTGTTTCGTGATTTAAAGATGATTGTGTTAGACCCTGTAGGAGATGGCTGGGGAGGGTGGGGTGGGGGGGGGCTTTAGTTGATATCTGCTGTTTTATGTTCTGTTTGTTTGCTATGTCTAAAATGAAAATAAAGCATTTAAAAAAAAAAAAAAAAAGATTTAGTGCTCACTAAATTGATTTTGTGCACATTAACTTAGGCTTTAGTGTGCCTTAAGCTAATTAGCATGTGTTAGAATTTCTTAATGTACGGTAATACTTTTTATGTGTGAAACAAACAGAAAAAAGTGTCTAGTATTAGTGTCTTCAACTCGTTCTCTGTTGGTTTGGGGTCTTGTTGCTACAGTTGGACTTGCCTCTCCTTTCCATTGTAAAAACGGAATTGTGGGTTTTTTCATGTCATTTTGGATTAAAAACAATCTGAAATGACATGGTAAACATTGCTGACATTTCCCTTGGTTGTTTCAAATGAATACACATCCTCAGTTATTATCTATGGTGGTTGCTTCAGAGTTACTAGATCATGCCGCCTCTAAACAGTTGTTAAAAGTGGTGTTTCTATTGATCATTTTTGTTCAGCAAAATCTTATACACTAAGTAATCATTTTGCTCTTGCAAAAAATAAAATCCTTGGGATGTGCTTGCTCTATAAAAAAAAATTGCTATAGCAGTGGTTCCCAAGTAATGGCCTGCGGTCCCCTAAGGGTCTGTGTAACCATTACAGGGGACTGAGGGAACTGGCTCAGGGGAAACCATTACAGGGGTCCACAGGAAATGAAAAAGAGAGAGACTGGAGGGGGCTGGCTAGACACAGAGAGAGAGAGAGAGAGAGAGACTGCTGGGGGCTGGCTAGACACACAGAGAGAGAGAGAGAGAGAGAGACTGCTGGGGGCTGGCTAGACACAGAGAGAGAGAGAGAGACTGCTGGGGGCTGGCTAGACACAGAGAGAGAGAGAGAGAGAGAGAGAGAGAGAGACTGGAGGGGGCTGGCTAGACACAGAGAGAGAGAGAGAGAGAGAGAGACTGGAGGGGGCTGGCTAGACACAGAGAGAGAGAGAGAGACTGCTGGGGGCTGGCTAGACACAGAGAGAGAGAGAGAGAGACTGCTGGGGGCTGGCTAGACACACAGAGAGAGAGAGAGAGAGACTGCTGGGGCTGGCTAGACACAGAGAGAGAGAGAGAGAGAGAGACTGCTGGGGGCTGGCTAGACACACAGAGAGAGAGAGAGAGACTGCTGGGGGCTGGCTAGACAGAGAGAGAGAGAGACTGCTGGGGGCTGGCTAGACAGAGAGAGAGAGAGAGAGAGAGACTGCTGGGGGCTGGCTAGACAGAGAGAGAGAGAGAGAGAGACTGCTGGGGGCTGGCTAGACACAGAGAGAGAGAGAGAGAGAGAGACTGCTGGGGGCTGGCTAGACACAGAGAGAGAGAGAGAGAGAGACTGCTGGGGGCTGGCTAGACACAGAGAGAGAGAGAGAGACTGCTGGGGGCTGGCAAGACACAGAGAGAGAGAGAGAGAGAGAGAGAGAGAGAGACTGCTGGGGGCTGGCTAGACACAGAGAGAGAGAGAGAGAGACTGCTGGGGGCTGGCTAGACACAGAGAGAGAGAGAGAGAGACTGCTGGGGGCTGGCTAGACACAGAGAGAGAGAGAGAGACTGCTGGGGGCTGGCTAGACACAGAGAGAGAGAGAGAGACTGCTGGGGGCTGGCTAGACACACAGAGAGAGAGAGAGAGAGAGAGAGACTGCTGGGGGCTGGCTAGACACAGAGAGAGAGAGAGAGAGAGAGAGAGAGACTGCTGGGGGCTGGCTAGACACAGAGAGAGAGAGAGAGAGAGACTGGAGGGGAAAGGAGATAAAGAGGGAACAGTTTGTCACTAACAGTGGGATATCCAGGAAAAGTGGTGAGGATGAATCAGTGGTCCCTGAACTTTTTGGAGGTTAACAAAGGGTCCCACAACCAAAAATATTGGGAATCGCTGCCCTACAGCATAAGTTCACTTTCTTTGCAAATAACATTGATCTCATTTTCACATATTATTGCTGTTGAAATCATGGATAGAAAGCTGAGCTGTGTACCCTTTTACTTCTTGTAATGGAGGAGTAGAATAATGGTTAGAGCACTGACTTGCTAAGCAAGAGACTAGGATTCAATTCCCACAGCACTCCTCGCAGCCTTGGGCAAGTCACTTAACCCTCCATTGCCTCGGAAGAAAGTCCTGGCAATCTACTTCCAGCCACACTGCCAAGAAAACCCAGGAGCTGCTGGATCGACAGGAGTCCGCATTCACTTGAAGGCACATATTGCAACGTCACTTTGGTAGAGCACCCTGGGATTTGCAAATAATCACATGCAAAAACATACATTAATTAATCTTTTAAATATGGGGTACTCATTTCAAAATGAGCATTAAAAAAAATCAATCTTCAAGTAATCAGCTTATCTATGCACGTCCCTTGGACTCATGTGTACTCAAGTGCCTTATTCTGGTAGCGTATGTACCACATTTTACTACTTACATCAAAAAATAAGTGCATCAATGGCTTAGATAGATTGGTAATTCTGCTGTGTTCAGTAATTCACAGTCCCTTCTAGACATGACATGGTACTGTATCCAAATGAAAGAATTCTCCAGCCTCACTGAGGATGTTTCTCTCCTAAACATATCTTCCATCCAGGGCCGGTGCTACCATTATGCGAACAAGATGGTCGCCTAGACTGCCGACCCTCTGGAGTCACCTATTGTCATCACTGCCACCCCTCTCTGGGGTCCAGATCACAGCACGGCACTTACTAATACACTCCAGGGCTGTATCATGGTTTCTTTCTCTTCCTATGTGCTGTTTCTGCTCCCCGCCCCGACATAGACTTCCGGTTTATGCTAGTTGAGCATCTACTCACCACACTTTACCTCTTATTGTTCAATGAGAATCTGAGTGGAGAAATGGTTATAGAGCTAAAGCATAATTTAGCCAGTGAAGAAAGGGTGTGGTATCAGGTAAAGATTACAAAACATTAAAAAAATATATCTTTAAAGTTTTAATTGATCACCATATATTCTAATATCTAGAGACCAAATGTACCTACTGCATTATACACTATCTTCACGCAATCATTAAATTTACTGTAGTACAGATTAAATCAACCATTTGTGTGCTAACAGCCTACTTCATCTGTGTATTATCAGAGTCCTATCCTCACGTTTGAACAGCAGTGATTTGTCTTTGATAACTACCATTTTTAACCAGATGGTTTTCAACCCTACAGAATTAGTCTTCTAAATTCATCCCTTCAACAAACATACTTCCTAGTGATTTGTGTCATTCATGGTCATTAAGAACATTAAATATGTGTTGTGTCTATTTTTTAAATTCTACCTTCTGATATAAGGGTTTTGCTCAAGGCCACAAGGCATAATGAAGGACAGCTTTAGTATTTGGGATAGGGACCTCTGTCGTACCGCATGGGAAAATATTAGCAAGTCTTCTACAACTGAAATTTAAGACTCAGCATGTTTTACACATTTTATCAGATATGTTGCAGGATGTCAGAATTCCAAGGAAAGAGGGGAGAGAGATTTCCGATGCACATAATGTCCCGTTTCAGCCATCAAAATCCTTTGCTCTTAATGTCTGACATTTCTGAGTTTCTATGTATCGTTGCAATGGGTGGAAACATCAAGTGCCAGACAGCACTTTCTGATAAGCTAGCTAATTAATAATGTTGATGTGAAAAGCCCAAGAATAGGTGAGAAAGCAAAGTCCTTTGGTAAATCATATTTGCACAGCATTAAGAGTCCCTTTTACCCAGTCTAGTAAACACGGTATCTGGAGCTCTGTGTTATTGAAAAGTCGAGAGACTATAGTGATAGGTATAACTGATAATGGCCACTCCCAAACATTCAGTGCCTACTTATCATTCCTTTGTACATACATATCTTTGAAACAGACAGTGTAGGGTTGGTGTATTCATCTTGATTTGCTGATGGGTTCAGTCTTAAGAACCTTTGAGCTGCCTCATCAAATAGAGGAAGAGGGCAAAAAAAATCACCAGAGAGGGAAAAATCTTTATCCAATGTTTTTTTTTTTCTCTTTAACATAATGCTGCAGCCTTTATTAGCATTTGTCAGAAAGATAAACAGAACGAAATTCTTGTAGGTGTGCAGTGAATGAAAGGATCTTTCTAGGGCTTTATTCAGATCAAAGCATGGCACACTGTCTTCCTTGTACCGAAAGGAAAGCAGGATGTGAACAAAAAAACTAACTCCTGAACCTCATAGAAAAAATGTAAACGGGAAAGGGATCAACGATAACACAGTGCGAAGCTGTTTATAGAGGTAGCCAAAAACCACTGTAGAAATGAACCTAGTGGATTCCAGATCAGAATTCTTCATGTGTTATGTAAGCTGAACTGCTGCTGCTGTCAGAGTTAAGAAAGAAAAGAAGCCATGAATCGTAGAAAGGAAAGGATTTATAGTATTTATTTTCAGGCTTTACCAAAACGCTGGGGTCCCCTATAATAAAGAGATCTTCCCATAGGCGTTGGAACAAGGTGGGCCAGACGTGCCCTGGGCCCACCAAACCTTTGCCTGCCAGCATAGAGAGAGCAGCCGTGATTGCAGCAGACTCCTTCTATCCGTCCACAGGAGATCGGATCCCCATGGGCAGAGAGAAGGAGTCTTTGCCATCTTCATGGTGGCCTTAGCCTCCTGCCCATGGGGATCTGATCTCCCAAGGGCAGATAGGAGGAATCTGCCACAATCGCAGCCATTCCCTTCTCTTTTTCCCTTGGCAGATTGGATACCTGCTGCCAGAACATGAGGGGAAGGCCGTAGGGGCCTAGGGGTAGAGTTAGGGTGGAGCTTTGGGTGGAATCAAGGCGAAACTTGCCCCCTCTAATCAGAGAGGCATTCTGTGGTCCCTGGATCTCCCTATTATGCTATGGGGGTTATTTTAGAAGCCTTATTCATGATTTGCACATATAAAATCCTACATTTACACCTGGACAAGGGATTGTGTCCGAGCCATGCTCTGCTCACACCTCTCCTCAAGAAACTTTCACTTGACCCTACTTGTCCGTCTAATTACTGACCCATCTTCCTTCTTCCCTTCATTTCCAAAATTCTTGAATGTGCAGTTCTCTGCCATTGCCTTGAATTTCTCTCCTCTCAAGCCCTCCTAGATCTATTTCAATCTGGCTTTCATGGCTTACACTCTACTGAAACAGCCAGTGACTTGTTCCTGGCTAAATCCAAAGACACTTTCTCAATCCTCAAATTTCTTGACATTTCTGCTACTTTTGACACTTTTGACCACCACCTTCTCCTTGATACATTGTCCTCACCTTTGCTTTAGGGGTTCTGTACTGTCCTGGTTCTCTTTTTTTCTCTTCCATCACTCCTTCAGTGTCTATTCTGGTGGTTCCTCCTCTACTGCTATCCCTCTTTCAGTTAGTGTACCCCAAGAGTCTTTCCTAGGCCCTCTTCTTTTCTCACTATACCCAGTCCCTTGGTGCTCACATCACTCCCATGGCTTTCAGATCTATCTCTCTAAACCTGATATTTCTCTTATGATTCCAAGCCCGTATATCTGCCTGCCTATCTGACATTGTTGTCTGGATGTCTCACCACCATTTGAAATTGAACATGGCCAAAACCACACTTCTTATTTTTCCTCCTAAACCTTTTTCCCCCATTCCTCTCTTCTCTATCTCTGTTGATAACACTCTTCTGTTTCCTGTTTCCTCAGCCTGCAACCTTGGAGTCATCTTTGACTCCTCCCTCTCCTTCTCCACACACATCCAACAGATAGCAAAATCCTGTCATTTCTTTGTCTACAACAACAACAAAATTTGCCCCTTCTTTCCTAAACACACTACTAAAACACTTATTCACTCTTTAGTCACTTCTTGCCTTGACTATTACAATAGTAAAGGCTGTTAGTGTAGCTGGGTTTAAAAAGGTTTGGACAAGTTCCTGGAGGAAAGGTCCATAAACCATTATTAAAAAGGGACCCAGGATATCAATGCTTGACCCAATATAAGCATTGTGGAACCTGTGTCTTTTGGGGAAACTCTCTAGATATGTATGACCTAGATCAGGGCCGGCCCGACCATTGAGCAAGAATGTTTTTTGCACAGTGCCCCGCATTTCAGGGGGCCCTGCGTAAAAAACATCTTGCATCAGCCCAACTAGGTTAAAAAAAAAAAAGGCTGCTGCTGCCACCGTGGCAGCGGCAGAATCGAGCATCCCGCGGGGCCCCCCCCTGCCCTTCAGAGTCTTCCATGTGGCCTCAGCGCGGGCTTTTCAGAGCCACGCGAAGGGAGAGTTTTGAGCCGCGAGAAAGGGAAACTCTCCCTTCGGCATCGGCAGCAGCAGCCGGTTTGTGTTTTTTTTAACCTAGCTGGGCTGATGGGGGGGGAGGGGGTTAGGACTGTTAATGGGCTGTGGGGGGGTTAGGACAGGTAATAGGCTATGGGGGACTAAGACTGGAAATGGGCTGATGGGGGGGTTAGGACTGGTAATGGGCTATGGGGGGTTAGGACTAGAAATGGGCTGATGGGGGGGGTAGGACTGGTAATGAGCTATGGGGGGCTAAGACTACAAGTGGGCTGATGGGGGGCTTATGACTGGTAACGGGCTGATGGGGGGGGCTAGGACTGGAAATGGGCTGATGGGGGGGGATAGGACTGGAAGTGGGCTGATGGGGGGTTTTGACAGGTAATGGGCTGTGGGGGGGCTAGGACTGGAAATGGGCTGATGAGGAGGTTAGTACTGTAAGTGTGCTGATGGGGGGGTTAGGACTGGTAATGGGCTATGGGGGGATAAGACTGGGAGTGGGCTGTTGGGGGGTTACGAAAGGTAATGGACTGTGGGGGGGCTAAGACTACAAGTGGGCTGATGGGGGCTTATGACTGGTAATGGGCTATGGGGGGGCTGGGACTGGAAATGGGCTGATGGGGAGGTTAGGACTGGAAGTGGGCTGATGGGGGGTTAGGACTGGTAATGGGCTGTGGGGGGGTAAGACTGAAAATGGGCTGATGGGGGGTTAGGACTGGTAATGGGCTATGGGGGAGCTAATACTGTTAATGGGATGGGGGGTTGCTAGGACTGGAAATGGGCTGAGTGGAAGGGGGGCTTGAACTGCAAACAGCTGATGGGGACAGGGGCTTTGAATGTAAATGGGCTGAGTGTAAGGGGGGGCTTGAACTGCAAATAGCTGATGGGGAGGGGGCTTGGAATGGAAATGGGCTGTGAAGGAAGGGAGCTACGACTGGAAATGGGCTGAGTGGGGGGGTCTAGGACAGGAAATGGGCTGATGGAGGGGCTAGGATAGGACTGGAAATGGGCTGTTGAGGGTGCTAAGGTTGGAAATGGGCTGTGGTGGGGGCTTGAATTGAAATGGACTCATGGAGGGGCTAGAACTGGAAGTAGGCTCATGGGGGGTTTAGATTGGAAATGGGCTGAGTGAAGGGGAGCTGGGATTTGACATGGGCTGATGGTGGGGCTAGGAAAGGACAAGAAATGAGCTGATGGGGGGCTGGGATTGGAAATGAGCTGATGGAGGGACTCGGATAGGACTGGAAATGGATGGGGGAGCTAGGACTGGAAATGGGCTGATAGTGGGGCTAGGATAGGATTGGAAATGGGCTGATGGGGGGCTAGGACTGGAAATGGGCTGATGCAGGGACTAGAAGGGAGCAGATGCTGGGTGTGGCTGGAACTAGAAGGGAGCTGATGTTGGGGGAGGATTAGAATGGGATGGAGCTGGGATAGTGAAATGGAGAGGGGAAAAATATTTTGTGTGGGAGGGAAGACAAATCTACAATTGGCTGGATATTGAGAGAGTAAGTGGGGATTGAGGATGGAGGGGGAAAATTTGAGTGGATGAAATAGGAATGAGGAAAAAGCAAAAGGAGAAAGATTAGTATGTTAAAGCAGATGTAGAGAGAGAATGCAAAAAAAACTAGAAGAGAGAAGAAAGGACAAATGGACAGCAGATGGAGAGTTCGCAGAAGACACGAAGAAACTAGAAGAAAGTGGCTGGAACAATTGTAACTGAAAAAAAATGCACAAAAGGTAGAAAAATATCTCTTTATTTTGAATTTATTAACTGGAATATGTCAGCTCTGGGAAATGTGAATCATTAACGTCTGCGCTTTGTTTAGTACAAGGGGAAATTAATTTATAGTTTTATTTCTACAGTGTTGTACATTCTAAGTTTGGCTTTTGGGGTTCCCAGTTTATTTATTGTCTTCCTGTTTCTAAATTGTGATTCCTTGTTTGGTGATGATCTATGTTCTGCATGTGTAACTGAGCTGAGGTATTCTGTTTATGTAATTCCTATTTGACATTGCTACTTGTTCTCTGTCCCCAGTAGGTCATGTATTGTTATTCTCTGAAATGTATTGGTTTAATATTTGCAGTGTTGCCTTTTGATAGGTAGGGTATGGTGCTTTGTGAGTCCTGGTAGTGCTGTTAGGATACGGCGGGTTTGCTATGGGTTCTAAATGGGCAGTGTTTGTAGTAGTTCCTAATGTGCCTGGCGGTTGGCACTGGATTATAGTAATGTAGAAATCCTTTAGGCTTTCTTTATCGATACACTCATTAAGAGGCATGTTTACTAAAAGTTAGTGTATGGTAACATTATGCAAATATCTATGAAAATGAGGCACCTTATGCAAATGAGGCCCCGCACTGAGTCTCCGCACATGGCCCCGCACCCCCCTTGGGCCGCCCCGACCTAGATTGGCCACTGTTGGAAACAGGATACTGGGCTTGATGGACCATGGTCTGACACAGTATGGCATTTCTTATATTCTTATGTAATCTCCTCCTTGCTGGCCTCCCTCTGAGTCATCTTTATCCCCTTCAGTCTGTTCAAAACTCTGCTGCATGGCTAATCTTCCGCCAACCCCAATATACTCATAAAACCCCACTCTCAAATCACTTTATTGGTTTCCCTTCCATTTCCGTATCGAATAGAAACTTCTCCTTCTGACCTACAGATGCGTTTATTCTATTGCTCCTCACTACCCTTCCTCTCTTCGCTCTCCCTACACCCCTCCTGGTGAACTCCGCTCTTCCTCTGGCTTGCTTCTGTCTATGCCCTTCTCTTCAACAGCCAATTCCAGTCTTTAATCCTTTCACCTTGATGCTCCTGCACCTGGATCAGACTACCTGTATCTTTACTTCAAGTTTCATTTCTCCCCCTTTTCAAATCCATGCTAGAGGCTCACCTCTTTCAGACTGCCTTTGGATCTTAATCCTTTGTTCTTTTCTGTCTGATTACTCTTCCCTACTGTACCCATGTTCTCATCTATTGTACTGTCTGTCTTGATTAGATTGTAAGGTCTGATGAGCAGAGACCGTCTTTTGTATGTGTCTGTACAGCGCTGCGTATGCCTTGTAGCACTATACAAATGATTAATAATAATAATAGTAGTAGGTGTGATTAGAGATTGGCCTAGGCGGGCCAGAGTTTTACATATGCATTCCGTATGTCAGATGTACTGTATGTCATGCATATTGCCAAACTGTCCATGTCTGATTTACACCTTCTCCTTGACATGTTTAGTTTAGGAAAAGTGCTTGTTTTGCCCAGCTCTGCACAGGGGGGATTATAGGGCTCATTCTCCTTAATCTCTCCTTATTTATTTCCCCCTCCAAACTGAACTCAGATAGGATAGGGGTCTCTGTATTTCATTGGCGGCATTTATATATAATTGCTGGCATGTAAGTTGCAAAATACCAATTTCCAAGTGTAGCTGTCGGCATTTATATATAGAAGGTGCTGAGTTGCTTCCGTTGATTTTATTTCCATGTACTGGCACATCCACATACATGCCTACATCTCCTTATTCGTATTTTACAAAAGGCTTCACGTTAGCAGAACCCTTTTCTAAAATACTGCTGGAAATGTGAATATTGCAGCCACAATGGGCCCGATTCTGGGACACAGGTTGCAGGGCTGCAAGTCTGGGCCCAATTCCCCCTCCGGCTCTCCCCGTACATCCTGAACGGGGCCAGGTGTGAGGGGGTCCCCGACACCCAATCCAGGTCAGCTGTGGGTCGGGCGGCAGGGAAAAGGGGGGCCGAGGACCCAGGAATCAGGGGTGCCTATGGGGAGGACGTCCCCCACAGGCAGCAGGGGCACGCTGGGCCGTCCTCTGGCCCGATTCCGGTTACCGTGGGAACGTTTTGTTCCCATGGTCCAGAATGGCATCCAAATGGGCCCATTTTGCTTGGGGACCATCTGGACAGCCCAGACATGCCCCTGTTTAAATTGGGCTCCACATCTCAATTCCGATCTCCATATAGTATCTAAAATATGTCTTCACATATGCTTGTAACAAGGAAATACTGCTGTTTAATGGTCACAAGACATACTAACTTTATAACTGTAACCTTGTTCTTCAGATGATAAGATGCACACATTGAAATACAGACTAAATTAATCTCCCCCTACCCAGCTGAGCCCAGGGTTGAATCTATGAATATGGAACTTGGATTAATTCAAGGAATGCTTCAGCCTGATTCAAATCCTACTCTTTAATTTTTGCTTTTAATGGAAGTTTGTTCATACAATAGGGAAGCATACCAAACCATGGACGATAAGGACCATACGTTTCATCTGGTCTGCCCAATTTCATTCCTGCTGCAATACACAGACCTACAGTACTTGCTTTCTTTTCACTTCTTCACCACTGGGGATCCTCTCTGTTATCCAAGAATGTCTGCAATTCTGTTATCATTTTCCTCTGGGAAGTCTTTCCTTGGATCTATCCAGGGCCAGCATAACCTTAGGTCGTCACCTAAGGTGGCAGCTTCTTGGGGACAGAAAAAAGCAGCTGCAATCAAAGTAAAATAATAGGTTCTGACAGCTGCACAAACTCATAGAAACATGATGACAGAAAAAGACCACATGGCCTATCTAGTCTGTCCTTCCATAACAACAACTACAACAGTCCACTTTTTACCTTTAGAGATCCTCTGTGTTGATCCCATGCTTTTTTGAATTCAGTTACTGTCCTCATCTCTACCACCTCCACTGGGAGACTATTCCATGGATCCACTACTCTTTCTGTAAAGAAATATTTCCGCATATCACTCCTGAATCTATCTCCCTTCACCCTCATCCCATGTCCCCTCGTAGCAGAACTTGCTTTCATTTGAAAGAGGCTCTCTCCCTGAACATTTATGCCACAGAGGTATTTAAACATCTCAATCATATCACCTCTATCCCGCCTTTCCTCTAAGGTGTACATATTGTCCCCCTCAGCCCCCTCTAGTGGCGGCGTAGTGGTTCCACAGGGACTGGGGAGCGCATAAGAATTAAAAGGTTCAGGGTTGATCTGTTGTGAGGGTCAATGGGATAGCAGGTCACATTGTCAGCCTCAGGGTCAACAACCTAAAAAAGTAACTCTTGCCAAGTGTAGGGTACAAAAGGCTTTTATTTCCCCTTTTCGCATGAAGAAATTCAAAATATGAGGAAATGAGTAACAGAACATAAATTCAGTTGCATCAAAACGTGAGTCAGCAAAACACTCAAAATAACATGGTTCCTTCACCAACTTAAAGCATAAACTTTCCAGTACAATTTGCACACATTAGATTTGTTTGCCTTTTACTCAAAGATATCTTCTTGTGCAAAAGTCACATTCCATTGATTCTATATCTTCAGTGCTCTCAGATTCCCCTGGCAGCCATTCCATGTCTATGGGATCTGAAACTGAGGTCTCTGAGATCTCTTGGATATTAAAACCTGGTTTCCTAAAAGCATGCCATACTGTATCCCAGTGCTGGCTTGGTAGTTTGGGGCGTCGGCTTTTAGGTCTAGTATATCTCCCTGGGCTTGCTGTTGTTTCAGGACTAAAAGTTTGCTCCTTCCATTCTCTGGCAACATTAAACTTTTTCCTGTAAAACTTATCAGTTATATCTGGTTTAAAACAGTCCTTATTGTCCAGATAAAAACTAGCCCTTCGTTCCTCTCTAGGCTTCTTGAAAAAGGCTTGAGGCCTAGTCTGAGAGTTTTGTGCTCCAGGTATATCCTTTCTCTCAAGGCTATGAACTTTTCCTTTATCTTTCAAGTTACTTTTGTAAAAGCTTTTAAAAGTACCTTTTTTCTCTTGAAGGTTTCTTCTCCAACCGGAGGGATAAGCACTTCCTTCCTTGGCTGCAGTCCGTGATACTGCCCCTTGAAGTTGTGTGTGGCCTTTCTCTAGGCCTGCTCTCCCCGTAGCTTCCTTTCCTTTAGCTCTGCTGGGTTTGTCAGTGACCTCACCTCGGTCTCTGAGTCTGGCCTCTGGAGCTTCTCTTGGCACTGCCTCCTGTTCTCCACATGAAGGTCTCTGCCAAGCTCCTTGCCTCCTCCTGTGCTTCTCCTCTGGGTTCTTCCCTTCAGGATTTCTCTGTTGCCTTTCTGGCTCTCTTGACTGCCTTCCTGGCACCTTTGCCTCTCTTGGCTCTCTCCCTCTTGGCTCTCTCCCTCTTGGCTCTTCCTCTTGCAGTGCTCTGTTCCTACTTAAATCCAGAGCAGCTGCTTCTGAGTCCTGCCCATAGAGGTGTGGTTCTTCCACTTTCAGGTTTGTTCTCCTGCTCCCTCTATGTGTCCCTTCTCGTAATTGCAGGCAAATCCTGTTTTTTTCAAGATTTAAAAGTTTCCTTTCTTGCATCAGAGGGCTTGCGGTATCACAATATTAAGATCCTTAAGTCTGTCCTCATATGCTTTATAATGAAGCCCACTAATCATTTTAGTAGCCACCCTCTGCACCGACTCCATCCTGTTCACATCCTTTTGAAGGTGCGGTCTACAGAATTGCACACTATACTCCAAATGAGGTCGCACCAAAGACTTATACAGAGGCATTATCACCTCCTTTTTTCTGCTAGCCATTCCTCTCCGTATGCACCCAAGCATCCTTCTAGCTTTTGCCGTCGCCTTTTCTACCTGTTTAGCTACTTTAAGATCATCAGACACAACCACGCCTAGGTCCCGCTCTTCTTTAGTGGACAAAAGTACTTCACCTCCTATACTGTATTGCTCCCTTGGATTGCTGCAGCCCAAATGCATGACCTTACATTTTTTAACATTAAATCCCAGCTGCCAAATTCTAGACCATTCTTCAAGCTTAGCTAGATCCCTCCTCATGTTATCTACACCTTCCTGGGTATCTACTCTATTGCAGATTTTGGTATCATCCGCAAAGAGGCAAACCTTACCCGACAGCCCTTCCGCTATATCACTAACAAAGATGTTAAAAAGAATCGGACCAAGGACAGATCCCTGGGGCACACCACTGGTAACATCCTTTTCCTCAGAGTGAGCTCCATTTACTTGTACTCTTTGTCGCCTCCCACCCAACCAATTTCTAACCCAAGCAGTAACTTTAGGGTCCATCCCTAGGGTGCTCAGTTTGTTTATAAGTCGCCTGTGAGGAACAGTGTCAAAGGCTTTACTGAAATCTAAATACACCACATCTAGAGCTCTCCCTCGGTCCAACTCCCTGGTCACCCAGTCAAAGAAATCAATCAGATTTGTCTGACAAGACCTGCCTCTGGTGAATCCATGCTGCCTCGGATCCTGTAATCCGCTGGACTCCAGAAACCTCACTATTTTCTCTTTCAGCAGCGTTTCCAATCATTTACTCACCACCGAAGTTAAACTAACCGGCCTGTAGTTTTCAACCACATCCTTACTTCCGCTTTTGTGTAAAGGCACCACATGAGCCTCTCTCCAGTCCTTTGGCACCACTCCCGACTCCAACGAGGCATTGAAAAGGTCAGTCAGTGGAGTTGCTAGAACGTCCCCAAGTTCCCTCAGTATTCTAGGGTGTATCCCATCCGGTCCCATTGCTTTGTCTACTTTAAGTTGAGCTAGTTTCTCACGAACACAGTCTTCTGAAAATTGTTCAAGATGTCCCTCGCTTCTGTTCTTATTTGTGGGTGTTTTCTGAGGTCCTTCTCCTGGTTCTTCATCTGTGAACACAGAACAAAAATATTTGTTAAGCAATTCTGCTTTATCCTTATCAGCTTCTACATATTCCCCCCCTGCACCCTTGAGTCTGACAATACCACTTTTGCCCTTCCTCTTCTCACTAATATATCTGAAAAATGTCTTATCCCCCCATTTTATTGCATTGGCTATTTCCTCCTCCTTTTGAATCTTTGCCTTCTTGACTACTTTGCTAGCTTCTCTAAGTTTTTCCAAATACAGATGCCTGTCTTCCTCTCTCTGTGATCTCTTGTATTTCATGAAGGCCTCCCTCTTTTTCTTCACTTTTTCAGCTACTTCCTTTGAAAACCATAGCGGTCTCCTTTTCCTTTTGCCTTTATTTACCATTTTAACAAAAAGGTTGGTTGCCCTTAAAATACCCCCTTTCAGTTTTGCCCACTGTTTTTCTACATCCCCCAGCTGTTCCCATCCCACTAACGACTCCCTGAGGTATTGGCCCATCTTCACAAAGTTAGTCTTCCTAAAGTCTAAGATCCTCACCTTGGAATGGATTCTAACAGCCCTAGTCCTAATACTGAACCACACCATCTGGTGATCACTGGATGCAAAATGATCTCCCACTACAACATCAGAAACACTTTCACCATTGGTAAGCACCAAGTCCAGTATGGCCCCTTCACGTGTGGGGTCTGTTACCAATTGCCTGAATAGTTCTCCCTGTAGAGAATCCAGGATCTCCTTACTTCTAGATGATACTGCAGCAGGAATGTGCCAATCAACATCTGGCATATTGAAATCTCCTATCAGTAGCACTTCCCCTTTCCTAGCAATGCTGCGTATGTCTTCAATTAACTCTCTGTCCACCTCTTCCTCTTGTGAGGGAGGTCTGTATATCACACCAATGCAAATAGATTTCTCTTTCCCTCTTTCTAGTTTAACCCACAATGCCTCCTCTCTCCCTTTTAAGCTCTGTAATTCCAAAGCCCATCAGTGTGTACTTTTACACACAGGATAGATGGGCAATTTTCAAATAGCCCTATTTTCAAATTGTCCTCAAAGGGGTAACTTTATAAAGGCTTTTCGGCATGGGGTAATTTTATAAAAGGTTTTTCTGTTTTACATGCAGTGTTTTTGTAAAATTGTGCAGCTGTATATACACAAATGAGAAGAGGAGTAGCCTAGTGATTAGAGCATAGGCTTGGTAAACAAGAAACCAGGGTTCAATTCCCACTGGCATTCCTTGTGACCTTGGGCAAGTCAGTTAATCCACCACATCTTGGAAGACAGACCTACTAATCAACTTCAAGTCACACTGCCAAGAAAACCCAATTGCTGCTGGGTCGCCAGGAGTTAGTATTGACTCAAAGGCACATGTTACATTGCATGTGCACATGCTAGCAAGATGGTGTGTGTTTATTTGAACACCATGCATAGCTATTCCTAGGGGTGCAGAATTGGCATTGTGATATATGCATGTATTTTATAAAGTACATACATAGGGGGTAATTTTATAACAGGTCATCTACATTAACACATGAACAACACATGTAAATTTATGTATTTTAGTCATATTCACATGTAAGTGGGCACTTACATGCATGCGTTATGTGCAATTCTGTAAATACACAAACTCATCCAATCATGTGTACTTAAGCTGAGGGCATGCATAGGGGTGGAGTTTAGGCAGAGCATAAAGTTATGCACATAAATTCTAAAATATATTTATTATTGCGGTTTAAACCCCACTCTGACCAAGGTCAATCAATGAGCCATATATGTGAAAAAGCAAAAGAAGAACATGGAAATAAAATGCAGGCCAAAAATATACACTGTCACCAGCTCTCCTCAAACCCCCGAGTAGAGGTTAAGGGAGTGGGTTTCTCCCTATTGAAATAGCTGTTTTACAGATCCTGGAGCAATGCCCCTTGGGAAGTGTAGTCTTTTCACCAAATCAATAAGGAGCAGTTGTGGAAAAAGTGGTTAAGCAACCAAAGGATTTTATTTCCCCTCCCGGGGTGGATTTTACCATGAACAGAAGACACAATCCAGATATTTACTGGTATTTGGACAAACAAAAGTTCCTTAACAGAAATAGGCTTTCCTTCAGCATTAACCAAGGTGAAAACAAACATTCAAACAAAACCACGCTGTTTCCTCACAGCTCTCTGTTTCCACGTGCTATCTGTGCTGTACTCTCTTTTCAAGCAGGCTTTCACCGTAATGAAACTATTCCATTTGCCAGAGATAATGTACAGTCCATTATATCTATATCTTCTTCAGTATCAATACACTCTGGTTCACAGTACATCAATTCCTCCTGGTCATAAGGAAATGTTTGAACTGGCACTGCTGGTGCCACGCCCTTTCTTACTGCTCCAGACTTTACACGATATGCTTGGGTCAAATACTGGCTTTCACACAATCAGGCCCAGTATTCTTTTCCCAGCACCACCCTTCTGGATACAAACAGTCACTATAATTAAGTATATTCAAGCCTTTTGGCTGACCTTTCAGCCTTATTGGTGGAGGTTTTCTCTGGTGCTTTTGAATAGCTGTAGGTTCCCAACCTAAGCCCTGCTCATAGCATTTCACTTGCCTCCTAGGCTTTTTGTCTCTCCCGTGCTCCCCAGGATATTGCAGATAATCTCCTTTGCCCTTGTTATATCCTGTCCTCGGGGTTTCTTTCTTTCTCCTCAAGAAGAAATCTGTCTCTCCTTTCCATAGAGACTCTGGCTTACTCTGGGCATAGCTGTCTTCAGTGTAGCTCTCAATAGCTTCTCTCTCCAGCTCATATGCCTCACTTCCTGCTTCTTCAGCCAGCTCTTCATTACCTCCTTCTCTGCCTTCCTTACTCCACCTACTCCACTTACTTAACTCACCTGAACCTTCTTTAATAGGGTGAATTCTGGGGCCGTGCTCAACTCCACCCCCTAACAGGTGTCCTGCATTACCTTGTGATTCACCCCTTGAATGATAGCACCGGCGTTTCTCTTGCCTCTGTGCCTGGTTCCCATGGTAACCAGGAGCCATGTGCTTCTGTTTACAGCTCAGCTCTACTTTTGTTCCTGGCTTTTTAGCTTCATTAAATGGGCTAGAAGGACCCACTATGTCACAACACATACACCCCCCCCCCAAACCCACAGCAATCTCCTCAGAAAATCCACTCCAGTCACCAAGAAAAAGCGCAGAGCCGAGCCCCTAAGGACTGTCTGGCACCCACGCCATCTACTATCAACCACCAGAAAACAGGACTGTCTTTAATAGCTTACAGAAGACTTTCTGCAATTCCAGGGGCAGTGCATTCCAAAACTCAACTCCTACAATCCTGAAAGCGCAGGCCCGCCCCTGCACCAACCATACCTCCTCCAGGCTGGGAACCTCCAGAAGATGGCCTTGCATTGATCTGAGCATCCTCCAGGGCTCATACCAACCCAACAAGCCCTGCAGGCAACCCTGGGTGACCCTCATGGAGTGCGTGAAAAACAATGACCATAAGCTTAAACATGCAGCGCTCACATACAAGGAACCAGTGCAGCTTCCACGGAAGTTGGACTGCAGTGTCCCTGTGCCATGTGCCCAGCAGAACCCATGCAGACACAATTTGCATGTCCTGCAGTCTACAGACAGTCCGCTTATGAAGCCCAACATAAAGGGTATTAAAATAGTCCAAGGTACCCTGCACGAGCACCTGCATTACAACCTGCAACGCAGATGTCTCTAAGTATTGGCGTATCTGGCACACCAACCTCAGCTTCAGCCAGGCCGTCCGAGCAGGATGAGCCACTTGTTTATCCCCACCCCTTCCCTCTCCAGGATCATACCCAAGGATGGCAGCTCATCCTGTCAAGGGATCACCACAGCACCCATTTTCAGTAAACTTCCTAACTCCACACGCTCCACCAGTCTTGCATACATTAAGCATGAGCCTGATATTTATTTATTTAAAAGTTTTTATATACCGTCTTTCTGCGATTCAAGACGGTTTACAGAGAACACAACATGGCAGTATATTTCAACTGTTTACAATGAATATAGAAATGTATATAGATATAACAATTAACTTTTTACAATAACCAACTTTTTAAATGGGTTTGTATATTTACAAAATCCAACTATTTACATAGGTTCGTACAGGTTGCAAAATCCAACTATTTAGATAGGTTCATACAGGTTACAGAAGGTTGAAAGGAGTGAATTGGGTAGGGGAGGTGGAAGGAGAGGTTGGGTAGGGGAGGTGGAAGGAGAGGTTGAGTAGGGGAGGTGCTCACCTGTGATAGCAGTCCAGAGCAGCTAGGGCACCCACCCGGTCACCCTCCATGGGGACCACAATTTTGATATGATTGGCGTATGCATAATAATACAATCCAAAAAAAAACCCATTGAAAAAAAAAACCCATTGAAAAACCCCAAGCTAGACCCGCAAAAGGTCGAATCTTATAGGCCTATAGCTAGCATTCCCCTCTTAGCCAAGATAATTGAGAAGGAGGCACAACGGCAAATCCAAGATCATATAGACACCACAGCTCCCCTAGATCACTGCCAACATGGGTTCAGAGAATATCATGGGGTCGAGACCCTTCTCACGAACCTATTCAACGACATTATCACAGGCATTAACAACATCCGACAAGGATTTGTACTCGTCTTCTTAGACATCGCTGCGGCGTTCGACTCGGTAAGCCACGAAATTCTCCTCGGACAACTGAAAGAGAAAGGTATCTGCAACAGTGCATTAGAATGGTGCAACTCTTATCTGGATGGTAGATGGCAATATGTGAAGTCCGGTACAGAAGAGTCAAAACGCTTCCATCAAAAGCAAGGTGTGCCTCAAGGTTCCTCATTGTCTTCCCTACTATTTAACATATACATGCAGCCCATCTGCGACATCATAAGATCTTTCAAAGTCAACTGCTTGATATACGCAGATGACATTCTCTTATATATGCCTTTCTCCACAACTCAATTAGACCTGGCACCGTTGGTAGACTGCCTCAATTCGGTCTCAGAGTGGCTCCAATCACAAAACCTTCGCATTCAACATAAAAAAACAGAGGTGCTCTTCATCTCCAAAGACCCCAACTTCACCCCTCCAGCCCACGTCAGTGTCAAGGAAGCTGACCTACAAGCTAAAGAAACAATAAGATACCTTGGAGTTACATTGGACCAACGTCTGGATATGAAACATCACATAAATAACATAGTCAAAGCTGTATACTTCAAAATATGCTCGCTTAGGCATATGCGCTCCATGTTGGACCCTGATGACTTCCGAACCATATACCAAGCACTAATCCTGCCACACTTCGACTTTGCAAATGCCATATTACAAGGTCTCCCTCAATCCACTCTTAGCCCATTACAGATGGCCATGAATGCCGCAGCAAGAGTCCTCTACGGAGCCTCCAGAAGCGACCACGTAACTCCCATTCTTAAACAGCTTCACTGGCTCCCCATCCATGGGAGGATCATCTTTAAAACCCTAGTCCTATCATTCAAGGCAATCAAGGGTATCTCATCCTCCTCACTCACAGATCTGATTCACACTGTACCCCCCAACAGATCCAGAAGAACATCAGCCGTAAACCTACTGACAACCTCGAAGGCGTTGACAAAGTGCAACATGACAACCTCAAACAGAGCCTTCAGTTTCTATGTACCCAAATGCTGGAACGCTCTACCCTCCGACATAAGGGCCATTACTGACCTACTCCAGTTCAGGAAGGCACTCAAATACCACCTCTTCCTTCAATACTACCCTACCAGCAATTGAACCAGAGGAAGTGACCCACTTATGAACACACCATGCCGTTCTTATATTATTAAGACTCTATTCTGTTCTATGTAATTATCTCTTGTATATAGTTTACCCCGGTTCTCCAAGTTTGTACTCCTGTTCGATGTAAACCAAACAGCTTGTTGTTATGGTCTTTATGTTATAATGTAAACCGCGCTGATGCCGAATAGTGCGGTATATAAGAACTTGTAATAAATAAAAATAAATAAATAAACACTCCAAGGAGCTGTAGATAAATGTTAAACAAAAGGGGTGACAGCAGAGAACTCTGTGGCAACCTCCAATCCCACGAGTACAACCCAGAGATTCTAGCATAACCCTGCACCCGAAAACGACACTTGTTCATGAACGAGTGTATCCACTGAAGGACCGTATCACCAAGACCAAGCCGACCACACCAAAAACCAATAACAACGAAATCTGCACCAGGTCAAATGCTGCCAAGAGGTCCAATGAGATGAGCAGAATTGACACACCCTGATCCAGCCAGCCATAGACATTGTCAAGGAAAGCCAGCAACAGAATCTCCACTCCGCAACCTGGGTAGTAACCTCCATGCCCGGGGTCCAACAAGGAATTAACTTCCAGAAAAGCACCAACCTGAGCAACTACCTCCTTTTTAATCAACTTGGCCAACATAGGCTGGTTAAAGATCGGCCGATAATTGCCCTTCCTCCCATCTTTTTGGGTACTGATGTTACAGCCACCTCTTTTAAATGAACAGACAAGAAACCTTGCTCCAAGGAGGCATTCACCAGATCTCGTAGCCATGACAACATGGATTGAAGAGCATTCTTGAAACAGTGAATAGGCGCAGGGTCCAAGCCTGAGCATATCTCTCACAGCCCAGAAAGCAGCTGCTCCAGATGTTCATGAGATATGGGATAAAAAACATCAAGAAAGGGCCCACTCCCCACTCCTCCTGCACCCTCCCCCATGAAGGAGTAAGGTCCCACCCCACTTTTCAAAGTCTGCACCTTTCCCAGGAAACACCCTGCCAACTGATCTAGATCTAAATCTATCACTGCCTCACCCGTCACGTAACTCCATTTTCCCACCAGCCTGGACACCACCCTGAAGATCATCTGTGAATGGTTACCTGCCACACAATCTGTGTGGCAAAGAAAACTACCTTGGCTGCCACAATGGCCCGGTGATAACAGCTAGCTGCCTTGCACCAGACCCACCTATCCATTCGCAAATGGGACCTCCGCCAGCGGCCCTCTAGTTACTGCAGTTCTTGTTTCTGATTATGCAGACTAGCAGTATACCATGGCTGGGAAAGCACATTCTGCTGCCGTATGTGCTGCAGAGGCTCCACCTCCTCCAGGGCATCACGTACAGAGTGGTGCCAATCATTCCAACTGCGACTCCATGGGGGCTCCTGCCCTACAACTTCAGCATTCACAAGCCAGCTCCCCCCAGTGGTCCAAGTCTACCCTCCCCTGGACATCCCTCCAACCAATGCCCTCATCCCTTCCCCTATAAACCCTGCCCCTCCAGCAACATTGGAAACTGACCAGGAAATGATCCAGCCAGGGAACTGGGAGTTTCTGAAGCCTGTGGATCCCATTCTGGTCAAGCAGGGAGGTGGAAGCAAAAATCAAGTCCAACGTATGCCTGGCATGATGCATCAGGCCCATCACGACTTGTACCACCCCCCCCCCACCCCCCCTGAGGTGAGCGACGAAAACATAAAAATCTGCTTTCGAGTCCCCCTGGACATCAACATGCACATTGAAGTCCCCAAATACTAACAGATTCTGCTTCTCCATAGCCTTAACAAAGATACCCTCCACTAAGGCCTTACACACTTCCCAAAACATCCCAGGTAGGCAGTAAACCAACATGATCCCATCACCTCTTGCAAATCTAGCCACAGGTACTACACCAGCTCTAGATCTGATATACATGCCTTAAGTTAACATACTTTTCCAACCATTCAGGCCCATATTTTATAAAGTCAAATATGCACATACTTTATAAAATAGGTGTGAAATATGTGCAGAAGAATGTATGTTAACAATGCAGGAGTTATCAAATTACGCTCATAGAGTCCGTGCAAATGTTTACACTTTCTTTGCATCATCTTTGAATTTGTGTGTGAATTTGTGCACTACCGGGGCCAGTTCTGGGAACCCATCTTAAAAAAGGTGCCTATGTTGTCTGTATTTTTAAAAAAAGCATAAAATCGGTTCCTTTTTAGATATTCCAGATAGACACCCTGTTATAAATATTCCATTTATGTATATAAAGCAAAGCTTAATATTTAGGAGTTTGGTGTTCAGTTATGCTTTTATACAGGACCGTTTTGAGACGGGCAGTATTGTGATGATCATAACATTGAGTAAGAAGATCTACCACACAAACCTGTTGAAACGTGCCATCAATAAACCTCATGCATTATTCAAGTTAGTAAAATCCATAACAAGAGAACCAGTCTCAGATCAACCTGCAATGCCGCAGCCTCAGGACTACGCAAATTACCTGCAATCAAAAATGATTACAGCTAACACAAGCATAAATACCAACAACCCTTCTGCATCACCTAAGAAATCCCATATAACACCTTTTTGCAACTTCAACACTATATCTACTAGTGAAATTGTAAAAATTATCGCCTCCATCAATCCTAGCACAGCTCCCAATGACCCATGCCCAGCCAGCTGGATCAAAGAGTTACGTCATGAGCTAAGTCAAATTCTGTGCCTGTTACTGAACCAGTCCTTCCTAACAGGCTCATTCCCAAAAAGTCTGAAACACACCTCCATCAAGCCTTTACTAAAAAACAGTAAGCTTGACTCATCCAAAGTTGAATCGTTCAGGCCAATCTCGAGCATTCCACAACTTGCAAAAATTATCGAGAAAGCTGCCCAACAACAGCTCCAGCAGCATATTGACATTGAAGCGCCTCTAGACAAATCACAACATGGTTTCAGAGAAGCACATGGAGTTGACACAATCCTTACAACCTTATTCAATGATCTTATCACGGGAATAAACGACATTAAACAGGGATTTGTGCTCATATTTTTGGACATCTCCGCTGCCTTTGATTCTGTAAACCACAACATACTGCTGCAACGTCTGAGTGAGAAGGGAATTCAAAACACAGCACTTGAATGGTGTAGATCCTACCTTTCCAATAGGTGGCAACAAGTTAAAACAGGTCAGGAATCATCAGAGCCATTCCTACAGTCTCAAGGTGTACCTCAAGGATCTTCATTATCAGCATTAATGTTCAACATTTATATGCAGCCGATATGTGAGTTGATCCGATCCTTCAACGTGCAATGCCTTGCATACGCAGATGACATCCTCATTTACATGCCGTTTAATACTGACCAACCAGTGTTCACACCAATAATTAATTGTTTTGGTGCAATAGCCGAATGGCTGTTGACACAAAACTTAAGAATAAATCACAACAAAACTGATGTATTATTTGTCACAAGAAATCGCAAGTTCATACCCCCTCCGTCACTGCTAATCAATAACATAGAACTGACGTCAAAACCCACTATCCGATACCTCGGCATCATATTGGATCAACACCTAGATATGACAACGCATGTGAAGAATGTGACAAAGAGGATATATCATAAGATCAGATCGCTACGCCACCTCCGACCACTACTTGACTATACTGATTATCGCTCAATATTCCAGGCTCTAGTCATCCCTCACCTAGATTTTGCGAATATTATCCTCCATGGCCTCTCTCAATCAACCTTAAATCCACTTCGTCTGGCTATGAACGCAGCTGCAAGAGTCCTCTCTGGGTCACCAAGAGCTGCTCACATAACGCCGATCATGAAGGACCTACACTGGTTACCATTACAAGCCAGACTTACATATAAGTCTCTAGTTCTGACCTTCAAGGCCAGGAATAACTACCCTCCGACACCAATTAGCAAACTAATACATAACACCCTCGAAAATAGAAACAGAAGGACCACTGCTATGAATACCTTAGTAGTTCCCAAGATGATGACATCTTGTACTAAAGCTACATTGAACAGAGCTTTCTCTTTATTTGCACCCCTGAACTGGAATTTACTTCCTCATGAAATTCGTTGTATCAAAAACCTTTTACAATTCAGGAAAGCCGTGAAGCATCACTTATTCACAAAATTCTACCCAGAAGTGACCCCGCATGTCCACTCAAACAACAGACCTCCAACGTGCACTAAACACCATATTACCTTAATTCAACCAGAAAATGGTTAAGCGCCACGATAGCTCCACATCCTCTGTTGATTCCCACCTCCTACATAAATTACGCAGATAATATCCACTTGAGCTAACATATTTATTTATTTAGTAAAAACATATACATATATGATGTTGACTGTACATAGTTTTACCTGTTAATCCAGGTTATATATTCCCATGTTCTATGTAAACTCAATGTTACTTGCATACATTGTTGTATATTTTGTTCAATGTACACCGCACTGATCTTAATAGCGCGGTATATAAGAAATGTTAAATAAATAAAATAAATAAATAAATAAATCATAACTGCTTACTTTAATTATCAACTTCTTTCGGTAGGGACCTGAATTGTTGGGGTTGTGAGAATAAAGATTCACCTAGGGCTTCTGCTATCCTTGCACTAGACTTGCATCCACCACCCTTTGAGGTAATTTTATAAGGAGATAGCAACTTTTAGTCACCAACAACAAGCATGAATGTCAATATTTTAGTCATTTACACACATAAATGACCTCTTATAAAATACCAGCTAGTGTAAAAGAACACATGTTGGTTGCATCATGCATACTTTCACTGTGGCCTAAACATGTGCAAAGCTTGAGCAGTGTGGGCAGTGTGAACAAGGGCATATGTCAATCATAGAACAGAAAAATTAGCACACATATTTGCCAACAGTAGGCATGGCCATTTAAGCCAGCTGTAGGACTGATATAATTCATCACACCTTAATTTAAGATGCATTCTCTACACTTATGCTAGCATTTTGTAACTTAACATATGTACATACTTAACTTTCAAAACATAGATCATGTGGTCTTTTTCTGCAGTCATGTTTTTATCTAGTCTGCCTTCCCTATCAATTACTATAGTCCCATTTTTTCCATTAGAGATGTGTGTTTGTCCCATGCTTTTTTGAATTCAGATACTGTCCTCATCTCTACTACCTCCATTGGGAGACTATTCCACACATCTACCACTATTTTGTTAAAGAATTATTTCTACATATTACTCCTGAGTCTATCCCTTTTCACCCTCATTCTATGTCCCCTTGTTGCAGAGCTTTCCTTCAATTGAAAGAGGATCTCCTCTTGTGCATTTATGCCTTGGAGGTATTTAAACATCTCTATCATATCTCCTCTATCCCTCCTTTCCTCTAATGTATACATATAAAGATCTATAAGTCTGTTCCCCATATGGTTTATAACGAAGACCATTGACCATTTTGGTAACCACCCTCTCTACCGACTCCATCCTGTTTATATCCTTTTGAAGGTGTAGTCTCCAAAATTGCAAACAATATTCCAAATGAGGTCTCACCAAAGACTTATGCAGAGGTACTATCACCTTTTTTCTGCTGGCCATTCTTCTCCCTATACACCCAAGCATCCTCCTGGCTTTCGCCGTTCCCTTTTCTACCTGTTTAGCCACTTTAAGATCATCAGAATCAATCACACCAAGGTCCAGCTCTTCTTTCATGGACATAAGTACTTTACCCCTTATACTGTACTGCTCCCTAGGATTTTTGCAGTCCAAATGCATGATCCTGTATTTTTTTATCATTAAATCTCAGTTGCCAAATTCTTGACCATTCTTCAAGCTTAGCTAGATCTCTCCTCATTTTATGTACTCCTTACGGGATGTCTACTCTATTGCAGGTTTTGGTATCATCTGCAACAAGGCAAACTTTTCTCGACAGTCCTTCCAGAATATCACTAACAGAAATGTTAAAAAGAATCGGACCAAGGACAGATTTCTGCGGCACATCACTGATAACATCCTTCTCCTCAGAGTGAGCTCCATTTACCTGTACACTTTGTCGCCTCACACTCAACCAATATCTAACCCAGTCAGTCACTTTAGGGTCCATCCATAGGGTGCTCAATTTATTTATAATTTGCCTGTGCGTAATGGTGTCAAAGGTTTTACAGATCTAAATACACCACATCTAGGGTTCTCCCTCGGTCCAACTGTCTGGTCACTCAGTCAAATAAATCAATCAGATTTGTCTGACAAAACCTGCCTCTGGTAAACTCATGCTACTTCAGATCCTGCAATCCATTGGATTCCAGAAACCTCACTATCCTCAGTTGTAGCAGCATTTTTATTAATTTACTCACCACAGAGGTCGAGACTAACCGGACTGTAGCTCTCAATCTCATCCTTACTTCCACTTTTGTGTAAAGGGACCACATATGCCTTTCTCCAGCCCTCTGGGACCACTCTTGACTCTAAAGGTCAGACAGTGGAGCCTGTAAAACTTCCCCAAGTTCCTTCCATACTCTGGGATGTATCCCATCTGTCCCCATTGCTTTGCTAATTTTAGTTTAGCTAGTTCCTCACGAACACAGTCTTCTGAAAATCATTCAAGATCCCCTTCACTTCTGTTCCTATTTGTGAGTGTTTCTTGAGGTCCTGCTCCGGGTCCTTTATTTGTGAACAAAAAACATAAATATTTGTTAAGCAATTCCTCTTTGTCCTCATCAGCTTCTACATATGTATCCCCTTTACCCTTGAGCTTGACAATACCACTTTTGTACTACCTAATCTTGTTAACATATCTGAAAAATGCCTTGTCCCCCTATTTTATTGAATTGGCTATTTCTTCGTCTTTTTATATCTTTGCTTTTCTGACTACTTTTCTAGCTTCTCTGAGTTTTTCCAAATAATGATGCTTGTCTTCCTCTTTCTGCAATCTCTTATATTTTATGAAGGCCACCCTATTTTTCTTTGCCTTTTCAGCTACTTCTTTTTTTTTTTTTTTTTTTAATATACTTTATTTTAATCCACCAAGAAATACAAACAAGGAAATGAGAAACAATTAAAGGAAAACAATTAATTAATTAACAAATAACCAGGTCTCCACGAGGGGTGCACTCTTATCCCCTCCAGGAGACAACATAACAATACACTTGGTGTCAGTTTTCATAAAATAGCATCCTCTCCCCCACCCCCTCCCCCCCACCCCTCCCCCCCACACTCCAGCAAAGTAAACTAACCTAAGGAAGAGGGGCAGCACACTCCCCCCCACCCGCCATTCAAAACCCCAACTGAAGGATTTCATTACGGCTACGTGCCCCCAGTTGCTGTATATAAGGTTCCCAGACTGACATGAACACTGTCCAGCGCTTAACATTGCCCCTTACCAGCCAACGCTCCAGCAGCATTAAATGGTGAAGATTATTTCGCCATTCCGTGACAGTAGGTGGTCGGGGATCTCTCCATAATCGAAGAATCGGCCCCTTCCCCGCTAGGCAAGCCTTCCTCAGAAGTAGGCGTTCTCCGGCCTTGACCGGCACTGGGGCCGCTAGTTGATCCAAAACTACGAAGCGGCCCGACCAATGAACCCGCTTCTGCAATAACCGACTAAGAAAAGCCCGTATTCTCTCCCAGTAAGGTCTCAATCGACGACAGCCCCACCACATATGTAGTAACGTCGCCAAGGGCTCTTTACAGCGAGGGCAGCTACCATCCGTCTCCAGCCGACTCCGAAGAGCCCGCCGTGGTGAAAAATGAGCTCGAGTCACACATTTGAATTGGATCGCTCTCCAACGGGCCCCATAGGCCACATCAACTATTCGTTTCAAAGCTTTACCAATCAACCCCGGAGCCACTTGTTCACCCAGTTCAAGGGCCCAGGCCAACTCAATCCCCCGATAGTCAGGTAGGCCCCTATAACAATCCAAGCGGCTCTTCAACTGGGAAATGGACGGGGCCATATCCTCCCCCAACCCAAAGAAGTCCACAATTCTGGCCGATCGATCAGAATGCAAAGCTTCTCTTGGCAGTGAGGCCACATAGTGGGCGACTTGCATGTAGGTGAAGCAGTGCCGTGGAGGCAAATCATACTCCCGGCTCAGGGCCAAGAAAGACTTACAGCATCCCGAGGGTTCCACCAGGTGACCCACCATCCTTATACCCCGCGTCCACCAATCGCGAAATATCGCCCTGTCAGATCCCGGGGGGAAATGGACATTCCCTCGGAGAGGCAACCAGCTAGAAACCTCCCAGGGCGCCTCCCAATACCGATTCAGCTGTTGCCAAGTGTGTCTAATCGAGGTCACCAGGGCACTGTTCCGAGCCACCTCTGGCAGGTCCCCGCGTCGCCCATGCAGTACACCCAACAAGGGCCACGGCGCCACTAAACTCTCCTCTACCGATCGAGGTGTGTAGTCCTCCGAACCCCCTATCCAGTCTCCCAAGTGCCGCGCCTGGCACGCCAGAGCATACGCCTTTAGGTCGGGCAATCCCATACCCCCTTCTTTCCATTTCCCCAGTAGCCTAGCCCACGGAATCCGAGCCCGCTTCCCATCCCAGAGAAACCCCTTCAAGGAGGCTTCAATTCGGCGCAGGTCCCGACTAAGGAGCCAGACAGGCAGAGTCTGTAACCAATACAAAATACGCGGTAGTATAACCATTTGTATCGCTGCTATTTTCCCAGGCAAAGACAGGGGACGAGATGCCCAAGTCTGCAATTGTACTGTCAAACGCCGCAATGTCCGATCCAAGTTACGTCTATATAGCTCCTGGGGCTGGCGGGGCAATACGATACCCAGATAGAGGAATTCCTCCTCCGCCCACCTAAGTGGGAAAGGTTCCCCCCAAGCTCCACGAAGGTCTCCCAAAATATCCAAAGCTTCGGATTTATCGTAATTAATACGGAGGCCAGCCAGTGCCCCAAACCGCTCTAATTCCCCCAATAAATTCGGCAAGGAAGCGACAGGGGAAGTCACATGGACTAAGAGGTCATCCGCAAAGGCCAAGATAACAAACTCCTGCGAACCTACCGCCACACCCTTAATCCCGCCCGAACTCACCACTCTACGAATCAGGGGGTCCAAGGAAAGTACAAACAGCAACGGGGATAGAGGGCAGCCCTGACGCGTGCCTCTTTCCAATGCAAACCCCTCTGACAATACACCGTTACACAGGATCCCCGCCGTCGGTGTGATATATAAGCTACGCACCATGTTGCAGAAGATGTCACCTATGCCGTAGGAGGGCAATAACTCCCACAAATACTGCCAGTTCACCCTGTCAAAGGCTTTTTCAGCATCGAAGCTGACAAGTAGCGAGGGCAACTGCCGGGCATGGGCCCACTCCAAGGAGGCTAAGATTTTCCGGAGGTTCCGAACTGCGTAGCGCCCCCTAACAAAGCCCACCTGTGATTCACCAAGCCGTAAGGCTAAGACTTTTGCCAGGACTTTGAAATCAAAATTAAGAAGAGAGATCGGCCTATAAGAGGCTGCTAACAACGGATCCTTACCCGGCTTGGGAATCAAAGTGACATGGGCATGGTTCTGCCCCCAAGAGAAGGCTCCCCGATCCCCCCTCACACTAAACACCTCCCGTAGCACAGGGCTAACACAGTCACCTAAGATTTTATAAAATTCTGCACCCAAGCCATCCGGTCCGGGGGCTTTACAACAGTGGGCCGCAGAAATAACCAACTGTATCTCCTGGGAAGTGAGGGGCTGGTCCAATACCTCCCTCTGTGCCTCTGTCAGCCGCGGCAGGTTCAAATCTCGTAGGTAGGCAGGTAGGTTTATACCGGGGCCCTCCTCCGCCTTATAGAGAGATTGGAAAAACTCCTGAAAAACTCTGGCAATATCCCCACTCTCCTTATGCACTTTCCCCTTAGCGTCTTGCAGGGCCGCCACCAATGTGGAGCCACGCCTACCCCTCAAATAGCGAGCCAGCGATCTGCCAGGTTTGTCGCCATAACAATGCAGGCAATAGCGATAATAAAGTATTGATTTCTTGGCTTTCTGATGTAAGAGTTCATTGAGGTCGACTTGGGATTCCCACAACTTCCTCTTATTATCAACCGAGGGAACCTGGGCACATCTGCGTCGAAGTTTAGTAACCTGTAGTTCCAGTGCAAGAATGCGCTCTGCGAGCAAGCGCCGTTTCCGCGCTGCATACCCGATGATGTCGCCCCGCAACACCACCTTCGCCGTTTCCCACAGCAGCTCAGGTTCGTCCACATGCGCTTGATGATCCCTCTCAAATTCCGTCCAACGTTGGCGGAGGAATTGACGAAATTGCACATCGTGGTACAACCCCAAAGGGAAGCACCAAAGGCGCGATCGAGTACGGTCACGTCCCCAATGTAAATCCAGCCAGACTAAAGCGTGGTCCGATACTTCCAGGGGACCAATCTGGGCCTCCTCTGTAGGAGCAAACAGTTCCTTAGACAGAAACAAATAATCGATACGGGCACTGGTGCCATGCGCTCTGGATGTGTGCGTAAAGTCCTTCTCAGAGGTATGTAGCAGCCGCCAGGGGTCAATAACACCCAGCCTCTTGCAAAAACGTTGTAGTAACCGAGAGGACAGCCCTCTCTCCCTGGCCCCTACCCCTCGCAACGTATCCAATTCCACGTCCATAACCCCATTAAAATCTCCCCCTAGAATCAAGGGGCATTCAGGGAGCTGCTCCAGTCTGGAGGCCACCTTGTTATAGAACCCAGAGTCGGAAACATTCGGGCCGTAAAGGGCCCCAATAGTCACCAGCCTTCCCTCCAGCTGACCGTGAACCAAAAGAGACCTGCCCACTTCGTCCGCACTGATGGATTGCACCACAAATCGAAGCCTCTTATGAACCAAAATAGCAACCCCTCCCTTAGTCCCGGCTGCCGGGGATCCCCAGACCTGCCCAACCCAGGACCTGCAGAGTTTACTGTGCTCATCTGCTGATTGGTGAGTTTCTTGGAGCAATGCTATATCACAGTTGTGTCGGGCCAATGCTTGGAGAACCTTATATCGTTTGATGGGGTTACCTAAGCCACAGACGTTCCATGTGATAACCCTCAGAGCGGTGGGGCAATATCAAGTCTCTCTGAGAAGAGAATTCTAAGCACCTTAGGGGGGCTCCCCCAGCCTGGAGCCTCCCCCTTATCATTCACCCAGTTACTATGAGGTTGCTGAAGTAAACTCCTCTGAGTGTGGTCCCTCCCATCCCTTGTCCCCTCCCTCTTCCTCCCCTTCCCCTGCCCCCCACCTCCCCCCCTCCCACCCTACTCCCTACTTCCCCTCCTAGTCCGTTCATCAGAGCGGACACTTCCATTGACATTCGGACCCACCCCAGGCACACACACGCACAGCTGCTAGGATCCCCCCCCACCCCCTTGTCAGGGGGGTACCTCTCCCTCCTACCACTCCCCTAGACCACCCCCCTGTCTCCCTACTCCCAAATGGTGCCCAGACTAGCTATGCCCACCCACCCACGCGCCCAGGACCCTCCCCCAACCCGGTCATTCCCAAGAGTTATGTGCGCCAGGGTCCAGGTACTCAAAGAATAAGGGAATAAAAAGGAAACATGTCAAAGGATTGAAATACAGTATCCCAGCTTAGTCCCCAGCACTATTGCAACACTGTAATGAACAAACAGTATAACTGTAGAGAAATACAATGTAACAAAACCCCAAATGCAACACATCTAGGTGACCCACTCAGAAGGGTCGATTCCTGGCAGTCCAAGAATAGCGTCCCAGTTCGGTGTCAAGAAATCACAAACATTGAAAGAGTGGGTCCCCTCGACCCCGGGGGGGGGGGGGGGACGGGGAAGGGTGAGAAAGAGACCCAGAAAATCAAGAAAATTAAAGAAACCCAGGGGCCTAGGCCACTAAGGCTTAATATCGCCGGGCACCTGCTCCCCCCACCCACTGCACAGATGGGCTCCCATCTCCCCGGGCGTCTGCTGTATTCTGAGCCGCAAATGTTATCGGCCACTTCGTGTCCCCGACCCAAGGGGGGAACACTCTAACAGCAACCCAGAGATTTAAGAATTTAACCGCGGGGGGCCACAAAAACAGCAGTTTGCTACATAAGTCCCCAGACAGCGATTCTCAAAATGTGCTAGCACAGCTTACACTAGGCCTTAGTCCAATGAGTCACTTGTTACTCCTCCGGCTTCACGGCCCGGTCGCTGGTGTCTTCTCCAATCGTGTCAGCCACGTGCGAGCCGTCTCCAGGGTTTCCAGTACCTTTGTCTGTCTTCGAAACTCCACTCGCAGTTTCGCCGGGTACAGTAAGGAGAAACGGATCCCCCTGTTCACTAGTTGAGCACAGAGCGGTGAGAAGGCCCTGCGCTGCTGACTCACCAACAATGAATAGTCCTGGAAGACCAAAATGCGATCACTTTCCCCAGGTTGTCTCCGACGAGCACGGGCCGCTTTCAGCACCCTCTCCTTCTGGCGATAGTCCAGAAAACGTGCTATCACAGCACGCGGTCGTTGTGCTTGGTCTCGCCGCGGACCCAGTCGATGCACTCTCTCCAGCACGATGGGGCCTCCCTCTGTCACGTCCAGTATGGTCCCCATCCAGTCCAGGAGGAAGCTAGGTAGGGCAGCATCGGCCACCGATTCCGGGATCCCAATAAACCGCAGATTTTTCCTTTGGCCCCGGTTCTCCAGATCTTCTAGTTTTTCACCCTGCTGTTGTACAAGGGTTTCCAGGGCTTGCACTTTGGTCTGGAGGGTATGCTGGTCATCTTCCAAGCTCGAGATCCGAGCCTCAGCTTGATCCATCCGTCCGGTGAAATCATTTATCTTTTGCACCACAGAATGCAGTTGGTCACCGAGCTCCGTAAAACGGCCATCTAGAGCCCGCACGACCGCGGCACTCACATCTGCCACCATACTGCTCTCTCCTTCTGACCCCGGGCTCCGCGGCGCTCCCTCCGCCATCTTCGGTTCGGGGCCGCGTGCTTTCTCCCTCTTGGTCGGCTTAGAAGCCATCAGGTGCTGCTCAGGACGCAATGAATATTCTGTTGCCGCACCTCCACTATCCCTGTTGCTTTTGGGAGCCGCCTGGGGCATTCAATTGCGATTGGCAGGGTTTGTTAGCAGTTTTGTGGGATGGAAGTCTGGAGCTGATCTGCACAACGCCCGATCAGCTCAGTGCCATACCGGAAGTCCCTCAGCTACTTCTTTTGAGAACCATAGTGGCCTCCTTTTCTTTTTATGTTTATTTACCTTTCTAACAATAAGGTCTGTTACCCTTAAAATATCCCCTTTCATTTTTGCCTATTGCTGTTCTACATCCCTCAGCTGTTCCCATCCTGATAACGACTCCTTGACGTATCATCACATCTTGACAAAGTTAGTTTTCCTAAAGTCTAAGACCCTTGATTTTGAATGGACTCATCCCTAGTCCTCATACTGAACCACACTATCTGGTAATCACTGGATGTGAGATCTCCCACTAAAACATCAGAAACACTTTCCCCATTGGTAAGCACCAGGTCCAGTATGGCACCTTCACATATGAGTTCTGTTACCAGTTTCTGGAATAGTCTTCCCTCTAGAGATTCCAGGATCTCCTTACTTCTAGATGACACCATAGCAGGGATGTACCAATCAACATCTGGCATCTCCTTTCATGGCGATACTGCGTATGTCTTCTATTAAATCTGTGTCCACTTCTGCCTGTGAAGGAGATTTGTATATCACACCAATGCAAATGGATTCCCCACTCCCTCATTCTAGTTCAACCCACAGTGTCTTCTTGTTCCCTTTTAAGCCCTGTAATTCTATAGCTTTCTCATTACTCCTTCCTTTTTCCTAACCTGTCCTTCCTGAATAAAGTATAAAACAATATAATTACATCCCAGTCATGGTTGTCTGTGAGCCATGTCTCTGCAACTGCCACTATATCCAAGTCAGCCTCTTCCATTAAAGCCTCAACATCTGGGGGCTTATTTTCCATACTACAGGCATTTATGCACACTGCTTTCCAGATGTTGTCCCTTTTACCCATTTCTACAGAGGTATTTAATGTTTTACTTTCCTGAGGGCATTCACTTACCTGGGGGCTTTCTTCAACCATCCCCAATTAATCTTTTAAAGCCCTCTTTGGTAGGTTAGCAAGTCTGCTGTGGAAGACACTTGGACCCTTCTTGGACAGATAGATGCCATCCCTGCTCTGCAGCCCTTTGAAAATCATCCCCTGGTCCAGGAAACCAAAACTCTTTCGATGACACCATCCATGCGGCCATGCATTCATCTGGAGCAGAGAAGTAGCTTAATGGCTAAAGCATTGGCTTGGGAATGAACAGACCAGAATTTGATTCCTACTAGCACTCCCTGTAGATTTGGTTAAGTCACTTAGTCCTCCATTGCCTCAAAAGAATCCATGTTATCAATGTCCCTGTTTAATGCACATTACTAAGTTTAAGTTACGATGTAAACTGCTTTGACTAAATGATAAAGTGGTATAAAGAAACCTGTTAAATAAATAAATCTCCAGGATGCGAGCTTCTTTGCCTCAGCCTTTACCCTCAAAAGGAAGGATTGAGAAGAATACCACCTGTGCACCTGTCTGCTTCACCCTCTGTCCCAGAGCCTTGAAGTCACTCTTGATATGCTCAGAGGGATACCTAGCAGCATTATTTGTCCCAACATTGATGAGCAAAATCGGATAATAATCAGTAGGCTTGTTGAGTCTTGGCATACTCTCCGTGCATCTCAGATTTTGGTACCTGGAAGACAGCACACCTCCCTGGACATCAAGTCTGGTTGGCAGATGGATGCCTCAGTACCCCTCAGAAGAGAATCGCCAACCACCACTACCTTGTGATTATTGATTGTGCAACTTTGGGATGCTTGAGCTCTGGTTCTTCCCTTTTCTGTGATGCTTTCACTTCCTCCACTTCTAGAGCTTCATACTGGTTCTTGAGTTCGAGAGCTGGAGGAGTTGGATTGTCGATTCTGCAGACTCTGGTGACTTGTGTCCAGCTCTCTTCATTCTGTAGCATACCATCTTCACTTCTGTCAAAGAGCATAAATGCTTCAAGAAGCATCTCATCAAAGTACTTCTCACTTTCTCGAATGCTTCTCAGCCTCGCTACCTCTTCTCAGAGCTCCTCTACTTGTTTCATGAGGGCTTCAGCTTGCAGTCATCTTGTACATGGAACGAGTTCCTTGACTGGCATCAGGCTGTGTGGACAGAGGCAGAAGCTGTAAAGGGGGCAACAGCTTTGGTAATACAATTTTTCCCCAGCCATCGTACATTGGTGGAGCTTTCGTACCTTTTAAAGTAAATGAGAGAGACCGGATGGATATGCAGATGAGCTGCGGTTCACAAATGTTATCGTGAGACATCAGCCCAGTAGTAGGTGGTGATGGCTACTGGGCCTTAAAACTTTTCAGTGGAGAGAGATGAGAAGTTTGAGGCAATATGGCAAATATTTTGAAGTAAGTTTGTTGTTCTGCCATCACCACCGCTGTGTGGGTCCCCTTCCTGCCTTGTTCCTGCCCCCCTCCCTCCCCACATTGCAGGGGCTGTTTGGGCAGAATTTATGATTTATGCCACGGTTTTTGTAGGATCATATGTTGATGTTTTATTCTAGAGCATTCTTTTGACAAATGTTCGCTGTTTTAGCATTATGTACACCATTTTTGATTCTTCTGAGGGGTTTTTTTTCTTGACTTTCAAATTATTTTTTGTTCATTTCACACACTTGTTTTAATAGAAATATTTTAACATATGTTGGAGCTTTTTAACGCATGCTAATTGGCATAACACATGTTATTTCATAGGTTAATGCATGCTAACAAACTGAATATAACTACCCAATGCACATCCCCAATAATTCCCAATGTTCTCTTTGTCCTTTTTCTTAATCGGTAGCAATATCCACCCTTCTCTACTCTTAAGGATTCACTGCTTGCTCCAAAAATCCATTGAACAGACCCTTTAGTGGACCAGCTAAAACCTCTCTGAGCTTCAATTATAATCAAGACTGTATCCTACCTAGTCCTCCAGCCATCTTTCATCTCAGACTTTATCTTCTCTCAGTGCTGGGGCATCTACCCCACCTCCATAGATTTTCACCTCATCGTCCCTTCTTTAGTACATACTGAATAGAAGGGTTTCTTTGAGAGAGATTTTGTTACTGCCCACACTTACATAGGCCTTGAGTATTTCCACCTGTAGACGTTACACTATTTTCCAATTACCCCATGAAAATTTCCTGTACACAATTATACCTGCTAATTTGTGTGCATAATCCTTTGAGGGAAAATACTGTATATGCATATTTTTGGAAAATCAGAAGTGTGTGTGTAAGTGCAAACCCCTCCTCAAACCCATCCCCAGGAATTCCCCTTCAAACTGCTGGCAAAACGTTTGCATGTTCAGGCATGCAACACATAATTTTACCAAAACACATGTGGACAATTTTCCAAAAGCCATATTCTTGAGAAAATCAGAGTTTTACCCCCATAGAGAGTAATTTCATAGCAGGGTGCTTATGTTAGCAGGGCAAAATGGTGCCTTTTCCAGTGTTCAGATGTATTCATGAATGATTTGGATTTACAATAACTGAGAAATGAGATCTGTTCCTTTTTGGAGATTCGATAGAGGCATTCAGATTCCTCAAAGGTCTAAATATTACAGCAGCAGCGGCAAACATTTCTCGCTAGCCTGGAAGTTGTAGATCAAGGGCTTTTGATGAGAGGTTTAAATGGAGTAGACTCAGGAGTAATAGAATAAATGTCTTCACAGATGGGGTGGTGGGTACATAGAGCACCTTCCCACTGGAAGCAATAGAGGCAAAAGTTGTAAGAATATAAGAAAGTCTGGGATAAGCACAGGGATATTTACTAGCCAGGAAGTTGAGGTAAGCAGTAGATCAAGGGGAGGAGTCTATGGGGCCGATGTTCAGAACCCTTAGCCAACTGGTCAGTGGGAGGCTGTCCACTTAAGGGTGCTGATCATGATATTCAGCAGCCATATTTGGATCATGCCTTATCCGGACAACTTAGGCCGCCTGAAAATTTGTCCCAAGTTGCAAACCAGATTAAGTGCTGGCTGCGTATTATGCTGACCAGATAAGTTTTGGCACGTAGCCTGGTTGTGCTGCTGAGCCTGGATATTCAGTGACAGCTTCTAGCTGGATACTGTTGTTGATATTTAAATGCCCCAGTGCTAAGCAGTATTTAGTGAATTGTGCTACGTCTGAAATAAATCAGGAATAATTACTATGACAGAGGTACCACTTGCCCCAGCCTCAGTGTAGTAGGATTTTTCTAGCTGGCTTCTGAATCTGGAGAGTCAGGAAAGGAATTGTAATATCATAGATGTTATGAGAAGAAAGTGTTGGAGAAAAAAATATCTTTCTCTCACTTTTCTTTGTGCCAAACTGACCTGAGGGAAGCACCAGTGGTAGATATGCAGGGACCCATGACAGAAACTGGGGAGGGGGCCCCAAGATCCACCTTCAAGCGATTCCTCCTTCAGATTGAGGTATGCTTGTGCCCCCCCCCCCATAGCATGAAGGCCCAGGTAAAATGCCCTCTGTACCCCTCAACTGTCAGCCCTGTTGAGGGGTACAGAGCCTTCCTTCATCAGTGGGGTACAGGACAAGAGGGATTTTTTTCCAATAAGCTGAGTTCCTACCTCCAAGAACCAGGAAATGACTTAAGGAGCAGGGCCCTCATGCTCTACTGAAGGTAGACCTTCACTAAGCCAACCCAGCAGAAGGGAAAGTGGAAGAAAGAGGTGGTGTTATTGCAAAGGAATAAAAGAGGACCCTTCCCACCATTCAACCTTGTTTCCACCAGAGAGTACTCTATCTGTGGATGTAAAAAACTCCATGGGCGTCTTTCATAACTAGGAGACCTGAGGGAAAGGAAATGCAGTGTTCAGGGAAACCACAGCTTTCAGAGATTGAGGGGAAGTGCCCGTCTTCGTAGATTAATAGGGATCTGTTAAGGATTTTCTCCAAGAGGAATGGCAGAAGAAGACGATGTGGAAGAATCTACCACCAAGAAGAGGGGTAGGAAGAGGAGAATACAGAAGTAGCCATTGAACTATGTCTTTCATGTTGAAATTTTTCCTGTCTTGGTCTGTGAAGTAATAGATGTACTGTTAATTTTAATATCACCCAGGAAATTATATTTTTACCTTATAGATAGAATGATAGGTATTTGTAAAAGTAGAGAGTGAGCAGTAAGATTAGACACAGCAGGGTTTAGAAGTTGTCTCCACATGTCACCTCTCGTTCTTCCTTTCAGGACCCACATATCAAATATTAGTTGCTCTCGGAGCTGTGCCCAACTCCAGTCTGCGGAACTGGCCAAAGATAACTACACCCTCTCAGAAACTTTCCTAGCCAAGGGGACATTAAAGGACGGGAACCTGGAGCCAGCCAAGTGCCTCTGATGGCCAGCTGCTTACATTTATTAATAAAGTGGGCACCTTGGTATGGGTTCTAAAGCAACTGACTGGATTAGAAGCCGATTAAGTGGGAGCCAACAAAGAATAGTGTTGAAGGAGCTCTGTCCTTGGAAATGGGCCCTTGAAGTGGTTCTTTTAAATAAAAGTTTTGTAAAAGGTATTGTGGAAAGGCTGTTGGGTAAGGTTTGCCTTTTGGAAGATGATATCTCAAAAAGGCAGACACTCAGGTAGACACCCTAGAAGATGCGTATTGAAAATAGAAGAAAGATCTAGAGTTTGACAACTAAAATTTAATTCTAAAACATATACAGGGTCATTCTGAACCGGTTGTGCGTGGAAGATAGTCGGGGGCGGGGGAGAGGTGACTCGGGGGTGGAGAGTGTGCGGGCAGTGGGTGGTCACCGGCCCTGGATGTACAGGGCCAATTCTAATGTCGACCCTCTACATCCAGGGCTGGCAAAATGGCCAGGGAAGTTATTCCACCATAACTTCCGTGGATGTCATTTGTTTTCATCATCGAGGTGCAGATAGGGCTGGGGGGGGCCAAAGTTCATTCCCTGCAGCCTGAACCTGGACTTAGGAGGCCAGATCGGAGGTCAGGCTGCGGGGAATTAACTCTTTTTGCAGGCAGCCGGCATCCCGGCTTGAATCGCATTCCCAGCCTGCAGTACATGCCTATTCACGATTCTGATCTCGCAGGGCTAGATGTACCCTACGGGATCAGAATTGCGATCTCCTTTGTACATCCATCTCAGCTCAGTATCAGCCCCATATGGTAATGCTTTTGGATTGAAAAAACTCAGGGGAGCAATCCAGCATAGAAGATGAAGTTTTTCTGTGCATGAAACAAGAGTGGAGCTTATCATATCTGATCATTTTAAGGTGGTCAAACAAGTAGATAAGGCGACAACAAAAACCAGAAGGATGCTTGGGTGCATAGAGCTAGGAATGACCAGCAAGAACATGGAGGCGGTAAGCCTCTGGATTTGCAGTACTGTGTATAGTTCTGGAGATCACACCTATAAACTGGATAGAGTCAATGCTGAGAGTGGCTATTAAAATGGTCTTTGTCATAAAGCATATAGAAACTTAGAGCCCGATATCCTGCAGTGGAAACTAGCGCCGCTGGTGAACATTAGACCTGAATATTTAATGACAGGGTTCTATCCGGGTTGTCCAGATAGCAATGAAGCTAACCAGGCAGTGGAAATATTCAGCTGCACCCCAGTTAGCTTCAGCAGCGAATGTTAGGCCGGCCTTTGCTGCACCTCACTTCTGCCGCTTTGTGAAAACCAGACAGTGGCTCAGTATCGCGCTGCCTGGGTATTACCGAGTCCCACCCCCGGAAAGCCCTGAAACAAACTGGTTAGCATCGGAGCGTGCAATGGTGTGTTAGTGCCGCTGAATATCCAGGACAAGAGGAGTAACACTTAGCAGGTCTTCTAATCGTGTTAATCCCTTTGAATTTCGGGCCCTTAGAGATCTACCTTGGAGAAAAGGTGAGATGGGGAGCTATGGTAGAGGCATTTAAATATTTCCCAGGTATAAAAACACAGGAGAAAGGCCTCGTTCAATGTACAAGAGGCTCTGGAACAAAGGATCATACGATGAAGGTAAAAGGGTAAAGACTCAGGAGTAATCTAAGGAAATATTTCTTTACAGAAAGGGTAGTGGATATATGGAACATCCTCCTAAAGAAGGTGGTGAATACAGTATCTGAAGCACAGAAGATCTCTGAGGGAAAGAAAAGGATTGTAAACTAAGCAGTATGTATGGATTGCCAGACTGCTATGGGTCATATTAGGGGTAATCCTATAAAGAGCCGCATAAATTTACATGCTATTTCCATGCGTCACTCATGGTATTTTAGGCATCGAGGCACACAAGTGAATGCTTGCAGTCACAGTTTATAAGGTCATTTGCACAGCTTACTTTCATTGTGAGTACGCATATGGGCAAAGCATGAACTTGCACACATAATTTATTCAGTATGGGTGAGCTTGCATAAAATATGCATCGTCATTTACACCTGTTCAGAGCTGATGTACATAACCATAGTTCAAATTTCTGTCAGTTAGCAGCCAGGTGCACTAGTATTCTATAAATTCAAATCCTCACCCATTTGACTTTTTTAAAATAGGCACGGTTAACATGCATAATTTATAATTGACCCCAGCTTAAATTTTCACACATTAGGGGCTACTCACACTAGTTTTCTATATAGTCAACTCTGTGTGGATTTGACTTTATGAAATAGCTTTGATTCATGCGTGTTAACCACATGGCTGCTTATAGAATTACCCTCCACGTCTTTTTTTCTACCATCATGTTCTATGTTTCTATGTCTTCTCTTCAAGTTCAGATCCCTAATTAGAACAGACGACTAGAGTTTGTATTGACAGCTTTGCACTTACTAGAACATATTGTTCTATGTCAGCAGCGGCCCTACTGCTTTGCGAAAGGCTGATGCGGTGTGAATACTTTGACTTGCTTCTCTAAACCAAGAATCTTGAAAAGAAAGGTAATCTCAAGCCAAAGGTCATCGTTAACGAAATGTTTTGGTCTTAATTTATGATATTGGCAGCTTTGCCAATGAAACACCCCAAAAAAGGGATGACAAGTAACAGCACGGTGGCCATGTTTTTCTTTAGTGCACAGTTTGTTTGCAAATCATTTTAATCATTCTGCATCTAGACAATTTCTCATAGAAAGAAAGGACATGCCACTGGGTGCAAATTTTGGAAGGTAGGATGGAAGAGCCGGCGTTGAACTAGTTACCTACTTTGCAGGGATCAGATTAGATGGGGGTCCTCCCATCCACAACCCGCATCCTTTTGTTCAAATAACTGGGATATGCGAAACCATCACAGGAGTTGGGTGTGAAGTCTATTGCATGGGAAGTAGATTTTAGAAGCCATTGTTCCTCTAGACAAAATTGTTTCTGCAGTCCTAATTATTAAGCCGCAGACATCCTTCTCCTCTGCATTAAGCACAGTACAGACCAAAATACTTTCACTCCATTGCCAAGGAAACAGAGGTAAGAACAGCATCATGTTAATCCCAGTTAAAATGCAAGATAGATTTATTTTTTATGTTTCCAACAGTCCCACTGGAAGATATAACCCACAACTCACAGATGTTGGTTTTCACGTCTTTGCCCTGTACTTTAGAATTAAGGAATCGTGTCTCATTTTCAGCTGAACATGTGAAGTTAATAAAATTGGGATTTTGAGCAATGCTGGGCTTCTGACGTCTTAATCTTAATTAAAGAGTCTTAAAGCTAGCAAGAAAGCAGTGGTGCTGACTAGCACAGCCAGAGCTTGAGAAAGGCCAGGAAAAGATTGATCGAATAAACTGTTCAACAACTCTTCCTAATCCATCAGGCAGGAACAATAGGCACTGAAAACATCTATTTACCGTGCATCAATCAAGTTTGCTAAGCAATTTCTAATTAATCATACTGCATTTTTTGCTTTTAGCTCTGGAGTAGCAGATTTTCGCCTGTGGGTTTTGGGGGGAGGGATGCTAAAAAGTGAGCCGTGGAATGCTTGCAAGGGGACCCCAAGATGAAACCTCACTAGCGACATTCACATGTTGGCTGCTGGCAACGCACTACTAGTTTTCTGAAATGGAAAAGTGCGTTATTACGTCAGATGATGGCTTGAAAATATCGATCTGTCAGAAAAGTAAACCTTGCCAAAATTTTGAATTTGTTTGCAAGAACCAATGTTTTCTTGGTTTCAGTTCATTTTGAATAAACGAGTGTGATTACCATGCTAGTCTGCTTAGATACATAGAAATAAGGTCAATAAATAAATTATGGGTGATACTTTTTAATGCATCTGTGATTAGTTTTGCGAGCAATGCTCCCTCCATCAAGTCAATGCAAAATGAGCTCATTGTGGACTGACTTGAAGGAAGGAGCGTTGCTTTGAGAAGTTAGTCGGCAATGCATTAAGTTAATTCCAAGAACAAGTTATCTGCAGTGAGTTCATTTGGAAGAAATGCTGTCCATCCATAAATCAATTTCATTTACTGTAAATTCTATGTCTCCTACAAAATGTTCAAAATGCATCCATTTTATTTTTCAATTTTCTCAACATAAACCTCCAAATTTGCTAGTTCATGGGAGGAACAACTAGTAAATATGTAAGACATGATCCTTCCACCATTACAAAACAAAACGGAAACACTTTGCTGAAGTAATAGGATTTTCCAGGCCTTAATATGTGCCATATTGGGACTGAAGAGTCTGTCGGCAGTTCTAAAGCTGTTCCTTCTAAGACGGGCGGCCATACACACCGCAGTTTCAGCGGTGCACAACCCAGCCCAGCAAACGGAGCAGATGTAGTCTATGCTGCTGTCCCCGATGTTCCTTTTTGTTTATGTCAGCCCAGGGAATAAATTGGAAACTTGCCAGTGGTGCTTCCTTAGGCTGATTTTGCGATATGAGATCAACCCACTGGAAATGCCATCCCAGAAAGTTTTCAACTTTTTTGCCGCACCAGCCTAAACAAGGCGGAATGGCAGGGACCGCAGCCTGGGCTCTTAGGTGGTGAAGGATAGCCACGGGAAGGGAAGCAGGACGGGTGTGGCAGGCGCCAATGGAAGGTAGAAACAGGAGACAGAGACGGGGGGGGAGTGGAAGTCAAGAGGCAAGAGAGAGGATGCTGAAATGCTCAGGCGGGAGTGAGGGGAGCAGAAGCAGCTAGTGGGAGAGAAGCGGGAACAGACCTGCCAAGTCTCACCCACGTAGTGGTAGTCTTTGGGAGCGAGTCAGTTCACTTTTGGCCATGGTCCCTCCTCTTTCCCTCTCCCCCATAGTTCTGCTTCCTTTTTTGTCTAGAAATTAAACCCCAGGATTTTCATATGTAACCTGACCAGCTCTATTATCCTCAAATAGGAATACTGTAGCTTTCTTCCCAAGAGAACCCACATCGCAAAAGAGAACATAGGTTCAGCATAGCGGCCCACATCTCTCCTTTTATACAGCTTACTAATTCACCGAGGATAAAGAAAGATGCTGTATCTGTCAGGATCAGAGCAATTAGGCTAATTAAAACAGAAAGCTTATTGGGTAAACAAGCTCCCAGATTGTGACCCCTTAATTAATGGACTACAGGGAGGAATTACGGCAGTGGCAAGATAATTAACACATGTACTTAAAAGAAGCTGCTAGATGAGGGTAATATAGGACAGTGAGGCAAAATCTGCTTTGCCAAAGGACTATGGAGGGTGAACAAATGCTGTTTAGCAAGACACAAAATTAGCATGCCAGAGTGTCTAAAAGCAGAAGGCAGTTCGGATTAGGGCAACTTGTGCTTCATATGGGCTGAATTAGAAATCCATTCAGAAAATCTTGTGGGGTTTTTTTGTACAAGCTACAAATAGAATAAACTCAATGAAACTGCTATGGCGGTGGGGGGGGTTCTCTTTTTTTATGTTTTATGTTGCTTGGTAAGGCCCAGTCATCATCTGTGTTTTCTGTCAAAGACGGAAAGTAGCATGCAATTATATGAATCCCATGACCCAGATTCTTTGTTCTGTTTATAAATATACGTGAGGCTCAACACAGAAAATGGCAGGGTGCTGCAAAGTTCTAGTGTTAACATCTTTCCTAGAAACACAAGCAAACCTGCTTCACAGAAGTACAAGTACGACTCGCAGGCAGGTGCTGAATATTTATCCCTCATGACCAAGAGAGAGGAGGTTAGCCCTCAAAAGGGAATTCAGAGAAAAGAGCAATTTTTGCAGAGGAATCCTGCAATCAATGTTAATCATTTTTAATTCTCATGTTCTTTTTCATTAATTGTGTTTAAGGCAAAGTAACAAAAAAAACATAATACGTTAAATAATGTGAAAATTAAAACATCAAAAACAATAACAAACCACACAATAAAAATAAAATAAATAACTAATAATTCCATGAAACATTAACATTGAGCAGGTTGAAAATGTACAGTAGAAGACATATAAAAGTAAGTTAACAGATCATTCTACACAATGCCTCATTCTCTCCCAAATGCAGCTCTCCAAAGTTGTTACTTTATAAGGTAAAATTGAATATGAATACAAAAAAATCTTAATAAGGCCGATATTCAGGACTTTTAGCCGGCTGACCAACAGAAATCTGTCCAGTTAGGGCTGCTGACTGCAATATTCAGCGTTACTCTCCAGACTGTACTGCTAGATATCCCAGTGGATCTCCCCAACAGGCTCCAGTTGGTGCAGGGGAGGCCTGTGGATAGAGCACAGGCAGTGTTGATGCCCACTTTATCCAGCCAGTGGGATTTTCAGTTGCCGCATGAAAATCTGTCCTATATTGCAGTCCAGATAAATGCCAGCTGAATATTGCGCTGACCGGACAATTGCCAGCAGTGATCCAGATTATGCGCTGCTCAATCCGTTTATTCAGTGACAGCGTCAACCCGGATATTGCCACTAAAGATCCCGCTGATATTTAAGTGTCGCGGCTGACTGCTGTGGCATTTGAAAATCGGCCATTTTGAATACCGGGCCCTTAATATTTCTACAGTGATGATCTCTTTAATGGCAGTAGTCCCTCTTATCTGTGTGTCCAAAGAAAGACACCTTTATTAAAGAAACTGGGAAATTATTCCTGAAGCAACAATCACCAGGTGTAACAAGGAACTATCAGGATTCAATACCACACCCTGAGGTACATGCTACGCTTTTTTTTTTTTTTTTCGTTTCTCACTGGATCACTGCGATTCTGTTCTGACCTGAAGAATAAGGTGTATGCACCCAAAAGCTAGTCCAATAATAAGGCACATCATTCCTTCTAAGGTGCACAGGCATCTACTGCCCATGTGGTGAGGTAATATCACACTCTGAAATTTTGCCTGCTCCACGCAATTGAAACCGCACAATTTTGGAGTGGAGGACTAGTCTAGTGGTTCAAGCAACGGGCTAGAACTAGGGTCCAAATCCCACCGATGCTACTTGTGGTCTTGGGCAAGTCACTTAACCCTCCATTGCCTCAGGTGCCCACACTTAGGAGCATGTTTACATATTGCATATTGTACATTTAAAGTAAAAATGAATAGGTGATGGGCACAACAGTAACGAGCTACCTACTAGGGGCGTGCACAGCATGGCCTCAGCAGATACTGCACTGATTTGGAACCTAGCGGCCACTGACAGCAATTGCACTTAATGCCGAGGTACTTAATAGCAGACGCGTGCTAACCGCATCATTGATGTTGCCAATGCATGCTGTCAACTGCTGAGCTAACTGCGCTCTGCAGCCATGTTTGTGCTCTGCCTTTATGTCATCCATCTCCCTCCCCTTCCCATGCCAAGCAGAGAGTGTGGTCCATTAGTGCGCATTAATAGCTAGCATAGCTTAGTAAACATAAATTGTACAACACTTAGATGTTTTGCTAGGCGATTTATACATTAATAAATGAAATAAAATGTCTCTTAGATTGTAAAACCTCTGTATCTAAATGTAACTTGCCTTCAACAAAAGGCGGGAGCTAAACCAATCCATAAAAAAGCAGTGATAAGAAGGTATCTAATATATTTTGTATTTTGTTTTTATTTATTAATTTTTATTTCTGTGGATCACTGGGAATATGCAAAAGACTTCTACAGTTATCGTATTCTGTAGTAAAGTAATGTGATTGCCAGGTTTGTTCACTTGCGTATGCAGAAAGTTTTAGGCCTCAGAGTCTGTCCCTTGCATACTCTGGAGATCTGCATAGTTTCAGGTCGTCCTGCCTTACTCCTGCCCTCAGTGCTGCCCCTTTTCCCTGCATATGGGAGAAGGCAATCTTTAAAGGATATTTGTCCCATGCTTTTTTTCCATTAAAACTTGGTCCCTTTATTGGACTAACACCATGCATTTATGACTAGCTTGTAAGAGATATACTCCCTTTATGAGGTCAATGTAAAATGAGTTAAGCATGCTGTCTGCCAAATTTAAGTTTGTACTTCTACAGGAAATATTTAATATTTGTGTCAGATAGTGCATACATATGAAAGCTCACCAGAGCATGCCTTTAGAACTAGGGTGTCCAGGGGAGAGATTTCTGCTGTTGCTCCTCTGTGGAGGGGGCGATTCCATCCAGCGCGTGCAGCTTGTCGGCTTCCTCGGGGCAGCTCCACCTACGTCATCGAAGGCCCCCAGGCTTTCCTTCCCCCTTCTGGATAAAGTTGTGGTACCCTCTTTTGGCGTCAGTTGTGGGCGTCAGTTGTGGGCGTATCCTAAGGGGCGTATCGAAAGGGGCAGGACACGCCCCTTGGGAGCCCCTTAGGAGCAACTTAGGAGGTCGTGCCGCTGTGTATCATGCCAGGGGGCAAGAGGAAGAAAAAGACCCCTCCCGCAGAAAAGACTACGGGCCCTATGGACCGGCATGTGGTATCAACGCCGGTGACCGTTCCTTCAGGTACTGCTGCTTCTATCCCCGCCTTGGAGGGCGCTAGCCTTAGTTCGGTGGAGCGAACTCCACCTTTGCCTCCGGGTTTTTTGGAACTCTCAGAAGTGTCTTCTCTTCCTGTAGAGTCACTGGAGATTGGTGTATTACCTAAAGTTGTTAATTGGAAGGAGTCTGTTCCTTCGGTTAGTTCCCCTACTGGGGCTTCAATTTCCCTGATAGATATATGGCAAGTAGTTAAAAGAACTGAGTCTGTTTTAATGGAGACTGTTCCTTCACTATGCCAATTTACCAGGGATACATATTGTAAGTTCCAGTCAGTAGATACTCAAGTGAAAAATCTATCTTCCAATTATCTTCAACTTGATACTCAGGTTAAAGCATTGTTATCCTGGCAGTTAGATAGTGTTAAGGATAGTTTGGTTTATTCCCAGAAGCTTGAAAATTTGGAAAATATGCATAGATCAAAAAATCTTCGAGTGCTAAATTTCCCCTGTATATCTTTATTATCGCCTTCCATTCTTTTTAGAAAATATTTGAAAGATGTATTGCAAATTACTAATGCAGATACCCTATTATTGTTAAAATGTTATTACCTTCCCTCAAAGGTAGTTAAACCCAACAGCGATGACTTAGTTATCTCTGAAGAACCTGCGGTCTTTGATCTGACAGCTTTCTTAGAGGATACTCAGGACAATATTTCCATGAGGGCTACATTATTTGTTACTTGTCCTCAGAGGAAGAGAAAATCTCCCTCTTAAAAGCTTATTTTCGAAAAAAAGATGTCTTATATTGTGGAGGGAAGATTTCAATGTTTCCTGATGTGTGCCGCACGACCCAGCTCCGTCGGAAGTCTTTTCTTGCCTACAGAGATCGAGTTGTCGCTGTTGGGGCTACCTTTTTTCTCCGCTACCCTTGCAAATGCATTATTACTATGGATCAAAATAAATTTGTTTTTTTGTTATCAACTGATCTGGATAGGTGGCTCTCGGATAAGGAAAATCAAAACACAGAGGGTTTCCTCTTCTTCTTCTTCCTTATCTGATGATTAATTGCCATCGGAAGCAAATTTAGGCTAGTTTAATGTTAGTCGGACACATAATTGTGTCTGATTTTGTTTCTCCTGCGAATTTTGTTTCTTCATTTGAATACTCCCCGTGATGTGGTCTGCTGTACCTTGGAATTGTTTTTTTTTTTTTTTGCTTTTAGTTGAATTTCTTTTGTTTCTTATTTTATTTCTTTTTTTCTGATTTGTATTGTCAGAATGTTAAAAATTCTCAATAAAAATAAATTTAAGAACTAGGGTGTCCAGATAGCACCATGGCCGACCATCCAAACAAGTAAAATGTATACCCGAAAGGCCAATGAGATTTTTAAGGCAGCACGTCTGGAGTATAAGTTGAGAAACTGTAAGTGTTTTATTGTTTTTCAAATGAAAAAAGCAACATAAAATGATATTTGCCTTTCTTTGGCACTTCTAGCAATATCAGGACAGTTTTTAGAGGAATTTGCCCAAGTAACTAAGTAATTTCCTGGGTAAAATCTCCAGATTTAAAATTGTCCTCTGTTTGATGGCTAAAAACATACACACAAGTACTTATGTACCAGTGTTCTTCTCTGGCCCGAATTTTCTAAGGGAAACGCTAGTTATACAGCACTGTCCAGAGAAAGGCATAGAAATACGCACCCAGGCAGAAGGGGAGACACACACACTCACATTCACATATAGAAAGAGAGGGAGACACACTCACTTTCACATATAGAAAGAGAGGAAGATGCACACACTCACATTCACATATAGAAAGAGAGGGAGACACACACACTCACATTCACATATAGAAAAAGAGGGAGACACACACTCACATTCACATATAGAAAGAGAGGAAGATGCACACACTCACATTCACATATAGAAAGAGAGGGAGACACACTCACTTTCACATATAGAAAAAGAGGGAGACACACACTCACATTCACATATAGAAAGAGAGGAAGATGCACACACTCACATTCACATATAGAAAGAGAGGGCGACACACTCACTTTCACATATAGAAAAAGAGGGAGACACACACTCACATTCACATATAGAAAGAGAGGAAGATGCACACTCACATTCACATATAGAAAGAGAGGGAGACACACACTCACATTCACATATAGAAAGAGAGGGAGATACACTCACTTTCACATATAGAAAAAGAGGGAGACACACACTCACATTCACATATAGAAAAAGAGGGAGACACTCACATTCACATATAGAAAGAGAGGAAGATGCACACACTCACATTCACATATAGAAAGAGAGGGCGACACACTCACTTTCACATATAGAAAAAGAGGGAGACACACACTCACATTCACATATAGAAAGAGAGGAAGATGCACACTCACATTCACATATAGAAAGAGAGGGAGACACACACTCACATTCACATATAGAAAGAGAGGGAGACACTCACATTCACATATAGAAAGAGAGGAAGATGCACACACTCACATTCACTTATAGAAAAAGAGGGAGACACACACTCACATTCACATATAGAAAGAGAGGGAGATGCACACACTCACATTCACATATAGAAAGAGAGGAAGATGCACACTCACATTCACATATAGAAAGAGAGGGAGACACACACTCACATTCACATATAGAAAGAGAGGGAGACACTCACATTCACATATAGAAAGAGAGGAAGATGCACACACTCACATTCACATATAGAAAAAGAGGGAGACACACACTCACATTCACATATAGAAAGAGAGGGAGATGCACACACTCACATTCACATATAGAAAAAGAGGGAGACACACACTCACATTCACATATAGAAAGAGAGGAAGATGCACACACTCACATTCACATATAGAAAAAGAGGGAGACACACACTCACATTCACATATAGAAAGAGAGGGAGACACACACTCACATTCACATATAGAAAGAGAGGGAGATGCACACACTCACATTCACATATAGAAAGAGAGGAAGATGCACACACTCACATTCACATATAGAAAGAGAGGGAGATGCACACACTCACATTCACATATAGAAAGAGAGGAAGATGCACACTCACATTCACATATAGAAAGAGAGGGAGACACACACTCACATTCACATATAGAAAGAGAGGGAGACACTCACATTCACATATAGAAAGAGAGGAAGATGCACACACTCACATTCACATATAGAAAAAGAGGGAGACACACACTCACATTCACATATAGAAAGAGAGGGAGATGCACACACTCACATTCACATATAGAAAGAGAGGAAGATGCACACACTCACATTCACATATAGAAAGAGAGGAAGATGCACACACTCACATTCACATATAGAAAGAGAGGGAGATGCACACACTCGTAGAAAGAGGGGAAATTGATACAGGCAGGAGGACAGACGCACATGTCCCCAAGAATTAGCGCAAGCCTGCGTGCTAATTTGGCAGCACAATCATGTGTGCGCACCTTAGGAAACATGCGTCATAGATGGACTGGGAGAGAGACAGACATGCACATACACTCTTTTATTCTAACATACACATACAGACTCACACACACACACACACACACACACTGGCATACACATACTCCTCCACAATATGAAACACACATAGACTGCTGTCGTAGAACTGTTCATGTGCTCACTTGAGTGCCACTCCCTCCCATCACCACGGTGGTTTATGGTTTATTAAAATTTGCTATACCACCCTTCACTTATATCAGAGCAGTTTACATAAAGGGGGTCATTCTGCGCCACAAATAGCAGGGATGTACATCCTGTCTGGAAGTACATGTCTGCTATTCGTCCCCCTGCCAATCCCAGTGCAAAGGCTCCCCGTACATACAGCAGTGTTGTACTGGGAGCCTGTGATGGGGCGGGAGGGGGCAGTCTGGAGGCAAAGCGAGTACAGGATGTGAGCAGGCCGTGACCCCGGATTTGCAGGGCTGATTCTGAGGTCAGCCCTGTATGTTGGGGCTCGGCCTCAGAGGTGAATGAAATAAATCCCCCTGGACACAGGGTGACAGCGGCAGCTGGCAGCGATGGACAGGTGAGGGGTCTAGGAGCATCCCTGTAGCCCAACCTTGGCCATGGGAGGCCAGCTCATGGGTTGGGCTGTGGGGAAAGGAGGTTTTTGGTGGCACCCGGAGATCACGGCCCCTGAATGGAGCCATGGTGCCATTCAGGGGCCTGCGACTCCATTCAGAAGCCTGGCTGAGTTAGCTGGGTAAGTGCAGGACATGTGGCCAATCAGAATCAAGGCCCGGCCTCCATGTCCAGGCCAACAGACCCGATTCTGATCCCATGGGCACCTCTAGTCCCCGCGGGATCAGAATCGGGTACTACCACTTCACACCCCGATTTTGACCAGACGTACAGGAGCAGGACGTCTACAACTGAATTGGCCTCAAAATCAATAATAAAATAAATCAGAAAGAAACTCCATCAAATGTGTTTAGCAAAGCAAACACACTGTAGTAAAAGAAAAGAGCAACAGTACCATACACATGGCACAGGGAGGGACAGGGATATGCAGACTACTCCAGGCGTCTGCTTCTTGGAGCAGCTGGTTCATAAACTGACAAGAGGGGAAGCCATTTTGGACCTAGTCCTTAGTGGTACACAAGATCTGGTGCAAGAAATAAGTATGTTGGGGCCACTTGGCAATAGTGATCATAACATGATCATGTTTGATTTCATAAATGGAGGAAGGACGGTAAGGAAATCCACAGTACTACCTTTTAACTTTCAGAAGGGAGACTATGATAGAAAGAGGAAAACAGTTATGAAAAAAAATAATAGAAGCAGCTACAAAAGTTAAAGATTTACATCAAGCATGGGCATTGTTTAAAAATACTATTTTGGAAGCCCAGACCAGCATATTCCACATTTTAAGAAAGGCAGAAGGAAGTCCAAAAAACTGCCATCATGGTTTAAAGCTGAGGTCAGAGAGGCTGTTGTAGCAAAAAAGCATCATTCAGGAAATGGAAAAAGGAGCCAAATGATGAAAACTGGAAACAACATAGGCACTGGCAAATTAGATGCAAGGTATTGATAAGGCAAGCAAAGAGAGAATTTGAGAAGAAGCTTGCTGTGGAAGCAAAAACGCATAATAAAGACTTCTTCAAGTATATTCGTAGCAAAACAAACTGTGAGAGAGTCAGTTGCACCATTAGATAATAGATAGAGAGGTAAAAAGAGCACTAAGAGGGGACAAGGCCATAGTGGAGAGACTAAATGAATTCTTTGCTTCAGCCTTTACTGAAGAAGATGTAGGGAAGTTACCCATGACTGAAATGGTATTTAAAGGTGATGTATTGGAAGAATTAAAAGAATAAATGGGAAGATATATTACAACTATTTGATAAAACTAAACAGTAGCAAGTCACCTGGACTGGATGGTATACACCTCAGGGTGTTGAAAGAACTGAAATATGAGATTGCAGACCTACCATTAATAATCTGTGACCTATCATTAAAATCATTTGTAGTACCTGAAGATTTGTGAATGACCAATGTAACGCCAATTTTTAAAAAGCGTTCCAGGGGTGATCCGGGAAACTACAGGCCGGTGAGCCTGAAATCAGTACTGGGCAAAATGGTAGAAACCATTATAAAGAACAAAGTTACTGAACAAAGTTACTCGATAGTCATGGTTTAATGGGAGAAAGCCAACATTGACTTTAACCAAAGAAGGTCTTGTCTTAATAATCTGTTATATTTTTTTGAAGATGTGAACAACCAGATAGACAAAGGTGAGCCAGTTGATAAAGTGTATCTGGATTTTCAGAAAGCCTTTGATAAGGTCCCTCATGAGAGACTCTTGGGGGCTTGTTTACAAAGCCGCGGTAGCGGTTCCCGATCATTATCGGAACCGCAGTCCCATTGAAATCAATGGGGCCGCGGCTCCGATAACAATCGTGAACCGCTACCGCGGCTTTGTAAACAAGCCCCTTGGTGAAGTTAAAAAGTTATGGGATAAGAGGCAGTGCACTATTGTGGATCAGGAACTGGTTGAAAGATAGAAAACAGAGGGTAGGACTGAAAAGTTGAATAGTGGAGTACCCCAGGGATCTGTGCTGGGTCCGCTGCTTTTTAATATATTTATTGATAACCTGGAAATGTAAATAACAAGTGAGGTAGTCAAATTTTCAGATGACACAAAATTATACAAAGTTGTTAAAATCCAAGAGGATTGTGAAAAATTGCAAGAGGACCTTGATAAACTGGAAGACTGGACGTTCAAATGGCAGAAGAAATTTAATGTTGGCAAGTGCAAAGTTATGCTTCTAGGAAAGAAAAACCCAAATTATGGTTATATGATGCAAGGTTCCACATCATTAACCACCACCCAGGAAAAAGATTTTAGTTGTCATCGTGAATAACACGTTGAAACTCTCTGCCCAGTGTGCAGCGGCGGCAAAGAAGGCAAATAAAATGCTAGGAATCATAAGGAAAGGAATAGAGAATAAAACAAAGGATATTATAATGCCTCTGTATCATTGCACCCTGAATATTGTGTGCAATTCTGATCACCGTTTCTTAAAAAGGATATAGCAGAATTAGAAAAGGTGCAGAGAAGAGCCACCAAAATGGTAAAGGGAATGGAAGGATACCCCTATTAGGAGAGGCTTAAAAGATTAGGGATTTTCAACCTGAAAAAGATGGCTGAGGGGAGATATGATAGAGTTCTATGAATTAATCAATGGAGTGGAATTGGTAAATGTAGATCGATTCTTTACCGCAACAAAAAGTAGAGAGACTATGGTACATGCAATGAAGCTACAGTGTAACCCGTTTAAGACTAATAAGAGAAAATATTTTTTCACTCAACGCATAATCAAACTCTGGAATTCGTTACTGGAGGATTTAGTAAAAGCTGTTCGTGTAGCTGGATTTAAAAAAGATTTGAACATTATTAAACCATTATTAAAGAGGACCCGCGTAATCCACTGCTTACCCCAATACAAGCATTATGGAACCTGTGTTTCTTTTTGGGAAACTGCTAGGTCCTTGTGACCTGGATTGGCCACTATTGGAAATAGGATATTGGGCTTGATGGACCTTGGTCTGACCCAGTATGACATTTCTTATGTTCTTACGTTTTGAAGAAGCCATGGTGATTGACTGCCAGTCTCAGGACCATCATTGAAATGAGCAGTGGGAGAGTGACTCTATTAAAACATAGATAAAAAATCCCCCCGTAGTTTTGATTGAAGACTTCTAGAGCCAGAATCACAACAATGGTTGTGATTGAACTGGAAGAAAAAGATAAGAGTAGGAACTTCCAGGGAGGAAAAAATTGCTAATCCTTCTTACTAACAAGCTGGTGATGCCTCAGAAACCCTTCTATGGTGTTTCTTGCAGACATCAAATTCTGTTATAACAAGCCCTCTTTCTAACAAGCATATTGGCTAGCTTAGAAATATCCTGGTTATTTCTTCTAAAACTAATTGACAGAATATTATATTATATGTGATGAAAACTTTTTTAGAAACCTTTAGCTAGCTTTTGTCTAATTTCCCCTAAATTTGCAAGCAAAGTTAACACTTCATCTGAGAGTGACCTCTTTTAATGCAGATGTACTCCGCTTTGACCCGGTGAAAAGCAATATATAAACATTGCTAAATAAAAGATGTGAATCTAATTATGTGAGCAGAAAGTTAGATATACACTTGCTCCTACCATGGTGATTGGCAGAAACAAAGGTGCTATAAGTTGTGTCTTATCCCAGTGCAGCCAATTCAGAACCGCAACTTAGGAAAAGATTATGGGATCATTTTTGAAGCTCTATTCATGATTTGCACATCTGAAAATATCAGATGTGCCAATTGCATCCAAGCCCCAAGAACCATTTAATAAAACACCAAATTTACACATGTCCAGTGCAGTCATGTCTATGTCGCACGGGGGCGTAAAGGAGGTATGTCCAGGACAACCAAAAAAAGATCCACATGAATTTGCAATTTCAGAATGGTAATGTGCAGAGAGAGGAGTGGCCTAGTGGTTGGAGCAAGTTATCTCAGACTGGAAGGCCAGGGGTTCAAATCCCACTAGAGGACAGCAACCTTGGACAGGAAGTACTAGGGTTTCTAGTCCCAGAGGTGTTCTTTGTGGCCTTAGACACCCTCCATTGCCAAAAAAATAGATTGTGAGCCCTTTGGGGGCAAGGGAAATAAATATGAATGTGCACTGCTTTGACTAGTAAAAAAAAGCAATATATGAACCTAGTTAAATTTAAAAAATAAATAAACCAGTGACAGACACATCCATATCAATTTTTGCTCCATCGCATGAATAGAAATTTGAAAGATGCTAATTTTGGCCGGCTTTCAACAATAAAGATAATAGGGACATTCCCTCTCTTTGCCAAAATAATTTTTCTGCCTCAAAGGATAGTGGGTGAAATCCAATGCCTCTTTGACTACTGCTGCAGCTCTACTTGTCCCTGTTTCTAGGATGGCAGGCCTGGACGGCTATGCTGGAACGCACACTCATGAGTGTTCTTCGATGTCCTTGTGGACACATCTATGTTTTCCAAACCCAGCGCCGTTCAGCCATCTCCTTGCACGTGTCCGGGCCCTTATTTTGCATGTCCCCATTTTCTTTATGAGCTTGTGGAAATGTTTATCTTTTGAGGTGGTGACAGATTGATTTTAGAAAGCACTTACATGTATCCACCTTCTCCACTGCTCCTTCCATAGATCTTCAGACATTTTGGCTTGGATGTCTCTGGGGGCACCCAATGGCCTTTTTAAAATGTGCCTTCATGCCTGTAATCTGCTTTATGGGGGTTGGGAGGAGGGGCTGTAAGATGTGGTGCCACACAGGTCTCAGAAGGTCCTTTACTTGGATGCAGCAATTAAAGAGTTAAAGCATTTGACCACAGAGATGCTTTAAGGACATCCTAGGTATTTTCTTGTTTGTTTGTGATGTTTAATAGTAAAGTTAGAAAATGCATTCTCTGACTCTTGCTGCAGAATTTAAATACTTTCCACTTCAGCCTGATTTCTCACAGATAGATTTTATTGGAATCAGCTTGGTACATGTATATGTGACCAGTTCCCAGGTATTACACAAATATAGACTGATTTATTTTCAGAAATCCTCCTGTTCTATACTAGCCTTCTAGTTAACATTTATCGTTTGGACTGTGGAAATAGGTGACACTAGCTATACAGGGATGCAAGGATTTCTCATGCCTGTCGTACTCATGATGATCATGTGAGTGTTTTCTTAGGAGGGGGGGGTGTTTCTATTTTTACAGAAAAGTATGCATATAAGCCAACGTAGACATATTAGTCCAAACTATCAAGTAGCCAGTCCAGCAAACAGCTAGGACATCAACTCACAATTGTGTATGCTAATTGCAAACACTATATAAAAGGAAAAATTGCATATATAACATCCGTACGTATAATATACTGGAATAAATTGCCATGCCTGCTGTTCCTCTCCTTTCGCCTTCTCATCTGCTACAGGAGGTCAGTCTCTGATTGGACACCTGCAGGGCTGGAAAATAAAAAGCGAGGAAAGCTGAAACACATGGGGCCACATTTTGTTTCAATGTGTTTCCCTGAAATTACAACACAACAATATTTCAAAAAACATATACACACTGCAGATCGCCATTCCTCAGACCTCTCTACCACCTTGGAAAATTAAAGATGCTAAAAGATGGACCTCAAAGATTAGGTTCTAGACCAGTTTAAGATGATTTGTTTCCCTAAACAAATTACCTTATATTGGAAAAAGGAAAAACTGAAAGATTGAATAAGGGTTCGGGGCTACTGGTGCTGTTGTGGATTTAGTGTATTCGATATTCTTGAATTCAGGTTCCACATTTGGCTCATGTGAATCATAAAAGGTGACTTCTGATGTTTTCATAAGCATTTACCCAATTTTCAGCTAGTAACCAGGTCACTGGTGCATTTTTTTAAAAAACAGTAATGAAGCAAGACTACAGCACTACCTGAAATGCTACTTCCAAATCTTACCCGTTTACCATTGGGGGGTTTTCCCTCCTCGTTAGCAGCCAGGTTACACACACACACACACACACACGCACACATAGAAACACATCCCCAAATGGATATGAAAGATTTCCCCAGAAAAAAAAAATTATAAACAAAAAAAAAACACAGAACAGCTTTGTAAAATATTATAAGAACAAAATAGCCCCCCAATTCTTTTAACTAATTGAATACATTAAATAAAATATGTCTAGAAAGCTCACTAATACAACACACTTCGCAAAGCTCTTTTAATAAAAATGGTATTTAGAATTTGACCATAATGGCTATCCTTGCTTGCCAAAACATGACTTCTTAGCAGGTGATTTTCATCAAGTACATCTGAAATGGTACCTAAATGAATTAGCAATAAAATGGACTTTGAGCTACCAGTGGGAGCCTCCATTAATCTTGGGTTAATCACTAAAGAGATGCCATTCACTTTTCTTAAGAAGTCACATTTTTTCCCCTTGCTGGTGACCAGATTTCATAAAGTAACATATTTCTAATGAAAGGGCTCTGCTTGAATTAAAAACCCTGAAGGTTTATGTAGATTTTAGTTTTGATTACTGCTGGCATGGGCTCTTAGCAGACTCCGGAAGGAAGGTCCACAGTGAAAGGGTCCCAGCATGCAGTTCATAATATTCCTTGAAATAAAATAGTGCACTTGTACTTAGTGGCTTTAATCAGCTCTGACTTTTGATAGTCAAACAATAGCTAATTACAGTAACACCTGCCTTCGAAGCCATGTCATGTAGGTTATTGCCAAAGAGAGACCTTGTATCTTAGCTGCGTGATTATTATAGAGTCAAAAATCTATCTGTAGAAAGTAACTATAACTGACATGCTGTAACTTTGGCGGTCATTATCAGGGCGTGATTTTTCTCCTACACTACTAGCTTTTCCATTACATTCTTCTGAACATTTGCATCCATTTCATACCTATATTTTTTTCTGCTTTTGAAAGGAAAAACCTCAATATTTGAAGTCTGTAGTGATCGAATTGGGAAATTTCATTTTCAAAAAGCCAATGTTGGGGGATGAGAGGAAGGATGGGGATCGGTGGAGCTCAGTAGGGGAGGGAAGACATATTTGCATGCCTGACTCAACACCATATGCTTACAACTAGCAGATATGCAATATTGGAAATATTTTACACAGGGTGTGAAAATGTGATTGAATAGTCTGTCGATTTTTCAGATTCAGCATTCAGGTTGGTATGGCTGGCAGTCAAATGAATTGTGTTTCAAAGTCAAATCCATTACACCCGTATTCTAACCAACTATATAAGAAAAAATATATAGTCATATAGGATTCTATTAATTTGCTTTCCAATATCATATCTTTTAGGATAATTCTGAAATTCATAATCTCATTAGTCCCAATTTGAATACTAGTCTCCATGAAAGCAATAAATTAGTGCCTAGTTTAAGTCTTCACATTAATTTTGTTGCAAAATAAGCCTCCGCTTTCACAAAACCAGTCAAGTGAGTAACATTGGCTGCTGGCTACAGGCACAATAGACCTTGTTACAAGATCCTGAGAATTACCGACACGGATGTGTGTGATAGCATGATGGAATGCTCCTCTGGGCGCAGACAGACTGATGTCAAAGGGAAAAAGAAGCTCTCCGTTCACTCAGACCCTATAAATGGAAGTGCATGGCAGAGGTTTAACTTTGTCAGGTAAAATCCTGTAGGTAGAATTTCCCCATAAAATATCTCGGCCTTTGCAATAATTGCACTTGGAAGTATTAGAAAATAAAAAATGTTATTTTAGCATACAACTGTAGACTTACGTTGCTTTAAAATGGTTTCAGTGTTATCTCAAAAAAATACCCACAGAGAGATACCAAATTTCTTTCAATTTGTTGAACAAGATCTTTAACATCATGGGAAATATTTCTGCAAACCTATCATTTTATTTTCATATTTTGAATAATTCTGAACATATCTTGCATTATTTATATACAATATAGATATATGGAAATGTTTTAAATGCATTTAATTTTTGCTGTAACCTGATGAGGGGATTGTTAATTCCTGAAATACAGTCAAGAAATGCATTAAGTTAATCCAAGGTACCACTTTATATTATTTTTGTTTATTGATCTTTGTTTCTGTACATTCAAGTAAACTAACACTGCAGCCACAGTAATTTAGCAATAAAAATACACAGGATCATTTTTCTCGAGTGGAATTTACAGAAGAATCTTATGATGTCCCGATAGCTAATGACACGGTAATAGTGATGGGAAGATAATTTGGCTTTTGAATCTTATTGCATAGTTTGTGGCATATTTGATCCATTTGTTCGTATGCAACTCTGCACATTCCATTTATTTTTACTAAAGCCTCCAAAATTTTCATTCAGGGGATTTATCATTTGCCTTCGAACAGCACATATTTAGGAGGCACAGTTTTACAAATGGGTTCCTCTGAACAGATTTCCACTGATATTCGAACAAAATATGCCACTGATATTCGAAACTGGATTTCGAAACGTGTTTCTCAACCATTCACCCAATCCTAGCAATAAAAGTAGGTTATTCACTGTAACAGATTGCATAGATATGCATAAGAGGTCCCTTTAGAAGCTCGTGTGGTACTTTCACTTCGAAACAGTGGGTTTACATGTATAAATGACCCAATGCATCTAAGGAATGACTTTAAAAAACCACTACTTGCATGTGTATGTCTGCAACACACGCAGGGGCATGTTTACTTAAGTGCAGTTGCTTTTTGCCCATAGCATATGTGAGTCGAAATCAATATGTATTAGCTGTAGCTGCACCGCGGTAATTGTTAGGGCCGTGGCCAGCAAGTGTCCGACAATTTCCACGCAGCAAGCCCTTTAGCGCATGTTCCAGTCTTTGGCAATTACTGTGGTTGTAACTTGAAATGGCATTAAGTGCACCTGTTCCACCTGCAATATTGACAATTAACACAGGCTTCTGATGGTGCTCACTGTCTACCCAACCGCGTCCAGACCCTGCCTCGTTACATGATGTGCAGTGAAAATCTGCCCTAGGAGTGGCCTAGTGGTTGGGGCAAGGTACTTCAGGCCAGAAGGTCGGGGGTTCAAATCCCACTAGAGGACAGCAACCTTGGGCCGGAAGGACTGGGGTTTCTAGTCCCACAGGTGCTCCTTGTGGTCTTGGGCAAGCCACTTAACCCTCCATAGCCCATGTTCCCTGTAAAATAGTTATCTCCAAGTTATAATACCCTGTTCAGTGTAATTTCAGTTTGTTCAATGTAAACCGCACTGATGCAGAATAGCACAGTATATAAGAGAATGCAAATAAATAAAAAATAAAATAAATATGTGGATAGCTATCCAGATAGCAGGTTGAAAATTACTACTGTCCGGATATCACCAGGTGGTAAGTACTATATTTGGTATCAGTCAATATCCAGAAACCAGTGCTTAATCTCTGGATATTTTTACCTGTGGCAGCCACTGTGAGCATCCCAACAAGATCCAAGGAACTTCTTAGACTCAGTCAAAAGCTCAGTGCAATCAAAATATGAAGTAAATATAAGTGCACTGATTTCAAACAAAGAAATTCAAATTGGAACACTCTTTTGAAAAATGGGGCCCAGAAGTGGACAAAATATGTGTAAAATGAAAGTTTCTCACTTTACTAAAAATTTGACAAGGATTTGGCATTATTTGGTCTTCCATCAAACTATAGTCACAAGATTTAATAGGATATCTTTTAAGCACACTGCCAAAATCTGACCAATGATTTTGCAACAAGCTGAAAATGTATTAGTACAATAGATAATAGAAATGGGAGAAAATGGAGCTATGGAAAGAAGAATAGAAAAATCAGTTGCTCATTAAGAGGGTAATTTTACAAAGTTGCGTCTGGTTAATGTTTTTACGCACATATCTTATACCTGTTTCAGAAAGTCAAGTATGTGCATCTTTGACTTTATAAAATACTAATGTGAGTAGAGATCCAAGATGGCTGCTGGACTCGCACGTCTGTGAGCTGCTTTCCTATGCCAAAGCGTAAGGGGAAGTTACGGGGGGACCCTCCCCAGCCTAAGCAGTCCTCTTCTGCAACTGTTTCTAAGGTGGGACCAATGGATATCTTTTTGCAGCAGCACGGAGAGGCCCGATCTGTCTCCGGAGTAACCCCGCTTGTGTTGACGCCGAGACCGGAGAGTTTGGCGTCTTCCTCTGGTTGTGATCTCACTCCGGATTTGCAAAAACCGCCCGCACTCCCTGCAAACTTTCTGAACCTGTTTCAGAAAGTCAAGTATGTGCATCTTTGACTTTATAAAATACTAATGTGAGTAGAGATCCAAGATGGCTGCTGGACTCGCACGTCTGTGAGCTGCTTTCCTATGCCAAAGCGTAAGGGGAAGTTACGGGGGGACCCTCCCCAGCCTAAGCAGTCCTCTTCTGCAACTGTTTCTAAGGTGGGACCAATGGATATCTTTTTGCAGCAGCACGGAGAGGCCCGATCTGTCTCCGGAGTAACCCCGCTTGTGTTGACGCCGAGACCGGAGAGTTTGGCGTCTTCCTCTGGTTGTGATCTCACTCCGGATTTGCAAAAACCGCCCGCACTCCCTGCAAACTTTCTGAACCTCAGTGCTTCTGAAGTGGTGCAACCCGAGGAGGTCGGTGCTGTCTCTTCAGTGGGAGGGAAGGCTTTGGTTACAGACTCGGTGGTTCCAGGATCATCGCCTGAGGGAGCTGAATTGGACGTGGCAGTGAAGCTACAAACCCCCCGGGATCTAAAATCTTTACCAGGGAAGAGGAGAAGTCGGACAGTGTTTCCTGAGGCCTCGTCTGAATTGCCTTTTTTGGTGCCCTTCTCTTTGGAGCATCCTGAACGTATTACCTTGGATTCTATTTGGATGGCACTGTCAACGTTTGGTGAGTGTCTAGTATCCCAAACTAATGCTACCTTGAAGCTAATTCAAGAAAATACGGTGAAAATACAGAATTGCCAGGACTCTGTGACTCTCTTACAGTCTCAAGCTTCCTTGATGGACAATAAACTTATACAGTTGGAGGATAAGTTCAATGATGTGTATAAAGATTTGTTAGGAGTTAAATTTAAAATGGAAATGTTGGAAAACCAGAATAGGGCAATGAATATTAGGCTATTGAATTTTCTTCGCTCTCCAATGGTTACCCCTCATGATATGTTTAAGTCATATCTGATTGAGGTGTTGAATGTTCCTGAGGAATCACATCCCCCAATTTCCAAAATTTATTATCTTCCCACTGGGAAAAAATGAAAGGGCCAACTAAGGATTCTCCGGCTAATGAAGAAGTATTAGATGTTTTAAATATTTCAGAGATTTTAGATACCTCTATATCTGATACTGTGGTCCCTGCGACTTTGTTGATCTCATTGGCTTTGGTGTCTGATCGTGAGTGGTTATTAAAAATGTATTTCAAGAAGCGTACTGTCCTGTTCAAAGGGTTCACTATCCAAATGTTTCCTGATTTATCTCGAGATACGCAAAAAAACGAGAGAGTTTTTGTTGCTTAAATCAGGGGTGATTCAGATGGGTGGTCTATTTTTTTCTTAAATTTCCATGTAAATGTTTGGTTAAACTACAATCTGTATCCTATATTTTTTTATGAACCTACTAAATTAGTCTCCTTTATTAGTGCTTGTCTTTCTGCTGGTCCCTAGGTGGGTGGGTGTATTTGTAGGATATATGTATACCGGTCCTTGTGGGTTCTGCTATTCCTAATGAGTTTACAATTGTTTGTTTTTCCTTATTCATTGAGTCTCTCCAGTGTGAGGACTAGTAAGACTGGGTTTAAAATAGGTTTATGCATGTATACTATTTGGTTTGTAATTACGTGCTCAAGTCTATTTTCTGTATCAAGTATGATTGCTTGTATAATTTGTTTTTTGAAATCTTATAAAAAAATAAAAATAAAATACTAATGTAAGTGGCAGAAAATATGCATTAAAGCACAGATATTTACACATGTGCCTTCAATAACCGTATCTACTTTTTTTCAAGTATGTGTGTTAAGTGTAATATTATATAATCAACATGCATAGTTGTACTCTACGCTCTGCCCAAACTCTGCCCAATGGAGTCTGCAAACATTGCGAATAATGTGTGTACTCTTAAACTAGTCAGTGTTTTATAAGAGGTCATTTAGGTGCATAAGTGGTTAAAGGACTAAAATACCAACATAGTAACATAGTAAATGACGGCAGATAAAGACCAGCATGGTCCATCTAGTCTGCCCAGTAAGATGGCAGGAGTAGATGCACCTGCCACTCTGTGCATATAGTTGCATATTTGCTGCCTAAATCTGGGTGGCTCTTTAAATAGTTACCCTCTTATAGAGTGATTGCGCCCCTTTCCCTCTTCTCTCCTACAGATGTCACCACTGGAAATCATATCAATTCCTTACAACATCTCCAAATAAAAGCATTTAGAGCAAGGAAAAAGAGATAAAACGTTGATTGATACCATTTAGCTTTATTCTCCTTCATCTAATTATGGGGCCTTTTTATTAGAAGGTGCTATCGTTCTGCACCTAACATACCAGTAGGTGAAAAAGAGTGGTGCTTAAGTCCAAAGTCACCACGTTACCTATCAGGACCATGGACAGCATTTCACTGATAGGTAATGCATAGAACCAGTCCATAACGTGGCGTGGCAATACCATGGGTGCAGTTAGGTTCACCTGTTGAGGTGGAGATCATTGCAACCATGATAACTGCAAGTCACGCTGTTAGCATACAGTATCTAACTCAGCATACCCACTCTCTGTCCCTTACCCTCCTATTTCACTCTCTACCACACAATCCACAGTTGGCATGGAAATTGGCCTGCGCTAGCAGTGTTGGCCGAACGCTAGTAGTTACTATGGACTACAGTGCACAGTTAGTGCATACCAAAACTCATGCTAACTGCATAGCACAATTTAGAAAAAGGGGTCCATATGTATGGTTTGCCTTAGCCATACCAACATCCTGATGTCTAAGTCAGTTCTACTTTGAATGCTTAAACTGGATGGCTCCTTTCTATGGGAAAAGGACAGATAATTTTCTCTGAGGCTGCAGCGTTCGCATCAAGAACCAAGAGCTTGCATGGTTTCCACTTGCTAATAATCATTGCATTGCTTGTCAGAAAGAAGCATACTGAAGAAAACTCTGTATCTTATTTTATATGCAGCTTCCATGAGAAAAAGGACCCTCTTCTGAAAGCAAAGCACCTGTCACAATTTCCTTTCCATACCTTTAGTGGTGTAAATTCTGCCCAGTGGGGCCCCAAGATAGAAGGGACCCGCTTGCAGCGGCTCCCGTATCTTCTGAAGCGGACTTCCCATGCTCAGAGGGCCCTTTAAGAAGTGTTACTTGGGAGTCCATAATTTGAATTTCTGTCACTGCATTGTATCTTGTAATTGAAATGTACCTGCTATAAGGAAGGCACTCTGCTGAAGATCCCTTTTTCCATTTATTGTTATTATTCACAGGCTGCATCTTTCTCCATCTTAAAATGAACGGGTTTGCTTCGAAGGCAGAAAAAACAGAACTAAGAGGCAAGGAGTAGCTAAAGAGAAGGATTTATGATATCTGTGTGATAAGACCTATGTAAAATCTACTTTGTTATTTCAATACCGATAAATCAAGATTCAATCAAACAATTCTTTGAATTATTGTTGTTCGTTTTTAATAAAATAGGCTGCAACTTTCTCTTATAAACCCTAGTTTTATGGGACTTCTCATTTACAAAACTATCGGGCCGATGCAGAAAGCCGGCACTAGACCTGCACTGAAATGATTTTTTACGTTCCCGACAATGCACTAGTTTGGCTTGCTCTCCGGGCACCACATGGCTAATTTGCATATCAGCCCCGACAATATTTTGATGGCATCGGGGGCTTTTCCTGATGCCTGATCATCTGAGGAGAAGATGATCTAGGCATCAGGGAAAGCATCCGGTGCCATCAAAATACTGTCGGGGAGCATGCGTTAGAGGTTTAAGTCACCTCAGACCCTGCAATAAAAGTACTAGGTTATGAGCAGGGTGGTCAGGGTTCAAATCTCAGTATGGCTCTGTGATCTTAGGCTAGACACTTAGCTCTCTGCACTATCTGAATGTTTTAAGGCCAAAACGAGCACTTTCCTAATGCCTATTCATGCCTGCACCAGGTATAAATGTAGATGTGCCTGCAGACCTCCCCATCATTCCTGAAATCGAACAGAAACGTGTAGTCCATAGCACCTCCTCAGACACATCTCGCCTATTAGGACATCCCTGCACTGGAGATGTCTGCGAACATCATTTGTGGAATGGATTCAGAGATGTCGCCATGATTTTGACCTCCACGTGCACGTCTTCAGATGCCTTACATCACGACTAAGCCTTTTAAAATGACCTCCTATGTTAGCAAATCAAGGAGAGCCTACACTACAAAACTAACAGTCAAAAAGCGAATACAAAATCACACTTCGGGCCTCTTTAATGTGCAACTCTGAATTTTTAACCCACAGAGGAGCAATTTGGTGAATGAAAACAGGAGTCCATGTTAAAAGGTCTAATAACGTTAATATAAGGTCCCTAAGTTCTGGTAGTATTGTTTTTTCCCATGTATTTAGTCTTGATTTCCTACCCTCTCATTTGTCATGCTAACCTCAAACTGTGCTGTAAGACATCTTCTTACTGTGTTTGCCATATCTGATCAGCTTGATTGATCACCACCTTAGCCGCAGGTTGGTAATAAGCTGACTCCCACATTTCCCCTAGGGCAAAATTGGCATGACAGTACCCTAAACCAGCCATTTATCAAACTGTTCCCCAGTGGCTACTCTCTGACTGATAGGTAAGCAGACTGGCTTTTTGGTTCCCTAGAAGAACAGATTCCAGATTTCTGCAGCTAAGACCATCATTGAGGTATAATGATGAGAAATTGTACTTTAAATTGAGCTGAATAAAGGCACCAAATCATGAGCTATGATATGAGTGACTAGCATAGATCATTCCCAGAATGATATAGATTAATGCATCTTTTCCAAACTCTTTGTTATTGTGAAACCATGGGTAAGTCCTACATAGTACTACTTACATATATATCTGCTGTGTAAAAATCATGGGAATTTAGTTGATAACAGATGATACAGAACGATTGGCTCATGCAGTCTGTTGTCTTCATTACTGGAATAGATTATGCCCTAAGGGGATAATTTTACAAAGAGCTGTTTAGATTAAGGCGGCAAGAATGCACGCAAAATGGGGGCATTTTAGACATTTATGCGCATAAGTGACTACTTATACATGTAAATGAGCATGCTTGTACGGCGTTCCCTTCTGTAAAAACACGCAATGGCATGTACTTTCATTGTGGGCTTGCACAGGGGCAGAGTTTGGATAGGGTGCAAAGTTATGCACAGAAATTGTAAATTATTATAATTTTCACCCATGCTTTAGAAACCGAGGCGTGGGCATTTGCACGAGCTCTAGGGCTGCTGTAAGTAATTGCACCTTAAATTAATTCATGTTTTTGACCATTTATGCTTGTACTTGATAAAGAAAAGTAGGTGCCACCTTATAAAATCACCCTCCTAATTTCCTAGCATCCCCTTGCAGTGAAGCATATCAAAACGACTATAAATTTTTATTATTCAATGAGTGACTGAAGAAACCATCCCTTCCCACTTTGAATTGCAATGTGAAACCAATACTGATCTCCTTCAGTCAGCTGGCCCTATTTTCACTATATCAACAGACAACTGTTTGCACAAAACTTAATATTGCAAAACCGAACATCTCAAGACCCTCTGCCTTTTCATCCAAGATATCTTTATAATAGCGATTCTTGAGATGTATGGAATTTGTTGGATTGATCATAAGTGGCCTTCTGTTTTGGTGCTGTTCCTAGTACTTCTGAATTCCCATAATTGTATTGCATCTGAAAACTAATAAACCTTTTTACTTTTCTTGTTTTTTTTTCCATCCCCGCAATGATGAAGATATAGGCTAAGGCCAAGTCTCAGAATGTAATTGCTTTTTTGGGAAAATGTGATTGGATCAATGTATAATAAAGCAGAAGGAGTTCAGATTACAGGAAGGCAAAGGCACCTACCAGGATAAAGTTTGACACTGTTCAGGTCTGCAGCTGTGATTAGCAAGCAGGAATTATGAAAGTAGTTTTCTCACTGAATGGTGATGAGCCTTGTCTTGCAGAGAAAGTAACTGATGCTAGCCATCACAGCGAGAGAGAAATATTGTTGCGCTGTTTTCAGCCAAGCACATAGCTGAAAGATGTACTATTTAATAAAGGAGTTTTTGTACTTGTAATCAACAATAGAGTTTAGGTGGAGTCATGATTTTATAAAGTACATGCATACTTTGGGAGTTATTCACAATTTCTATGTGGAAAATCCAACATTTATGCACGGGAATGGGAAAGGGCTAAATTTACATATGGATGACAATAATATGTAGAAATTGCAAAGGAGTGTGTGGCAGGTGTGGTTAGGGCGTGGCCTGTGTAGGTCAAAAATGTAGATGTATAGCCCCCATTTCATAAAGGAAATGCATGTGTACGACCAAAATTGTCTACGTGTGAAACAGTTGCTCACAGGCATGCGTAGTTTTTGTTTTTTTAAAGTGCTCATTTCGGCCAGCCCTTTGCAGGAGGCATTAAGGGGTTATTATCCTTAATCCCCTGTTGTTTATTTTCCCCTCCAAATTGAAACGAATGAAAAATAGCTGTATTTATGTACAGAGTTGCAAAATGCCAACCTAAACATGTAACTTACACCTCTTGCCAAGTACCAACTCGCTTGAGTAAGTTGCCTCCACTGATTTGTAAAATGACTCTTCCGGGCCTCTATCCTGGCAAATACCCCAGGACCCTTGCACGCCTTTATACGCATTTTAGAAAAGGCTCTTCATTTGGCAGAGCCTTTCCTACAATTTCTCTGGAATTGTGTCCCTCCCAACTTCAATGTCTCAATTCCAGTCTCCACATATTATCTAAAATTGTGCTTTTAGGCGCTAATGTTTATGCAGGGTTCCCTAGCCGGCATAAAGGTCCGTGGCTTCAACCTAGCTGCTATTTTGTGCTAATATTTTATAAAGACACTTGGGCGACTATGGCAGTTTTGCTATTGCTTAGCAACTCTGAAAGCTCAGTCTATGCCTGTCTCAAAGAGGCATCTGCGGCCCTTCCCTTAACCTCCATGCTTTGGCCTTTGCCTGATCCCAAAGATAAATTTTAGGGCCCAATATTCCAAAGGGATTATCCAGTTATCAGGACCCAGTAAGCCTAATAATTATCAACACAGTGTGCTGCAGAATACTTCCTTTGGCCGCCACGGCACTATGTGAATAGTGCTGGGATAGTCCATGGGCAGAGCTGGGGGGGAGGCACTTACACAGATAGATGTAATTTGCAGTGCTATGCAGATAAGTATCCATATAACTTAGGACAGGAAAAAAGCTGTCTTCATTGAATGCAGATCGGTTATCCAGATAGTGGCTCAAACACTGACTGCTGTGGACGGGTATCAGCCTATCAGTCTTTATGACGATAATAGCAGATATTATCATTCAGAACAGTTGTCGCGGTTTCCTCCCCAGAGCTACAGTCCAGGACTGAGGTCCATTCGTCAAGCTCTGTGAAGAATTTTACAGAGTTTCTTTACCATGCATCTCACCCTAGGTGATCATATCTTGAAACCCTCTGCCTGTTCAATAGGACTCGGTTTAAATAGTAGCGATGTATATGACAAAGAAGTATGGTTTGTTTGTAGATTTCCTGAATTTTTCCCGATTTTCATGTTTTTTTTCTCTTTTCACGCATTCATTTTAAATGCATGCATTTTCAGCTTAGGACTTTTTGTGCATACAGATCAATGGTATGTGCATTAATTTGTAGGTATATTCTCGTACAAGTCATCTGCGTGCACATCCAAACAAATTGAAGGCACGCTCACAAATGCACACCCCTTCTACATAGTAGCAAAAAATTTAGCACAAGTGTATTTTCCATTAGGCAACTGATCTTCCATTCACTGGGGTGTTTGGGACTTTCAGATGGTTGCTTATGGCTTTGATTACATTATGTGCCTATGGGAAACCCTTTAATCAATCAGGCCTACTACTTTACCTTCTGTAACAATTACTTCACTTATTTCATATGGTCATTGTGATATATTATGGCGAAAACATTCAGGCATGCAATAATATGCTTATTGATCATTATCCAGTACAAAGTCTTTGTAATATTTTCTTGATGATCATGAGGAAGAAAATGTACGGCTGGAATCATCTGCAGTATCCCAGTAGCATATGTCAGTGCTTGTGGGGATCTGTTTCCTAAGACTCATTACCTTTCCCGACCCCACCCTATAATTGTGAATGACACCAGCTACTCCAGAACTAATGATCAGAGCTCAGAGACTCTTATTCCCTTCCCAAATCACATTTTTCACATATACTCTGGTGCTTAAAGTTAACAAATTGTTTGTCACTGTGAATTATGTTAGGAAGATAAATTGCTCATTAACTGCAGGTATTAGACCGTTTTTCTAGGGACTGTTGTTCCAGAACTGTGAAGAACCATTCTGTTCTCGCCCAGGAAGAAACAAAGAAAATGCAGATAGAATAAATTAATGAGCACAAACCAAAATCTTATGGTTTTTTTAACTTATTTTCTCCACCTGAGCCCTGAATTTCTCTTTTTTTCTGTAGTTAACCGAGATCCAACCCTACATGTATGCAGTAGATGAAGTTGGGGAAGAGGTGGGCAGATGAACGTTAACGAACTGGCTAGGGTTAAGGGACTAAGGGGGTATGATTTGCTTTGAGGTTGTTCACTCTCACTGCTCAGTCATTTGAGGCTCGGAGTAAAGCAAGGGCCTAAACCACCTTTTATGGCATTGATCCAAAGGAGCTGAACTGCGAACCTGCATTTTATCAGTTTCCTAAACAAATTGTTCTATGTAAAAGTTTAGTTTTGTTCTTCTGCGTGTGCCATGTAAACCATCGTGACTGGTAGATTCGGCGCTATAAAAGTGTTGTTAATAAAATAAATAAAATAAAATTTTCGGCTGAGGAGACAGACGATAGACATCACAAGAGAGTAGTTTTCCTTGGCATTCCAGAGCTCCTTTAAGAGCATGTTTAAGAAAGAACAGTGTGGTGTTTGCACGCAGTTAGCCTGAGGTTTTTGTGTGGCGCTAGAAAGTAGAATGGGGCCATGCACCAGAATCCCTCGCCACCCTTGCAGCATGCTTTGGGGCAATGACTGGGTAGGATGAAAGAGGTTCCCACCATGACGCAGCTAGCATGGGTGTTGTAACCTGCGCTACCTGTGCTCAGTGCAAGTAGTCCGGGTGTAACCTCAATGGATGGTTCGCCATGAAGTGTGGTAACTGCAGGGGGATGGATGCACCTGCCCCTGCAGTTAGTCTGAAGCCTCACGCAAGTAACACAGTCTGCACATGTGTTACCAACACAAGGCTTAGTAAACATGCCCCTTAGTCCCATCCTACTCAAAACCTAGGGTAAGTCCTTACTCATGAACCTAAAAATGTTGCAATGGACAACGAAATGCTTTCAAAACTGTGCAGAATTTACAAGAGACGTATCTGAAAGAAACTCCAAAAGCAGCCTTATGGGGGGCAATCTGAAAAGCTATTTTTTTTTTCAGGTAAAAGAGTGCTTTGCATGCTGAAATGGCCATTTAGAAAATTGCAGGCCCTCAAGTAAAAACAACAAATAATGAATAATGCTATTTTAAGAAAAAAATTAAATAATTTCACCAATATGATGAGCAAAGACATAAAGGGCCCGATATTCAAAAGGCATTTACACAGTTCACAGCCCAGTTAACCATTAAATGCCTTAAATGGGGATATTCAACAGCACTTAGATGGTTAGTGCCGTTGAATATCCCCTTCTAACTCTCCAAGGGGCCCCGATGCTATCCAGTTAGCATTGGGACATATCGGTGGTATTTCTGGGAGGAGTGGAGGCAGAGACTGTTGCTAAGCGGGCAGCAGTGATATTGAATGCAGCCCAGTTAGCGACCTGCGACTAAAAGATAGGCGAGGAAAACCCTCGCTTATCTTTAAGGCACAGGAGCTAACCAGGCAGCATGCAATATTGCTGCTCCTCAATTAGCTTTGGCAGCTTCCGGCGTCTGCGGCAATCCCCAGATATTCAATGCCGGGGCTGCATATGACCCTGACACTGAATATCCATGGTTAAGGGTGAGTAGGCAGGGCTATGCACTGTAGGGGCACATAGCCTGTCCAAATCAATATCAGGCCCAGAAATCTTATTTGACTCTCAACTGTTGACGCTGTTGAAGTGAGCAGAATGAGGGAAAACGTGGTCTTGCAAAAATTTCTGGATGTCTTTACTCTTCTGATTTTCACCTTGCTCGATGGCATTGCTACTGAGTCACTTAGAGGCCCTTTTACTAAAGTGTGGTAAGCAGCTACCATGGGATCAGTGCAAGGTAACATGGTCTGACATGGTCTCAGCACTTGCCATGGGCTAATTCAATGGTAACTGCTTCCTGCTGCAGCGGGGTAGGAACGAGATGGTGAATGGGGGAGTTATTGCCTTATTTGGTAGCTTGAACCTCAATGGTACTTCTACAAGGGGGTCAGAGCCACCATTTTTGAAATTGTCAGCAATGTGACAGGAGTGTCCAGGAGCTGTCCTGAATTACAGCTCCAAAACCTCTGAGTACTGTGGGACGAGGGGGAGGTCACGGTGTGTGAGGTAGCATCCAAAGTCATGTTCTTGAGGGTCAGGGGGTGGAAGGCAGCATCGAGAAGCTGATGCTGAATCAGAGCAGTGATGCTCAGGATTCTGTACTTTTACCATATGAGGCATCAGCAGATAGCACCAATGCACTTATCGCATTCTCTATCGATGCATTTACTGCATGGTGGGTGTCTGCCCTAGGTGGTAAATGTAGGGCAGGTGCTGGGCATGCCCCCCCCCCCCTAGATTTACTGCACAGGCTTTGCAAATAATTTTTATTTTTTGCACATAATGCACACTAAGTGCAAAGCTTTGCCATACTTTAATAAAAGTGCCCTTTCTTGTTCAGCCTCAGTGGCAGACCCTGCAATGCAAAGGGGGCGGGGGGGGGGGGGGAGAGGCTCAGTCACGAAGGAGGACCATGGCTCCCACACTGCAGGAAAGGAGATAGAGTAAGCCAACACTAAAGTGTTGCTGTGGGGCCTCCCAAATTAGCCAAATAACTCTCCTCAACATCTGGGAAGCACCTAAGCTAGTGGTTCTCAACCCAGTCCTTGGGACGCCTCTAGCCAGCCAGGTTTTCAGGATATTCACAACACATATGGATGAGAGAGATTTACATGCAGCACTTCTATCTCCTGTATATTCATTGTGCTAGTCTGAAAACCAGACTGGTGGTGGGCCTCCTGAGGACAGGGTTGAGAACCTCTGACTTAAGCACATCATCTCTTGCTGTCAGGGCCAAGTCTCACAATAACAACCAAGAAATAACACAGCTGTTACCATGAGACTTGGCCACGGCTTCAGGAGATGATGCATGAGCGCTTTTCTGGTTGTCGGGAGGAGGGTATTCAGCCACTGTATTCTGTTGAAGATGTGGGGAGCACTTGTGGCAATACTGTTAAATGGGTTGTGCATTCATTGGTGAGCATTTGGTTCATTAGTTTTCCCTTAGGAATTTAGGAGCATGTTTATTAAAGTGCGATAACAACTACTGTATGCTAAAATCCATGCTAAGTGTTTGACCAGGACCATGGTAACTGCTGCTGCATGTTAAAAATGCAACTGCAATAAGAATCCTGTTAACCATTTAGTGAGATGGGGCAGGTTTAGGACTGCACATCATGGTTAGCGCCAGTGTAATTGGCACAACCTAATCGTGCATGCTGGAGTTACCACCACCTTAGTGAGTAGCTTTAAGTACACCCGTATTAAGGGTATGTTTATTAAAGTGCACAATGGTAGCATGTGATTGGGCTGCCAAATCAGAGCAAATGGGGGGGGGGGGCATCCCCCTGTGATAGTATGATGCTAATGTGCAGCACCATGCTAACCAGCATGTGGATACCCCTAGTGCCATCCACTGAGGTGGCATTAGGTGCATCTGAATGCCATCATAATAGGCCAATAATATAGGTAAAAAGTTCCACCTAATGTAAATTCAATATCCTATACTGTATCTTATGCTCCTTCAAGTTAATCATTTATAATCAATATGAAAATGTTTTTTGTCAGACATAATAATGAGTTTGCTATAAATCAGCACCCTCCAGCTAATCCTTTTATTCTAATTGAGTGATCATGCAGTCTATTAAAAACAAAATTCATTGCCTTCAAGAAACCAATGCGTTTCGAACTTATCTCATTTAAGTTCTGCATCAGGGTAAACACTTATCTGAACGGGTTGTCATGTATCCGTTTCTTCATCAATGAGAAGGACTATACCATCTTGGAGCTCATCCGGAAAATGGATCCATGACAACCCATCCAGAACGCAATTTTTCCTACGATAGGGGAAGGTGATCCATGGAGTAGAGTTGGTGAGGGTTTCAAAACACATGCATTTTTCAATTTTCAGAATGGTGTGCGCATATCTCATCTAAGAAAGCACACACACACCTTAGGAGGTATAAAAGTGAGGACATTTTCAGGAAGGGGTTGTCACAACTTTGGGGCATGTTTACTAAATTGAATTAAGGCAGCGTGAAAAATTAGTGCATGATGGGGATGATTCCACACTAGCTCTTGGTGGTATGCCATAGTGCATGATGGGGGATGATTCCACACTAGTTCTTGGGGGTATGCCATAGTGCATGATGGGGATGATTCCACACTAGCTCTTGGGGGTATGCCAAAGTGCATGATGGGGGATGATTCCACACTAGCTCTTGGGGGTATGCCATAGTGCATGATGGGGGATGATTCCACACTAGCTCTTGGGGGTATGCCATAGTGCATGATGGAGGATGATTCCACACTAGCTCTTGGGGGTATGCCATAGTGCATGATGGGGGATGATTCCACACTAGCTCTTGGGGGTATGCCATAGTGCATGATGGGGGATGATTCCACACTAGCTCTTGGTGGTATGCCATAGTGCATGATGGGGGATGATTCCACACTAGCTCTTGGGGGTATGCCATAGTGCATGATGGGGGATGATTCCACACTAGCTCTTGGGGGTATGCCATAGTGCATGATGGGGGATGATTCCACACTAGCTCTTGGTGGTATGCCATAGTGCATGATGGGGATGATTCCACACTAGCTCTTGGGGGTATGCCATAGTGCATGATGGGGGATGATTCCACACTAGCTCTTGGTGGTATGCCATAGTGCATGATAGGGGATGATTCCACACTAGCTCTTGGGGGTATGCCATAGTGCATGATGGGGGATGATTCCACACTAGCTCTTGTGGGTATGCTAAATTGAATTAAGGCAGCATGAAAAATTAGTGCATGATGGGGGATGATTCCACACTAGCTCTTGGGGGTATGCCATAGTGCATGATAGGGGATGATTTCACACTAGCTCTTGGGGGTATGCCAAGCATCATCTCTAGTAGTTAATACGGTGACAAGTACTACAGTACACTAAATCAGCAAGTACATTTAACATGGGTGCATTTTCCACCCCCATGGAGATGGCGTTAAGTGCACCCCTGTTAACTGCAACACTGATGCTTAGCGTGCATGGAGTGCACATTGCAGCACCCACTCTCCACCTCTAACTCACCCATTCTCCACCCCATCATGCACTAGGGCATGTTTACTAAGGCCCACACCAAAAATGCTCATAGGCCGCACTACCACTATGGGACGTCTATCTAATTGAAGGGGGCCATGTATATCCCTCCCCCTACAATTGGTGCAGGAAAGCTTCACTTTAACGCAGTAAATGGACTTCAGGTGCAACTAATGCCACCTAGTGAGGTGGCATTAGCTGCATCTGTGGTACATATATGACGTGGGGTTAGTTTGGGCAACTAACATCCGTGCTAGCCTATGCCATGCCGGAAATGCCTCATTCCACCCAGTCCCCACCCCAAGATATTTTAGTAGGGTAATGTGGCTTTTTTAGAATGGATGCCCCATGCTACTTGGTAGTGCAGTCTGCTACCATGCTCTAAACCCACACTACCCTGATAGCACACTTTAGTAAAAACGCCCTTAAGTGGTTAGCATGGGACTTTACCATGCTGGCTTTTTGAGTGCATACTATCAGTTACTTTGACACCCTTAATGTGTGGTTAATGTTCCGCTGTTAGCACACTTTCGTAAATATGCTTCTTAATGAGGATAGTTATCCGAATAATGGGCTGTATACAGGGCCGGCCCATAAGCTAGGCAGTCGCCTAGGGCAGCTGAGCCTGGTGGGCAGTCTGGCTTATCCCCACCAGAAGCAGCAGTTCAGCACCACGTGGGCTTTAAAATACTCACACATGAGCATGCGATTACGTCCTGCGGCTCCTACCCCCTCCAACAGGAAGTTGCATCAGGGGAGTACAGTCCATGAGTATGTGTGCACCGAAACACTTGAAAGTCTAATATGCTGAAGCAGTGACTGAACTGCCACTTCAGCACAAGAATGATGCCACCCCCCCTGAGAAAATAGATGCTGGGGAGCGCATGGTACCATGGCCAGCAGGAGGTGGCACTGAGGGCCTGCCTAGGGCAGCAGAAACCCTCAGGCCAGCTCTGGCTGAATACTGGATTTTTTAAAGTTCTGTCAAGTCAATGCTGACTCCTGGCAACCCAGCAGCCCCTGGATTTTCTTGGCAAGGTATGACTGGAAGTAGATTACCGGCCTTTTCTTCTGAGGATAAAGTGACTTGTCCAAGGTCACAAGGCGTGCCGGTGGGAATCAAACCCTGATCTCTTTGGTACTAAGCTGTTGCTCTAACCACTAGGCTGCTCCTCCACTCCCGCCAGTGCTACATATCCAGATTTATTTGGGCCACCACAGTTGGCGCTTAAAAAGTACTGACCATGGTTGCCTTGCTATAGGCAGTATATCAAGTTAAATAAAACTGTGGCTGTAACTGCATGGTGCATGAATATTTGCCTCTTAGTAAAATATATCTGTGGACTTTGGACCCGTCTTAAAACTATCCCCAAAATATTGGCTTGACTTTCCCTTTTGTAAACAATAAGCATTCATAGATGTATATGTGCTTTTTCCTGATTATTTTATTTTTATTTTTTTAATTTTTTATTTATGAAATTTTCCATAATCCATAAAAAAAAAAAACAATTACAAGCCGTAGTGATCTACAACTAAGAAAACAATACCAAAAGAAAATACATAGATTAAATTACAAAATATTCTAGTCCACATCACGGAGGTACTTGCACATATTAAATATAAATGAAAACAAATTCAGCCCTGAATGGTCTCTAATTAAATAAATTTATTTATTTTATTTATTTATTTATTTAACATTTCTTCTATACCGCGCTATTACAATCAGCGCGGTGTACATCGAACAAAACATACTACAATGCATACAAGCAACATTGAGTTTTACATAGAACAGGGAAAAAAACATAGGATAACCGGGGTAACTATTTACAGGGTAACTATTTACAGGTTAAATTAGTATTGTCGCCAATATTCTAAGCCAATTTGGTATCATCTTCATTTCGTGAGGGAGGGACAGGCGTAAAAGTGGTGGGTGGGCAGTAGTATAGTCTAACCATTTTCTGGTTGTAATAAGGTGCTATGGTAGCTGAGACATGAGGGAAGTTTACCCGATGTGTGGGTGTCAGGGTAGTATATTGTGAATAGGTGGTGTTTCAGAGCTTTACGGAATAGGATTAAGCTTTTGATGCCACGGATTTCATGTGGAAGGGCATAAATAATCTGATAACGATATCATATCGTCAAGGGCCACTCTTTTGGTAAAGTTTGTCTCAGAATTAGACAAAGATAGAGTCCTACGAGCATATTTTAAAACAAAGGATGTAAAATTTTGTGGATTTGTGATTCAAATGTTTCCTGATGTCTCTAGGGACACCCAGAAGAGACGTAAGCTTTTCTTAGAGCAACGCCCTCGGGCTTTGGCCCTAGGTGCCTCGTTCTATTTAAAGTTTCCTTGTAAATGTCACATTGTCTATCAAGGGAAAGTAGATGAATTAGTTACTTTTCTTGACAGTAAGACCTAGTTTATTTCTTTTATTGCTTTTCTTTATGGTTCATGGTTTCTTAGTTCATTTCCTGATTATTTTAATCATTTTAGGGATGGTGTAGCTTTAATAGAGCCATAGGAACCCATTTTAGTAGTTATTTGATGGGCATTGATGAACGGAAGACCATTAATTCCAGTTGGAACTGCTGGATTCACATTTTTCTCTAGTGTGCAACTCTTATCTTATCCACCAATAACTTTTTCCTTAACAACTTCAGTTGGCAAAATGTTAAGTAATTCCACCTCATTTTAAGTAAGGAAAGATATAAAGTGGACCCTTAGAGTGGGACACAATGACATGTTTTTATTTCTATATTTGCAGGTGAGTGTGTGTGTGGGAGGGGGGGGGTATTTAGAGTGCTGGTGGAGGGGGGTAGCTTTGGTGAGGCCAGAGTCTGTGAAGGTTATGTGTATGGCTCTGTCTATATGGCTGGAAGTGTCAGGGGATAGATTGTAAACTCTGCGGGGCAGGGATTGTCTCTTACGTGTATGTGTACAGTGTTGCATGTGCCAAGTAGTAGTAGTCGTAGTAGATATATCTATTTGTGGAATATCTGGGACATGTGCATAGAGACTTTGAGGGAGAGTTGGATATGTGTGGGGAGGAAAGAGAGAGGTGTGTTTGAGAGACGGCTATATTGTTAGGTGTAAGTGTATGGGGGACTCTGCATGTATGTGGCAGGGGGTGGAAATGGGAGAGGGGTGTGTGTGTGTGTGTTGAGGGGTGTCTATGCATGGGTGTTTGCAAGGGATATGTCTGTGGAAAGGTGGAGATGAGGTGGGGTAAAGGGAAGATGGTACAAGATGTATATGTTTGGGTAGTGAACATGCAAAAGTATATTAACATATGTATATGGAGGTCAGTGGTTCATGTGTGTGTTAGGGTGGGTAGGGGTAAACCTGAGGGCAGAGAAATGTATGGGTACCTGTGGTGATAAGGAGTATTGGTGTGAATGGAGGAGTGTATGGGGGGGGGGGTCAGGAATAGGGAATAAGTGTGTGTGTGTGTGCATGCATACATGTGTGTGTGTGCACCCACATGTGGGACAGGGAATGCCATGGTATGTGGGATCTCTATATGCATGTGTGTGTGTGTGTGTGCACCCACATGTGGGACAGGGAATGCCATGGTATGTGGGATCTCTATATGCATGTGTGTGTGTGCTGATGTGTGCATTATAGAGACATGCACTTCACACTCTTTGTCTCATCCATCCCCTTCAATGATGCCAAACTTCCCCAAACCCTCTCCTCTCCCTTATAGTCTGTTCACTCTTGTCCTCCCCTACTCCTTGCTGTCCCCTTCCCCTCTCCCTATTTCCCTCCTTTTCCTTCTCCTATCCCCTCATAGCCTCCACCCTTGCCCCTGTTCTCCTCACTTCTCCTCTTTGAACCCCTATTCCCTCCCTCATGGGCATAGTTTGGGGGGTGAGGGTGGGCATTGCTCCCCCAAATGAGTTGCCCCGACAATGGCTGCAATGCTTGTTTGCCCATGGGGATCCAATTTCCTGCGAGCAGATAGAAGGAGAGTTTGCCATGATCGCAGCCATCCCCTTCTCTTCTGCCCACAGGAGATTGGATTCCTACAAGCAAACAAGCTTTGTGACCATCATCACAACTCCTCGTTTGGGGAGGGGGCAATGCCTGTGGGCAGAAGAGAAGGGGATTGCAGCAAAGTCCCCTTCTATCTGCCCATGGGAGATCGGATGCCCCAGAGGCAGAAGAGAAGGTGCAGCCCAGAGACAAGCAGTCTGCCCATGGAGATCCAATCCCCCATAGGCAGAGGAGAAGAGGGAAGCCCAGTGGCCTGCAGCATAATAGTTATGCGTGTGGGGGGGGGGGGGAGAGTTAAAGTGAGGTAGAGAAAGTAGGGACAATTTAAGGGGGCAGGGGGCCTATTTAAAAAAAGTAGCATGGGGGGATTTTAGGACAGGGGATGGGAGTGTTGGGGGGATTGATGAAGGGGGAAGAGTCTGGAAGGGTAACAGAGGAGGGGAGCCAGCAAGAGAAAGGTTGAAGGGGAAGAGAAGGGAAGAGTGCAAGGTGTTGCCAAAAAGTGCATTCTCCTCCCCTAGAACATACACAAGTACCCCATCCTCACCCCCACACCACACACACAGACATCCCACCTCTGCACAACAGACACGCACACACAAACAGACACACACATGGGCACCTTACCTCCTCACCATACACACACAGGCACCCCACCTTTGCACCACACACACATACAGGTACCTCACCTCTGCCACACACACACAGGTACCCCACCTCTGCGTGACAGACATGCACAAAGACAAGCACCCCATTTCTGTACACCACACACACACACACACACACACAAGGCACCCTCTCTCTGCACAAAAGATATGCACATACACATGGGCACCTCACCTCTGCACCATACACACACAGGAACATCACTTTCATACCAAACACACACACAGGCACTCCACCTCTGCACAACAGACATGCACACACACAAACATCCTCCCTCTGTATGACAGACACGTACACACACATGGGCACCTCAGTTCTGCACCATACACACACAGGCACCTTACCTCTGCACCACACACACACACATACAGACACACACATACACCCTTCACCTCCATATCAGAAGGTACCCCACCTCTGTATGACAGACAGATACACAGACACACACACACAGGCACACACACACAGATACACAGACATGCACAAATACAGGCACCCCAGCTCTGCACAGCAGACATGCATAAACACAGGCACCCTCCCTTCACATGACAGACATACATACATACATGGGCACCTTGCCTCTGCACCATACACACACAGTTACCTCGCCTTCATACCACATACACAAATACAGGTACCCCCTTTTGTATGACAGAGGCACACACACATGCCCCACCTCCGCATGACAGACACACACAAACATAGCCACTCCATCTCTGCACGAAGGGAGAAAGGAAAAGAAGATGACCTTCTGCAGATGAGCACACAAAAGAGAGCAGCGGAAGTAATGACCACAGCCTGCCAGGTGTTAGGTAAAATTCTTTATTAAGGTCCTTAATAAAGAATTTTACCTAACACCTGGCAGGCCGTGGTCATTACTTCCGCTGCTCTCTTTTGTGTACTCCATCTCTGCACATCAGACACACACACATGGGCATTTCACCTCTGTACCATACACCCATAGGAACATCACTTTCATACCATACACACACACAGGCACCCCACCTCTGCATGACAGACATGCACACACACATGGGCAACTTCCCTCTGCACAATACACATACAGACACCTCACTTTCATTCCACACACACAAATAAATGCACCCCACCTCTGCACCACACACACAGATGGCCCGTGCCCCACCCACACAAAGGCACGTACCACATCTCCCACGCACAGACAGGCACACCACAATTGCACCACACACATGTACAGACACTTAATATCTGAAGCTATAACTGTTATTATCTATATTTCTGTCTAAAGTTGCCACATGGTATAGGAACTCTGGTGCTGGTCTCCTGAGACTTGAGAATATGAGACCAGTGTGAGAGACAATGGAGGGGGGGGGGGGTGGCAGGAGGAGTTCACAAGCACTAGTTCTTAAGAATTTGGTCTGGCTCCTAATTCCACACAAAATTTGTCAAGTCCTGCAATAGAGGTACAGCAAGTTTGGAATTTCGGTACCAGCTATAGGCTGCACAGCTGCACAAATATTAATGTCACCATGTGCACTTCTCTGCTTGCTACTGCTTTTACATTTGCTGAGCAGTAACATGAGCCACTGTTCTCTCTGATCCAACATGCAGACAACACTGCCTCTCCCCCTGGTATGCCCCCTCCCTCAATCCCGGTGATTCTTGTACAGAGATGGGTTGCAGGGAGAGTCAGAGTTGCACCTAATCAGCAGCATGGCCACCTCTGATCAAATGGCACTGAGATCGATGGAGGAGGAAGACTATGCGGAAAGGCAGCACTACCTGCATGTGGGATCGAAAAGGCTTGTGCATCTTATGCTACTGTTGAGCAAAGATTAGGTAAAGTGTCACCTGCCTCCTCTATATCTTGTGTTATACTGCATGCAGAGTCTGGCTTGTTGGGGTTTCAATTTAATTTTATCTACATATTTCTACCGAGTTTATTATAATTTATTTTGTATTTAGTGAGGGTCTAATTGTGTTTTTCTTATACGACTGAGACCAAGTATTCCATTAGCATGGAGATTCTATGTAGGATCTGTAGTAATCTATGGAGAATCGCCAATGCAAAACCAATTTTTAAAAAGGGATCCAGGGGTGATCTGAGAAACTATGGACCAGTGAGCCTGAGGTCAATACCAGGAAAAATGGTAGAAACCATCATAAAGAACAAAATTACTCAGCATGTAGATAGTCATGGCCTAATGGGAGACAGCCAACATGGCTTTAGAAAAGGAAGATCTTGTCTTACTAATCTGTTATGTTTTTTTGAAGGTGTGAATAAACAGGTAGACAAAGGTGAGTCGGTTGATATAGTGTATCTGGACTTTCAGAAAGCCTTTGACAAGGTCCCTCATCAGAGACTTTTGGCAAAACTAAAAAGTCATGGGATAGGAGGCAGTGCACTATTGTGGATCGGGAACTGGTTAAAAGATAGAAAGCTGAGGGTAGGGCTAAATGGCCAATGTTCCCAATGGAAAAAGGTGAATAGTGGACTACCCTAGGGATCTGTACTGGGTCCACTGCTTTTTGACATATTCATAAATGACCTGGAAAAGGGAATAACTAGTGAGGTTATCAAATTTGCAGATGACACAAAACTGTTTAAAGTTGTTAAAACTCAAGAGGATTGCGGAAAACTGCAGGAGGATCTGGATAAATTGGAAGACTGGGCATCCAAATGGCAGATGAAATTTAATGTGGACAAGTGCAAAGTTATGCACCTAGGAAAGAATAACCCACACTATGGTTACACAATGCAAGGTTCCACATTGGGAACCACCACCCAGGAAAAAGATTTAGGCATCATCGTGGATAACATGTTAAAACCCTCCGCCCAGTGTGCAGCGGCGGACAAGAAAGCAAATAGAATGCTAGGTATCATAAGGAAAGGAATGGAAAATAAAACAAAGGATATTATAAGGCCTCTGTATCGTTCCATGGTACGACCGCACCTTGAATATTGTGTGCAATTCTGGTCGCCCTATCTTAAAAATGGATATAGCGTTATTAGAAAAGGTACAGAGAAGAGACACCAAAATGGTAAAGGGGATGGAAGGCTACTCCTATGAAGAGAGGCTACAAAGGGTAGGGTTCTTCAACCTGGAAAAGAGACGGCTGAGGGGAGATATGATAGAGGTCTATAAATTAATGAATGGAGTGGAACGGGTAAACATAGATCAATTGTTTACACTATCAGAATATAGAAAGACTAGGGGATATATAATGAAGCTACAGGGTAAACTATTTAAGACAAATAAGTGAAAATATTTTTTCACTCAACGTGTAATCAAACTTTGGAATTTGTTACCGGAGGATGTAGTAAAGGCTGTTAGTGTAGGGTTTAAAAAAGGTTTGTTAGTGTAGGATTTAAAAAAGGTTTGGATAAGTTCCTGGAGGAAAGGCCCATAAACCATTATTAAAAAGGGACCCAGGATATCAATCTTGACCCAATACAAACACTGTGGAACCTGTGTCTCTTGGGGATACTGTTAGGTACATAGGATCTAGATTGGCCACTGTTGGAAACAGGATACTGGGCTTGATGGACCTTGGTCTGACCCAGTATGGCATATCTTATGTGCTTATGTTCTTATGTTCTGGCTTGTTCAGTTTTCCGAGTAGGTGAAAGGATGTTCTAAGGCCCACTGCAATATTTATGGTGCTGCTCTTTTCTGGGCAGACTCCTTATTACATTAATTTTAGAAGCTGGTTTCATTATGGTATGGTAGATTTGCATTATAGGTCTTCAGTGACTCGAGTAAGGTTTTGTGTGTGTTCCCAGTCTGCCTGGTACTGGAGAGGCTGTTAATGAGATGACACCGGAATCACATTTTTTTTCCTTGTATGTTGGATTCTATGGTGAAATGTTCTAGTTCTGCTCTGTGCTATTTTTGGAGGAGGAGTTTCATTGGATGCAAAATAGATGTTCAAAAAGAAAAAGAGAGAACCATAGCACAGTTTCTAATGCCAAAATTATAATTTATTTTGGTGTTAGAAACAGTGCTATGGTTCTCTTTTTCTTCTTGTCCCTTGGTATGTGAGCACCTTACATTGCCTTTGTTTTTTGCAGAATATATATTTACTGTTGTCAGTAGTTTTTAATCTTACCATGCCAGGATAAATAACTAAACAGCTACAATTTTTCCTTCATTTTAATTACAAGTATACAGTATAACCTGGGAATATGGTTCTAAGAACATAAGAACATAAGATATGCCATACTGGGTCAGACCAAGGTCCATCAAGCCCAGTATCCTGTTTCCAACAGTGGCCAATCTAGGTCATACGCACCTAGCAGTTTCCCCAAGGGACACAGGTTCCACAATGCTTGTACTGGGTCAAGCATTGATATCCTGGGTCCCTTCTTAATAATGGTTTATGGACCTTTCCTCCAGGAACTTGTCCAAACCTTTTTTAAACCCAGCTACACTAACAGCCTTTACTACATCCTCCGGTAACAAATTCCAGAGTTTGATTACACATTGAGTGAAAAAATATTTTCTTTTATTAGTCTTAAATAGTTTACCCTGTAGCTTCATTGCATGTCCCCTAGTCTTTCTATATTCTGATAACATAAACAATCGATCTACGTTTACCCGTTCCACTCCGTTCATTAATATATAGACTTCTATCATATCTCCCCTCAACCGTCTCTTTTCCAGGTTAAAGAGCCCTAACCTTTTTAGCCACTGAAGAAGCCCTAACCTTTTTAGCCACTAACCTTTTTAGCCACTAAAGAAGATTCTCTGCTCCCTCTTTGAGTATCTTGTGGATGCCCGCTCATCCCCCGCCTGTTTGTTATACTGACTTCCTATCCACCTAGTGTTTTTTTAAGCTAATCATAATAATGATATGCAAATATGTACATGAATATGCAAAGATGCTGCTCCATCCTTTGCTCCTCCAAATGAAGCAGTCAAACTACGCTCATGCTTCTCCCTTCTCGTCTTAGACCCCCCTCTTCTTACCCACCTCATCTCTCAGCTCCCTTCTCCCCCTTCTTTCTCTGTCCTCCTCCTCATCTCTATTACCCCTCCTCCCCTTCCCTTTCCATACTCACTTCCTAGCTCCTCTCCCTCAGCTACTATTACATACTTGAAATTAGGTCCCATCAGTTCTGTTCAGGTGATAGGGCTGGAGCTTTCTGCAAAGTACAAGCACAGTCTGGTTTTCTCACCGGTTGGGTATGAGGTACATCACTGGCTTCTTCTCATGCTACTGCAACAGGAAAGCCTTCAGCGGTTGGGTCCCTGCTGGCATAGTGAGTTTTTGCCACCACGGTCTCTCTCCTCTTCTAGTGTTGGTGGGAGCTGGGTCCTCCCCAGCACACTAATGAGGTTAGCCATTTTTCTTGTGCCTTTCCAGCCTTCCCCACCTCATTGGTCTTCAGCTGATGGGGCCTGACCTCCCTGCCACTGACTGCTCCTTCATTGCTATTGTTCTGTATTCAGTAGTTGTCTGTTTGAACTTGTGCATACAAATGGATGGACCAACAGACAGACAGAAGTCCACGCGTACTGACCTTCAACAATAGACGGTTCTCTTTTCTGAAAAACAGGCCTAATAAAACCAAACACACAAACCCCCCTTTAATGGTCACTACTTGCCATGTGTGCTTTTCAAATCCAGTTTAGGATTATTAGGGCTATCCATTTGATGATCCGAAGTACCATTAAATGGATCAGCTTCAGCACATTGAACAAACAAACCTCTTCCAAAGACAGAGAAGCTGCAAAACTAGAGGGCATAACATGAAGCTACAAGGTGGTAAATTGAAAGGCAATGTCAGGAAATACTTTTTCACTGAAAGGGTGGTGGATGCTTGGAATGCGCTCCCAATGGAAGTGGTGGGGGCAAATACAGTGACGGAGTTCAAAAGGGCATGGGACAGACACAGTGGATCCCTTTACAGCAACAAGAAAATATTAAAATAATCTGAACCATCTAATTCCTTAACATACAGAGGTATACTACATGGAGTGGCGGGATCACCCCTGGACAAAGACATGGGGATGGGGGGACCTGCATGAAGCAGCAGGTGCACCTACTCTTGGCATCATACTGGGCAGACTAGATGGACCATACTGGTCTTTATCTGCCGTCATTTACTATGTTACTATGTTACATTACAGAGGATGAAGTCAGGTGAAGCAGTGTGGGGTGAACATACAGCCCTTATGGAGAATTCTGTTACATCTTGAGAATATTATGATGAAATGCAGTCTGTTTTAAGCAGACAGAATTACGATATACACATTCCTTTTATTTTAAGCCAGTCCATTCTTGGTGTCTCGCAGGTCTTTCTCTCCAGCTCGGAACATTATGCCTCTTGTTTTATTTCCTCTGCCCTCGAGTTTCATAGCACCCAGGAGCGAGTCTGATTGAGAGGTACAGTAAATTCAGTACATTGTGGCTTTAGAAAACAGTTCAGTTCAATTAGGAAATCTTGGTCCCAGCAGACTGCCATAAGTGTGCTTCACCAGTCTGGATTTCTTTTTTCATCATGCAGTGCCGGTCGGGTCACACCCGGGCAAATGTCTCAGACATGAAAGTATGCTGACAACATTTCTGAGTGTAAACCTTCAGCGCTGTATTCTTTTGTTATCTGAATGATTCAACTCACACCCTGCTACAAGCTGACTGACCTGCACGCTAAAATTGAGTATCTGTGAAAGTTAACACTGAAAAGATTGCCACTGGGTTATATATTACTGCTCTTTATAGAGAGGTGTTCTTGTGTTGCACCAGTCCTTACCCAGAATGCCTCTTGTCTAATCCAGACTCTGTGCATTAAAACCTCTTTATAAAGGACACAGTTGTAAATGAAAGTATTTAGTGTGTCCTTTGCACAAACGCTACTCTGTGCATGAGACAAGCCTATGCTGACTCTTGGCGATCCAGCAGTCCCTGGGTTTTCTTGGCAAGGTATGACCAGAAGTAGATGCCAGGCCTTTTTTCTCCGAAGCAATGGAGGGTAAAGTGACTTGCCCAAGGTCACAAGGAGTGCCAGTGGGAATCAAACCCAAATCTCTTGGCTGCTAGGCTACCCCTCCACACACTGATTATAAAATGCAATAATTGATGTACCTACTGGCAAAATGTAGGCAGTGCCAGGTGCTTGGGAACTCTGCCTCAGTGACATTAGATAGTTTCACAAGATTGCCACCCTACCCTAAAACTGGCCCTCCCAATATGAACGGCTGATGCAGATTTTTTATATTAGTAAATTTGCTCAATCATCAATCAGGCTTAATGACCTATTTAAGCAATTTACAGTAAAAAAAATGTTCAGAAAACAATTGAAATAAATTAAAACATAACAAAGGTACAAATAATAAAATAAAAACAAAACAAATCAAGATAAACAAAAAACACACTAAAGCAGGAAGCCCTTCCAGTTAATTTCTGGTCATCTCTAAATTCTGCTCGAAGGCCTGTTAGAATCGAAGAGGCCAATATTTAGTGGTGGCAGGTAGGTGCTTTAAACAAGATATTCTGTGCCAGAACTTAGTCATCCTCCAGCATTAAATATCTACTTTTGCCAGACAGCGTCATCGCTATCCAGTCAATGGCAATATTCAGTCACTAACCAGATAGTGAAACCAGTTAAAGTTAGTGCAGCCATTCACCTGTCCTAACTTTAACCCGTTTAGCTATCTGAATAGGGACTGAATATCGTCACTGACCAGAGAGCAACCAGGACCACCTCCGATCCACCCACAGACCCCCCCAGTTTTAAGCGAGCGTCTTTTCTTTGGTCTGTGGGGATATTCAACAGCACTATCTCGATAGTGCTGCTGAATATCAGGATCACCAAGTTTTAGCTAGTTAGAACATAAGAAATGCCACACTGGGTTGGACCAAGTTCCATAAAGCCCAGTATCCTTTTCCAACAGTGAGCAATCCAGGTCACAAGTATCTGTCAGATTCCCAAAAAGGCACACAGATTCCACAATGCTTATCCCGGGATAAGCAGTGAATTTCCATGGTCCTCTTTAATTATGGTGTATCGACTTTTCCTCCAGGAACTTGTCCAAACCTTTTTTAAATCCAGCTACACTAACAGCTTTTACTACATTCTCCGATTACGAATGCTAGTGTTTGATTACGCACTGAGTGAAAAAATAATTTTTTCATATTAGTCTCAAATGGGTTACATTGTAGCTTCATTGCGTGTCCCCTAGTCTTTCTACTTTTTGATGGATTAAACAACCGATCTATGGTTACTCATTCTACACCATTTGTCAGTTTATACACCTCTATCATATCTCCCCTCAGCCATCTTTTTTACAAATTGAAGAGCCGTAACCTTTTAAACCTTTCCTCATTGGGGTATCCTTTCATCCCCTTTACCATTTTGGTGGCTCTTCTCTGTACCTTTTCTAATTCTGCTATATCCTTTTTAAGATATGGCACAGAACTGTACACAATATTCGAGGTGGGGTCGCACCATGGAACAATACAGAGGCATTATACTACCCTTGGTTTTATTCTCCATTCCTTTCCTTATGATTCCTAGCATTTTATTTGTTTTCTTGGCTGCCACTGCACACTGGGCAGTGGGTTTCATTGCATTATCCATGATGATGCCTAAATCCTTTTCTCTTTGTGGTGGATCCTAACGTGGAACATTGCATCGGCCCATCCATTGTGCGAGAATGCTGTTCGCACAGGGCCCCATGCTTCAGGGGGCCCCACGCCAACAACATCCTACAAATGCTGTTCGACTTCTGACAGGGCCGGCTTCAGAGGGAGCCAGGGAAGCTCGAGGCCCCGGCTCACATCTGTACAGCCGCCGAAGTGAAGAGCACCGTTTTTCTTCACTTCAGCAACTGTGCTCTAGTGTAGGCTACTGGCGTGCCAGAGGTTAAAGGGCATTTCCTGTTTCCCAACACTCAGCACACCAGCGGACTATACTAGAACACAGCTGCCAAAATAAAGAAAAATGGCACTCTTCACATTGGTGGCTGTACAAAGGTGAGCCAGGGCCTCTCTGGCTCCCTCTAAAGCCAGTCAGAAAGGCTCAGGGCTCTTCGGGTGGGGGGGGGGGGGCTAGGACTGGAAATGGCTGATAGGGAGGCTAGGACTAGAAATGGGCTGATGGGGGGGAGCTTGGACTGGAAATGGGCTGATAGGGGACTAGGATAGGACTGGAAAGAACAGATGGGGGACTAGGTTGTGAAATGGGCCGATGTACTTTGTTTTCCTTATTTTTCTGGGGGCCTGGATCAGCATGGCAGGGTTCCTCTCGTTACTCCGGGTAGGTTGATATGGGGAGCTGACTGGTTTGCAGGCATGCTCTCAGGCTGGGGGGGGGAGTGGGCATGAGCGCGTTGGTGGGTGGGGAGAGAGGGGCTACGGGTATGCTGGTAATGTGCGTATAGGTGTGGGGACACAGATGGTCGAGTGGTCGGATGGAAGCAAACTGTTGGGTGGGCTTGAGATGTGCCATGTTTTTTTAATTTGCCAAGCATTTCTCATGAGGGATCTTGTCAAAGGCTTTTTGAAAATCCAGTTACACTATATCAACAAGCTCACCTTTATCTACCCGTTTATTCACACCTTTAAAAAAAACAGATAAGACAAGGCTGTCCTTGGCTAAATCTATGTTGGCTTTCTCCCATTAACCATGACTATCTACATGTTCAGTAATTTTATTCTTTATAATGGTTTCTACCATTCTGCCCGGTATCACTGTCAGGCTCAGCGGTCTGTAGTTTCCCGGATCAGCCCTGGAACTCTTTTTAAATATTGGCGTTACATTGGCCATTCTCTAATCTTCAGGTACTGCAGATTATTTTAATAGTAGTTCACAGATTATTAATAGTAGGGCTGCAATCTCATATTTCATTTCTTTCTACATCTTTGGATGTATACCATCCAGTCCAGGTTAACAGGTCTGTTTTTGTGCCTTTTCTGCAGTCACAATGTCTAAGTAACACAAATGTACATATTTGATTCCAATAGAAAAGGTATCCATCCATAGTACCTGTAGCCATAAAAAAAAATAATACACACTGATTTTTGTACCCTCAAGGAACCCTTATTTAGCTGGAAAATAAATGCTTAAATTTAATATGTATAAACAGAATAGAAGTCCTAATGATAATTCAAATAAGACTGAATATCAGCACCTAATGGGTATCTGATAAGATTCTGTATTATGAGCAAAGGGTATAAAGGCAGTCATAACTCAATATGATCTTGTTGCCAGTATGAAAACATTTTTTCAGCATGTGCTTGGTAGTAGATATCAAACCGTTTCATGAAGGCCTCAATGTGTACAAATGATTATAAGGCTCCTATGGCCTGAATCCAATCACCTTATGATTTTCAGTTTTGAGAAAGTAACCAAATTTCATATTGTCAAGTTTGATTGCTCCTTCAGTATACAAATTATATTGAGCACCTGACACAGTAGAGGACTATAAAAGTAGTGTCCTACTTTTGGTCTACCCAACTATTTTGGTTTGTCCTTTAAGAATCTATATACTTATAATAAATGAAATGAAATGCTTACAGTCAAAGATTCTTTGTTATCATTTTTGGCATCATTTAGGAAAAGTGATTTTATGATTTTATGTTATTGTACTATCTTCTGTTTTATGTGATTTTGTATTTGACTGTGTGTGTATTGATGTAGATTGCATGAATGTATTTTTATTTTGTAACCTATAAATATAATAAATGACATGAAATGAAGAAGTTTGCCAATGGTAAGATAGCACTTTTTATCCAGAACGCCTTTGATGTCTTCCTTGTTGGCTCTGTGAATCCTAGGCATACTGCACATTCTGAAACCTAATCCACACACAGTACTACCCTCTCCAGGTCTTACCACCTAGCTTTATAATCATTTAAACTGCAGCCTGAACCTCTGCCTAGTTAGGTCACATGACCTTGCTGCTGGAACATACCCGGCCACCATCAGCCAGCCAGCATTGACCTAATTATTTTATGGGGAGTTGTATTCTGCTGGTTCCCATCTGGTTATCTGGCACAGGTTAGACACGTGCAATAATTAGCAGGCATTTGGTTCACTTGAACACCTTAAGAATTTTAGCACGCACAAAATCAAATGAATGCGCAATAACCTATGAATTAACATGTGCGTAATCGATGTGCATGTCTTAAAAAGTTCTAATGTATAAAAAAAAGTTATTAAACTGAATGGGTGAAAAAAGAAGCCTGAAAATCAGGCAAAAAAGTCATATGAACTGAAAATATTTTGCCCATCCACCTCCCTAGCTCAGGAGGCTAAGCCCCATCAAGTGGGCCTATTAGTCAGGAGCTTTTAATGGCTGCTAAGGGCTTTCGGTGCTAAGAGTGAGTCATGCAGACATGCTAAGCAGGGCACCTTCCAAAGCTCTGTCAAACCAGGGATCAGAAATCCCCTCCCAGTCTTGTGTACACAGGCCATCAAGGGAAGCCTGAACTAGAAGGAAAGAAAGACAGGCAAACTGAACTTTCCACTCTTGCCATCAGCTCTGCACAGCTGGGTATTTATTTATTTACTGAGGTGTGACTGAAGTGTCAGGAACTCTCTGTGTACTTAAAGGCACATGAGAATAGCATCAAGATAATTAATAATCACGGTGACTGCATAATTCAGCAGAAAACTCACTGCATTTACTGTTATTAACTTACATTTGAGAGTTAAATATCCCGGCTTTCATCTTCCAGTGCCAGCTCTCAACTCTGTGCCTTCCGCCCTATGGCTGGAATATACTTCCTGAGAGAGAGATGCCATGTTCAAGTCCTGCTTAGACTCCTTTCTTGAGATGACCTTTAAATCTTAGTCCGCCTCTCCCCCAGATACTAGCTTTGTTGATTTTCACCATGTTTGCTGTAATAAATGGTTCTGCGTTGTCCGTGTGTCCTGACCAAAGTGTAAGCTCCAAGGATTGGGACTGTCTCGTATGTATATCTGCCTAGTGTTGCATATGGCTAGTAACACTATAGAAATGATAAGTAGTACTGGTATATATGGGGTTCAATATTCAAAAGGTTTGGTGCCATCAGGGTGAGTAAACCATGCGTTTTCATAGCTTACGTGCGCAGATGGGCCTTTACGCGCAGACTAGTCAGGTGCTCTTCTATAAGTACACACATCAAGCTGATGATGTATACTTTTGTTGTGGATGTGGTCAGAGACAGAGCGCAACTTTACCGGCGTAAGTTATAAAATGCTATAACTTATGCGTGTTCTTCACAAATCTAGGTACGCACATCAACAGACTTATCTGCAGAAGTCCCACTGAACATTCAAATAAAGTTAAATGCACAGCATTTATGCATTTAACTCTCCCACTCACTGGCTTAGTGACTATTGGTTTCTGTGTTTTTAAAGAACAGAGATATTTGCAGAGATACAGAGACCAAATCTATGAATGAGAAGTGTATTAGCCAGTCTGTAACTGCCCCACATTAAATTAAAAGTTATAGTAAGGATACTAGGTTGTATCCTGTGATGTTACAAGTTATGTATTAACTTCCTTTCATACAGTAGAAATGTTACCATGAACATAGCAGGTTATTCTAGGATATGTTATAATGTTTCTTCTACAAATTTTATATAAATTAATACCACTGGTAATTATCCTATCCATATCTTCTCTTCCCTATATCATAAGCCATTCTTTCTGTAACACACGACATTCCCAAATTCAGCCCTCAGTGAAGAAACATGGAAGGGGTCTTGTTAGCAATGTAGTTTGAAGGGCATTTTACTCATTAGGATATTCGTGATTTTGCTAGAATGATATTACTGACTGTGTGAAGGCGCCCTCTATTGCTCACAGAAAGGATTTAGGTTGTTAGGAATGAAAGACGGCGACGTTCATGGCATCTTTTAAAAACGCAAGTCCTGGGAAAAGCAAAATTACATTTTCAATGAAATCATCTTAAAAGTTCTTGTTCTGGTACCACTAAGGCCTTAACTTTGAAAGATCAGGAGCAGCCAGGTGCAACTGGTTATCTATGTTACACAGACCACGATTCCCTTTAATACCCTGTGTTTCACAGGAAACAGACTATTCTGGATATTTTTGGTTTTAGTCAAATTGTAAAACACAGAGATACATTTCACCTCATAAAAATAAAATTGTCATTGGTCCATTTGCTGGATTCTCATTCCAGATGGACTTGCAGATCCCAAACTTTAATTTGTTATGCTTTGGCCAGTGTTCTGACCTCAGTGACTCAAACATTTGATCTTACAACTCTCGGCTTTCTTTATCACAGGCTCCTGAAAAAAACATCATAGTTTCAGAGAAGGGTTTTCCTCGAGATTCATAGTAAAACTATGTTATAGGGGAGAAGAAAAAAAACTTGAGTATTACACAAGAAAGGCATACACAGTAGTCTAGGTTTTTTGGCAGCGGCTGGTTTGATTATTGCTCTCCAGAGATGGAAGGGGAGGGCTTGGACCAACCTTTGCTCCAATCTGGGCTATTTTTAACTCTTTCCATACTACATTGCTTCAAGCAAAATCTTCATTTAAATTTATGCATCTAGATTATATATGTCTTAAAACAACTACTCCTACATTTAGCTCTCATTTTTCTGGATCACATTAATTTAAGGTAAATGGTTCTGCTATACCAAAACCTTATTTTGTTCTTGTTTGGAGAGTGAGGTTAATTTTTGCCTGAGGAAAAAGCATAACAGAAATATATATTTCCCTTTTGGAACACCATTTATAGCAGTAGGACATGAAATACTCAATTAACTCATGGAGTGTTAAAAATATAGTTTTCTGACTTTTTGAGGTAAAATCCAGTTTTTTTTGTGGCAGAGAGGTACATCGTAAACTCTAATGACAGTTACTAGGATTACATCTTTATTCAAATAATGAACAAGACGGGGAAAAACTAAACCAACATTTTAATCTTGTAACTTATTGCTGTTGGCATGAAGTTTATTTAATTTACATACACAATTAAAAATGCTTTGGTTAATTCTCTAAAGGCCACCCCTTTTATCCACACCCCTTAGTGTGCTAGATCTCTGACTGGAAAAAAAAATCAGTTTTAGTTACCTAATTCTGCTATAAAAGATAGGGAAAGGAATAGCCAGCAGAAAAAAGGGGTGATAGTGCCTCTGTATAAGTCTTTGGTGCGCCCTCATTTGGAGTACTGTGTGCAGTTCTGGAGACCGCACCTTCAAAAGGATATAAACAGGATGGAGTCGGTGCAGAGGGTGGCTACTAAATGGTTAGTGGTCTTCGTTATAAAGCATATGTGGACAGACTTAAAGATCTTAACATGTATACGTTAGAGGAAAGGAAGGATAGAGGAGATATGATAAAGACATTTAAATACCTCCATGGCATAAATGCACAAGAGGAGAACCTCTTTCAATTGAAAGCACGCTATGCAATGAGGGGATATAGGATGAGGGTAAAGGGGGATAGACCAAGGAGTAATATGCAGAAATATTTCTTTTTGAAAAGAGTGGTAGATGCGTGGAATAATCTCCCAGTGGAGGTGGTGGACATGAGGACAGTATCTGGATTCAAAAAAGCATGGGACAAACACAAAGGATCTCTAAAGGGAAAAAGGGGACTGTTGTAGTGGTTGATATGGAAGGGCAGACTAGATAGGCATGTGGTCTTTTTCTGACATCATGTTTCTATGTTTCCAATCCCTCTTTCTTTGACTTTTGTTTTAGGTCAGACTAGTGGTGTAAATTCCACCCTAGCCCCAAAAATATGGGGACGCTGAAGTAGGAAGATGGTTCATGTGGACCAGTGACTCTACCTGCACTGTAGAGGTGAAGGCTGAGTGCGGCAACCAGCAAACTTACTTTAAACTATTTCCAATGCTGCCTCCCACTCCTGCTGCTTTCTGCTTATAGCTTTTCTGGCCTAGCAGCTGGAACCTCCCAATATTACTGCAAGACGTCAGCCTGGCAGTGGGTGGTACAGACTGATGCGCCAGAAAGACCTTTTTTTATCATAAAACAGCAGCAGCAACAGGAGGCAGAACAGGAACCCCAGAGGATCCCCCAAACTATAGGGGGCTCTGAGCAAACGTTTTGTTTGGGGGACCCTCGTTAGGACTTACTCAATGGGTCAAATCAAATTCCATGGGTTATCAGCTATTCACTACCTGTCCATTCTTAAATAAACAGAATATTAGCCAGTACTATTCCAATTATTTACAAGTCATAGAAGAATTTGCTCACAGCATTTGTCCAGTTCACATCTTCTTAATTGTAAAGAAGATTTGAGAGGGAGAATATTCAGCTGGATGCCTTCCGCTATGTCTGCATCAGCTCAGAAAACTCCCCTGTTCACCTTCATTGGTCTCCTACCCCACTGAACTCATCTGTGGTTGGGCCCTCTGGTGGAGGTCAGAGAGCAGATGGAAGGACACAAATAAGCCCGTTATTCTGTAAGGGAAGAAGGGAGGGTTTAATAATGGCTTACAATTCCAGCATTAACCGTATAAAAACATTTTAGTAAGTAATATAAAACATTTACTTAATTAAAAGAATACAATTATTAAACACACTCTCTTTCACCCTGAGCATATGCACTAAAGAGGAATCTCGGAGATAGGGTGGCTCTCGAGAGTCCCATGTTGTTATTTGATGGGCACAAGTGGAGCAGGGCTGGCCGGAGTTGTCCTGATATTGAATTGGTAGCACGTCAATGTCCATTATGATTGTACTGCATAAGAACATAAGAAATGCCACGCTTGTCCCATGGTAAACAGTGGATTTCCCGGGTCCTCTTTAATAATGGTTTATGGGCCTTTCCTCCAGGAACTTCTCCAAACCTTTTATAAACCCAGCTACACTAACAGCTTTTATTACATCCTCCGGTAATGAATTCCAGAGTTTGATTATGTGTTGAGTGAAAAAATATTTTCTATTATTAGTTTTAAATGGGTTACGTTGTAGCTTTCATTCCGTGTCCCCTGGTCTTTCTACTCTTTGATGGCGTAAACAACAGATCGATGTTTACTCGTTCCACTCCACTCATTAATTTGTGGACATCTGTCATATCTCCCCTCCGGTGTCTCTTATTCCAAATTGAAATACCCTGACATTTTAAGCCTTTACTCATAGGGGTGTCTCCATCCTCTTTAACATTTTGGTGGCCCTTCTCTATAACCTTTCTAATTCTGCTATCCTTTTTAAGATATAGCAACCAAAAGTAAATAAATAAGGGCACAGCTGTATTGATCATCATCTGGAACATCTCCCCCCCCCCCCCACCCCAGCAGGTGTCCCAGTGATATTTATTTATTTAACTGGTTTTAATATACTGTACTATTTTTCTACCAGTCAAAACGGTTTATATCAAACAAGGGGGCATGCAGGTTAAATCAAACTTCTTGAACGTAGAACAGAGTATAATCGGGGGTTCGAGGGAGCATGTAGGATTGTTATAACATTAGAACTTATTATACAATGAACAAGGCATTATTAAAGAACTTACTATATAATACACAAGGCTTAAAGAAATAATTAGTGTAAGACAGAACAATATGTTGGATGGCTGGTTAGAGGAGGAGGGGATAGGGGCATGATCTGCAAGAGTGGCGGGTGTTCCTGCTGAGAGTCAGTTGGAGGGGATGTGCCATTTAATAACTTTTGAAGCCTTGATGTGACTGGATGCTCCATAGTGTAGGAGGTAGAGTGTTCCAGAGGGTGAGAGTGTAGAGTTCGAAGGCTCTCGTGCAGGCACGTTGTGTGCTCTTATGTACTTGAGGTGGCAGAAGAAGAAGGTTGAGGATGCTTTGTCTGTATGGTCTATTGGAGTTACGGCATCTGATGAGCATCTGAAGGTGCTCGGATGTGGTGTTACATGCCTTGTGGATAATAGTGAGAACTTTGTGTTTGATTCTTGATGATATGGGAAGCCAATGGAGGGATTTCAATATGGGAGTGATTTGGGTGTGTCTGGAGGCTCCGACAATGTTGGAGTGGTGGTAGTTTTGGGAAGTCCTTTAAGGATGGAGTTGCAGTAATTGAGGAGAGGTGTAATGGAAGCCTGGCAAACTGTGCAGAAGCTCTCAGGGGAGAGGAGGGGGTGTAGGTTGCGGAGGGTACTGAGCTTGAAGTAGAAATTCTTAGTGCTGTTTTTTTATGTGTGGTTGGAAGTTCAGAATGACACGAGGTATTTAACTTGTGACTTGACCTGTAATTCGGTGTCTTCAATTTTGATGGAGGAGGGTGGTGTGAAATTGGGATCCTTGGTAACATGAAGGATCTCAGTCTTGTTGAAGTTAACTGCAAGGTTGTGGTGTTGCAGCCAACAGACTATTTCTTTGAAGCAGGCAGTTAGGTTGGAGTAGTCAGGAGCAATGGTGTGAAATGGAGTACTGTAAATATCATTATATTATCTGCATATAGTTGGTAGCCAACATTGAACTTCTGAATTGTGGAGCAGAGAGGCCTGATGTATATGTTGAAGAGTAAAGAGGAGAGTTAAGATCCCTGAGGAACTCCTTGTGATAGTGAGTAAGATGCTTAGGTTCAGTTTACTTATCTGTTGAGTCCATTGGGAGAGGTAGGAGTGGATCCACTCAAGTGGCTTGCTTGAACCCCAGTGTTATTGAGCTGGTTGAGTAGTGCCTGGTGGGACACTGTATCAAACGCTGCTGAGATGTCTAGGAAGAGCAGCATGAAACCAGTGGTGGCTTTTTCAGATCCGGTGATGAGCGTTGATATGAGTGAGGTGAGCAATGTTTCGACGTTGTGGAAGGGGTGGAACCCATGTTGATTTCTGTTCAGAGGTGCATGATATGTACAAAATAAGAATGTAGGCTTAGCAATTCAAGCCTAGACTCATGATAATCTCTGACAAATCAAAGGTTGTGTGCAAATGTGAAAGATGCAATATCAGGTATGTTTAATAAGTATGCCCAAAAAGCAAGATGCTTAATCTATCAAACTCAGATCAAGCTGGGGCTGTCCCATTATTTCAGCTGCTCTTGCACCCATTTTACATAGAAACCTAGCAACATAGGTCATCTGGTCTTTGTCTCCCATCATGTTTCTATCTAGTCTGCCCTTCCATATCAAATACTCAAGTCCCTTCTTTTCCTTTAGAGATCTTCTGTGTTTGTCCCGTGCTTTTTGAATTCAGAAACTGTCCTCATCTCTGGTAGACAATTCCATGCATCTACCACTCTTTCAGTAAAGAAATATTTCTGCATATTACTCATAACTCTATCCCTGGCCGCCACAGGCAAAAGTGAAATTTGGTATTTCAGGAGAAGTGCCCAGGTAGCGGCTTCTACTGAATATCTGATTTTAGCTGTGGCTGCTGCTTGGGACCGTCTAGTTTCATGATTATTACATGTGCTTCCTTATTAGTACTTCAAGTCCTTGATAATAAAATTAGTTCAAATTGTTATGCTTTTCGATTAAATCAGTAATTCTACTCCTCTACTCTGAAGACCCCATTTTGACCATATCTGCTTCAGGTGAATGTCCAAAAAGAAATCCAACCTTTTCAAATAGCCAACCCATCTGCACAACTCAAATATGAAAAATACAGAACAAAGATTTCAAAAGGGAGAAGGGGGTGAAATAAGAAGAAAGGAGTTTAAATTCAAACTAATCACAGTATTGCTTCATATAAGTGGGCTCTCCCACAAATTCCTTCATTTAAATCTATTGGAGAGACTGAATTTATTCTGAAAATCCATAAAATTTCCAGTTGTAGTAACAAGCTCTTTATCTCTGAATCTGATATCCTCAGGCATTAAGGGACATGTACTAAATCCTGCACCATTAACGCACATGAAGGGTGCATTACCAGAATAGAGGGCCCATGTTAGTTAAAATCTCTTTATTAGTATAGACAGAAGAACTCAACCATGCAAACAGTGATACAGAAGTCACAGGAAAGCACAGTTCAATTTGACCCACAATAAGAAGATAAGAACACAAGAAAAGCCATACTGGGTCAGACCAAGGTCATCAAGTCCAGTATCCTGTTTCCAAAAGTGGCCAATCCAAGTCGCAAGTACTTGGCAGGTTCCCAAAAAGGCACACAGGTTCCACAATGCTCATCCTGGGGTAAGCAGTGGATTTACCAGGTTCTTTTTAATAATGATTTATGGGCTTTCCTCCAGGAATTTATCCAAACCTTTTTTAAATCCAGCTACAGTAACAGCTTTTACTATACTCTCTGGTAACGAATTCCAGAGTTTGATTACGCATTGAGTAAAAAGATATTTTCTCTTATTAATTTTAATGGGTTACATTGTAGTTTCATTGCATATTCTCTACTCTTTCTACTTTTTGATGGTGTAAACAACTGATCTACATTTGCCAATCCACTCCATTCATTAATGTATAGACTTCTATCAAATCCCCTCTCAGCCGTCTCTTTGCCAAGTTGAAGAGCCCTAACCTTTTAAGCCTTTCCTCCTACAGGAATCCTTCCATTCCTTTACCATTTTGGTGACTCTTCAATGTATCTTTTCTAATTCCACTATATCCTTATTAACAACTTTAACCTACTTGGATCAACTATCAATAAAGAAGCAACAAGCAGTCAAGAAATCTGATGACACATTGCTCTTGACAGAATGCCTATGAAGGACCTAGACAAGATTCTCAAGATCAAAGATGTCTCTCTCCATGCAAAGATTTGACTTCTTCAAGCCATGGCATTTTCAATAATGTCAAATGGATGCGAAAGTTGGACAGTGAAAAAGATAGGAAGAAAATTGATGCCTTTGAATTATCATGCTGGCGATGAATACTGTGTATATCATGGACTGCCCAAAGAATAAACCAGTCAGAACTAGAGGAGATCAAACCTAAGCTTTCTTTAGAAGCTCAGATGACAAGATTTTGACTTTTATACTTTGGGCACATCATGCGAAGAGAGAGATCATCAGAGAAAGACATGCTTGGCAAGGTAGAAGGTCAACGCAAAAGAGGAAGACCAGCAATGAGATGGATCAATACAATAACAGCAGCTACGGGTGCCAGTATGTCAACAATGAGCCGCCTGATTGAAGACCAAACACAATTTAGGACAACTATCCAGAGGGTCACCATGAGTCGACACCAACTTGACTGCACTTAACAACAACAATATCCTTTTTAAGATACGGTGACCAGAATTGCACACAATATTCAAGGTGCAGTCACACCATGGAACGATACAGAGGCATTATAATATCCTTGGTTATATTCCTCATTCATTTTCTTATGATTCCTAGCATTCTATTTCAATGTATTATCCGCAATGACATCTAAATCCTTTTCCTGGGTGGTGATTTCTAAGGGTCGTACCTTGCATCGTGTAACTAAACTGTTCTTTCCTAGGTGCATAACTTGGCACTTATCCACATTAAATTTTATCTGCCATTTGGACACGCAGGCTTCCAATTTATCAAGGTCCTCTTGCAATTTTTCACAATCCACTTGTGTTTTAACAATTTTGAATAATTTTGTGTCATCTGCAGATTTGATCACTTCACTCATTATTCCCTTTTCTAGGTCATTTATGAATATGTTAAAAAAGCAGAGGGCCCAGCACAGATCCCTGTGGTACTCCACTATTTACTTTTCTTCATTGAAAAAATTGTCCATTTAGCTCTACTCTCTGCTTTCTGTCTTTTAACCAGCTCCTGATCTATAATACTACACTGTCTCCAATACCATGACTTTTTAATTCGCCAAGAGTCTCTCATGAGGGACCTTGTCAAAGGCTTTCTGAAAATCCAGATACACTATATCAACCAGCTCACCTTTGTCTACCTGTTTATTAACACCTTCAAAAAATATAACAGATTAGCAAGACAAGACTTTCCTTGGCTAAATCCATATTGGCTTTCTCCCATTAAACCATGACTATTTACATGTTCAGTAATTTTATTCTTTAGAAGGGTTTCTACCATTTTGCCCAGTACTGACGTCAGGCTCACTGGTCTGTAGTTTCCAGAATCGCCCCTAGAACCCTTTTTACATTGGCTACTCTCTAATCTTCAGGTACTACAGATGATCTCAATGATAGTTCACAGTTTCCTAATAGTAGTTCACAGATTACTAATACATAATTTAAAATATTATTGTTCCACCCCACACCCCTATTCCCCCTCTACTATTAACCCTTTCCAGGCCGAGCCCAAAACTCTTGGGATCCAAAATTCTGACTAAATATTCCTATCAAATGGTATAGAATATATGACCATAGCAGAAGGAAAATCACTATTAGAACATATTGAATAAGACGGGTACAATTTTCCTGAAATATGCAAAAATTAACCAGGCTGCAGAATGTGGATTAAAAATTTAAAGTAGGCCTTGAAAGGGTTAAGGAACTACTCAAAGTGTTAAGGATTAGCAAATAGAGAGCATCAATAAGAAGCACTCCCAGACCGTGGGTACCATGACACAGTACCGGGAGTCAAAGGCCCTGTGAACATTTGAGAAAACCCAACCCCTCTGCCCACTCCTGCCTCAGCCCCCACTACTCCCCTCCCCCCCCCCCTGTCACTCACCCCCTACCAAAGCAATCCACATTAGCTGTGAGAAAGAAATAGATGAGATGACTAGTTATGCCCAAAAAGGGGAGGGGGGATTCAGGTGACAGGAACTGCAGTCATCCAACCTCCCCCTGTGCTAAAGCCGCCCCACCCCTGCACACACTCCATCTGCTTTCCTCCGGTCCCCACCAAGGCCGTCCTATGTTGCCCACCCCTGCACAAACACACTCTGGTACCTCTAGTTACACTATTAGGAGTCCCCTATCCCTGAGCTCCTTAACTGCCCATAATTCCCCCCTCCAAATGGTGTGTCAAACCCCCAGGCACCTTCCCAACCCACCTAATATCCTTCACTCCACACAGTGATTCAGAACCTGACTGCTAATTCTGGGAGACAAAGACAGGAGGTATGGACCCCAAATTCCCAGAAAGTTCTCCCAGCTCCGCCCTCGACATGCAGCCCTTTTCTGCTCCAGGAGCAACAGATTATGCAAGGCTGCTCGCCAGTGCTACTCCAAAGGCCCCCCACCCCTTGCCAACCAATCACAAGGAATACTCTTGAGTCTTGAAGGACTAGAAAGGGGGGCTGTTACTTCTGGAGAGAAATCTGAAATTGTGAGTATATACTTCTGGGAATTTTTCTGAAAGGAATTTTTTTTCTTTTAAAGCTAATTAATCTGTGATCCCACTATTTTTTGTTAAATCAGTCAGGGCCTAGTAGCAACAGTTTAAGATTCAATTTAAAACACAGAAGAGAACTTTCTGGTTACCTTTCATACCCAGTAGGGAGCTGTAGTTTAAATTTCATAGTCACTCAGGGCCTAGCATCAGCAAAGTACTTTTAGTTTCAAATTAAAACACAGAAGAGAGCTTTCTGGTTAAATTTAGAATCCAGCAGAGAGCTTGTAGTTTAAATTTCATAATAGGTTAGAGCCTAGCAGCAGCAAAGAGCTATAATTTAAATCAAATCAGAATATAGCTTACCTCAGCAGCACAGGACAGGGTACTGTGTAGCAGCCCTTTTTTAATAAGTGTTATATCCATCCCTCCCTCCCCACACCCACCCTCCCCTGGGATAATCACAGCTTTATAGGTACTTGCACAACTTAAAAGACAGGAGGTGCTCTCAGGTGAAGCTCATTACCCAAATCAGTCATACACTAAGGACCTGAGATTAATTAAGCTTCAGGTGAACAAGGTATATTAAACTTCTTAGGTACAGTTTTAGTGGTATAAATATCCATAGCACCCTTTAGTACATAAAGAACTTAAAGATCTAAACACAAACTTAAAACTAAGATGCAGACAGCAGTCCAGCAGCGGGATGTGGGCTTTCCAGTCTTTTGCATTGAGTGTCACATGTATGATTTTCTCCCAGCTGGTGAGAGGTCTTACGTGTGCACTAGGTGCAAGGAGCTCTCTGCTCTCAGGGAACGAGTCCGTTCTCTAGAGGCTAGAGTAGCAGACTTGGAAAACATAAGACAGACAGAGAGGTACATAGACGAGACCTACAGGGATATAGTCCTGAAGTCCCACCTCCAGTCTGGCAGCATCCCTGTTGCCATGGAGGAGAGAGGTCACGTGACAGGAGAGCATCACCCTGGTGTGGCAGGAAGTGATCCTGTAACTAGGACCTGTCCTCCAGGTGATGTAAACCCCTCTCGCACCGAGGAGTTTTCTCCAGGGCCAAGTGCCCATGAGGGAAGGGTTAGGACAGCAGTTATAGTTGGTGATTCGATCATTAGGCATGTAGATAGCTGGGTGGCTGGTGGACGTGAGGATCGCCTGGTAACATGCCTGCCTGGTGAGAAGGTAGCGGACCTCACACGCCACCTAGATAAGATCTTAGATAGTGCTGGGGAGGAGTCTGCTGTCTTGGTACATGTCGGTACCAATGACATAGGAAAATGTGGTAGGGAGGTTCTGGAAGCTAAATTTAGGCTTTTAGGTAGGAAGTTGAAATCCAGAACTTCCAGGGTAGCGTTCTCCGAAATGCTTCCCGTTCCACGTGCAGGACCCAAAAGGCAGGCAGAGCTCCGGAGTCTCAATGCGTGGATGAGACAATGGTGCAGAGATGAGGGGTTCGGATTTGTTAGGAACTGGGGAACATTCTGGGGAAAGGAGGGGCTCTTCCGAAGGGATGGGCTTCACCTTAACCGGGATGGAACCAGGCTGCTGGCATTAACCTTTAAAAAGGAGATAGAGCAGCTTTTAAACTAGATAATAGGGGAAAGCCGACAGTCGCCCAAGAGCGCATGGTTCGGAAGAATGTATCCTTGAAGGATACTACAAAAAGCAAAGAGGTTCCAAAAAAGAGTAAAGTAGCCCAAATGCCCTCGAGTATGGAGCAGACAGAGCTTAAAGATCCCAAATTACCCATGTCTACCAATAGCCAAATTAATATGAATAAAATACAGTGTCTAAAATGCTTGTATGCAAATGCTAGAAGTCTACAAAACAAGATGGGAGAGTTAGAATATATAGCACTAAACGAGAGGTTAGATATGATTGGAATATCAGAGACATGGTGGAAGGAGGACAACCAGTGGGACACTGTGATACCTGGGTACAAACTATATCGTAATGATAGAGCTGATCAAATTGGTGGAGGGGTTGCGCTCTATGTTAGAGAGGGCATTGAGTCAGAAAGGATTAAAGTTTTGCAAGAAACAAAATTTGCTGTAGAATCTCTATGGATTGAAATTCCATGTAAAAAGGGGAAGGCAATGGCAGTGGGGGTGTACTATCGTCCGCCTGGCCAGAATGAACAAATGGATGATGAAATGCTCAAAGAAATCAAGGAAGCTAGCAAAGGTTACAGTGCAGTAATAATAATGGGTGATTTCAATTACCCCGGCATCGACTGGGTCAGTGTCACAACAGGACATGCTAGGGAGATAAAGTTCCTAGATGAAATAAATGACTGCTTCTTGGAGCAGCTGGTTCATGAACCGACCAGAGGGGAAGCAATATTAGACCTAGTCCTTAGTGGAACACCAGATGTAGTGCAAGAGATAAGGGTGTTGGGGCCACTTGGCAATAGTGATCATAGCATGATCACCTTTGATTTAATTAGTGGAGGAGGGATAGTAAGGAAATCCACAGTACTACCCTTTAACTTTCGAAAGGGAGACTATGATAAAATGAGGAAAACAGTTAAGAAAAAACTAAAAAGAGCATTTGCAAAGTTTAAAGACGTACATCAAGCTTGGGTGTTGTTGAAAAATACTATCTTGGAAGCCCAGACCAGCTGTATTCCACGCTTTAAGAAAAGTGGAAGGAAGTCCAAAAAACTGCCAGCATGGTTTAAAGGTGAGGTCAGAGAGGCTGTTGTTGCCAAAAAAACATCTTTCAGGAAATGGAAAAAAGAGCCAAACGATGAAACCTGGAAACAGCACAAGCACTGGCAAGTCAAATGCAAGGCATTGATAAGGCAGGCAAAGAGAGAATTTGAGAAGAAGCTTGCTGCGGAAGCAAAAACGCGAAATAAAGACCTTTTCAAGTACATTCATAGCAAAAAACCTGTGAGAGAGTCAGTTGGTCCATTAGATGATAAAGGGGTTAAAGGAGCACTAAGAGGCGACAAGGCGATAGCGGAGAGACTGAATGAATTCTTTGCTTTGGTCTTTACTGAGGAAGATGTAGGGATGTTATCCATGATTGAAGTGGTATTTAAAGGTGCAGAAGAATTGAAGGAAATATCGATACATCGGGAAGATGTCTTACAACTATTAGATAAACTGAAGAGTAGCAAATCACCTGGGCCGGATGGTATACATCCAAGGGTGTTGAAAGAACTGAAATTTGAGATTGCAGACCTGCTATCAGTAATCTGTGAACTATCATTAAAATCATCTCTAATACCTGAGGATTGGAGGATCGCCAATGTAACACCAATTTTTAAAAAGGGTTCGAGGGGTGATCCGGGAAACTACAGACCGGTGAGCCTGACATCAGTACCGGGAAAAATGGTAGAAACCATCATAAAGAATAAAATTACTCAACATGTAGATAGGCACGACCTAATGGGAGACAGCCAACATGGCTTTAGACAAGGAAGATCTTGTCTTACTAATCTGTTATGTTTTTTTGAAGGAGTGAATAAACAGGTGGACAAAGGTGAGTCGGTTGATATTGTGTATCTGGACTTTCAGAAAGCCTTTGACAAGGTCCCTCATGAGAGACTTTTGGCAAAACTAAAGAGTCATGGGATAGGAGGCAGTGTACTATTGTGGATCAGGAACTGGTTAAAAGATAGAAAGCAGAGGGTAGGGCTAAATGGCCAATTTTCCCAATGGAGAAAGGTGAATAGTGGTGTACCCCAGGGATCTGTGCTGGGTCCGCTGCTTTTTGACATATTCATAAATGACCTGGAAAGTGGAATAACGAGTGAGGTTATCAAATTTGCAGATGACACAAAACTATTTAAAGTTGTTAAAACCCAGGAGGATTGTGGAAAATTGCAAGAGGATCTTGATAAATTGGAAGACTGGGCATCAAAATGGCAGATGAAATTTAATGTGGAGAAGTGCAAGGTTATGCACCTAGGGAAGAACAACCCAAACTATGGTTACACGATGCAAGGTTCCACATTAGGAACCACCACCCAGGAAAAAGATTTAGGCGTCATTGTGGATACCATGTTAAAACCCTCGGCCCAGTGTGCAGCGGCGGCCAAGAGAGCAAATAGAATGCTAGGTATGATAAGGAAAGGAATGGAAAATAAAACAAAAGATATTATAATGCCTCTATATCGTTCCATGGTGAGACCGCACCTTGAATATTGTGTGCAATTCTGGTCGCCGTATCTTAAAAAGGATATAGCGATTTTAGAAAAGGTTCAGAGAAGAGCCACCAAAATGGTAAAGGGGATGGAAGGTTACTCCTATGAAGAAAGGCTAAAAAGGTTGGGGCTCTTTAACCTGGAAAAGAGACGGCTGAGGGGAGATTTGATAGAAGTCTATAAATTAATGAACGGAGTGGAACGGGTAAACGTAGATCGATTGTTTACCTTATCAGAATATAGAAAGACTAGGGGACATGCAATAAAGCTACAGGGTAAACTATTTAAGACTAATAAAAGAAAATATTTATACACTCAACGTGTAATCAAACTCTGGAATTTGTTACCGGAGGATGTAGTAAAGGCTGTTAGTGTAGCTGGGTTTAAAAAAGGTTTGGACAAGTTCCTGGAGGAAAGGTCCATAAACCATTATTAAGAAGGGACCCAGGATATCAATGCTTGAACCAATAGAAGCATTGTGGAACCTGTGTCCCTTGGGGAAACTGCTAGGTACGTATGACCTAGATTGGCCACTGTTGGAAACAGAATACTGGGCTTGATGGACCTTGGTCTGACCCAGTATGGCATATCTTATGTTCTTACGTTATGTTCTTATGTACTCTTGCGTGCCAGCAGGAAAGATTGCCGGAACCACACAATCTCCAGGCCCCTCCATTCCCCCTCGACCTCTTTTGCATCTAGGATCACTACCTGGGGGGCCCATGTTATTTTCTGGGGGGGGTGCATCTCTCTACCCCTGCAAGTGGCATTAAGTGCACCCATGCTAAGGGCAACAAGCACGGTTAGTGCAAGATTCTAACACCTAAGCTAGCTGCGACTTGCCATCAATGCCTCCATTCCACCCCTGGACCATGTAGTCCTTGCCCCATCACACACAACCAGGGTAGCATGGGATTTTATACCTGAGAATCCATTCTAATTTTTATTGTGATGCCCTAACTATGCACTGAACCCCACACTACCAGGTGAGGTACATTAGTAAATATGCCCCTAAATCAATGATGAAAATAAACATGTGTTCAACGATTTGGTTCTAATACAACCAATGTTGTATCATCAGAACTTCCCCTAATATTTAACAACTGTGATACTCTATTAGCTATATTTTTGCTTTACATTTAGTTTCCCAATATATAAAAGTGAACATGGGCAAATTATTATGTGAATTGAAAAAGGAGTAAGGCAATTGGTAGCATGTGTTATCAAAAATTCCTCTTTGAAAGCAAAATTACACAGATTCAATGCATTTGAAAATATCAAACAACTATGGCAAGGAGAATGTCCAAGTTCTGTACATACATCCTCACAACCAGCCCCTTTCAAAGCTAAGGACACTACAAAGGTCATTTTAGAAGCTCTATTTGGGGATTGAATGTCTGAAAACGGTCACATAAATGCAAATTATGGAGCTGTCCCTGGAGCTATTTTAGAAAACTGGGTATATAGATGTCCCAGGTGTGAGAATATCCAGGCAGCAGAGAGGTGTGGTGGAGGGGTGCACCTCATGGAGCAAGGGATTTGCACACCACGGTGAAATTTTCGAACAGCACAAGCATGTCAAACCCTGGGTGTTGAAGCATCTATACCTATACCTGCTCCTGACCATGAATAAGATGCAAAAAACTTCTTGTTTCATGGCTGAAACATTTCCAGGGGGAAGAGCAAATTGTGCTTACATCGCAGCGGTTAATATTTCTCAGCCAAAGAAATCTGCATATAAATACATAATCCAAACTTATTACTGGCCTGCTGCCACACATTTACAGTACATATATGAAATGTCAGGGCAGGAGGTGCTAGTCTCATAGCATAGACGTCCCCTTCTGACCTACCAAGGTTGCGGTGCCCATATACCCAGTTCTGCGGGCATGTACTTTGGGAACTTCCACATTTGTAGAATGGCCTACACTTGTGCACATACCCAGCCTTGCTATCTGCATAGAGCAAAGTTACTGGAGCATTCAGTTTTTGGGATGGTGACAGCGATTTCAGAAGGCGCTGCTGCCACTCGCCTGGTTTGTGGAAATTCTGTTCTGGATGTCTCAGATTCTTCCTAGAAGTTCCTTCTAAAATGCCACTTTACATGATCTTAAATGTTGCGGTCTCAGTCAACTGCAAAGGGCATAGCTGTATGAAAAAATCCAATACACCAAAAGTATGTGGCAATGCTCCTCTAGTGCATGGCAAATCTCCAGGATCATTGGAGATGACCTATGAAATTTATACAGTTCAAGAATCTCTCTCCTTTCAATTGCTGAATATTTGAAAACGCAAATTCCAGTACAAATTAAGGGCACAAGTATAATCTCTCTCAACAGCAAAATATGGAAAACCATGAGACACAAATCTGCCATATTTGATGCTTTGATCTTGAAATCCGAAGTGTCTTTATACAGCCACCTCGACTGGTTTCTCTGAACTTCAGTGAATGTGCACTTTTGGAATCTAATAAAGAAGTTTTGTTGGACAGGCTTCCTGTGCACCAAAGTATCAAAATCCAGCATTCCTTTTTTAATAGTGATATCCTGGAATAGAATACTTTGCTGATCTCTGTTCATGGAAAGAGAGATGGCTATCCCAAAAGTCAGGAAGCCTATGAACCAAAATTCATTTTCACTTTAGGAAGCTAGAATTCATAATGACAGCTTATGAGATTAAAATAGAATTATTCTAAAGAGCCCCAGTGTGTGCTTTGTCAGGAAAGAAGCACTGCATGGTGTTTCAAAATGTTTTAAGTATGGTTTAGAACTGGGTTACCCAAACCTATCCTGGGGATCCCCAGCCAGTAGGGTTTCCATGATATCCACTGTGAATATGCGTAAGATAGATGTGCAAGTAATGGAGGCAGCGCAAGAACACCTATCTCATGAATATTCATTGTGGATATCCTGAAAACCCCACTGATTCGGGAACCACTGGGTTAGGGTAAAACTACTTGTATAATCCAGTGAAGTTCCTGATATAGTGCCTGTTGCTCACTCTAAGACAGAAGACTAGTTATATTGATGGATTGCCCAGATGAGACAGACTGGGGGACAGAGAAGCAGTGATGTGCCGCAAGGGGCTCTTCCCAAACTGGGGTTTGAAAACAAACAGGAGTGAAGTAGAACAGACAAGGGCTCTATGATAAGAAATTGGTAGCATGTAACTAAAGAAAATAGGAGACAAAGAGAGAAAAATAGAAAGCAAAGGAGAAATAAGCCCTTATCATGAATCACTAAAGCTTTGTGGGAAAATTCAAGGTTGTATCCGAATCAGGTGAATCCCAGCCTGCTTTGAGTCATTCACTTCTCCTTTTCTCTTGTCCCTGACTTGCTGGGGGATACACCTAAATTTTGCCCCACAAATCTAGGGAATAATCCATCAAATTTGCCATGGACTTCCCAATTGGCAGGAGATCTCTATCCCATCTGTCCCCTATGGACCTACCTCTTCTTATCATACAACCCCATGGAATCCACTTTGGGACTGCTTTTCTTTTAAAAAGGCACAGCAGATTGTTTCAACAGACTCGCAGACAGCTTGCTGTGAATCTCTCGTATTAGCGAATCAAGCAAGAGAGGTGTGTAGGCCTGAGGAGGTGCCAATTCCAGAAAGCTAGCCAAGAAACGTATTAAGTTAGTTCAATAAAAATGTATCACCTTCTATTATTTTTGTTTGTGAGCTCTTTTTGTAACCACTCCACTTTGTACTAGTTCACAAACTTAAAGAAAAAAGGTTATTTATTTTTCCGCTAAGTTACTACGGTGTGACCTGGTACAATGGGAAAACAACAGAGGAAGGGGGAAAGTGCAAGTTGGGAATAAGAGAAGTACAATAAATTCCAGTTAAGGACAGCTTCTCTTGAAACTGTAGATTCATTTTCTTTGGTGATACTGCATTAGACCCTCTAGAATTTTAGGACAATTTCCAGCTTCTGAGAATGCCGCGCTGCTCATCGACATGTTCTGAATTTGTGGTTACCCTGGAGCTGTCTGAACCTTCTTTTAAAGCTCTGTGGATCTCTTTAACCCCTGAACCACATCAGAATAAGGCTCGGAGCTAATAACTGTACAGCAGAAGACCACTCCAGAAAAATGTTTACATTTATAACTGCACATGTAGGATTTCCAGTTCAACTGTTTGCTAAACTTTTATTAGTCCCACACTCGGGAGTTAATTTATTGAGCAAAGAAGCGGCCAAAAAGGAAATGATTTACAGTGGAAGTGTAGAACTGGCACCGAATTGGCTTTTGGAAAGGGAGGAGGGGGAAACTTTCTGGTGCACTGTATTTCTTTCGAAAGTAATTTCTTCATAGTGCATTTGTAAATCAAAAAAACATTCAAATAAATTAAAAATTCATACTGTGGGTGACAATAATGGCATAAAATGAGAGAAAATGAAGTTGAACTAGCATATAAGACTTAATGGAACTGTCTCTCAGCTGATGATATCATCACTTGATTTTCCTCATTGGCTAATCGTGTAGTAGAATAGTGATGTCATTAGTCGGTACCTATCTGTCCATGTTTTGGGGATCTGAGATGTAGAAGGTGCCAGAACCACATTCTTATAACTTTCACGTATAGAATAATATTGTAAAATATGAGGAAACAAAAAGGAAATAAAATCTTGCAAAACAAATAGATAATCAATGAATCATTTAACCTGTGCTCGCAATCTAGTTCCGGTCACATAGTAACATAGTAAATGACGGCAGATAAAGACCAGTATGGTCCATCTAGACTGCCCAGCAGAATGACAGGAGTAGGTGCACCCCTTCCCATGTCTTTGCTTAGTGGTGCACTCACCAGGAGCAGGTGCACTCCTCCCCATGTCTTCACCCCTCCCCATATCTTTGTTTCTTTGTTTGTTTAGGGGTGAACACATCGCTCTTCCCCCCATCACACCGCCAAGAAAACCCAGGAGCTTCTGGGTCACCAGGAGTCAGCATTGACTCCAAGGCACATATTGCATTTGCCCTTCTATGTCAGAAAAGTAAAGAGATCTTTCTTTTTATTTAAATCTTGCTCATACCTTTGTAGTTCAAATGCAAACTCTCCACTTAGCACGCTGTTTGGCTCTTTTGTGAGAATTTCCATAATCTTGTCTAGAAGCCTCCCATTTACAAAGCGGATCCTGCTCTTCTTGCTTATTAGCCATGCAAGGATACATAAGTCCCAACCCCCGCTTCCCCCTCCTCACCACCACCACCAGGAATGCCTTTGCTCAGGTCAGGTAAGGTCAAGTAAGCTTATGTGTTTACAAGCTCAAAGGCACATTTTAGATAGGATGGGGAGATCAGAATTGAGACCTCGAGATTGGGATGTACTCAGTTCCGGCAGGTTTTTTGAAACAGCTCTGCTAAAGGTGAAGCTGTTTCTAAAATATACAGAAGGAAGGGCAGGAATGTATGGGGGATTTTTATCCAAGTGCAGCGTAAGGAGCCATTTCACGAATAGGAAACATCACCGGGAAAACTCCTCAAGTTACACGTGTAAGTGCCAGCATTTTGCAACATGCTCGGGTAAATGGTGGCACCTTTATAGAACATGTGTATCTCAGCCATCTTGCAAACCTAGACATGCATATGCTGCTAGCTAACCACAGACTAAAGGAGCAACCTAATGGATAGAGCAGAGAGCGAGAACCAGGGAAGCAAAGGTGATCTTAACCCTCCATTGCCTCGGATACAAATTTAGGGGGTATTCTGCTAAAGGGTACTAGCTTTCAGTGCATGTTCTGGTGCATGCTGAAGGCGTGTTGGGACACATGTTGACAGCTAGCGTGGGGCCATGACAGACAGTGAGGCCCCATTTCTGTGCTGTAAATGGGATGATAAGGGGGTGAGTTAGTGGCAGAGAGTAGGCGTGATGAGCATTGCACAGTCAGCATGGGGTAATCACCTTGTGCTAATTGTGATCTTTGTAATTAGTGTGGATTCATCTAATGCCACCTCGATAGATGAAGTTAAGTGCACTTGTAATATTTGTATGTGTTCCACGCCCCCAAAAGTTAACAGCGTGGTGTCATCATAGTTTTGGAGCTATTGGTGCTTTAGATGCGACACCTTAGTGCTCTTTAGTAAAAGACCCCCTTAGATTGTAAGCTCTCCAGGAACAGAAAAATACCTACTGTTTCAGAATGTAACTCGCCTTGAATTATAGAGAAAAGGCGAGAGGTAAATCCAATTACCTTCCCTAAATTACTCATTTCAGTTTGGAGGGGAGATAAATATTGGGGAATCAAGGAGGATATCCCCCTTCTGTAAGGGTATGGCCAAAAGGAGCACTTTTAAATACCTACGTATACATGTCAAGGAGTGGGTATAAACCTGGCCGTGGGCAATTCTGGGCTTACATGTGCGTCCCCTGAATAAAATAGAGACACACGTGTAGATATTCAGCCCACACAAGCCATGCCCCCTGACATTTCCTCTTGCAACTTTGATGTGTTATGGACATCCACATGTAAAGTGAGTCTTTTCTAATATGGCCATTTACATGTAAACTCTTTAATGTGCACAAATTTATGCACATGTCCTATGGATAATTTTATAAAAGGATATTTTTGCATGTAAAACACTGGTTTATCCATGGAAAATGCCTTTTAAAACTACCCCGATCCATCAAGTTATTTTTCAACTATTAGACATCTCTACCACCCATATATAATATTACTGCATCAGTTTTTGTGCAAAAGAAATCAAATGTGACTGCAGATATAGAGCACCAAGCCCATTATCTTTTCCAGTTAAAATACCGCAGAATTTCCTTGATCCCTGGCTTTACCTCTGTTTCCTCTTAGCGGTGCTTATTCTGGGGTTTTGACATCTTCGTACTGTTTTTGTCTTCACCATATTCTCTGGGAGGCCATTGCATGGAAGCAGCAGCTCTTTCAGTGAAGAAATATTCTATATCATCACCTTTTTCAGAATGTAACTAGGCACTGCACTAAGACAGCCGTTCTACTATTCAGATGGAATTATAAACATTTTATACTGATTGGATATCTGTCTTGTTTGTAGGCCATAAAACGTTTTCTTTCATTTTCTGTCTGTGGGAAAAATGTTTCGTGAATGGGGCCCTTGGTCAGCCAAAATCCCACTTAACTGCACAACTACATCTTTATTGAAATGAAAAGAAAGGTCACACTGAATCGACCATTTTTCTTTCAGAAAGAAAACATACAGGGTGCTTAGGCTAATGCTAAAATAGACCCTTTAAACAATGTAATAGGATGTGCCAACAATAAAATGCTTTAAGTCACATGTAAAATATATATACGTATGTATACACACACACACACACACACACAGATACAAGCATATACAGCATGTCTACAAGTTAGCCAAGTGACAACATGGAGGAGGTAATTTTATAAAGCGGACTTTGTGTATAAAGCATGTTTTACGTGTGGAAAATGTATGGCCGAATACATGCTTTTAAGTACCGAGGCCAACAAGCATGCATATACTTGAATGTACATCACCTGTAGGCACTCTCAGGGACAGTTTGGGCATGATAGGGGCAGAGTTGTAATGTGCATGCACATTATAGAATATATACATCCATGCATAGCATCCATGTGCACATTTACAACTTCAGATGAGGTATAGCTTTGTGCGGAGAAGTGAAGTTGCATTTTAGGAAGGACTTCCGGCTGCAAATCAGGACAGCAGGGAAGGGTAGCCAGGAAGGTGGGAACATGTAAGTGTCTTGTAAAACCAGCGTTTTCCACCCTGAAAGATAACTGAGGTCTGCTACCTAATAGCAAAAACAAGGACACACAGAGCTATGGGTTACCCATGTGCAGGAAGTCTCCACGTTTTAGAAACATATATGTTGCATTTGCACTTCCACAGGACAGGGGACATAGACATGCACACAGCCTTATCACAGAATGTAACCATGGATTTCTCCCCCTTGCACATCCCAGCCTGCCATTTTGCAAATGGGGACGTATTCTACATACTGGTGGGTATCTTTGAAGAAGTGAACAGAGTGAACGGGCTTTTCTCTCTTCATTGTACTATTGTTATGTTTCTGAAATGTGCATCTCCACTAATCCCGTATGCCCTGAAGCAGGTATGGTCATGGACATCCCCAATGATGCTATCAGATGTGCAGTGCTGGTCAGAAATTGTATCTGCACGTGTCTTTACCGTACCTCCTTGCCATGCCCCCAGACACACCCAAGGCCAAACTGAACGTGATCGTGCCCACATATCTTCAGACTTTCTAAAACGGCTCCAGGGACGTCATTGTGATTTGCACCTCTGACTGCCTGTTTTCAGATGTCAAAATAATTAATAGAGCTTTTTATGTTATTGAGGCTGGCTTTGGGTGACTATTTTGAAAGGAGACCTAGGCACCTATGTTGCTTTTATAAAACAGGCTTACAGGAAGCCTATTTTTCTATCTTTGACTTAGGTGCCTCATGTAAAATTAGCTCCATAATGCCTAGTATGAGTTTCTGAAATATTGAAAGGTAATAAAGATGTACTTGAAAACATCACACCCAAATAGACTTCTGTTTCATATTTTGACAAAACAGAGCCCTCCGGCACATATTATAAAAAAAAAAAAAAAAGAAGAAAAGAAAAGAGAAAAACACCAAAAGAACATTTCAGGAGTTCAATACATTGATCATATTCCAGTGAACCTTCACCCTTGTAACGATAGTACCATTTAAATGCTAATCTCATTTTTAAAAAAGTCAATTACAGGAGTTTCAAAGTAATGGAGTCAGCAGTCTTGATGTAAATCTGCTATTTTACACTACTCCCTGTACTATATCCATGGGCACTGATGCATTCGCCCACCCCCCACCCCCCTCTCTTTCCCCTGGAGGTAATGTTCCCTTATAGTGGTACTAGTAATTGAATGAGGTGGATATAGACACCAAAAATATTGTAAACCATGTAGGTAATAAAAAACATATGCTTCACAGAGTTGGTTGCTGCATTTTGGGAGAAAGGAGCGCACAGACATTGGGGAACTCTGAAATTAAAGTTAACCCTCTTGGAGATTGGGCGACCTGTTTCCACAACAGCTAGCTCCATTTGTTTTACTTACTAATGATGGTTAAAAGGAATCCATCCCTAATCCCAGCTTCAAGCCTACCAAAAAGATTGATTCTAGGGTTCCTTTTAAAAGGTTTAGATGTGATTTGAATGTCTGAAAATGTGCATGCAGCTGTCCAAATCATGGAGACGGCCCCGGAGTCATTTTACAGATTGCTTTTTAAGACATCTCTGCTACGAGGATGTCCAAATAGGCAGGGAGTGTGGCAAATGCATATCTGGGTTGGTGCTATGAACAATTTCAGAACCTTTGGGGATGTCTTCTACCGCATCCAAGCTTAGACCTGCTTCATGCACGAATAGGCATCAGAAAAGTGCTCTTTTGGGCCCTAATATATCTGGAGGGTATAGAGTAGTTGGAACTCCACTATTCTCAGTACTCTCCACAATAGCAATGATATATTTTATTTTATCGGGAAACTTGTTTTTTATTTGAACCCCCCACTGCATGTCTCTTAGATGTCCTCGGCATCTGATACTATGCTGAGGACGTCTATGTGGATGGATCTGCAGACATCCATATCAAGCATTTCCTTGTTTGTGAAATTGTGCCCGAAATTGGACATGCCTGCATTTTTTCCAGACGTTCCGACTTGGACACCCCAGATTGCACTTCAACGTCCTTTGTAAGATGAGCCTTTCTATACCCCTAGCAGTAAAATGACTACAAACTTCTAAAATAATAATTGTAAACATCATTTTATAAAAAAGTGTCGTAGAAGAATTATTTAAATCTATTCAATAAGGTAGTCATTCTGATCAGGAAATAGTGGAGTTGGACGTCCAACCAGCGCACAGCCCCTGATCGCGATTCTGCACTCAGTGCTCCCTGCATGTACTGATCAGTTGTGCGGGGAGCACTGGACAGAGGCGGGAGGGGACAGTGCAGGGGCGAAGCATGGACGTGCATGGGAGGCGCCCTCTGCCGGGATGTACAGAGGCAATTCAGGGCATGCTTCTGTATGTCACCCGGCATCGACTTGGAGGCCCGGCTTATTCCATCCAAAGGTGGAATAAGTGCCAGGTTCTGAGCGGATTGCGGGCTGAAACTGCCCCCACCAATGCGCTCCCGCTGCCCAATCCCAGCCTTGGTCAGACGGCCAAGGGTTGGACAGCAGGGAAACAGGGCTGCGCTGTGTCCGAGTCATTAATTGCTCAGCTCGATGTGCCGGTGCCATGGCGATAGGATGCTGCTGCACCAGCACACCAGCCGGAGCATTGGGAGGACTGGCCGGGCACATCACAGGACATCTCCCTCCTCATGCTGGGCCATCTAAGTGCCCTGATTCCACAACCATGGGAACGTATAGCTCCCGTGGTTGTGGAATTGGGTACAAATTGGCTGTGTCCATTTTCTGGGCGTCCAGACAGCCCGGCCATGCACATTTTAGAATCGGCCTCAAGGATTTTGGCCCAAGGCAGAACATGAAAAAAATTATTGGTGGGTTTATACCTTTGAGGACAGTAATCAAACTACTTGGGTTCTTTTTACCTGTGAGATTTGCCCCAGTATTCAAGGCAAAACTATGCACATAGTTCAGCTTTAGCCTTTGTCACAGATACAAAGTGGCTACTATTTCTGCACCTACAATTTACAAAATCATTGTCAAGAATAGTCTTGAACAGAAACAAAGCATACTACCATATCAATGAAATTAAAATAAATCATAGGAAACCATGAATACGACACATCTGCTAGCCACAATACGTCCCATCCTCAAGAAAACCACCCTAGCCAAGACCGACCCCGCCGCCTACAGACCCATCTCAAGCCTTCCCTTCCTATCCAAGATCATCAAGAAAGTGGTTCAACATCAACTTCAACAACACATTGACATCCACACTCCCCTAGACCCCAATCTACATGGCTTCCGACCAAACCATGGAGTCGAAACTCTACTAATACAACTATTTGACAAGCTGATACAGACGATCGACAACACCAGAATGGGTGTCCTCATGATCTTCTTAGACATCTCATCAGAATTTGACACTGTTTGTCACACAACCTTACTAACAAGGCTACAAGAGGCAGGACTACACAGCACCACCTTGAGCTGGTTCACATCATACCTCACCAACAGACAGCTACAAGTCAAATGTGGCGCAGACACCTCTCAACCTCTGAAAGCCACACAGGGCATCCCACAAGGCTCAGCACTCTCCGCCCTGCTCTTCAATCTATACATACAACCCATCTGCACCATCATCAAGGCGCACAAGATTCAAAACACCATATACGCAGACGACATAATGATATTCACACCAATCAAATTGGACAACCCAGACTACTCCAACATAGCCAACTGCTTCCAACAAATGGCAACTTGGCTTCAGGAAAACAATCTTTCAATAAACTACAACAAAACTGAAGCTCTATTCATCACAAGGAACCCCACTTGAATCACATCACAATACCAGTAAGACAAGAAGTAAAATACCTGTGGGTAACGCTCGACAAGGACCTTAGCCTTCAATCCCACATTGCCAAAACCACAAAGAGCGCCTACATCAAAATGAGAACCATCAGAAGGCTCAAACCCATCCTCTCTCTGGAGCATTTTCGAACAGTCTGTCAAGCCCTTATCATTCCCACACTAGACTACTGTAACCCCATCTATCAGGGGCTACCAAAACAGACTCTAAGACCTCTAAAGCTAGCACAGAACACCGCCGCATGCATCATAAAAGACTGCACAGGTCACGACCACATTACTCCCATACTGTACCACCTGCACTGGCTCCCAATCAGCTCTTGAATCCGCTTCAAAGTACTTATAAACATTTTCAAAATAATACACAACCTCTCAGCTAACAGCCTACAACCAATCATTAAAACTGACCACAGCACAAGACCAAGAAGAAAAGGAACCTCGGACACCATCAGCACTCCAAAGGAATTCGCCAAAACAAATCAGGCCACATCAAGAAGGGCACTTTCTCTGGCAGCGCCCGCACTATGGAACTCTCTCCCCGACCACCTAAGATCAACCAAAGACCTAAAGGACTTCAGAAAGCTACTTAAAAAAACTCTATTTACAGAATACTACAAGGACGTCACCTGAACTGACTCCTATGTGCAGTATCTACAACGCTATACAGGCCCGGTTCTTAGATCACCTTTACACATGGCTCTAATCTTGTATATATGAATATTGCTCACTTTGTATATAGCTCACCGATAAAATCTAGCACTCTGCACCCCACATCACTCTTCTTGATCTCCCACTGCATGCTACTGACCACACAATTACCTTGATTGTTTGATGTGCTAAACCACTTTGATTTAATGATAAAGCGGTATACTAAATCCGTCTAAATAAATAGATAAATAAATAAATAATGGTGTGTTCTCCCAAGGGAGAGTTATAGTCGACTGTTCTTAATACCTGTATTACACAGTGCTATATAATTTCCTGTTCTATGTAAATTGTTCAGTTGTTACTGTTCATATTATATGTAAACCACGCTGATCCTAAAGAGTGAGGTATATAAAATCAAATAAATAAATAAGAGATAAAAAGGAGCTACAGGAGATCAATGATACCTTTAAAGGATGGAAGAAATATAGACATGCAGATGTTCTTAATTAACGACAGGGAACACTATCTTAACCTCTTTTCAATTTGGAGGGGGAAATAAACATTGGGGGATTAAGGAATGCCCCATAAAGGGAAGGCGTGTCAAGGAGCAAGTGTAAATTGGGATATGGACAATCTTGGAGTTTTACGTGCATTCCCTATATGAAATGGGGAATACAGGTGTAGATTTTGTCCTGCCCAGGACATGTCCTGATACACAGTATTCACAGCCATGTGTAAATTGGACCCTTTCTAGAATGGCTTTTTACACTTGGATGCAATTTACACGTATATATTTGTGATTATAGATATATATACATTATGAAAAAGGCTTCTAAAATAGCCTCCTTAGCTAACAAGGGCTTGTACCGTGCCTGGATGGCTCTGGATAAATCTGGAAAGACAGGCACATCTTGACCCAAAACAGCCTAATCCTACATCTGAAATATAATTTCATAACCATGTTCCAGTCAGGTTCTATGGTGAGGGTGACAAGAAGTGTGGCTTTGGTGATGATCACAACCTCCAGCCTCCTTCCTCCTGGCCCCCAATGTCAATGGAATAAGCCAAAGAGATAGGCGGCATAGTCTTCTGAGGGATTAATAAAAGCTCTGCCAAGTCATTTTTAATGCTGTCTACTAGAGGCATCACCAGCAGCTTGGAAACATTCAAGAACTGCAGTTTATAGTGTCTATTCTGGTTCTCTGAAGTCCACAATTTGTGATGGATCCGTTCTTCGTTCTTTGAAAAAGCATAGCTAAAAGTCTGTACATTTGTCACTTGTTAATCTACCTGGTTCAGTTCCTCTTCACTACTCTATAGGGCTGTTCTTGAATATTGATCTGATTTCAAAGAATGCCCACACCCTCACAAATTTTATCTAAGCATATAATCATAGAATTCCAAGGTTACAACCTCTGATTTCTGAAAGCCCTTAAGCAGTGCTTGCTTATCCCAATTTTAATCCACTCAAGATAGAGATCCAGCTGATTGACTCATCCCCTCAACCACGGGAACTCCTCCATGAACTTCCCTACAAAGGGTCCTGAGTCCTCCAGCTTATCAATCCCTAAGGGTGCTATGGTCACCATGACTGGCCTACCATTGCATGTGGTCACAGTAGTGTACTCTGCCACTGCAACTCACCCACACAGCATGGATACTGAGATTTTTCAGGTGTCTCACAGTAGTCTGGACTCAATAAGATCTCAACATCATTCACAGTAGGCTTTCCCTGGCCAGGCCACAATCCCAGCACTTCACCTTTCTGCAAAGCAGGAACCAAAAACCTTTCAAAGAACTGTTGTGTCTGAGCTAAAGAAGGTCTTTTTACAATATGCCCCCTCTTTGCACTTACCCATGATAGAAGAGAAAGCTTACACTAATAACACAGTTAAGAATAAGAAATGCCATACTGGGTCAGACTGAGGTCCATCAAGCCCAGTATCCTGTTTCCAACAGTAGCCAATCCAGGTCACAAGTACTGCGACGCCTCCGCTTGGGCCCAAGGGCTTACAAGCTGGAAATGGCCTTATGTGTCCTCCTTGAATAAAGTTCCCTTTGTTGTCACCAGGGTATTCTGGGACCTGTAGTGATTTTTACTCTTGAAGGACAAATGTAGTTGAGTCGGTGGTTGTAAGGCAGCAAGAAAATTTATTGTGGGGATTTCCAGGGCATTCAAAGTTCAGTACACAACAAAAGCAGAAGGATACATCTCCAACATAAAGATGAAATCAGGATAATGAAAATGATGTAACAAAACCTTTTCCACTGTTCAGCTGTTCTGCTTCTCACACACACTCACACCGAGGACCGCCTCGTGTGGTCAGTTAACAGCAACACAAGTAAACTTATAACAGCTGTGGGTTTCTTTTGAAAGCAAACACTTCTTCACAGCACTGCTTCTTAACTTCAGCAAGTAATAAAACTCAGTGAAACACAGACTTAGTTTTCCTCAGCTCAAAGCAGGAACTGCCCTTATTTCCTATACAGTTTCACAGATTCTCAGTTCCCTTCACACTGCAGAATCTTCTCTTAAAGATAATGAACAGTCCATTGGAATGGGGTCACATTCACAATTAGGCAAACAAGAATCTACTTGCATTCCTTCAATAGCATCAGGACAAACAGTATCTCTCTCAGGATTATAAGCTTTCTCAAACTTTCTCTCTTTCAAGAACTCCTGAAATTGGTTCCACAGCAATTCAGCTTGTACTGGCACCTTTACATTAGGGGAGTGAACCTTTTCCTCAGGAAACAGCTTTCTTAATCACTGTTCCCTCTAAGCTGTGCGCGTGTGCGCGCGCACACACCTCGCCGAGTGAGCGCACATACTTTACAACACAGCGCACAAAAATTACGGCTCTGATTCTGATAGAAAACAACATAGACGTCTTAAAATTTAAAAGTTATGATTGTAATTACTAGAAATTTCCCGCTTCATTTAGTAATCGTCTATTTTCATTTAATTTGATTAAAATCAATGTGGTATACATACTGTATTCTGATGTGTAGTCAAATTTTAAAGTATATAACTCCGAGTGTCGTTATGTGGCGCACAAAAATGTAACCTTCCTTCAAAAGCTGCACACAGCTGATATTTTATGCGCACACAGCCTACAGAAAATTAGAGGGAACATTGTTCTTAATGCTTCCAGCTTTGGAGTTTCAAAGGCTGTGCTTTTATCAGGGCTATGGCTTTTCTCATATGAAAAACTCTCTACCCACTTCTTAACAGTAGAAGGTGAGGGCTCAGCTTCCTGACCTTTAGCACTGGCAAATTGTCTCTCTGCTGAATTATCAGTAATGAAACTGCTGGCTTTACCTTGGGGATGTTTCCTCAGACAAAATGCTGATTTCTTTCCTCCTGGGTTCCTCCAGGCTCTGAAATGCAGCCTCCATATGTCCTTCTCCAGTCCCTCTTAGGTAGCTGCTTTCTTGGGAGATTTCCTCTGGCTTTCTCCTCCAGCTAAGCACAGCTTCAGCTTCTCTCTCTCCTCTCTCACCTTTCCAGCTCCAACAGCTGTTCCTGTTCCTTTCTACACATCCACCTCTCCTCCGTTCACCTGTGCCTCTGCCTTCTGTTGCTGTCTCCGTATCTGTACCTCCTGTGCCTGTCTCTGTGTTCCTTGAGTCAGTGCTTCTTCCCTTGACTCTTCCTGTGTGTCCTTTGCTTTGCTCTGCTCGTGGTTTTAAACACTGCTGCCTGCTGGGCATTCCCTGTTCTCTGCACCTGTGTGACCAATCAGCAGGGAAGCCTGTCTCCACCCCTGAGCTAGGGCATGGCCTGACTTTAGCAGGGAGCTGACTTTTCCTCTCATCTGGCTTGTAATTCCCCTGCATGTGTGCACTGCCATTCACTTCAAAGGGAAAATCAGGATTTTCTTCAAGTCCCATATCTTCCAGAGAGCTTTCATCACTACAGTACCTGCCAGGTTCCCATAAAGGCACACAGGTTCCACAATGCTCATTCTAGGGTAAGCAATGGATTTCCTGGGTCGTCTTTGGTTTATGGAACTTTCCTCCAGGAACTTGTCCAAACCTTTTTTAGACCCAGCTACACTACATCAGAGTCCATTGCTTCCCTTACTACACTTAACGGCATCTTGTCTCCAATGGGTGGGGAAAATAACCCATGTAGATTTGAAATTGCAACTTTTGGTCCCTATTTACTAATATGTTGTAAGACTTTACCATTACCACAGGTAGAGGGAGGGGTGGCCTAGTGGTTGGGGCAGTAGTCTAAGTCCAGAGGATCATGGGTTCAAGTCCCACTAGGGGACAACAGCCTTAGGCTGGAAGGATATGGATTTAGTCCCACTAGCACTCCTTGTGACCTTGGGCAAGCCACTTAGCTCTCCATTGCCTCAGGTGTGAGCCCTTTGGGGACAGGGGAATAACTCACTACCTGAATGCAAGTTCCTTAACCGCCTAGCTGCTAAACACTATAGGCTGTATAAAAAAAATAAACTATGACTATGATAACTGCCAAAATGAACATGTGATTACTGCACATTTTCTCTGTTTTATTATTTTCTTCCATGTAAGCAGCATGGAATTTGTCTGTCTTTTGGGATCCTGCCAAGTATTTGTGACCTGGATTGACCATTGTTGGAAACAGGATACTGGGCTTGATGTATGGCAAATCTTATGTTCTTATATAAAACATACAATAAAACAATTCCAAAGCCTTCCCACCCCTTCCCCCAAAATACCACATCATAACCATCCTTCATAAATCTCTGGATCTCACAATCTCAAGCACCTTACTCTGCCTCATGGTAATTTCAGACCACAAGACCCTCTTAACTATATGCCAGAGGTACTCAAATCCAGTCCTGGAGGGCCGCAAACCAGTCAGGTTTTTGGGATATCCCTAATGAATATGCATGAGATAGATTCAAATACAATGGAGGCAGTGCATGCAAATATATCTCATGCATATTCATTAGGGGTATCTGGAAAACCTGACTGGTTTGCGGCCCTCCAGGACTGGATTTGAGTACCTCTGCTATATGCCCTAAGGGCCTCATACTCTGTGACATCTTTAATCCCATCTGGAAGAGAATTCAACAGTATTGATGCTGCAAAGAAAAAAACACATTGATAGGCCCTAGTCAACCTTGCAACAGCCTCCTGAGGTATATGCAATAATCCAGTTTGTGAGGACGGATGCACCTTCTCTAACATATAACGAGAAACCATCTTTGAAAGATACCTTGGGCCATACCATATACTGTACATCCTTGAAAGTCAACATCAACAGTTTTAATTGTATCTGCTATGACATGGGCAAACAATGCAAACCATACAGCAATAGGGTCACTGGTTCATTATACTTCCACCTCTTTACAATCTGGGCGGCTGTATTTTGGATCTACTGTAACCCAACCACTAGAGGGCTGATATTCAGAACCCTTAGCCAGTAAGACAATAGGAAGCCAGCGGATAAGGATGCTGGAAGTGATATTCAGTGTCAGTATCCAGATAGTGCCATAGAATATCTCCTCAGATTCCCCCAGCACTACTGATAAGTGCAGGTGTAGTCCCTGAGCAAAGCAATGACATATTGGCGCTCTTTGGATAGCTACTGGCACTTATTCAGTCAGCACAATATTTAGCCAGCACCTTCCCTGGCTGACTATTTTGCTGATGTGCTGCTCGTCCTGGATATTCAGCGGCAGCCCCTTTCTGGATGCTACTACTGAAAATCTCACCAATATTTAAGCACCATGACTGACTGCTGTGGCATTTGAATATCGGCCTTTGTGACTATTGGGCCCTAGCTTCTTCAGCAACCCCAGATGCAAAGCATGATGGGAATCTAACTTACTGATTACTAATACTTGTTCCACGGTTGTCAGATCTCTGTCCTCCACAAAGGTCCATTTTTCTCAGCTGGCAAAATGCCACATTATTCTCTTTATGCAAAAATATAAAAAGGGATTTTGTAAATGCAGCATCAAGGCTATAATTATGCCTCTTTTTTGCTGGTTTGTTCAAAAGATGTTTCCCTCTAAAAATATATGGGGAAAAATAGGCACATTGCGTGGAATAGTCTCCCAGTGGAGATGGTAGCATGAGACAAACAAAGAAGATCTGTAAAGGAAAAGAAGGGACGTTAGTATTTGATATGGAAAGGCAGACTAGATGGGCCATGTGATCTTTTTCTGCCATCATGTTTCTATGCTGCTAATTTAAGGGACATTCTCTTATAAAATTTAGGTGTGTTAGAACGTTCTTTGAATAATTGCGTTCTATAATAAATTTATCTTCAAAATGCCTTAAAACCTTGCACGTGTTCAGATCCTTTTCCTCCTGGTGAAAGCTTGTCCTAGAATGTCCACAATCCTCTGTAGGGAATGAGCACAGAACATAAATAAGCATTATCCCTGCTTTAGGATGACCTCCCCCGCCCTGAATCACCCACCCCTATCAATTACACTAATATAAACACATTTTGCAAGGTCAACAGGTAACAAGGAAGAAAGTTCTAACTTGATTAATGAGACAGAAAAGTGTGACTTAATTTATAGGGCCCTCTCACTCTCATTTCTCCCTCTCCCCCAGTCCTTACGGCAGACCATAGCCATTTGTAGAAATGGAGCTGGTAGAAGAGACCATATGGTAAGCCTTTCAACATAAGTGCTGTAAAAACCCTCTATCTAATTTATAATACTGTATCCAGACCGGATATACTGAGGGCCCCTTTTACGAAAGCCCGCTATGGATTTGCAGTTAATGCACCGAACAAACACACATTAATTGCAAAGCCTCACAGTAGATGTCAGGGGTATGACCTGTATGGTCTGGGCAGCTAACACGTGATGGGCCAATTTAACATGCGCTCTACCAAGGTGGGTTCCCTTAACAACTCTCATAGAGGAGTCAGGTGAACTCACGTTAAGGGTCACATTGCCACTGAACACACAGCAATAGCTCTGACGCTAGTCGTAATGCGCCCTCCACACCTGCATCAATTAACATGCATTTTAGCATGCAATCACAGACACACTTGCGCATTAGTGTTCCCAATTGCCACATGTTAACATGCACATTAACTGGCTATTGGGCTTTTCTCCTTTTGGTATTTGAGGATAATTTCATAATGAAGTACCTAGTTCAAGCTTGGAAGTAGGCGCTTACTTAGGTGTAATTTTATAAAGACAGACACCTATTTTTTCTTTATGAAATACTAGCATAAGTGACATAATGCCTGAGTTGCAGCATGGACATTTTACCTGCCTATGTTGCCATTGTAAAATGGGAACCCGTTTGCTACTTAGTCATAGGCATCCATTATAAAATTACCCTATTAGCAGATCATTTTAGAACAGGTCACCTAGAGGGTAAGCAGGCGCCTATTTGTAGCCTTTATAAAATAGTAGAAGTAAAGCCAGCAGAAAGCATGACTGATCTTGCTGGCTGAAAAGCAGGCAGAAGTGTTAGCACATCCAGAATGCACATATGTGGAGAGTTTCTAAAATGCATGCGTAGGTCAAGTTCACGATTCTGCGTAAGCTCTATCCAGAATCCACCCCAGAACGCGCCTACATGCAGGCCATGTAAAAGTGTGCGACTTCTTGATGCCACGTGCATTTCTACACATTTAACCAACCCTTAGGGTAATATGGCATATTATAAAAGTACTTTTCCATGCATAAAATGGGATTTAATGGGTGCGAAAATTCATGAAATTACTCCCTTGGTGGTAATTTTATAACAGGGCGCCTAGGTTAATAAGGCAGGAAGGCGCCTATTTTTAGCTTTTTTTATAAAGACACACAAGCACCTATATGTGGTCATAAAATACCAGCACAGATTCTGTAGAAATGGCTCCTAGATTGAAGGCACGGACATTCCGTCTGCTTTATAGCAGATATCAATACTAGCATGTACGTTATGTGCAGATGCACATATTTTATAAAAATGTATAGATCACAATACCCAAACTCCGCCCCTGAGTGCACATGCTCTACAAATATGCACCAGCTTGTTCCCCATCTACTTTTAGGTGCCATCTAATTCTTTAAGAGCTCTTTTACTGTGTTTTAGGCATGGAAAAGATTTATAAATATGTTCTCTATATGTGCTATTAAAAAGCATCACAGCTATGCTGTAATCTCACAGTGGCACCAGGTAAAGAAAACACCCAACCGCCTCCTGTATAAAAATGCCCTAAAGTGGCCCAGCTCGACGGTGCCAGTTCTCTCTGGCCCTCCTTTTCTGGATGCTGTTTAATTACATTCCAAACTGACAGGAACTTTGACGTTATGTCAGCATTTGATATACGCTCATTTCCCTGCCTTTGATACTGAAATGCCCTTGTTCTTTATACGGAAGATGCTCTGTCCTGAGTTTCATGGTCTGGGGGAGAGGTAATTTCCAAAGACATGTTGCCTGGGTGAAGCATCCTGGCTGAAAACTGTTTCTCTCAGAAGTTAAAAGTACATGTGGATTCCAGAGTGCACATATTTTTAACCTCATTAGAAAGAGACCTGATTAAGGAGAAAACAAAGGGGGGGGGGAGAGGATGCAGCATCGGTGGCTGGCCCTTGTAAAGCGACTAGACATCACTGCTGAACTTTAAACCCAGATATTCAATGCTGGGGCCATTTCGGGCCCCCAGCATGCAACGTCTGAGTTGCCCATATAGCTGCTAACTGCGCAGTGGCGATATTCAGCCATTGCCTGGTTAGGTTCTGCAGCGCATGTTAGGGATAACCAGGCTGCAACTGAATATCGCCATTGCCCAGTTATCTCCAGGTGCTGCCTCTGCTCCACACCCAGAACATTGCGATGATAGCTGGCTGCCATTGCAGTGTTCAGTAGCAGCGTCCTGGGATAGTCAGCGGTTAGTGCTGCTGACTATCGTGGTCGCCGCGATTAATGCGGTAGGTTTGCTACTCGCATTACTCGCTCTGGATATTGGTCCCAAAGTGCTTTGAATCGACTTTCAGGTGTACATGTACATGCACGAACTTTCGTTTTTTCTTGCCGCTTGTGTGCAGTGCACAGATGCTTTTAAACATGCAACCTGTGTACTTGCTCCTCTATAAGGAAACGCAACAGAGCTACTTTCATTTTGAAACTTGAGGAATGCAGGCATAGAAAAAACACCTGTCTCATTTCTAACCCTGTGGGCCATTTGAAAATTGATCCTCATAGAAATATATCACATACCAAACACTCATTTTTCGGAAAAAGATAACATCCAGATTATTCTATACTATATATATGTACATTAGTTGGAAGCTTTGTGTGCCCATTTCCATTGGGTGCATGTGTTTTAGCTCTGTGATGGTCTTGGGATGGGGGAGGGAGTGTTAAGATATTTCCTTGGAATGCTGCCTTTCTCTTGGCGGGGGCGGGGGGGGGGGGGTCTGCCTTGACACCAGGGAAATCTGTTATTAAAGACTAGTGTTTGGCAACCTGTTTATTATACAGCTGTATAATTTGATTGATCATCTTAGTGGCCACTTATTCTTAATTAGCAGGAAGATGTAAGAACACATTCTTTAGGGTCTGCCTCTCTACTGCATCTAAGATATGCATATACACTCTCTTTGTGAGTACCAGAACTGTGTCGTTAAAAATAACGCAGCTGTTATTATTTTCTGTCTATGGTAAACCTCGGACATCACAGTTGAAAGAAATACATAACGTTTCCTTACACATTTCAGGGCAAATGATGGATTTTTGTTGATGTTTTTAATTGTGTTTTGATGTTAAATTCATAAAGATGTTTTATTAAGTTCTGGTTCTATTTTGTTATTTGTTTCCTTTGGGGTCCATTTCACTGTTCTTCTGCTATGGTAAACCACTGGCATCACAGCTGAAAGAATTACATAGCAACAATGTTTTCTTACAAATTGTAGTGACTTGTTTATTATGATTATGATTATGATTAATCATTTGTATAGCATGCATACCAGATGTAAAAAGTGCTGTACGAGACAGTACCTGATCTATGGAGCTTACAGTCTAGCTAAGACAGTCAAACAAGACACACAGACAAAAATCAAATGAGGCTTTGCATTAACAGGGGGACCGTGATCAGGGCTGGCTCATCCCAATAAGCCAACCAGGCAGTTGCCTAGAATGGCATCTTCTGGGGGGGGGGGGCAACAAAGAGCAAGGCATTCAATCCTAAACAATAGATTATTAGAGCAAGAGGGGGCATAAGGCTTACGGTTTGTCTAGGGCACCAACACCTTGAGCCAACTCTGGGGCCAGCCCTGATTGATAAATTGGCTGGATTATAGGTGGTAATATTTGAGGATGGCGCAATTTAAATTGCAAAAATCTGCACCGAATGAGTCTTAGAAGTTTATACAAGAAAAGTCAATGTGGTTGGTAGGTGGTATTCTATATTCTTAGCAAGAAATTTGAGTAATACTATGCTAACTAAATTGACTCCTTGACTGAACAATATTCAGAGCTAGCTTAACAAAGTTCCCTGCAACAGTGAATGGTGGTATGCTCTGAAAGGGTTCTTCTTGTGCAAAAAAATTAAACTCTTCATTATCCTGATGATACCGTCTATGATAATATCGGTTCTTGAGAGGATGAATTTTAGATGCGTCTTCCTCCATATGATGTCTGTCTCCTTTGTTCCTTTTAAGAGTTGTCTGATTTTGGTACACTGGGAGAAATAAACTGAAAGATTAGAACCTGGCACCATCTTCCCTGTAGAGTTCATTCTTGGCACCCCCTCACTCTTGCCTAACTTTTGCCTGTCTGTGGGGCACAGACTCACAGCTGTTTTGCAAAAAACATGAATGTTTTGTAACATGAGTGCCTGCCCATAATGAGACTAACATGACATCTCCAAACCCATTTCACGTGTACTCTATAGTAAGGTTTGAAATTGGCTTTCTAAAGTTGAACAGTTAGCAAATTTTCCACTGAGCTTTCCAGACTAACCACCTCTACTCTGATGTATCTTATTATCATGTAGACAATTGCTTTCAGGGACTATTTTCAAAAGAGTTTAAGTAAAAAGCTACAGAATGATGGAAGCTCACTAGGAAGAGATTTGAATGGCATTTAGCTAGAGAGCAGCTATTAGATGTATGGTGCAAAAAAGAGAACAGTTCTAATTTATGATGCATATTTTAGACAATTTCACTTCCTATTAAAAACATATCAAGATACCCACATGGTCTTGTTATTTGTTTTCTTAAGAACATCAAGGTTAGTTAAATAAAAAGAAAAAAAAATAAGGTGATACCTTTATATTGGCCTATCTTAATACATTATTAAGGGAGGAATATCTAGCATTTCTAATAGTTTGAATCAAGAGGGCAAGGATATTGCTGATCACTGCTAATTCTTTCCATTCCACTGTGATGTCACAGTCCTTTGCCAGTAAGTGTCTTGACCACCACTTATGATGTCACAAAGAATTCTGATGTTACAGAGAATGACAAGACAAAAGAAAACTTAGGAAATAGCCCTCATTCATAAGCAGAGAGTGTTTGGAAAGCATAAAGTTACGGTTAGAACATGCCATACTGGGTCAGACTAAGGTCCATCAAGCCCAGTATCCTGTTTCCAATCCAGGTCCAAAAAGGCGCATAGGTTTCATAATGCTTGTATTGGGGTAAGCAGTGAATTTCCCGAGTCTTCTTTAATAATGGTTTATAGACCTTTCCTCCAGAAACTTGTCCATATGCAGTGCTGTACATCTTTATGTACAGTACTGCATATGCCTTGTAACGCTATACAAATGATTAATAGTAGTAGTAGCACTAACAGCTTTTACAACATCCTCCGGTAACGAATTACAGAGTTTGATTGCACGTTGAGTGAAAAAATATTTTCTCTTATTAGTCCTAAATGGGCTATATTGTATGTCCCCTAATCGTTCTACTATTTGATGGAGTAAACTACAGATCTACGTTTACTCATTCCACTCCATTCATTAATTTATAGATCTCTGTCATATCTCCCCTCAGTCTTCTCTTTTCCAAGTTGAAGAGCCCTAACCTTTTTAGCCTTTCCTCATAGGGGTATCCTTCTATCCCCTTAACCATTTTGGTGGCTCTTCTCTGTACATTTTCTAATTCTGCTATGTCCTTTTTAAGATACAGCGACCAGAACTGCACACCATGTCCAAGGTGCGGTCACACTATGGAACGCTACAGAGACATTATAATATCCTGTTTCCCTATTCCTGTATTGTACAGAACTATTTTAGGAGCAAGTAAAGAAGCAATGGTGAGACCAAGGTTCATCTTCCAGACAGAAAGAAAAGGTGCAGCATATTTCTACCCATTCTGCACTTTCCAAAATGCAGCCTGCACTAGATCACTGAAATGGGATATACCAATTTGAACTCTGTCAAATAATGCAGCTCTGTGTTTCTCTACTCACAGAGGCACCCTGGCCCTAAAATCCCATGAGATGTCTTTCAAAGTGTGATAGTTACGGAAATCAGCCGTGCAGAAATCTGTATGAATCAGTCATCGGCAGTCTTATTAACTGCCTTACTAACATTATTAGGAGTGGGCCCAGTTTTTTGCCAGAGTAGTCTTCAAGACAGGCTTCCTCGCCCACATCTAAAAAAATTGGAGTAGATAGTAAAAACAGCACAGTGTTATTAAGGTGGAGTATGGTCTCACTCACTGGACAGTGTTTTTGTGTTGCAGTAGTAGTAAGAGTCTTGTTTATCTTCTAGGACCTGATCCAAACTGAATGATTAACGTCCTTAGGCTATCACATGGCTCCATATCACAAGATCCAAACCAATTCTGCTTTTGCAGCATTACAGGCATAGGCCTGTGGTCCTGATCACCCCAGGGCTACAAATCCATATGCATTTAGTCCTCTGTATCCTGCAGCCATTCATGGGTCATGACTCATGGATTGTAAACCTTATTTATTTATTTATTTGTTTGTTTGTTACACTTTTCTATACCGCCCCTTCAAGAGTTCAGAGGCAGTTTACAAATAACCAACATATTACAGAGAACAGATAAGTGAACCTTTTACAGGGAACAGAAAATAGCAGTAAAACAAGAACTATTTACATAAACCTTGTATCAACCTTTGTTTTTTTATAGCCTCAAATGAAGAGACTGTTCTAGATTCTAGTATAGTTCAGTAAGATTTAGAAGTAGATTCTGCTCTACATCTAGCGTATTGCCTTAAGAAATTTCACTAGAACATTTTAGCCTAAGTCCTAATTCTCGCACAATAATTATTGAACACTAAGACAGAATCTTCTACTATAGTCCATGGTGCAATTTACTGGCCTAATTTAAAGGTTATTGATCCATTTGCAATCAATACATTGACTACACAGATCAGCTCAAGTTTCAAAAGGACATTAATTTGTCTTTATCAATATTCTAAATTAGTGCAATCAAAATAATGGCTTAGCACTTGTCTGAATTTGATTTTTTTTGTGGTATCTTGTCCCAGGTCAACAATGAAACTTCCATCCATTCTATTGGGCCCAATACTTAAAAAGCAGTTATACCTTCAGCTCTGTGCCACTTATGCCTGCTCTAGGGTAGGCATAACGTGACACACATAGATCAGCACACCGACAGGCGTAAATCAGAGTATTCTATAACTTAGGCGTGTCAATCGAGGCCATGCCTATGTTCTGCTGAAGTGGTATTCCCATGCATTCCACAACGGAACATATGTGTGATGAGCACTTACAGAACAGAGCCCAGTCAAAGCATATACAGAAGTACCCAATCGCGCACATAAGTCCTGAAAATAGGATCTTATGCACTTAAATCTCATGTGACTTTCAGCACCACCCTTATAAAATCGGCCTTGGTTCAGACACAGATAAAGTAGCAATAAACCAAGTGGCCCAGCCAAATGTAAAAACTATGGGGCTGATATTAATCTGGGACTGCTATGCGCTGCTACAGTGCATAGCCATCGCAATATATAATAAATGATTGATGACAGATAAAGTCCAGCATGGATCATCTAGCCTGCCAGTAAGATAGTCAGTGCAGGTTACCCCCATGCTTTCATTTAGGATTGTAACTGATGCACTGTTCAAGTATCTGTCCCCCCCCCCCCCATGCCTTTGTCTAGGGTTGTAACTGTTGCTCCATGCAGTTTATCATCCTTTATGCCTTTCTCAAAGTGTAAAAGTCATTTCAGTTTCGCTTTGAGAGGAAATATTATGTACTTAGATTCCATCCTCTTCTTTAGAGTATTTTTACCCACAGCATAACTTAAAGGGAAAATACATCCATGAAGCCACCTACCCACTTATGCATGCCTCTCACACACAGGGAGGTAAATAAATGAGCCATACCACACACAGATGCTACCGGGATAATTTTCCATGGAAATCAAACTTGACAAATTTATGAAATTCCTTTTTTCTTAAAATACTCACGAGTCAATATTCTGAAAGATTCTTCAGTATAGCCACTGCCACTATCTAGGTAAGCCTCCTCTCCATAAATTTTCATTAGCACTATATGGATAGTGTTGCTGAAACTTTCCTCTGAATGCTCTGACACTATCCGTACAGTATCAGGATGGCATGATGTAATTCTGCCAAGTTCTACGGATAGCGGCGATATTTAGCGGCTACAAATATAGCTATGTGGTTTAAGCTAGGATAGAAAAACTTTTGTTCTAATATAGACTGCTTTACTATATGGATAGTGACTGAATATCGCTGGTATCCGTATAGTCGCTAGTGGCAAGCTTGGCCTACATATGGTCGTGCTGCCACCATCCAGACAGCTGGGTTGAATGTTCCTGTTTTTTTAAAACACCATGGCCAGCATTTTTTTTAAAACGCTGGCTACTGCAGCTGAATACTGAGCCACTTTTTTTTCATATGCTGCATTTATTTGCCCAACTAGAAAATCCTGAGTTCAAGAGAAATCCTGCCCTCAGTCTGTCCCCTCCCCAAGCTGGACAAGTGAGAAAAGCCTATTGTGACTATTTGTTAATCAAACCAGCTTCACTGACACACCCTGCAATTCCAAATGATCTAAAAATATATATAAACAATTATGCCGGAGGCTGGCTGAGTAGCTGAAGCTGGATTATGCAGCTTCTGATCAAGTAGTGCTTGGTCAAAGACGATGTATTCTGGCCCAGGGAATAAAAAGAGATGAGTGCTCCTATGCTGAGAATAAAACAAACGATGACATCATAATGCTTCTGTATCGTTCCATGGTGTGACCACACCTTGAATATTGTGTGCAATTCTGGTCGCCATATCTTAAAAAGGATATAGCGTTATTAGAAAAGGTTCAGAGAAGAGTCACCAAAATGGTAAAGGGGATGGAAGGATACCCCTATGAGGAAAGGCTAAAAAGGTTAGGGCTCTTCAACCTGGAAAAGAGACGGCTGAGGGGAGATATGATAGAGGTCTATAAATTAATGAATGGAGTGGAACAGGTAAACGTAGATCGATTCTTTATGCCATCAAAAAGTAGAAAGACTAGGGGACATGCAAAGAAGCTATAGTGTAACCCATTTAAGACTAATAAGAAAATATTTTTTCACTCAGCGCAAAATCAAACTCTGGAATTCATTACTGGAGGATGTAGTAAAAGCTGTTAGTGTAACGGGTTTAAAAAAGGTTTGAACAAATTCCAGGAGGAAAGGTCCATAAATCATTATTAAAGGGCATCCAGGTAATCCACTGCTTGCCCCAATACAAGCATTATGGAACCTGTGTGTCTTTTTGGGAAACTGCTAGGTACTTGTGACCTGGATTGGCCACAGTTGAAAACAGGATACTGGGCTTGATGGACCTTGGTCTGACTCAGTATGACATTTCTTATGTTCTTATATTATGTTCACTGATGACCCCTTACTAGCCATGTAGCAGCAGAGCGCAGACAAACCAATGATACCAGGAGTCTGTTCAGAAGGTCCAAATCATTTCCTTGTGCTTCATGTACAAACAAGTGGAAAGGCTTGTGAACATCTGGTAGTCCAAGGGCTGGTGATGACATCAATTCTTCCTTTAACGTCTTGAAGGCTGTATCCTGCTCAGGTCCCCACTCCAGTGGCGACTTTTCTTCTCCTTTTGTAGCTTCATACAATGGTTTGGCGATTTGGGCAAAGTTGGGAATCCAAATTCGGCAATATCCTGCCGCTCCCAGAAAGGCTCTGACTTGCTTTCTGGTATTTGGGGTTGGAATTCTGCATACTGCTTCTTTTCTCTCTCTGCCTAATTTTCGGCTTCCTTGGGTTATACGGAAGCCCAAGTATTTTACTTCTTTTTGGCATAGTTGTGCTTTTGCTCTGGAAACTTTGTATCCAGTTTCATCTAGTAACTGCAAGAGGTCTTTGGTGGCTTGTATACATTCACTTTCTGATACAGCAGCTATCAGCAGATCGTCCACGTATTGGAGAAGCACTCTCTTCCCCGGGGCCACTGGATAGCTTGAAAGGTCTTGATTCAGTGCAGCACTAAAGATGGTAGGCGAATTCTTGAATCCTTGGGGTAATCGTGTCCAAGTAAGTTGGCCCCCTCTTCCAGAGATAGGGTCCTGCCATTCAAATGCAAACAATATCTGGCTCACGGGGGCTAATATTATGCAAAAGAATGCATCTTTTAAATCCAGTACAGTAAAGTGGGTAGCTTCAGCAGGTATCAGTCCTAGAAGAGTGTAAGGATTGGGTACAACTGGATGTATGGTTTCAACTGCTTCATTCACTCTTCTTAGATCTTGCACTGGGCGGTAGTCATCTGTTCCGGGCTTTTTTCACTACGTCATCTTCATCATGGGCGTTGGTGGTATAGTGGTGAGCATAGCTGCCTTCCAAGCAGTTGACCCGGGTTCGATTCCCGGCCAACGCACCTTTTGGAAATTGAACAAGACTAGTCAGAATAGATAGAGATGAATGCATTCTGGGATACGTTGCTAGCATGATTGTATGAATGAAGTGTGAATGAGAGGTCTGGCAGCACGGACCAAGCGAAGGCGGACCCCTGATTAGCGCATTTCCTGACCGGGCGACCGCGTTCAGGTCGTGAAAAGGGGGAAGCGATTGTCGTCTTGTCTTGTTATTTGTTTTCCTTATATGTTTCTAGGACCGTGAGGACCCCTTACCCACGGTCCGCCCTACTTTTCCCTTCTGTCTGTTGTTGCGCGCACACATCGAAATGGGAGGGGCGGGGTCTACTAGGAACACTCCATTAGAATGTATGATCGCACATTTTAAAGAAGGATATTCCGGAGACTATGGTATTAAAATGACTGCAGCCCGTTTACAGATTTTGTGTACTAGGGAGTGGCCCGATCTAGACCCTACCTGGCCCCGAGAGGGAACCTTTAATGTAGGAATTATTCAGTTAGTGCACCGTAGAGTGAGAATAGCGCATCCCGATCAGTATCCCTATATAGATTCCTGGTTAAGTATTTGTGAAGATCCGCCCCCTTGGGCGAAGATCTGTTATGAAGAACAGTGCAGAATAATGTTAGCGAAGACAGATTATAGTCAGAAAATAGAACAGCCTAGAAAGAAAGGGAAAGGTGAGAAATCCAGGAAGAAACCCATCCTGGTAGATCCTGATTCCCCAGAAATGATTACCCGACAGCCCCAAACTCAGCGCCCAGTGAGAGTAGCCCCACGTCCTGCCCCAGAGCCCCAGAGACAGCAGGAACGGGACCCAACCCCCGAGCTATTACCTAGAGAGCAGGTAGATTAGCTCCCTTTAATTGAAGAAGATGATTCTACCGAGATAGAAAAAGGAGAATCAGATACCGAAACAGAGAAGGAAGAAGCTGAAAATTCCCCGAGTGATACTGACAGTGTAAAAGCGGTTGCCAGTGTTAGCTTGCCAGTGAAAAGTAAATCTAAAGTAAAGCACGTAGAGAAGAAGAAAATAACCCCTGACAAGACAGTTATGAAAATATCTCTCAGATCCCAAAAGACATCTACTGCTAAGATGATGCCTTTACGGCAAGTCCCGGGAATACCTGTAAGGAATGAAGATAATGAGGTGGTGGCGGGACCCCTAAATTATGTGTATGTCCCCTTCTCTACCACTGATTTGTTAAATTGGAGGACACATTATGCCTCCTATACCAATAAACCCCAAGAGTTTACAGAATTAGTGAATACCATTATGGAAACTCACCAACCAACATGGGCAGATTGCCGCCAGCTCCTGTCTACCTTATTTACCACAGAGGAGCGGACACGAATTAGAAAAGCAGCTATAGATTGGCTGGCAGATAACCCTGTAGCTCCAGAAGCAGGGGAGGAAAGAATAGATAATCGGGAAGCAGCCCAGAGAGAATTCCCAAATGAAGACCCCCGATGGGATCCAAATACAGAAAGAGGATCCAGAGCCCTAGCCCGTTTTCGCCAAGGCTTTATACAAGGCCTGAAAAGGGGGGGCCAGAAAGCTATGAACCTTTCTAAAGTTGCAGGAGTTATCCAAGGTATGGATGAGAGCCCAGCAGAATTTCATGAAAGATTAACTGAAGCATATAGAATGTATACTCCCTATGATCCCGATGCACCAGGAAGTTTATGCATGGTGAATTCTGCTTTTGTAAATCAGTCTCAACCAGACATTAGACGTAAATTACAAAAATTAGATGGGTTTGCGGGCATGAATACAACTCAGTTACTGGAAGTCGCTCATAAAGTGTAAGAGCTTGGCTAGTTTCATTGGTTATTATTTCAACTACTGCTTGTAATCGAATAATACGATTAATCATATAGACTGGGGTTCGATAACCCCACAGCCAGAGGGCAATGCTGATCCCAACCACCCTCAAGGTCAAGAATGGTCCTCCAAGGCAAGCCATTCATCTATGTTATTATAATTATGTATGTTGGTTGCTAAGCCACTGTGAATTATGAAATACAGTGGAATAAAACTGTTTTACATAAATAAATATGGAGTGGGAATTTGGGGGAAAGGTAAAAAAGGGAACATGTGAAGAACCCCTCCACCCCAGTAATGACATGGAAACTTTTCATTTGCTTTAAAATCAGAATGTAGTTGTCACTAGGACGCTGCTATAAATTGTTTCTACTTTCACCCCACTGTTAAAATTTTAAAAGGTATTTCCTAGAAAAACTTATTAGTCTGAATAGAACACATAAGCTTTCAACAGTTGATGGTTCAGCCAATGTCTCAACCTCAGAAGTAGGAAAACAAGGAACAGGAAACAGCCTGAACTGAATCTGGATGAAAAATCCAGATTGCAAGCCTTGCCCACAATCTAGGTGTTTTCCCAAAGACATGGTGTTGAAGATCGTAATGGGCACATTTGTCATTCCACAGTTCCTGGGTTCTTAACACACTGCTCTAACCATGGACATCTACCCCTGGTAGAGAGAAGGAAGACATTGTTCATAGTGATTTTTCAGCCCATCTCTACCCTCTCCCCCCCAAAAAGGACAGAAAGAACATTATGAAATTAAATTTGTGCAAAACATAGTTTAAACTGTTTCAAACAGGAGTCTGGCTGCAAGTAATCTTTCCACATTACAGGAAGGTAGGACCATTGAATGGTAAATAATACCCAAAGGGAGGGACCATTTTTGCCTTCTTCCTTATCTCCAAGTCAACTGTGTTCCCTAAGTGTTGAAAAGAGAGCTCTCTTGGCAGGAGCAATATAACCTTCACCCTAGACTGTACTGTCTACAGGCAGCTGAAAGATTCAAACAACAGAAGGAATAGAGGAACAGTGGGTTTCTAGAGAGCTTTTTGGCATGACAACAGAAATATAAAGAGTATTTAGAATTAACTGAAACATTTTCTCTAGTGCCATGATTATAGCTGGACGTTGTGTGGTAGCCTTCATGCCAGAAAAATCGATAGGGTCAATTTTCAAAAGCCCTAATCCGTATAACCACGAAGGTTATCCAGATAAGGGCACAGAGAGAGAGAGAGAGATCTGAATATCTCCACAGACTGCCTCAGCAGTCTCCAATGCAGGGCCAGTCCATGGACGGAGGGGGGTAGTGTGGCCACTATCTCAATAATCGTGCCATTTGTCCAAATAGTGGTGATTTTCAGCTGCTTTCCGGGTAAATTATCTGGGCAGCTCCCTGTATGGCTTAACCGGATAATAGCTGTCTGGATAAGCGTCACAGTTATCTGGATAATGGCCACAACAAATGGACATTCAGTGGTATTTAAATATCTGAGGCTCTGAATATCAGCTCCTATGTATTTTTTTGTTTGTGCCCAGGGCCCGCCCCAGAATGGGTTCAATCTGTTGGCATCCTAGGCAACCCTTAAGCCTTATTCCCCCCCCCCCCCCCTCCGCCGCCCCAGCCATTTTAGCTTTGAATGCCCTGCTCTTTGCTATCAACACCACCCCCAGAAGGTGCTGCCCTAGGTGACTTCCTAGTTTGCCTAGTGGTTGGGCTGGCCCTGCTTGTGCTATTTCAGTAGTAGCTGGAGGAGGTGAGTTACATCAGGTACAGAAGAGATTTCCTTGTCCCTAGAGGACTTATATCTAAGAGCTAGATTTACTAATACATGTTAGTGTGTTAAAGCATGTTAATATGATTTAAGGCTGTTTTTTAAAGCAAACCCCATTTTTGTCAAGGGGAACTATTTACTAAGGGGGTATTTTAGAAGCCCTGTTCATGAGTTGGCCCACAGATGTGCAATTCACCAAGATGGCCTCAAAGCCATTTTAGAAAGCAGAGTGTATAGATGTCCCCAGAACGAGAATGTCCATGTTGCATGGGGGGTGTGGTGGAGGTGTACCCTGGGCAGAACAAGGACAATGCACCTTGAGGTGTGATTTCAGAACAACACAAGCATGTCTGGCCCTGGTTGTTGAGGGGTCCTTGGCTATACCTGCTCCTGACCACGAATAAGGTGCAAAAAGGTGCTTGATTCATGGCTGCCGTGCTCCCAGGAGGAAGAGCAAAATGCCCTTTCATAGCCACAGTTAATATTTCCTAGTCAAAGAAACCTGCATATAAATACATACACCAAACATACTACAGGCCTGCCAGGATATGGGCATGTGAACACTGACTCTTATCATGACTCTTTAGTGTTTGAATTTCTCTACTGAAATGTGCTTTGAGGCAATGGATTTTTCTTGTCTTATTTCCCTCTCCCCTCATTTTATCCAAAATACACAGAGACGAGACAACATTGACGGCCGAAACATTAAAAAGAGTTTGTTTGTTTTTGAGTTCGTAGATTCAAAAAAAAAAAAACTTTTTCTAAGCTTTGCCATTAGTTTATAGAGATTGCAAACCTGAAAATCAGCTCTGTGTTCACAACTTGAATTGTCCTGGGGTTCAGTGGAAGTGAAATCCTGTTAATCTGCAGAACAATATTTGCATCTCAGTCCTAAACCTATAATGACATTTTCCGAAGTCGATATGGACACTGATTTTGATAATTCACAGAGTAGTAAAGGTTCTATTGATATCTGTGCAGTGATTCATCCATCTATGAACCAGGACAAGGCAATAATAGGAAGGGTTGCATAGCCCGGGGCATAGAAAGAATGCAAACTTAGCAGAGGCAATGAACTTTGATGCTCTGCTAGTAATATAATTCCATTATTGTTTTATAAATGAAGAGATTACAGTATATAGGCTGTGAGCGGATAATCCCATTTGGGAATGTGATTTAGCTCATGAATGCATTTCCTTTAGAAGATGGGTTTGTGGTTTCCTATATATGTTTTATTTTGAAGTTTTCAAGAATTGCAGCTCATGCACAAAGAAGGTTAAACATCTATATTTTGGGTGACATGGCTGAATATATTTCATATAAACTTTACCTTCCCTGTGTCATAAACGGATAGGCGCACACACGCGCACACACACTTGCCCCTGCAAGTCTTTCAGTTTTTCTTTTAGACTTAAATAATGCACTAATTGTGTAACTTATGTTTTACTTGTGTTGCTTATTTGCTAATCCTGTCTCACAAACTTAGATGAAGGCTCTTGGTTCTAGGAAGAGATATAAAATATAGAACTGAAATAATAATAATGGGTTGAAAATATATACAAATCCAAAAATCACTGAAGTTAAATCCCATGTTGGGACAGTCCATTCTAGTCACCTATATTTAAGATGAATTTCTCCCTTAAAATATTCATTCAATTTATACTCGGGGTCATTCTGAACCGCAGATGGAGGCTGCAGGACCAGTCTAACTTCCTTGCTGGTTGTGCGGGGAAGTTAGTCGGATGGGAAAGAGGCGGCCCAGGGGTGGAGAGTGGGCAGTCACCGGCCCTGTACATCCAGGGCCAGCGAAATGGCTGGGGAAGTTATTCCACCCCCTGGACATCATTTGTTTTCAGCATTGGGGTGTGGATGGAGTTGGGGGGGACCAGAGTTAATTCCCCGCAGCCCAACCCTGGCCTTAGGAGGCCAGATTGGGGGTCGGGCTGAGGGGAATTAACTCTTTTTGCAGGCGGCCGACATCGCAGCTTTTAAATGCAGCTGCGGAGCCATGGCAACATGACGCCATGGTGCTGCGGCTCCATTTAAAAGCCATGACTGAGTTAGTCGGGCAGGGCATGTACATGCAGGTCAGGACTGAATTGCAGTCCCAGCCTGCACATACATGCCTGTTCGCGATTCTGATCCTATGGGGCTAAACGTGCCCCGCGAGATCAGAATCGTGATCTCCTTTGTACATCCAGCTCAGCCCGGACGTAGAAAGGAGATCTACATCCAGGACAGAATCGGGCCCACTGTGTTTCTTTATTTACTAATCATAAATGCAAGCTACCTGTGTGGACACTGAGTTAAGGCATTTCTTGTTGCCCTCCTAAGTACATGGTGGAAGTGTCTTACGAAAAGTGATGAGAAAAGTGAAAGTGGCACACATAGGCCCCTTTTACTAACACTTACCTCAAGCTCTGTGTACACAGGCCATAGGAATAAAGTAGGCCAGGCAGCAAATAGCTCGAGCTAAGTGTTAATAAAAGGGGCCCAAAACCCAAGTGATGTGTTAACAGAGTTTAGTATTAGGCCCCTAAGTTATTAATGTACATCAACATTTGCATATATATATTAATGCATTGTACAAGAGGTGGTGAGACAGATCTCAGGAATTCTCGAGTTTGGTTAATCCTAGCATTTTGTGCATTTCTTAATTTTGTTCTTCATGACTTGCTTATGTTCGAAGGCCCATGGCGATGAGATAGAAAGTGGTCTCTTTGGCTCTCTGCGGGGAAGGGGCGAGATGTGTGGAGAGGAGGGTTTATCTGGAGAGGGCCTGATCCTTGGTGGTGCGGGTGAGTGAGGACCCCTGGACCACCTGCTCTTCTTAGGATACATGGCCCCTTTAAAACTGTGACTGGAAGCATCAGGCCACTGCGGATTAGAGGCCCAATACTTCCATGCAAGGTAAAATAACTCCAGCGTTATTTTTACCTTAGAATAACACGGTTTGCAATGATTTACTGCCAGTCGCAGTATTCTTTTACTACAGGCGTCATTAAACTATGGTACTAAATTACCACAGGTAGGTGACTCCTGCGGTCAACTAAGCTGCAATAAAAACCAAGGGGGGGATCTTCCGAGGCGGCGGCTAACCCTTGTACAGTATCTAGTCCCCACTGCTGAATTCAAGACCCAGATATTTAATGCCAGGCCCACATCTGGCCACTGGCATTGAATATTCGAGTTGGCCGGATAGCAGCAAAACTAACTGGGCAATGGCGGTATTCAGCCGCTGCCCGGTTAGCTTCTGTGGCTTAAGTTAGGCCAGTAATCCGCAGGTGTCATCTCTACTCCACCCCCAGAATGCCCCAGTGCTAGCTGGTTAGCATCAGGGCTTCAGCGCTGCCACCTGCGGATATCCAGTGGCTCTCACCATGTTAGTGCCGCTGAATATCCCAGTTGCTGTGATTAATATGGTTAGCAGATCTACATATCGGACCCAAGGTTTTACTACAGCTTAGTAGCTAGCCCCATATGAGTTTTTCATTTTGCATTTAATTTTTCAGTGTAGTTTGTAATATCCCCATCTGAACCAGGCAAATGGAGGTGTTATGAGCCCTACCCTGCCCCATAAGTCTGTGCAATGGGAACGATCTATCAGGAAAAGTGTTATCCTTCTTGGACGTGTGCCTGGGGCATTGCTATGGAAGTGCAGGCAGTGTGGTGGCTCAACGCGTATCTCTGAAAGAAGAATCGAAAGACTGGTCAAAGTACACAGTAGCAGAATGGGTCACACCATCCACTTGATGAGAAAGGAAGGGCTCGTGTCCCACCATTTCAGCACATCGCCTGTATGGGCACCACTTTCCCCGAACTAAGTTCCCAGGGTATGGTTACCCAGGAGTTAGCAACTATGTGAATACTTCATAAAAATGCACATATGCATGTAAAATAAGCCGGTGTAAAACGTGTCTGTGTGCTTTCCATGGGGTCATTTCCAAATGACATTGTGTGCACAGGTTAGGTCAGTTACGAAATTAGTCATGAGTCTATTTGGACATGTAAAACCAAAGGTCAACAAACATGTTCATGATCTTACCAACCTATAAATATTCCCAGTGTGACTCACAAACCTGGTCCCCCCACCCCATGCACGCACTGTATGCATAGGAACGTGCTCTTGTGAGGCTTGCTGGAAGCCCAGTGATGACATCAGCAGCCTCTTTGTACTTGTGCGCTGTGTGACTGGTACGGCTCTGAACATGTGTGACTGGTACGGCTCTGAAAATGTTGTACGCCAGTTTGTGTCTACTTTAGCTTCTGCAGTGACCACAGGAAAGCGGCATAATTTTTTAAAGCTAGTCATAAATATTGGAGGTTATTTCAATAAAAAAGCCTTGCCTATACCTGGTTAATTAACCTCTACTGCTACATAAAACAAAAAGAATTCCGCCCTACAAGCAGACATCTTTGTAACGTCTCTCCATACCCCATACATCATGCTTTTCCCACTGTTTAGTTTGCTTAGTCGAGATCACAACTGGTTTGTGTCTTTTTCTCTTTTTTTTTTTAAACTCTTTGAAAGTTCCCTAGGCAGAAGACAGGCCGAAATAAGCCCAAGACAAGTAAATAAGCCTCTAAATTAATTAGTTCCTGTTTTCCCCAAGGACAGATCATGGCTGTCTAATTGCATATTGCTCTGTGGTAAGCTAATTGGGCTCTTCCAGCTGTGAAGGAAACATCAGCATCTCCCTAATTGTATAAAGACAGAGCCAGAAGCATGGGATAAGTATCTCGCATGCTCATTGGTTAAGAAAAATGCAGTAGAACTTTCTTGCATGAGACCAGAATGTGCCTCTAACTTTGTGTCTTTGAGGGTTATGATATCTTTTGATGGGTCCATGATAAAAGAACTTATAAGCTTTCAAGTCTACACTGGACCTTTCTTTAACAGTATGTATCCTGGGGGTAATTTAAAAACCTGCACTAGATCCCTGCTCTAAAGTTCTAGTGCAGGGTTTCCTAACGCAGGGGTATTGCAAAAACGTTTGCTCAGTAATGCTGTAAGGAATCGGTATGCAAATGAGCCGTGCTGAACAAGGAGAACAAGCCAGGCACATGTGCACGGGGATCTGCATTAGCAGCACCTAGATTTTGCTCACACAAAAAAAAAATAGTTTGGTACTTGTGCGCATGTGGTGCATTCAGCAATATTATTCTGAGCTGAAGATCTGCTCTGAAGAATATCGGTGTTCATAAGCACTAATGTTCTGCAAGACGTTTTGCGCAGAATGGTGATGTTTATCTGTCAGGTATCACTCCGGCATGTGTGCAAAGCATTGTTCCAGCACACTTCTCCTGCTGTTTTTTTCAGTACTCCCTTCAGCAAGACCAGAAAAAAGTTGCAGGTTCTGTATGCTCAAGTAAGAAACATAAATCCCTCATCAGCACTGACTGCAGCCCTATGAGATAATCCTTAGTGTCTCATCAGACCTTGCATTGTAATCCCAGCTTTGAGCTCAGCTTTCTGTGCATTTCTCTGCACAGCTAGTTGATTTGTTACCATCCACTTACATGGATTTAAATGTGCTGTGCACTGCTGTTAGCTCAGCCATTTTCCCTGCTGCATTCTGCGCCCCCACTAATGCAGAAGATTGTGCACAAACATCACCTGCGCTAATGGCAGCGCACTTTACTGCATCAAGCTGACAGGTAGAAGGCAGGCCAAATTTTCCACAATGTAAACTTTGCTCCATTTTTAATTTGAAATATTTTCACTTTGAAAATTATTCCAGGAAAACTATTCACCCACATTTACACCTGCTAGCTTGTGTAGAGTTTTTCTATACATATTTTTGAAAATTCAAAACCTCGCATGTAAGTAAAACATTTTCCCATTCCCAGTCCTCGTTAATCTTCTTCAAAATGTGGGCAAGCTTACATATATACAGGCAAGTGAGGGGTAATTTTATAAGAAGACACCTAGATTAAGAGTGTAAGAAGACACCAGTTTTTAGTCTATTTTATAAAGACGCGTAAGCATTATGTGCCCTTATAAAATAGCACAAATCCGGCAACCAGTGCTTTACCTAGCCCTGTACAAGTGGTGCAGTTGCACAGAGCGCAAAAGATTAAGGGAGCATTTGGGGTTGTCAGCCTCGGCTCCCCCTCACGCTGCCTGCCCTTGCCCCGCGGCCACTTTTTGAATTCCCTCGGTGCCTGCGGCGCTTAAATGACTGTTCTGGTCTCTGCCTTCTCTGACGCGAGCATATGTAGAGGAGGGAGGGATCAAACTTGCATGCAAGCATGGAGTCTGAAAGACCCGCGTGGGGGGGTTCAATTTAAGATCAGATCCTTCTCCGCTGCTGCCGATGCCGCCACCGCTGAGGGAACGCAAAAAGCCATGGCAGGGCAAGGGTAGGCAACGTGTGTGGGGGGGGGGAGCCGGCTGGACATGGAAGTGTGGGGGTAAGATGGGGAGATGCTGAGCATGGGGCAAATATGCTGGGAGGATGGGCCAGATGTGCAAGTCACATAGGGCGCATTTATGGCTTGCTACGGGCCTGCCTGCAGCTATTGAAGTGCCGGGGATCTTGAACAATTTTCAGAAGACTGAACTAAAAGTAGACAAAGTGATGGAACTAGATGGGATAGATCTAAGAATAGTGAAGGAACTTGGGGATATTCTCACTGTCCTTTTCAATGCTTCTTTGGCATTGGGAGTGGTCCTAGAGGACTGGAGAAAGGCACATGTGGTCCCTTTACACAAAAAAACATAAGTAAGGATGACACTGAGAACTACAGGCTGGTTAGTCTAACCTCTGTGGTGAGTAAATTATTGGAAACATTGCTAAAGGAGAGAATAGTGAGGTTTCTGGAGTCCAATGGATTGCAGGATCTGAGGCAGCTTGGATTCACCAGAGGCAGGTCTTGTCAGACAAATCAGATTGATTTCTTTGACTGGATGACCAGACAGTTGATCCGAGGGAGAGCCCTAGATGTGGTGTGCTTAGATTTCAGGAAAGACTTTGACACCGTTCTGCAAAGGCAACTTATAAACAAACTGAGCACCCGGGAATGGACCCTAAGTGACTGATTGGGTTAGAAATTGGTTGAGTGGGAGGTGACAAAGGGTACAGGTAAATGGAGTTCACTCCGAGGAGAAGGAGGTTACCAGTGATGTGCCCCAGGGATCTGTCCTTGGTCCTATTCTTTTTAACATCTTTGTTAGTGATATTGCGGAAGGGATGTCAGGTAAGGTTTGTCTCTTTCGGATGATACCAAAATCTGCAATAGAGCAGACACATAGGAAGGAGTAGATAACATAAGGAGGGATCTAATTAAGCTTGAAGAATGGTTGAGAATTTGGCAGCTGAACTTTAATGCTAAAAATGCAGGGTCATCCATTTGGGCTGCAGACATCTAAAGGAGCAGTACAGTGTAGGGGGTGAAGTACTTCTGTCCACGAAAGAACAGAGGGACCTGGGTGTGATCATTTCTGATGATCTTAAAGTGGCTAAACAGGTAGAAAAGGTGATGGCAACAGCCAGAGGGATGCTTGGGCGCATAAGGAAAGGAATGGCCAGCAGAAGAAAGGAAATGATAGTGCCTCTGTATAAGTCTGTGGTGTGACCTCAATTGGAGTATTGTGTACAATTCTGGAGACCGCACCTTCAAAAGGATATAGACAGGACGGAGTCTGTGCAGAGGGTGACTACTGAAATGGTTAATGGTCTTCATTATAAAGCACATGAGGACAGACTTAAAAATCTTAATATGTACACCTTAGAGGAAAGGCGAGATAGAGGTGATTATGATAGACATTAAATACCTCCGTGGCATAAACGCACAGGAGAGCCTTTTTTGACTGAAAGCAATCTCTGCTACGAGGGGACATAGGATGAGGGTGAAAGGGGATAGACTCAGGAGTAGTATATGGAAATGTTTCTTTACGGAAAGAGTGGTAGATGCATAGAATAATCTCCCAGTGGAGGTAGTAGAGACAAGTACAGTATCTGAATTCAAAAAAGCTTGGGACAAATACAGAAGATCTCTAAAGGAAAAAAAGGAAAAAGTGAATCTACCTCGTGCTACCATGCTAACACCATGGGGAGCAGGATTTTATCGTAGCTTAGTTTACCACAGGGGTCACTAACCTGCGGTAGCTCAGTAACTTGGGACCTCAGTAAAGGAATAATGCAGAATGCGGTGAGCACTGCAAGCTGTCTTATTCCAAGGGAAAAATAATGCCAGCTCAAAGCTGGTGTTATTTTTCCCAGCCGGGAAGACAAAGAGGGATAGTTGTAAAGTGCATTATGGCAATGATGCATGCTATTTGACCTGTAATGCACATTAATAACATGTGTTATATTACCATAATACAGAAATTGCCACTGCAATTTGAGTTGAATACTAATGAGATACAAGGCATGCAGCTAATTAGTATTCAAATGAATGACATGGCTTGCGGTAATATACTGCAAGCCGTGTTATTCAGGGAAATATAATACCAGCTCAAAGCTGACATTATTTTTCCACCTGGAGAAGCAGGCCACTAAAATGTGGCCTGGTTCTCCAGGCCACATTCTTAAAAGAGCCACATGTTTACATTGTAATAAGTGGTCCAGGAGTCCTCATCCCTTGACCCCATCAAGAAGAGAAGACACCATCCCAAAAAGGGAAGGTCCCCCTAGTCTCTGAAAGACACTATCAAAATCCCACCCCTCCCCTTTAAGATTTCCCTCAAACTCCCCCATCTCCCGAAGGTTCCCTGAGCCAACTTCAATGCAATACTGATAGTCTAGCGGGGCCTGGATGGCTGTGACCTCCACTCATTCACATTCAGGCCAGTGCCTATACTACAACTGGGGTTGACCTCTAGTTGATAGTGCCATGAGACTACCTCTAGGGGATTGCAGGTAATATTTTGAACTGACAGCGGCCCAGACAGAAATGAGGGTGGTCACTCCTGTCTGGGCCCCACTAGACCACCAGGATTGTGTTGAGGTAGGCCCAGGGAGGTGATAGGAGAATTGGCATTGAAGGGGAAGGGTGGGACTTTGATGGTGTCTTTTGAGGGTGGGGGTGGGAACATGTGTGGGAAGGGTGTTGTTGACGGGTGCCTACACATCTTGGTGATGCTGAGGAATGAGGACCCACGGACCATCGATTACAGTTTAGACATGGACCCCCTTTAAGACTGTCTCCTGGAGCATTAAACCGCATATTAGCTAATGTTAACATTTTATACTAATGCATTTGCATACTTTCCATCTCATTAGTATTCAAGGCGCTTTGTGGTGGCAATTTGTGCATTATGGTTATATAGCATATATTATTGCCCTTTAATATGCATTAAAGACCAAATCCTTCACTTGGTTTGCAGCTTGTCATGCTGTGAGGACTTGTGTGTATCAGTGATGCTGAGAGCTAAGCTGTCAGTAGCATAACTACTGGCAGGATCTGCCAAGATGAACAGGTCTCAGCTGAGGTGCCAGACCAAGACAAATCACCCATCTGGGCAGCAGCAGCAGAATGGGACAGTGTTAGCAGTGGAAGATCACATTTCTGTTGCAATGGCAACAACACTAGCATTACCTGCATGAAAGAAAGGTCTGGCAATCTACTTCTGCATCTTGCCATGAAAACCCAATGGATAGTCGCAACAAAACAAATTACACTATAGTGCTGGAAGATGAGACTCCCAGGTCGGAAGGCACTCAACTGGCTACTGAGAATGAGCTGAAGGCTTTTCAGAGTCAAGCCAACATTTATGATATGGTTGGATCAAAGCCCTTGGGACATTTGACTGCTGATGTAGCTGTGCATGAAATGAGAGGCAGAAGTTGCAATGATGTCTTACATATTGGGACATAGAACATACAAAGCATGAACCAAGGGAAGTCGGAGATGGTCAAGAATGAAATGGAATGTATACAACTCAATCTGTTGGGTGTCAGCAAACTGAAATGGACTGACATCAGGCACTTTGCATCTGATGATCACATGGTATTCTATGTTGGAAATGAAAGAAAGAAGAAATAGTGTTTCATTTATAATTAAGAAGAAACGTGAAATAACTGTAATGAAATACAGTGCAATCAGTGAACACTTAATTTCTGTTCATCTACGAGAAATGCCCATCAACACAACTACAGTATTGTTCAGGTATATGCCCCAACAACAGCTGCAGAACAGGAAGAAGTGGATCAGTGCTATGAACAAGTACAAGCCGAAATTGACAGAACATGCAAACAGGATATCCTGATAGACATGGGTGACGGGAACAAAGAAGGCTACAATATGTGGATGTAAAATATGGACTTGGCAACAGAAACGAAGCTGAAGAAAGACTGTTAGAATTCTGCAAGATCAATGATCTATTCATCTCCAATACTTTCAGCAACATAAGCGGCTACTATACGCATGGACCTCGCCCAATGAATTGTAAAAAAAATCAAATTGATTACATCCATGGAAGTCAACATTGGAAAAGCTCAATAACATCAACAAAGACATAACCTGGAGCTGACTGTGGTACAGATCACCAATTACTAGTATGCAAACTCAAGCTAAAGCTGAAAAAGAGCAAGCCGCTCATGAATGTAGCAAAATATGACCTTGAGAATGTACCACTGGATTTTAAAGACTACTTGCAAAATCAATTTACTGCTTTGGATACAAACGTCAAAGCACCAGAACATTTATGGGATAACATCAAGAAAGTTGTGCTTGAAGAAAGTAAGAAGTCTCTACAAAGGGTAAAAAAGCAAAAATCACCATAATGGATGACCAAAGAAACTCTGAGAATTGCCCAGAAATGCAGAGAAGATAAGGCCAGAGGAGAGAAAGAGGCAATCACGGAAATCTACAGAGATTTCCAACGTACAGCAAGACGAGACATGGACTACTACTGCAATGACACATGCAAGGAAACAGAATCAGAAACTATTAGAGGAAGAACAAGATTGGCTTTCCTAAAACAAAGAGAGTTAAAGAGAAAATTCCATCATTGAATTGGAATGCTACAAGATGCTCAAGGATACATGTTGAATGATGCTGAGAAGATCAAGAAAAGGTGGAAAAAATATATAAAGTCATTATATCATAAAGATCAAGTGGTTCAGCAGCCATTTCAACCTGTACCTTATGATCAGGAACCATTGGTGATGAAATAAGATGTTGAAGCAGCATTGAAAGCATTATCAAAGAACAAAGCAGTGGGTATTGATGGCATTCCCATTGAAGTATTAGAGCAATCGGATGCAGCTTTTGTCATATTTAGAAGGATATCTGCTAGGATATTAGGAAGACAACATCATGGACAACTGACTGGAAAAAATCTGTGTTTATAACAATACTGGAAAAAGGTAATCTGACTGACTGTGGAAATTATCGTATAATCGCACTGATCCCAAATGCCAGCAAGATTCTACTCAAGTCATCCAGCAGAGACTACAACCATACTATGAACTAGAACTGCTTGAAATGCAGAAAAGGGCAAGGAATAAGAGATATCATCACGGATGTGAGATGGATCCTTGAAAAGACAAAAGAATGCCAAAAGGATATCTATATGGGTTTTATTGACTACAACAAGGCTTTTTACAGTGCAAATCTTGAGAAACTTTGGTCCAGATTAAAAAGAATAGGTATAACAGAACACCTGATAGTTCTCTTGCACAACCTTTACATTGATCAAGGATTTTGAATGGAACAAGGAGAAACAGAATGGTTTAAAATCAGCAAAGGTGTACAACAAGGCTGCATACTTTCCCCATACCTGTTTAATTTATATTAAGAACAAATCATCAAAAAAGCAGGACTGTATGAAAACAACTGAAATGTGAAGACTGGTGGAGACTCATCAACAAGCTTTGCTATGCTGATGACACCAATATACTGGCTGAAAGTGAAGGCAATCTGAAACATTTGCTTCTCAAGATCAAGGAACATAGTCCTAAAATGGGCCTGCACCTTAAAATAAAGAAGACAAAGATCCTAACAACTGGCAAAAACAATAAATTCATTGTTGATGGAGAAGAAATTGAAATAGTGGACAACTTTAACCTGCTTGGATCAATAATCCATAAAGAAGCAACAAGCAGTCAAGAAATCAGACGACACATTGCTCTTGGCAGAATGGCTATGAAGGACCTAGACAAGATTCTCAAGAACAAAGATGCCTCTCTCCATACAAAGATTCAACTTGTCCAAGTCATGGTATTTTCATTAACATCTTATAGATGCGAAAGTTGGATAGTGAAAAAGATAAATAGGAAGAAAATCGCCTTTGAATTATGGTGCTAGCGAATAATACTGTGTATACCATAGACTGCCCAAAGAACAAATCAGTCCGTACTAGAGGAGATCAAATCAAAGCTTTCCTTAGAAGCTCAAACAGCAAGAAGATTTCAACTTTCATACTTTGAACACATCATACGAAGAAGAGAGATCATTAGACATCATGCTTGGCAAAGTTGAAGGTCAATGCGAAAGAGGAAGGTTAGCAATGAGATGGATTGATACAATAACAGCAGCTATGGATACCACTCTATCAACAATGAGCTGCCTGACTGAAGACCAAATACAGTTTAGGACAATTATTCAGAAGGTTGTCATGAGTCAATACCAATTCGAAGGCACTTAACTACAACAACAAGGACTAAATAACATACATGCCATAACACACTTTAGCAACTACCCCCCCCCCCCTTCATTCCTAAGACTCATATGTTTTTAACAAAGTTGGGACAGGAGAATTTCCCTCCTCCACTAATTCAAACTTCTTCCTTCCTCTCTCAATCCCCACCTCCCCGGCCACAAGCAATAATGAGATAATTCTGAAAAATAGCACCTAGATGTATACGTGTACATCTATGCTCACTTATGCTAGTATTTTATGATTTTACTTTATAGAATACTAGCATAAGTGGCCACGGATGTGCGGAAACATTGTCATGGTCACTTACACCAGCTCTAGAGCAGGTGTAAATGAGCGCACTTATCCTACCCTCATTGGGACCTACTCTGTAACATACAAGGGTTGCTCAGAAAGTAATGCCCCACATGTTTTTTCTCAGTCCAGAATGAAGATAGAGGTGTGAAATGGAAAAGGTAGTAACTTGGAACTTCAAAGGACACATGTGTTTAATTTCACAGTCGTCCGACAAATAGCGAGGCGGTAGTGATCCGTCAAATGGCGTCTGTGAGTGACACACGGTACAAACAACGAGCTGTAATTGAATTCTTGGTGGAGGAGAAAGAAAGTCCTGCCTCAGCCACCAGTCCAGATCAGCGCATCACGAGTCAGGAATTGTCCGTATAGCTTTCCATCAGTAGAGGTAGTGCAATGGCAATTATTGACTCTGGGATATTTAAAGGTGTGTGCAAGATGGGTTCTGCGAAGTCTCACAACCAAACACAAACGCCAAAGGAAAGACATCTGCTGTGATTTGTTGGAGCTTTTTGAAGCTGAGGGGGAGGCCTTTATCCCAAAGAGTCAATAATTGCCATTGCACTACCTCTACTGACGGAAAGCTGTATGGGCAATTCCCAACTCGTGATGCGCCGATCCGCACAAATAATGTCATCAGCGCGCTGCAACCTGTCTGGACTGGTGGCTGAGGCAGGATGCCCAGACCGCAGCCGATATTCCAGTTCCATTTTACCACTTCCTGAAGCCTTTACTTTCTTCACCCATCGTCCAACGGTGCTCCTATCTACCGCAGAACGTCCATACACAGCACACAACCGTTTGTGAATGTTTCTCGCACTTTCTTTCTCCTCCACCAAGAATTCAATTACAGCTCGTTGTTTGTACCTTGTGTCACTCACAGACACCATTTGAAGGATCACTACCGCCTCGCTATTTGTCGGACGACTGTAAAATTACACACATGTGTCCTTTGAAGTTCCAAGTTACTACCCTTTCAATTTCACACCTCTATCTTCATTCTGGACTGAGAAAAAGCATATGGGGCATTACTTTCTGAGCAACCCTCATACATCTATAAATATGCACTCCACCTGTACTGTGTCCAAACTTAAGCCCTGTGCACGCCATGGGTCGGTGGCGCATACTTTCAGACTAGCGCCCAAGTAGATTCCACCTAATAATAGAAACATAGAAATATGATGACAGAAAAAGACCACATGGCCTATCTAATCTGTCCTGAATATCTTGCTTTCCATGAGTAAATTAATTAGAAATCTAGCTGCCCCTTACAGATTTATCCTCAAAGTGTCATTTTGCCTTTAGAGAGAATTTTGGTGCCACAACACTTAAATCACATGGTCTATCCCAGGTTTTCATTGGAACTGAAAGCAATGGGGTAGTCTGAATACAACTGATACCACTTTCTTTGGAGATGTGTCCTAGCCAGGACTGACTTTTTTGATGGGGCCTGGGATTAACATAGTTGGGCACAAGGCAGTGAAAATGTTGGCACAATCTTCAAATCTCCCCTCATTTGACTGTTCTGCTGCTGCTGACTTGGCGGGCCTAATGCTAAAGTGGAGGGGCCTTGGCTACGTGGCTGGCTACGTGGAGGCCTGCTAGAATGGAGCAGACAAAGGTTCTACAGTCTGAAGCACGTGTCTTTCTGTGGCATCTTCTTAAAATGGAAAACAAATCCCTGAGAGAGAGCTGTGATCCCTGAGAGACAAAACAAGCAGCTAGTTACCTTTCCCTTCACTCTCTGATCCTATCCTAGAAAGCTGGTCTGCAGCAGTTACTCAAAAAGATCCATCCAGCTTTTATTCAAAACTGCAGAATATGAAAACGGCTACTTTTGCATGAAGAAAACTCCACACTCCAAGGTTTTATATTTCAGAAACAACCAAGCTTGTCTTGGTCCAGCTACTTTAAGCAGGCAACTATATGGGTCAAAATAACAGTAGGGACAGGGCAGGATCGGAGTGGAAGCCCACTGTCCCTTTCCAGGGATTCAGAGGAGACACTGGATATCAGGTCTTGGAGATTCAGCTATGTGTGATGTGCAATGCAAAACTCTAAAATATAATAAATGCCAAAAGGTAACATACAGAATTTCAACAAACTGCTACAAAATGTCTTAAGTTAGCAAGTCTTGTTGCCAAGAGGTCTTCAACTACTGTTGATTCTGAAACTATTTGCACTGTCTCAGAAATACCCATTTTAGAATCGAAAGAGGGGTAATACAGAGGGTTAGAAGAAAAAGACTTTCTGTTTGCAGATGAAACTAAAATCTGCCATAGGGTAGGCCAGGGCCAAATTAAAATGTGGATACCCAAGGGGAGGGTCCCTTCCCCTACAGAATTAAACATAGGCAGAGGGCATGGTGAAGGTGTGTCTGGGGTAGTGCAGTGGACTTAGATGTTCCCGCTTGATTTCGGAAATGTTGGGGATGTCTGCAACCCCATCCAAGTTTAGACTTGCTCCAGGCATGAAAAAGCATCAGGAAACTGCATATTTTGGCCATAAAACATCCAGAGGGTGTAGAGAAGTTGGCAGTCCACCATCCCCAGTACTCTGCACAATCACAGTAATAGCTGTGGGATTTGACACTGGCTTCCCTCTTCCTAGCCCAGTACGCTAACTATTAGGCTATTCCTAGATGTCCACAGTCTGGAATACAATTCTGGACATGTCTATATAGACAGCCCCACAGACATCAATATTGGGCATGTCCACATTTGTGAAATCATGCCTCGACTTGGGTGCGCCTGCTTTTTGTTCAGACATTCTGACTTGGACATCGCAGATTGCACTTGGATGCCATTTGTAGAATGTCACTTTAAACCTCTAGACAGTAGGGGTGTGCAGGCAAAAAAAATGTTTTGTTTAGTTTTAATACATTTTCCTTTTGTTCATTTTGTTTTATAAATATTCATTTGTTAATTAAAGAGGTAGCTGAGACTGTTGCACAAATGAAAACCATAGCTGAAAGGTTACTAGAGGTTTCAGGCAAATGAAAAACTCTGTTTACTTTTTTCTCATGGTCAAAGGCTGGCCTCAAATCAGTGGCCTTTGGGTTAGAAAGCAAGTATCTTGCAGGAAGAGCTATCACATCTCTATAACTGCTGGATTGAGCCAGCCTGTGTCTTGTATTACTGGTGATCTTTGTTCCTGTTTCCTGATTGGCCCAAAGTTTGTCTTGTCTGGAGCTCTATGCAAAATCTTTCCTGGATTATTTTGACTTGTGAATCTATTGACTCCTGCTCTTCTATACACTTATTCCAAAGATTTTTCTTTTGCTATATTTTTATGCTAGAAAGTCTGTGAAACCATGAATTATTTATTTAACAGGCTTTATCATTCCAGTCAAAGTGGTTTACATTGTACTTAGACTTGGCAATGTACATAAAACAGGGACATTGATAACCTGGATTTTTCTGAGGCAATGGAGGGTTAAGCGATTTGCCCAAAGCCACAAGGAGTGCTAGTAGTACTCAAACGCTTGTCTCTTCATCTCAAGCCAGTGCTCTAACCATTAGACTACTCCTCCACTCTGGAATTAGGCTTTGTAATTGTCTCTGATAGTATACCTAGACATGGCTTCATAGACTTTCTGGCACAAGAAAATGACAAAAGAAACATCTTTGGATTAATCTAAAAAGCTGTTTTGCCAGAGACCAAATAAAATTTGTAAGTATTTCCCATATGTCCTAGAGACGTTTACTTTTGGCTAGTGAAAGGAGGCATCATCTGCCATGTGCAGAGATTTATACCTAGCAGGATTTAATTTAAATAATTCTTTGGTGATCTATTTTTAGATTAATGTGAGCAGAATATTCAAACATGGAAACTTGGTTTTTAAAAAATTCAGATTCTGTTTGCAGGTAAAATTATTCAAGTGATTGAAGAGTGTGCGTACTCTTAGGTGTGGACTGCAAAAGTGCTTCTTGGGCTGGGGAGAGGACAGAAGATTAAACAATGCACATTGTTTGATTATTCAGAACCATGTGCAGAGAAGGCAGGTACAAATCTCTGTGTAAATTTTCCTCAGTCAGTAATCTACTACCAAAAAGATACGACCCAAATCCAAAAACATAAAATAAAAAACTAAAACTTCACACATAGCTTTGCTTTTGTATTCGATGAAGCTGGATTTTCTGCCTTTTCCATATTTAAGCCTGAGGCAAATTACAATTCAGGTACTATACTGTAGTTACTTCTCTGCCCAAGAAAGTTTATAGTGTAAGTTTGCATCAAAGACAATGAAGGTAGAAATGACTTACTGAAGGTACAAGCACCAAGAGAGTTGCATCAAAGCACCTTCGTTGGAATATTTAATCCAACAGGGCGATTTTCTAATCTACAAAGCCACCAGGTGCTTTTATAAAATGCCTATAATGATGTGGGAAAAACGCGTGTAGTTGTAGCATGCCAAGTGGAAACAGACACTTTACAAAGCAACATGTTGAAAGAAAGATGTCTTTACTTGGAGTTATGAACATGGAAGGCCCGATACAACCTGCACATAGAAGGGCCACCAAGTACATGCAAACGTGCTGAATTTTACAAAACTGGATGTCTAAGGGGAGTCAATTAGGCAGTGAAGCTAGAAAACATGCATTTTAGAATTTGTAAGGTTTTTTTTTAATGCCAGACAGGTAAGCACTATAGCCTCCCTCCTATCATCACTCTTCCTAACCCTATTTCCAAACAGGTATTTAGCTGCCTCAGAGCAGGTGCAGATGCCGGTGTATAATTTATTGCCGTCACAGAATAGGAAATACATACATGCTTCTCAGGTCCACCCGAACCACACCGAGATCACACCCCTTTGAAAACTATTCATACTGAGGACATACATGTGGTAAGTAGTAGGTTTTCTATATGTGGACACGTTGGCCCATTACACATGCTACTTTATACATGTAAATACCACACCGGCCTTCTAAAATGATCTCATAGCATTGCCTTACGTAAATAAACAATTAAATGTGCCTCTTTACATGGGTTTTCAGTGCTCTTTGGAGTTCTTTCTCCCCACCGCACACACACACCATATACCCCAGTGGAAATGCTTATAAATGTTATTTTGTCTCTGGGCATATGTGAAACATTGATTTTACCATGTATTGCTTTTGCTAAATCACATTTTATTATGAGAGAGCCTAACATTTGAGTAACATGCACAGGCTTGTTTATGTCTAAAAATAATTTACCTGCTTTATTTTTTTTTTCAAAATTATGAATTCTTTTCAATTCAGTTCTAAACAAGAAAAAAAAACCCACACTAAGCACATGTTGGCGGTTAAAAGTGCCATATCCTATTGATCACAGTCTAACCAAAGGGAAACAGGAGAAAGTAAACATTGCCCTCATTTCATTTCACTGAAAATGTAAATAATGTTCACATGTCTCAGAAATGACAAATGAAATGCATAATGAGGGGGTCATGGGGGATGGTGTTTGTTCTCCCTCCAGAGGGACATAGAGTTATGTCTGTTCTACCCCTTGCCCGTCCCTCTGCCTCTGGGCTCTGACACTTGCAAATTATAGGTCAGCAGACACACATATGACAAGGGAAGATGGAATGAAATATTACACTAATTCACCGTGCAATCAGAAATATACTAATGTGTAATGAACAGATGTAAGACATCTTTAGAGGGGCAGAGTGTTGGATTAAGCAAAAGAACTTGCATTCACATATACCCAGGATGGTAGAGAACCATAGATAAAGTCAACCAAAGCTGACTTGAATATTTCTCTCTTTTTTTTTTATACCGCGCTCTTTAGAATCAGTGCAGTTTACGTGTATACTAACAGGTACTTTTTATTCCCTTGTCCCCGAAGGACTCACAATCTAAGTGTACCTGAGGCAATGGAGGGTTAAATGGCTTGCCCAAGGCCACAAGGAGTGGCCATGGGACTAGAGACCCCAGTCCCTCTGGCCTGAGGTTGCTTGTCCCCATGTAGGAATTGAACCCCTGGCCTGAGGTAACCTGTCCCAACCACTGAGCCACTCCTCCACCCTAAGGAATAAGGAATGATATTCTACAAGCAGCCAAGATTCCATGATGGGGACATGGGATATTTCTAGGGGTGTGCATTCGTTTGAAATGAAATGGGAAATGTCAAAATGTTTGTCATTTCTCATCTTTCATTAATAGCGTGCACTATTGAACCATACTGCGCACTACTGAGCCATAGTGTGCACTATAAGGCGACAGTGCGCCTATTATGGACTTGTGTGTGCTATTCACACATGCATGCGCACTGTTAATGGAAGAAGGAAAGGATGAAAAAAAAAAGCTCAAAACATACAAAACAAACCCTTCTAGATAATTCTATACCCTTGGCATGCGGGCAGATTTGATAGGCCAACAGGTTTTTTTCAGCCATCCTCTATTATAGGGTTGATATTCAGAAGGATTCACCCAGATAAATCCTTTGCTGTCAGCATTCAGGACCACTGAATGGATGAATTTTGGTCAGACTTGATGTCCAGCCAAAGGTTATCCATTCAGAATGAGGAGACGCTGGAGGTCTGGCAGAAACAGGTTCACACTCTAACCATAGAGCAGCGAGATTCGGCTGCTGTCCCGATGTGTTAGCAGCAGATATAGCAGGCCAACGATATCTGGATAAAGATAACCATATATATTTAACCTACTATATTCAGTAGCATCAATTTAGGAGAATAAGTCACTGAATATCTGGTTAAAGCTAACTAGATAACTTATCTTTAACTGGATATGCGTCCGCTGAATATTGCCTTCCATGGGGTAATTTAAATAGTGTTTTATATACAAATGTAACCTTTTATAAAATGACCCATAGTATATGCAAATATATTTAAGTGCATATAGCTTGTATGTTTATGTTTACCTAATCTGAACAGAAACATTCCTGGGGGCAGTGTTGAGGAGGACTTAGAGCTTATAGGCCCGATTCTGTCCCGGACATACAAGCCCTCCGTACACCATGTCTGAACCGGACTTACAGAGGGCGTCACGAATCTGATCCCGCAGGGCACATCTAGCCCCATGGGATCAGAATTGCGATTAGGCCTGTACAAGCAGGCCGGGACTGCGATTCAGCCCGGCCTGCATGTTCAGGCCATGCCCGACTAACTCAGTCTGAGCTTTACAATGGAGCTGTGTACAAGTTATAATGTTATCCTCCCTATTATGTGGAGCTTAGACAGAACAGGGTAATGAAAAGAAGGAGTAATTGATTTCCAGAGAGATACAGCTGAGAAATAAGAGAAAAATGAAAGAAAGGTAAAATATGAGTGAACATCCACAAAAAGGACATTTAAGACAAAAAGAAAAACAGAGTAAGAAAACAATGTGGTAGGAAAGAAAGAACATTATTGATGGCAGTAAAGAAAAAGAAGAAAAAGGTCAGAATAAATCAGTAAGAAAAATCATTCCAAAAGAATAAAATTAAAAAGTAGCTATCAAAGACAGATGAAAGGCAAGAAAGAAAGAAACCAATCGATTTGCAGCGTCAAACATCAAAATAGACTGTGAAATTTTGTAGCTGTGCATTAATAAGCAAATTGGATTTGGATTTCCCAAACAGCTCCTGTAACTTAGCAGTCTCTCTTTCTCTCTCTCTCTCTCTCTCTCTCTCCATTTCTGTGAACCTCGTCATTCAGACTCACAAAGGACCTGAATGATTTTGCACTCTTTTAAGTAACAAATTGCACTTCAGCTCTCTGACATTTTGCAAAAATAATCTGCAGACACTGGCACTTGACAATTATGTGATTCTACACCCATGTTGCTGCTTTTAACAAGTTTTGCTTTTGTGTTGCCAGAAGACCGATAAATGATGTTGCTTTTCAGAGATCAACCACAGAGAGATGAGCCTATACCGGTCGGGTTTCAGAACTCCTCACGTTGTGTTCTTCAATGCTAGATGTTTTGGGGGCCATTTTATAACAGGGTACCTAGGTTAATGGGATAAGAAGTCACCCAATTTTAGCCTATTTTATAAAGACCCAGACGCGCCTATGTGTCTTTATAACATACTAGCACAAATCCTGCAGAAATTGTGCTTAGAATGAGGGCACCTGCTCAAGAACATAAATATTAGCACATCAAGGATGCACAGGTGTAGATATTTCCTAAAATAGGAACGCAAATTGCACCTCTGCCAACACTCTGCCCAAGCTCCCCCCTGTGTACAAGTTTGCAACATTTACTTTTAGGCACAACCTAATTTTATAAGAGCCCATTTATATCCATAAAACTCTTTTCATCAAGCTCATTGCTTTGTGAGTGGCTCAAAGTAATTGGTGGTATATCATATCCTAAAATACATCTTTTGCAGAAAAGTTATGATCTAGAATTAAACATATTAAGGGAAACATTGCACAGATGTAGATAATATACCAGCACTGGTTACCTCGTAAAGGAAACAGAGGCTTTGATGAAGGTGAAGGTGGCGTGATGGATGTGAATTAGTGATGGATATCATTTATCTGGTGAATACTTTGATTTGTGGCTGCATGCAGTAGGAAGTAGTGTAAGTGGTTTATTAAGGGGAGCACTCTTCCACCTGGTTCAGTAGTCCAGCATGACGCCCTGATGGAGTGGCGCTATGCTGTCAAGGACTGGATCTTTTGGCAGCCATGTTAAATCTTTTTTAGAAGTGATCTTTAAACTGATGATTTAAGGAACTATTTCTAAGCAAAAGTTGTCTTTTCCATTATTATTCATTCTACAGCTAGCACCCTTTTCCCTCCCTCATCCTGAAATGGAAGCACCAGATCTGTGTTCAATAATTAGCAAGATGTGCCCCAAGGAATTCTTATGAATGGTTGTTTCAATCACTTTGTACATCTTTTTCGCTCTTTAGAAGTGTGTGCTTTTAGCTGTACATACCCATGTGTCCTCATCCCACTCAATGGGCTGGCCCCTAGTATCTCAGCTATGATGACCAGCCCCTGCCTTTTCTAGATCCTGCATGGGATAAATACATTTAAAGTGGTTTATCAATTTGATTCCATAGCGCTACCTTCAAAAGCTGTATGAACAACATGCCGATATTTCTTTCCATTATGGGCAGACTGGACAGGTCGTATGGACTTAGAGCTTATAGGCCCGATTCTGTCCCAGACATACAAGCCCTCTGTACACCATGTCTGAACCGGACTTACAGAGGGCGTCACGAATCTGATCCCGCGGGGCACATCTAGCCCCATGGGATCAGAACGTATGGTCAGGTCTGGACAGGTCGTATGGTCAGGTCTGGACAGGTCTGGACAGGTCGTATGGTCTTTATCTGTCATTATTTTCTCTGTTTCATTTCCAGACCCAACTTTAAGGGGCACGTAAAGTATTTCTGACTTCCTATTGAAATAAAGTCTTCAAAGACATGGTTACTCCGACTTCTGTCAGTTGAAAGGATCCATCTGACATCACTGATACCAGAAAGACCTTGCACAGAATAGCCTGTTCGTATAAAATTTCCTTTAGTATGTTTAGAACTCAGATTTGCAACCTTACTTTTCCATTGAATGTTGCAGGATGCAGAATTCCCAAAAATGCAATTCCTAAAAGGGAAGCACCATTAGCTGAACTTTAACCTATGTATGTGCTATTTAAAGTTAACACTCTTTGTGTTGTGTGATTGAATACAGAATTTTAGTTTCTCATTGGCATCTAATCATTTTGTTGTCTTCTGCAACAGTTAAAATCATGTTCAGCCCAGAAAATACATCTGCTGTTGAGAAATTCAAGAATCTCTCTGCCACATCCCTTAACTGCCAACACATAACACAACCGGGGAGATGCAAGCAAGCAGTCCTGTACTGAAATTGGACCCAGCACTTGCCTCTAATGAAAACCAGATTACCCCTGCAACAATCGTTCCACTGTTACCGTGCAAGATGTCATTCCTGGTTTTAAGAGAAGCATCCCTGTTGTTGCTCCTAAAGAACATACAGACATGTACAGATATTTTACTGCAGACAGAGCCAAATCCCCCTCCCGAAATGTGCAGAAACAGAATTTCTGTGTAGCTTCTTGTTAGCAAAACATCTTTAAAAGCCAGTCTGAAAAAAGTACAACGTTCGTTAAAGGCCACCTTCAAAGTAAATTCCTTTCAGCCATATCCACAGAATATCTTCCTTTCTTTTGCTTTTCCTTTTGTTTGCTGAATGAAACTGGAAATATTTCTTTTTTTTCTGGGGCGGAGCATGTTAAAAGAACCCCCAAAGGGTATGGAATCTATTCCCAAAATTACTGATCTCTAGAATATATCATCATACATGTAGAGGATATGTTTATAAGAAAGCGGCTAGATTAAGTGGGCTGGAAGGCACCTATTTGGCACCTCTTTTATAAAGACAAAGAAATACCTATTTGTTTTTATAAAATTTTAACATACATCCTTAGAAATCGCGCCTACATCCCAGTCATGCGCATTACGCTGATGCACATATTCACATAGGGAAATGAAGGTAGGGCCTGCTATTTAAAGCAATTAACGCAGTTAGAAGATCTGCTGACTGCTTTAATTGCACTGACCGGGATATTCAGCGACACTAACAGTTGAGGCTGCTGTATATGTGTGGGTGCTGCCGCTAGGCACCCCGATGTTAGCCGGGTAGCATCAGAATGTTCCAGAGGTGGCACCTGGGGTTAACTGGACAGCAGTGTAATTCCTCTGCTGCCCGATTATCCCTTGGTAGTGAATGTTAAGCACATTAAAGGCTGTCCTAACTTTCGCCATCGAATCTAACTTGGCAGCGGCTAAATATTGCCGCTGCCCACTTAGCTTCAATGCCATCTGGCTAGCCCAGATAGTTAATGCCAGTGGTCAGATATGGCCCCAGCATTGAATATTTGGGACTTAGGTTCGGGTTTAGACTGGATAGCTGCCGCTGCTGAATATCAGGGCCCATATTTTATAATTTACAGATGTTCTTCATGACTCCATCCATGCCCCGGCAGTGCTTGCTGTAAATTAAATTATATGAAATTAAAATGCATTTATTGCACACCTATCATAAACCTCTAGGCAGGTTACAAGAAAACATTCATCATTAAAATAGAAACATTACAATAAATAAAAATGAAACAAAAACTGAGTATTTATCAATGGTAGGAAACGGTGATGTTTTTAGCTTTTTCTGGTACAGCGGATCATCTACCTCATATATGCCATGTGTATGCCATCGCACGTAATTTTACACTTGGCACAGTTTTACAAGATCTATTTTACAGACTTAAATTGCTGCATACACACAAAAATGACTCTGTAAAATTACTCTCAAAATGTGAACCTTTTCTGGATTTTCAAGTATCCTATGTGGACATAGGCAATGGTGGGATCCGGCCGGTTCAGCCTGGTTCACGCAAACTGGTTCCTGCCACTAGCTGGGTTCGCCAAACTGGGCCAAAAACAGCATCCCAATGCCGGCACTGCACTGGTGGGAAAACCCCACCCGCCAGTGGTTTGACGGCATCAGGGGACCGTTGCAGAGAGGGTAACCCCTGATGCTGTCAAACCACTGGCAGGTGGGGGGATTGGGCCACCAGGCCACCAGGGAGTTCCTGCCCTGCGGTGGCTGCCAGCAGGCCAATTGTGCAGTGCCGGCAATGCAGTGGCATACTGTGCTACCAACCGCTCGGCTCCTTCAATGGCGGCATCGATGCAAACTGGTTCCTGCTCAGATCGAATCCCGCCACTGGACATAGATAAAGGTATCATGGGGAAACAGCAGCATAAATTTAGCCCAAAACCACTTTGAGAGGAATCCCTTCCAGGGCTAAGAGTTCATCTTTCTCTCCTATCCAATCCTTGGTCTCCCAGAAGCCTGTGTCAATGAAGATTTATTTATTTATTTTATTTATTTATTTAACCGTTTTTTTATTCCGCTTTATCATTCAAATCAAAGCGGTTTACATTGTAACTTAAACTTGGTAATGTACATTAAACAGGGGCATTGATAACTTGGATTTTTCTGAGCAATGGAGGGTTAAGTGACTTGCCCAAGGCCACAAGGAGTGCTAGTGGGAATCGAACCCTGGAAGATGTCAATCAAGTGTCAAATAAAGTAGAAGGGGCTGTGGCATGGATACCCGGTGGCAAATAAGCTTTCAAACAATGGTTGGATGTAATGATTAGGTTTTGTCAACTGCCACTTTGGACTAGATTCAAATAAGCAACGTATGGACCAGTATTCAAACAAAGTTGTATATTTACCAGTTGCTAGTGTATATTTCTAAAAATCATATGGATAGTAGCTGGACAAAAATATGACTGGTACTATCCATATAATATGGGGCCAGGTTTGGATGGAGTGAGGGTGGGCTTTAAAATTATCCAACCATTCACCTGGATATTGCCAATCCTAAACTAAATGCATAGTGCCAGCACGAAGACTGCATTATACATATATTCAGTGCCTATACATGTGAAGGCATCTTTTAGAAAAGCCATTTAGGTGACATCTGCGATGTCCATATCAGAATGTCTGAAATTCCTTAGGAGGTGCAGCAGCTAGAGGTGGACACGTGAACGTGTTTTCTAAAATAGAAAGAGAACGGTGATGTGCAGAGAAACTGCCCAAAGACATGCAGAAAACTGCCCAGTTTTAGAAATGTGGACTTGCATGATCTGGACGTTCACAGTATTGGCCACATGGACACGCCAGCACCGATAGTTTGGAACATGCACATGTTTAGGTCACCACATACAAGTCTTGACTTGCCATTTTGGAAATGTAGACAGTAAGGCTCGATATTACCTACTAGGTTTTTTTGGATAGTTGACAAATATTGAGGGAATGAGAGGGCATTTTCCTCTTCTCAGTATTCTTGATAGCTGGCCAAAATGAGCACTTTTGAAATGTCAGTTTATCAGATATAGATATGGACATGTCCAATGGAGGATTTAAGTGTACTGTGGTAATCTAAAATTGACCAGACATGTGTATCTTTCTCAAAATACTCCAGACATGCCTCTGGCAGGCCACCGTGTGAGATGGACGTGATCACGCCAGACACGTGTAAACTCAGGATATTCTAAAATGCCTTTAGGGATATGATTATGATTGGGATGTCCAAATCACGAATAGTGCTTCTAAAATGATTCATATAGCAGTACTGAATATATTCATTAATTTAAGCACTGGCACCGGTACTTAAATTGATACATTCACTTTGCTGGCTTAATATTGACCTCTTTGATGTTAAAATGCAGATTATACCAACAGGAAACACAGGTTATGACCTTAAAAGCAGTATCTTCCAATAACTACAAAGTGGCAGCTATGACCCAAACAACAATGTTATGATTGTGTTGAACCTCCAAGAAGGGATTGGGTTAACCTGTTTGGAGTGACCATTCTTTGAATATAATCCTCAATGAGCATGGAAAAGCTTGAATGTTTTTGATAATGATTTTGATGGTCCCTAAACACAAGTGAAAATAAGTATGTTTTTTATTTTCTGTGAAAAGTAAGATAATCCTGTTGCTTATACAACACTTCAGAAGTGAATTCCATAATACAAGCCTAGGAAGAGATAGAGGTTTCCAAGCAGTTGTAATTGAGAGTACACTAAACTACTCTTGTTAACTAGGTGACAGCTCTTGAGATGGAATATAGGATTGTAACAGAACAGATCAGCATTAGCAAAAACATCTAATACCTTAAAAACTAAACACACACATTTACAAAGAATTCAGAACTTTACAGGTAGCCAAGAAAGATCTTGCAGAACTAGAAAAATGTCATCAAATCTAGTTTGCTGACTGATGACACAAGCAACAGCATTTTCGGATAATTGTATCAAACAGTAGTCTAAATATAGCAATGCCAAAGCCTGTGTATCACATTGTTCTAATATCTGATGGAACTTGAAAAGCCCTCAGTTAGTGCTCTTACCAAGCCTCAAGGGAGTCCTCTGCCCGCACTGCTGCCGGTAGGGGTAGATGCTGCAATATTGGATAACAGCACTCCAATCCTCCCAAACAACTGAATATATATAAAATATGATTCTAGCACCACTGTAAATAGCCCACCCTGTATATAGCTCAAACAAATCAAGCACCCAACACATCCCTCACACAACTAAGTTTTATCCTCACTGCATGTACAACACACACACTTTACCTGATTGCTTGCTGTGATACCACCTTGATTATTAAGATAAGGCGGTTTAGAAATACTGTTAAATAAATAAATAAATAAATAAATTGAGCTTTTACTCACAAGGAGCAGGCAAGTAATCAACAATAAGGCTCTATAAAATTACCTACACAGTGTATGGGTCAGCTATAGACTTGAAGGTGAAGGTTATTCATAGTCCAGCAAGTAACTCTATGGAAAGAAACATGATGTGGTTAGGGTCATTTTCAGGGAGATCGCATTGCAAAAATCTCCAAAACCATATATATGCATGCATTACTCTTAGTTTATTGAAATACTGTGATAGTATGGTAGACGGTGGGAAGGGGCTTTCTTAAAAACACAGGCCAGACAGCAGTTCATGGAAAATAAAAGCAGTTTTTAGTCTGCCCCAGTTTGTAAAACCTCCACAAAGCAAAACCCAGGGCAAACAGCAGTTGAGAGAAAATAAGATCAGCCTTACTTTTGTCCAAGCTTGTTAAGCTTCCATAAGCTGGTTCTCCTGGCCCTTCCTTCAGTCCCAGTTAAGGTTCCTACCTCAGAAATCCTTTGCACAGCTTGTCTTGGAAGGACTTCTGGCTCCACAGGCCTCTCTCCCTTCTGCAACCTGCTGAGCTCTGTGAGCCACGCCCTCCCAGCCCTGAACTCTGGGCTGCAGATTCCCTTAAAGGGGACTGTTGATACCCCCTTTGGAGGGGAATGGGTAACATTCTATAGATCCAATCACAAATATTTATAAGTTTCTTGAACTGTATCTGAATTCAAGAAAGCATAGGACAAGTACAGAGGATCTCTGAGGGAAATGAAGGGCCTGTAGAACTTAATAGTTCATATGGATGAGCAGACATAGTTAGGCTATATGGTCTTTTGTCATCATTTTCTATATTTCGATGATGTTTCTGTTAAGGTTATGAAAGCATCTATTATCAACATCAAAAATACATTTCTATACATATTGAGCCCCATTCCTGGAGGGGGACATCTGGGCTGTCTGGATGTCCCCACTGAAGACAGGGCCGTTAGGACCCGATTCTCGACTGTAGGAATAAAATGTTCCCACAGGAATAAAATATTCCCACGGGAGCCAGAATCAGACACAAGGACGGCCTAGCATGCCCCCTCTGCCTGCAGGAACGTCCTCCCTGAAGGACCCTCCAGAATCAGCGGCTCCAGCCCCCAAAATCCCCACCACCCAACCCATGGCTGGCCTCCCGCAGCTGGATCGGGTGATGGGGACCTCCCATGCCGGCCCCAGCCCTGGGGATGGCTCCCATGTCCCGATCTGGCAAATTGTGCTGCTTATACCACCTCTGAGGTGGTATAAGCAGCACGTCCCAGCAGACCTGGCAGCAGGTACAGGGCCATGACTTGAATTGGCCCTATATGTACTGCTGGGCTGGCTCGCCCCTGCTCCGCCTCGATCCCCCCCTCTCCCGCTTGCTCCCACCCCCCTGACGGATCTCCCCATCCTGATGTACAGGACATATAGGGAGAGCCTGTGGGGGAATAGGGTACAGGTGGCTGACGGGACATGCAGTCCCACGACCCGTGTTCTAGAATGAGGGCCATTCCATGCACGGAATTTCTCTTGATGACCAATAAACCTAGGGGAAGCCCTGAAAATCCTGGCTTGGTTTAACCTCTGCATATTGGCATCCCCAGTGACAACAGCTATGGCTGAATTATTTTTCATGCTGTACAATATTGATCCATGAATACAGTACTGACACTCAGATGACCAGGATGGATATCTAGCTTTCTTATAAAGATAACAGAGAAATGTATCGCCAGTTAAGGCCATCGTTGAAATTTAAGCACCGTATTCATTTACCTCAAAGATCATCTTTACTAGTGAAGCCAGTCCCCCTCTCCCCCCCCCCCCCCCCATTGAAACCCCTGCTTTGGTAAAACAGCTTTCATGGGGCTACAGAAAAATGTTTGTATTTTACAGGATTCTGAGGGGTAGGGTGGAGAATCAGTCTTCAAGATTCCGATTTTAACAACGTATTTTGAGGTCCACACTATACTCCCCTCCTCCTTTCTTTCCTTCTATTAGATTATGAAAAGATCCACAGCAAACACTGAAATGTTACTATCCTAGAGGAAGCATGGATTATATTAAACTTGATAGCAATTTAGTTCTTTGAAAACAATAGCAGCAAATAGTCCTTACACTCTCCATTTAAACTAGTGAGGTCAATAAATGTCTTCCATTCCTTGCTGTTAGAAGGTCCTTCACTGTCTCTGAGCATCAGGAAAAATGTCTGGGAAAAATCTTCAGGCCCTTTGTTCACCAGATGAGGAAAGGCTAGGATAGCGCTCCCCTTCAGTCCACTTCATTTGTCCAAGACCTAGATCAGTGCCTGGAACCCCATTGATTCAAGAGTCCTATGTTCCATGAATTCAGCTCAGCAAGAAGAAGCAGCCCAGAGCAAGCCCTAGCAAAAGATGCCTTTCCCTACAAAACATGATTTTTTAAAGACCTTTGGCATCTCCTAACTCCTCCCCTGGTTTCCCCAAGGAAAACAGCTAGAAAATTCCTATGGGCATAATTCCTTATACTGCTTCCAGGACAGGTCTACCCTTGAAAGGGCGTCTTAGAAAAAAATGTGCCTTCTATTGCAAGGGCTTCATGACACCCAGGTGAAATAGTAAACCGAATAAAGCCAGAAGAGCTTTATAAATGTATTCTTCTTTGTATCTATCAACAGCCAAGTTGTTCATCTATGAGGACTGGAATTTCAAACTTACGCAAATATTCCAATGCTTTTTAAAACGGTTCCAAATAGACATTTATTTTGGCTATTACAATATTTTCCTTTTATTGCTGCTATGAGATTCAACATTTCCAGAAATAACTTCTGAAAAGTGCACATGGGTTTTAAACACGTGTGATCTTACCAGAAAAGGGGAGCAAGAGGGAAGAAAGCAATTTAACATTCACGCTGACATTTTCAAAACTCAAAAGGCTGAATTTATCAACTTAAAATGTATCCCACTACTATAGCATAAAAGGAGAATGTAATCCCTCTAAAACACACTTTTGCTTTGTGGCAGGAGCTGTAAGAAGACACAATCCTCGGGCAAAATATTTAACTCCTCTACAACATAGGAACACTCAAACAGGGGCGGCTCAAGGGGGGTGCGGGGCCATGTGCGGAGACTCGGTGCAGGGCCTCATTTGCATAAGGGACTCATTTTCATAAATATTTGCATAATGTTACCATACACTAACGTTTAGTAAACATGCCTCTTCATGAGTGTTAGGATAAAGAAAGACTAAAAGATTTCTACATTACTATAATCCAGTGCCAACTGCCAAGCACATTAGGAACTACTACAAACACTGCCCATTTAGAACCCATAGCAAACCCGCCGTATCATAACAGCACTACCAAGACTCACAAAGCACCATACCCTACCTATCAAAAGGCAACACTGCAAATATTAAACAAATACATTTCAGAGAATAACAATACATGACCTACTGGGGAAAGAGAACAAGTGGCAATGTCAAATAGGAATTACATAAACAGAATACCTCAGCTCAGTTACACATGCAGAACATAGACCATCACCAAACAAGGAATCACAATTTAGAAACAGGAAGACAATAATTAAACTGGGAACCCTAAAAGCCAAACTTGGAATGTACAACAATGTAGAAATAAAACTATAAATTAATTTCCTCTTGTACTAAACAAAGCACAGACGTTAATGATGCACATTTCCCAGAGCTGACATATTCCAGTTAATAAATTCAAAATAAAGAGATATCTTTGTACCTTTTGTGCATTTTTTTCAGTTGCAATTGTTCCAGCCACTTTCTTCTGCTTTCTTTGTGTCTTCTGCTAACTCTCCATCGTCTGCTGTCCATTTGTCCTTTCTTCTCTCTTCTAGTTTTTTTCCATTCTCTTTCTACATCTGCATTAACATACTAATCTTTCTCCTTTTGCTCTTTCCTCATTCCTATTTCATCCACTCAAAGTTTACCACTCCATCCTCAATCCCCACTTACTCTCCTAATACCCAGCCAATTGTAGATTTTTCTTCCCTCCCACACAAAATATTTTCCCCTCTCCATTTCACTCTCCCAGCCCCATCCCCATCCCATTCTAATCTCCCCCAACATCAGCTCCCTTCTAGTTCCAGCCCCACCCAGTATCCGCTCCCTTCTAGTCCCCGCATCAGCCCATTTCCAGTCCTAGCTCCCCCATCCATTTCCAAGTCCCTTCATCAGCTCATTTCCAATACCAGCCTCCCATCAGCCCATTTCTAGTCCTTTCCTAGCCCCACCATCAGCCCATGTCAAATCCTAGCTCCCCTCCACTCAGCCCATTTCCAATCCAAGCCCCCCTTGAGCCTACTTCCAGTTCTAGCCCCTCCATGAGTCCATTTCAATCCAAGCCCCCACCACAGACCATTTCCAATCTTAGCTCCCCAACACCCAATTCCCAGTACTATCCTAGCCCCTCCATCAGCTCATTTCCTGTCCTAGCTCCCTCCCCTCACAGCCCATTTCCATTATCAGCCCCCCTCCCTATCAGTTATTTGCAGTTCAAGCCCCCCTACCACTCAGCCCATTTCCATTCCAAGCCCCCCTCCCCATCAGCTATTTGCAGTTCAAGCCCTCTTCCCCTCAGCCCATTTCCATTCCAAGCCCCCAACCCCATCAGCTATTTGCAGTTCAAACCCCCTCCACAGCCCATATCCAGTCCTAGCAACCCCCCCAACCCATTACCAGTCCTAGTCCCCCATAGCCTATTACCAGTCCTAACCCCCCATCAGCCCACTACCAGTCTTAATCCCATCAGCCTATATCCAGTCCTAACCCCCATCACCCAATTTTCAGTTTAAGCCCCCCCCCCATAGCCTATTACCAGTCCTAACCCCCCATCAGCCCACTTCCAGTCCTAACCCACAGCAGCACGGCTTCCGTCCACTACATGGAGTTGAGACCCTCATGACCACACTGATGAACACCCTCCTCATAGGAACACAAGAAAAACACTCTGGATATGCCATGATCTTCCTAGATATATCTGCAGCTTTCGACACCATCTCCCACAACATCCTCATACACAGACTACAGACAATTGGGATCCAAGACACCGTACTGAAGTGGTTCCAATCCTACCTAACTAACAGACAACAATTAATCCGTACCAGCACCTTGACCTCCCCCCCCCCCCTTCCAGCAACACCAGGGAGTACCTCAAGGATCCACACTGTCAGCCATGCTCTTCAACATTTACCTTCAACCGCTATGCTCAGTCATACGCACTCACAACGTCAGCTTCCACATATATGCTGATGATATCATGCTCTACGCCCCTATCATGACCACAAACCCAACAAACACCCATCTATCAGCATGCTTCTCCGAGGTGTCCAACTGGTTACAAGCAAACAACCTATCCATCAACATAAAGAAAACTGAAGCCCTAATAGTGACGAAAGACCCAGACTTCACACCACCTACTCACCTTAATGTGGGAACCACAAGCATTCAAATACAGCCACAAATAAGATACCTGGGCATTATTATTGACCAAGCCCTCACCTTAAAACAACAAATCACTAAAACCTCTGGAATTATATTTCACAAAGCAAGAACAGTGCAACGTCTCAGACCCCTTCTCGAACATCAAGACTTCAGGACGGTAATGCAAGCTATGACACTCCCCCATCTGGACTACTGCAACATCATCTACCATGGCCTTCCAGCCACACAGACCAACCCTCTCCGAACAGCATTGAACACCACTGCAAGAATCATTCAGTGCGCAAAGAAAACCGACCACATCACTCCAATTCTGAAAGAGCTACACATACTCCCCCTCGAAGCAAGAACTATATACAAAGCCTTCCTACTCACCCACAAAGCCATCCATCAAACACAGAACACCCAGCTTCGCACCCTACTGTCTCATCCAGCCCACGGCAGATCTACCAGACAAGCCTCCAGCAACTCCCTCACCGTCCTCACAAAAGGACCAAATGCTGTCAACGGACATGCAATCGAGCCGCGTCAGAATCGAGTGTCCCACGGGGCCCCCTGCCCAGCAAAGCCTGCCCTCCCTGCATCAGCTCCCTCTCCAAAGTCGCACCAGCTTTCAGAGCGCGAAGGGAGACTAGTTTCCCTTTCGTGGCTCTGTTAAGCCCGTGGGGGCTGATGGGTGCGACTGCGGAGAGGGAGCTGATGCAGGGAGGGCAGGCTTTTCTGGGCAGGGGGGGCCCCGAGGGACACTTGATTCTGCTGCGGCGGTCGCAGCCATGGCAGCAGACAGCTTTTTTTTTAATTTTAAAATTTACTTTTAAATCAGAATGTTCTTTGCGCGAGCCCCCTGAAACACGGGGCCCTGTGCAAAAAACATTCTCGCTCAATGGACAGGCCGGCCCTGCACTCAACTATACTACAAAGTTACTTAAAATAATAGTCATCCCTTTTACTAATTAGTTCTGTCTCCAGGATAGTTATATTCCAGGACTGCATAACCTTGATAAAGTGGTCATGTGATTGCTGTGGAGCCCCATTTTGCATAGGATATCTGGCTAGGAAGAAGAAGAACCAAGTCAGGATGTTTGAAATTTCCGGGGCATTTTACAAGCAGCTTGCTGAACGTGGAGAGGCACTTCCAGGTGCAGACATGATTTCACCAATGTGGATGTGCCCGATAGGGACGTCTGTGGGGGCGTCTACACAGATATCCCAAGAGCAGAACCTGGATGTCTAGGAATAGCGTAATAGTTAAGAGTAGTGGGCGAGGAGTGAGGAATTCAGGGTTCAAATCCCACTGCTGCTATCATTGAAAGTGTGTTGAGTCCTGGGGATGATGGAGTACTTCTCTTCTACACAGTGGTTGTTTTTCAGCCAAAACAAGCACTTTTCAGGTGCCTGTTGGTACCTGGAGCAGGTCCAAACTTGTACGCAGGTGGAAACGTTCAGGTTTCTGGGAATGCCCCAGTCACGCCTCCACTGCATTCCCATTCAGACTTAGATGCCCTCATGCTGGGGGCATCCACAGACCTGGCTTCTAAAAGGGCATGGACAGAGCATCCAAAATGACCCCCGAAGTCCTTTATAAAATATATATAAGTACGCACAGGTATATTTGGTGACATAAATTCTGAAAGGATTTAAAAACATACCTTTAGGCTGAATATTTTGGTGACCCAAACAACCGCACTATTTCACAAGGAACATAAAGAACGAGCAAATAATACCATCCGTTACCCCAGACTCTTAAAATTATGTAGTACCCTTAGGGTAAATAACTTTGTACAATATGGTTGCTTAGGTTATCTGTATATTAGTTATGGAATGTTTTATATATATAGTTACATTGTTCATTGTAAAACTTGTTATGATGTTCTATGTAAACCGCCGCTGATCTCAGGAAGGGGCGGTATATAAAACTTTGCTAAATAAATAAAATAAAGCAGGAATGCCCATTTTACAATAAAGCATATGCAGAAAAGAGCCACTTCTCTGGCGGTAGGTACTTATGCATGATTCAGAGGCAGTTCAAAGGCTAATGGGGAAAGTTTTTGAAATATACATTTATTCCCTTTCTAAAAAGAGAAGTGTACATATGCATTAAGGGGCTGATTTTCTAAATATTTCCTGCACATGAAAAAGCGTTTGTAAAATTACCCCAGAGGGTGGATGCGAAAGAGTACACATGGTGACAAGAAGGTGCGTGCTTCCACATGACCCATGTGTACTAAACGCATGGAGGCACATTCCGAACTGGCCATCCAGCCCCTTGTGCATGCCCATGGAATCAGAATCGGGTCTATGGCCCGAACATACAGGCCGAGCCCCCATTCTGGTCAGCCTGCATGCCAGCAGATCCCCGGCTACCTCAGTCAGGCTCCTGAATGAAGCCGCAGTGCCATGGCACCATGCCTCCATTCAGGAGCTGTGAATGCCGGCCACCACCGATTTTCTTCTTTTCCTGCAGCCGGACCTTTGATCTGGCCTCCCATGGCCAGGGTCTGTCTGTGGGAATCTTCCTGCACCCCCTACCTATTTGTCCCTGCCTGGCTGCAGGATCTCCAGATATCCAGGTGGATTTATTCCACCTCTGTGGTGGAATATGTCCCCCATCTATGTGCATGGCCCTGGATGTACAGGGCCGACCTCAGAATCAGCCCTGTACGTCCAGGATCACAGTCCGCCCATGCCCCGCCCTCACTGCCTCAGACACGCCCCCTCTCTCCCCCCCCCCCCCCCCTGTCTAGACCTCCCTGTACAGGGAGGCATTAGCCGGGGACAGCAGGGGAGCAAATCTGGGCATCCATCCCCACCATTCGCTGTACTGAATGACCCCCATATTTTATAAAATAGCTGTGTACATGGCTACTTTACATGTTAATAGTTACACTATTCCCAAGCAGGTATTACGTGCCCATGACTTCAATCTAGCCACAGTTCTGCTGGTTTACCCCTGGTAAATTAGAAAGACAAATAGGCGCCTATGTGTCTTTATAAAACAGGCTACAAATAGGTGCCTGCTTGCCCTCTTCGCCTAGGTAACCTATTATAAAATTAGTTTAGTTGTAAATTTGACATACCGCTTAAGAGTTCCCAGTTGCTGTTCAATAGTGTGCCCTATAGCGCACGAACACATATTATCATGCAGTAGCGAACACTTTAATAAACTAGCAAGCATTGTTCCCGCATGCGTGAATAGTGCATGCTATTGCATAACAGTGCACACTGCTGCAGAATATTGCATGCTCTTGCTCTTGCGCAATAGTGCATGCTCTTGCGCAATAGGACACACAAATGAACAGAAAGGATATGGTTCAAAAATAAGAAAGAATAAAAAATGGAATGGAATGGAATGGATGTTTTGGGCCTGCATGTCCCTGCAAAAGGCCAGCTTTAAATATTGGGCCAAAATCCAACAGCACCCTTTGTTTATCACATAGTGAGCATGGTTTATTCTGGCACACATTTTTGCTTAATGCAAAACTGATGCTTGACCAAAGCTGCCCTGTTTCAAAACTAGACAAGATAGTGAGTTGCATCATTTTTTCCAGAGTTTTAATGCAGTTTTCCTTTGGAGAGTGGTGAATATTGTTTGAACGTCTGCAAAATTTGTTCCAGTGGAGAATATTTGAAATTTGGAATATTTTGTCCAGTCCTTACACTGGGTCTATGTATTCCAATTTCAAATTTTAGAAAATAATAGCATTGTCTTACTCTGTGAGTGGTCTCCATGTTATAGTATAGGCCTCTCCTACAGTACCTCTCCCCCATCCCTTAAATCATCTAAATATGATATGTAATTTTCTCAGCATCGTTCAGCTTGGGAATTTGCTTAGACAGTTTCAGTACAAATGGCTAAAACTTCATAAACAGATCTTGCAAACAAGAAAATCAAGTGGTTGAGCAATTTGTCTGCTGTTTTCAACATTATTTTGCTATGAATGCATAATAGGAGAACTCCTTTGGCATATAAATCTCATTGGGTTTATTCGTGGTCCTTGTGATGTCAGTATTCAGGTGGCATGGTGCAGTGTTTGAAGAGGCAAAATTACAGAAATTTATTTAACCTCCTGGAAGTATTTAGCATACTTCAGCATCTCGGTGTAAAAGTATAGTTGCTGATCTTTTGATACATCAAGCATACCCAAGCAGAAAAAGATGAACATTTTAATTTTGAATCCTCTATAACAAAACATAGGCATTTTACAATGTATGAATGAGAATCAATGACATTGTCTTCCAATTTGCTTGTAGGTTTTAACATATCCATAGTGAAAGAGCAGTGGCCTGTTAGCTGCATTCAGTGGTCTGCAAGCTATAGAACCAAAATCACACACAAATATAAATCAATATTTTACTTGGCTGCTGCTACCAATCCTGGCAGTAACTTGGTGATTTGTGTTTTATTCCTCTGCATTTTCTTCAGAGCGGTTCAGCGAGGAGCAGGATGTGGTTACCTCAGTTAACGAATTCCTGCCTCTTCGGACTTAGACTGAAACTGGTGAGCAATCATTCCACTGGCTCTATTGTGTGCCCACTGTCCCTTCCTTCAGTGGAAAGCAGGCTCTTTCCTGTTGGATCTTAATGTTTTTTGTTTTATGTTTTCAAGAGATGGCTTCACTTACTCGTTTCTTCTACAACTGAAATCTGCTCACCCCAACCGACGTTTCTCACCCCCCTTCCCTATTTTTCTTCTCTTTTGCTGTTTGGGAGGAGTTGGGGATTTGTGAATGTGCAAAAATGCTAACTGCCAACTCTAACTGGAAAAGAGCCCAGAGGAACCCAGATCCTTCAGCAGGAAACCATGTAATGCATTCTCCCTGGAATCAACCCAGCCTCATAAACCAGGAGGCATTAATGTGAATAACTGTGAATGCTATCATTACTCCCAAAGCCACAATTTACTGTCCATACTGGGTGAAAGCATTGTTCATATACAAATGAAGTTGCTTGATGAAATCTGGTTCAATATAAAATATGTATTCTCTTTGGGGTATAAAAATAAATGCAAAATGAAGTAAGTGCTTCACTTACATTCAGACTAAACAAAACGTGCTGCTTACTGCAGTGCTGGATGAAAGCTAAAATGTCATTGGCTGGTAAGGACTGAATAATTTTTTATGTGTGTCAAACCCATGCTGTGCTGATCAAGTAGCAAGCACTGGTATGATATAATAAATCTTTAAAATCAAATATAAATGAAAAAGAATCCTTTGTTTGAAGAACAGCACAAAAAAACATACATGTAAGAATGTGGAACAGGTAAAGTTCTCTTTGCACAAATAATTTTGTGAGAATTCGCCATTTTTTGTCCCTTTTTCTTTTGCAGAACAACTTCCATCACCTGTCTTTTGTGCAAACAACTTACATCTGGCAACATTTTGTTATACATTCCATCTCCCCACCAAACAAAAAGCAGAAAATATATGCAAAAAAAACAAATCTATTTCTAGTCTGTTTCTAGGAGACCGGGGTGCAAAATTTGAATGCTCACTGGGTAATACAGATTATTTCAATGGGGATGCCTCCATTTCATGAAAGCATTTTTTAAAAATAAAATTTTATGGAAGGAATAGAAATTTCCATCCAATACATACACAAACCATAAGAAAAGCAATAAATAAAGTGAATGGTGCATTAGCGGAATGATGTGGAGTCACCTATACATAAGTGACAGCAATATTCAAACACCAGAGGATTTTCATCATCTTTATGAATTCAGAACTAAGACAACATAAGAACTGATAGGCTAGTAGAAAAATGCTAAACATTTCTCACAAAAGAGCGCTGTAGTTCTCGTCTTTCTCAGCCATTTGTTGAGAAATGCACTTAATCACCCTAATGATAGAACTTTGTGAAATATTTATTATATCAGTAAATTCACTATAACACTTTATTATAATAGGATTTCACCATCTTTCCCTTTAGTAAAACAAATTTGTTCTTTTTTGACATTCCTCCTTTCCCAATAGCCTGTTCTTGGCAAAAAAAAAAAAAAAGATCTTGCCCCTCTCCCTTTTAATTCTTTGATCTACAGTCTCCCTCCATTTTATGCAATTACTATTAGTTTGGACCGAGCACGCCCTTGACCTGTAGCAGACGTCTGGCAGACATATGGGACAGGAAACTTGGATCTGGTTTCATCTTTCTCCTACCCCCGCCCACTCTCATTCATCTTGGGTAAATTAGAACAGTAGCAGATTCAACTGTCTTCAATCCCTGGCTGTGATAAAGCAATGTGCACATCACAGGAACAGCAATGTGCAGATTAGCCATTTCCGGCCACGGTGCGACCAAGTACCATCAACTCATCACTGCATGAGCAACTGCTACATCTGTGCACTTCCTGCAAATGCAAAACAGTTCCCATTTATTGAAGGTCAATGGTGTCTTTCAACAAAATGCAACTTTTGGTAGGGGAGCATTGATTATGATGTTGTGAGCAAGGTTACCAACCAGGGCTCATAACTGAGTAGAAAATGCTATTGTGTTCCTGTTTTGTCGACCTTTGATGTCATTTAAAGGTTGAAAAAGCTGGATAAAACTTGTTGGATAAGCTTGTATCTAGTCTGAGGATTTGTTGGTCCAGTTATAACATTCAAAAAGAATATGGCAAACACTTATCTATGGTTTATACATGTCAACACCCAGATACTGACAGAAGTTCATTTAGGTCCTTATTTTCCAAAGAATTTTACTAAGGCACAGACTGGGAGAGACTCTATTGGAAATGGAGCCATTAGTGTTTCTGTACATCACTGCGCATACTTGCAGCGCTATACAAATGATCAGTAGAAGTAGTGGCCGTTGGCGTGGCTTTCCTGCATGCGTATTTTTCTATATAGTTATTCACATAACCAATGAAATTCTCTAGGCTTGGAAAGCTGTCATAAACTGATGCATCCAGTGCACATGGTCACTACTGGCAAGTTGGGGGGGGGGTCTTTTACTAACTGGCAGCGTGTGTTCTGGTACGTGTGAAGGAGCACTGGGATGCTTGTTGCCAGTTACCGCAGGGCCATAACAGCACAGGATGACCCCCATGCTAACTGTGCGACACATCTTAGAAGTGTGAGTGGGCGGGGTCGGGGGCGGAGAGTGGGTGTGGTGAGCTTGGTGCAGTTAGCTCTGTGTTTACATTGCACACTAACTGCATTATACTTTACACTTCATTTGGTATACTGCCTTACTTTAGAAAAAAAATGCAAAGCATTTTCCAATTTAAAAAAGAAAATAATGAAAGGAACTCCAAATATTAATAGAAAAGGAAAGACCGGTAGAGAGGAGAAAAGACAACCAAGATATAATCCACATAATCGTAACCAGTCATCATGGTACACCTTCCAGGCACCAGGGAGGGAAACCTGCCAGCTCTGCTTCAACCTGAGTTTTCAAAAGCCTGTTTTTAAGTCTGTCTTGAATCCGTAGGAGTCCTAGAGGTGAAGACAGGAAGGAAGACCGTTCTATACAAGCGGGCTAGACAGCCGATTTCCTGCTAGATTCATAATGTGCCCTAGCAGGGGGTGGTAGACATAGACGGCTGCCATGCAATGAGCGTAAGGAACAGGTGGGACAATATGGAATGATTATGAAAGGTAATCCTGAGTCTTCTAATGAAGAGTCTTGTGAGTCAATGTTAGAATTTTATATTTGGAGTGGAGGAGTGGCCTAGTGGTTGGGGCAAGGTACTTTAGGCCAGAAGGTCGGGGGTTCAAATCCCACTAGAAGACAGCAACCTTGGGCTGGAAGGACTGGGGTTTCTAGTCCCACAGGTGCTCCTTGTGGTCTTGGGCAAGTCACTTAACCCTCCATAGCCCATGTTCCCTGTAAAATAGTTATCTCCAAGTTATAATGCCCTGTTCAATGTAATTTCAGTTTGTTCAATGTAAACCACCTTGATATCATGAAAGGCAGTATATAAGAAATGTTAAATAAATAAATATTGAAAACATTCTGCAACTGGTAGCCAGTGGAGCTGAATTAGAAGGGAGTTACGTGATTATATCCTTTAGTGTATGATAAAATATCAGCAGCAATGTTCTGGATGGACTGTAACCTTTTTTAATTCAATAGTCAATATGGCTGATGACCAAATTAAGAATAACAGTAACATGGGCTGATTGGTCAAGGAATAGGCGAATAGCCCGGAAGAGTCATGGTCTCTGTAGGTGGCGTTGGCTGCACTCGTGCTAATGCAGCATGAGCTATGGGACAGGGATCTGCGTTAACTACCAGGGGAATGCTACTAGGGAAACACAGAGAGGTTGTAGCAAGGTTTCGGCGCTATTGGCATGTTAGGTGCAACACCGTAGCACCCATTAGTAACAAATCCCGTTTAGTGTACTTTCAAAAAAAAGATGAAGTACATTGATCCCCAAAAGGTTTCCTGGACTTGACAAAATAAAATAGCACATAAAAGGGTCTGTTTACCAAAGCACGTTAGGCTTTTGCAGCTAATGCAGCGTGTTGTGCATATAGAACCCCGTTAACTGCAAATGCAGTGCTTTATGTGTTGGCAGCATGCAGATAACACACTGAAATGGCAGAGAATGCAGCCTGGCAGCACTGTGGCTGCACATAATGCCACCCATTGAGGTAGTGATTTCTGCATCCGTGGTATCTGCTGCTTGGACAGGGACCATGCGCTGTTGACACCTGCGGTAACCGCACATTGCAAATACACCCAATCTCTGCCCATATCCTGCCCACTCTGGCAGTTTGCTCGGTTTCTGCAGCTAGCACAGAAAATTGCTGCGCTATCTGCCTTTGCTCTGTGCTGTCTGTTAACCCGGGCCAAACGTGCACGCCATAGGCCGAGTTATCAAGTAGCAGAGCTTCGTAAATATGCGCCTAAGGTATAGCCTTGTTGGAAGACAGAAGGGAAATGAAGGATATGATACAACTGTTCGAGAATGCTTCCTTATAATACAAGATGTTTGTTTCAATACAAAATAGAAATTCAAGGACAAGGGAACATCTCATAAAGGGGAGGTTCAGAGAAAATATGAGGAAATACGTCTTTACTGAGTGGATGGTAAACACCTCAGCCTACCAGCAAAGTAGTAGTATCAGGAATTGACAAGATTTAAGCAGGCTTGGGCCAGATACGGAGTGCAGTGGTAAGAGCAGGACTGAAAAGCTGTAGAAGGCCTGGGCCACGGACTAGACATGGAATCTTCTAGGCTCATCTACGCAGATGGGAAGAGGGCCATAGATAAGTCAACCTGCATAAGATGGCGGCAGAGCTGCATCAGGGCTCCCAAGAAAAAGAAGCAAAATCCACTATATGCAGTGGCTGCAGGGCTGTGGTATATTTCCAGATAGGACCAGGGGGAGGTGCAATCTTTTTAGGATTTTGGATTCAGTTTGCACCTTTTCAGTAGTAGCACTTTCAGGTATTTCGCTGTCATTGGAGGACATGTTTACTAAAGCGTGCTAATGGTTAGCACACCTTTTAGTGCATGGTAACTGTTAGCATGGCGCCTTGGTAAGCTCTACAGTGCACTAAAAATGGCCAGTGCAGTAAAAATCCCACACTAACTGCTTAGGGTATGGCTGAGTAGGAACTGGGTGGGTATAGGCAGAGAGTGGGCATGTTGCTGGTGATAGCTATTTTTGGCGGTAGTACCATGAGAGTACCACTAGGCATCAATCTCCAGGCAGCAATAGGGCAGGAGCAAAGGGTAATTGCTCTAGCTCCACCCACTAGGCATCAGAGATTAGGCCAGGGTAAGTACCCGGGGAAATAGGGCAGAGGGGTGGGCAAATTCTGGTGGCTACCTCATACTAATCTCTTACCTTGGGAGGGGGATTCGAAGGGGGTTTCTATTGAGGTGGGGGTCAGATCAAGAGGGTGGGAGGATTGTTAACATGTAATGCTGTGGGATCGGGAGGGTGGGAAGGGTGAGAGTTGTCAGTGGCAGTTGACACTAATGCTTGTTTGTTCTGGAGGGTTGAGACAGCAGCAGACCTTGCATTACATGCAGCTGCGGACAGAGGGGAGGCGGCCGCCCTATCTGCCATGTGGAAAGTGTCTGCCCTGTGCACCTAATGCAGGGTAGATGCTGGACAAGCCTCTCCACTTGCCACACAGAGTTTGTGCTTGTCGCACCTTAATTTCTGCTGTTGAAGTCTGGCATGTGCAAACACTTATCGCACTGTAGCAAACATGCCCCTAAGTTTGTACCTGAGGCAGTGAAGGGTTAAGTGACTGGCTCAAGATCACAAGGAGCATCAGTGGGATTTGACTCCTGGCTTGCCTGGTTCTTAGCCTGCTCTGGAGGTTTCCTAGCATGGGCACCAGGCCGATTCTGCTACTCTTTCCAGGTAAAGAATATGTCCTTACCAGAGGGCCAATAAGGGTAAGAAAGAAAGATGACCACAACTGGCAGAGTATACGGTAGGAGGTCCCTAGATTTGTTCAAAATCATTCAGTCAAATATTTGCTTTGTATATTTGAATTGTTCCGACAGTTGAATATTCAGACAAAATGCATATATTTTAATAGGTGAAAAAAAGTATTTTTTTTAAACTTTTAGTAAAGTAGCATTAAGGGAAGTCTACCAGAATATTCCTAGTCTCCAGCTTTTGATGGCTCATTGCAATATTGTGTTTAGCTCTGGGTGTGCCGTAGGTTCAGTTCTCAAGCCTGGATTCTGCTCCTTCCACAGCCTAAGGGCCCCTTTTACTAAAGCCTGTTAGCCAGTTAACGTGCGTTTTAATGCATGACAAGTGGCAGCTGGGAACACGAACGCATGAGCGTGCCTTCCACTGCATGCCAAAACACACGTTGATCAGTGATCATGGGACAGGGTGGGGAATGGGCGGAGAGTGGGCATAGAGATCGCATTACTGCTAGCACCAGTGCAATTGCCACGCACTCAGCAGCAGCATGACTCTTAACGAGGGTTCAACTAATGACTCCTCTATGGGAGTCATTAAGTGAACCCAACTTAGCAGAGTGCACGTTCAAGTAACCCATTACATGTTAGCTGCCGGGAACATAGTAGTCATGCCCCCCACCCTGACTGTTTGGTGCATTCATTTGAAATCCTTTATGGGCTTTAGTAAAAGTGGCCCTTAGTATTAGAGATGCTGAGAAAGTAGAATTCACAGCCCCCATCAGAGACCCATTCATTACTCAATAGTGACATCTAGTGTTCAGACTGGAAATGCATATGAACCAGTTCCTGGAGGGAGCTGTGCTCTCTGGTTCCTTGTCTATGGTTGTTATTTCAATCATAACCTGTAGAATGAGTTGGGCTACTGGGGCCATGGCCTAAGCAATATTTTGCCCAACACAGCATCAGCAACTAGAAAGCTTAGGAGCAGAGTCGGTGATTGGCTTGTTTGGCCCCTCCAACTGAAAAGGTGATCCATCAGCCTTAGTTTGAATGGCTGAGTTACAGAGGAAGAGGATTAAAACAGGGTCAAAAGGAGAGAAGCACAGGGTAGCTACAAATGGAGGCTCACGGTACTGTTATTCCATCAGGAGTCAGCTCCAACTAAGCTTGAAGCTCAAATGAGCAGGAGAGTACGGTCAGGCCCCACACCCTTCAAAAAGTAGTAACTCCGACAGGAACTTTCCAACTTAAAAAAACAATCTGATACTTTCAAACTGATTTCACAGGCAAATATATTTCTTGTCATTTTTAATTTAATGTGGTTAACAAAGCACACCTCAGTTTCTGGAAGTTGCTGATTTATATTGATTAAGACAAACAGCTCTGGCTCAAATAAAAAATCTTTGGCTATACCAGATCCGCAAATCAATGAAGGGGAGTGGGGGTGAGGGGTAAGGCCAGAGAGATGAGTCTGAGAAGTGACATTGCCCTGTTTGTAGAAAGTACCTGTGGATTTAGATGGCATCTCAGGGGACAGTATCAAACTTCCAAATTCCTTTCATCCATCAGATGAGAGAACAAGCCCTGGCCTTCAGGCAGACAGGGGGCTAGAATTTTCTCCTGGAGTAAATGAGCTCAGACCACACAGATAAAGGGTTTCTTCTGTTCCATTCTAAAACATTGTAGGGTAGAATCATCTGTCAATGGGCTCAGGGCCGGAGGCCTTTCAGCTCTGATTAAAGTAGCGTGTTCAGCTTTTGAGACTCGTAGCAGTCCTTCAGTCCATCTTAACTTCCAGGCTACGCCTCACAGAGCTCTTAAAGCAAAAACCACCCAACACTAACATACAGTTGCTAGTATTTCAGCTCTTGACATGTGCACTGAAATCGTGAAACAGCTAGGTCAGGGAATTAGTCTTTGCCATAACACATCTCGCACTTCACCACACTTGGCCCATGGTTTATAGAGCTAGATGGCATTTTCTGAAATATGCAGGCAACTGCAGAATTCACAGAAAGTAGTCTAAACTGTTGGAAGGTAAAGGAGAACTCCATTCTGACAAATGGCATATAATTTAAGCAACTTTCAGAATCAAGATTTTTCTAGCCAACTCGATCCACGCTGAGCTCTAGTTGCAGTTTTGTTGTTTTCAGTGGTACTGATGGCATCGGTGTAGTTTGTCTTCATACTTTGGGGGAGGGCGAAGGGTAAAGAACTCATACTGACAGTGAGGGCAGGGAGACCAGTTCACCATTAGTGCCTGCAACATTTGGGGGACACCGCCTCCCATACCTCCCCCTCCAAACTCCACCTCTGGAGAGAGGCATGAGCAAAGGTTCTGACCATTATTCACATGGACTTGGGACCCCAAAAGATTCCAGTTACTTCCTGGAAATCAGAAAGTTTTAGAACAAAAGTTACAAAATTAGACCATACTTCTATGATAAGACGTTTTACATGTTGTTTTAGCAATTTATTTGGTATATGCTTTATATAAGAATATTTTGTTTTAATTCATTAAGTGGGCCTTAAATTTTTTATATATTTTAAAAAGGTCTCTTTTTTTGCTTACCTTTTTTGTCTCTTTTTTTCTTGCTTTTCATTTGCTTTATTTTTCTTTCATACCACGGTCTCTAACTTATTTCAGCAGCTATAAGGACCTTAGCTTTTCCTTGCTCTTTTGCACCATCTCCCTCCTAATGGTTAGGATACCTTTCAAAGTGATTTCTACAGATATGGCAGTGCTTTCTTTCCTCATGGAAATGCTTTTTCACAAAATTTCCTGCCCTACATGTGAGTTAAAGCATGTGTGTATAGCCTCTGTGTGTGTACTTTCACCCAGAGTGAGCAGATATGTCCCAGAGAAAGGGCCAGGGTGGGCTTCACAAAGGGTGAGGTGATTTTCAAAGTCCCTTCTGCACATCAAACAATGTTCTATGGATAGAAATGGGGCTTTTGAGAATTGCCTAAGACATATGTGTATACATATGATAGAGTCGAATATGCATATAATCCATTTCCAGGGACAGTTGGGGCAGAGAGTGTACTTACGATTTCCAAAATTATGTATGTAAGTTTTCACTGAAAAATTCCCTGCTCAAATAGCGGATGCAAACATGTGCCTGTGTTTTCTCCAGTGACTTTGGAAAGTGAAAATTGATGCAAAGTCTGTTAGTAAAAAAAAACCGTAGATATTACACTTTGTCTGAAAGTAGCCTGATATGTCTAAACTTTTGCATTTTCAAAAGTATGTGTGTATTTTTTATTTGAAAAAATATAAACACACAATAGTAGCTGTAACATAGGGGCCCTTTCACTAAAGTGTTTTAGGTTTTTGCACTGAACACACGTTTAGCATGAAAATGAATATGCGTTAAGTGCTAAGCTAGCATGCTATCATGGCGTGACCAATATGTCCCTGACAGCTAATGTGTGGATGCGTATCCTGACACACGGCGCTATTACTGTAGGTGCACTTTCCTCTACCTACTGAGCTGGCATTAGGTGAAGTCGCGCCAATGACAGCGTTGACTGTACTCGATATATACCCCTACAGAGATGTATGCCTGAAAAATGAGACATGCTCCCAGTGTGAAGCTAGATATTTTTATAAAGAAACATTGCTCTAAAACTTATTCTTTTTTATCAAAACAAAATGTCAGGCTGCTGAAAGTCGTCTTTCTAACTATGAAAAGATAAATTTTCATCTTTGTAACACACTAGTTTGTGGTTACTGGCACGTTGCATTAACTCATTTGAGATCAAATTATCAAACTTGTTCATTGCTGCTAGCACTAATTTGAAACTGCAATAAAGAACTCTTTGCAAGGCAGATGAAAGGTCGCCACCCACAGAGACCCCAAGACCTGTCCCTGGTGTATCACAGTGCGCATCGGAAAGATTTTGGGTAATTGCAGTCATGAACTAGTGCTGATTGAGGAAAATTATACCCCCCTATTTTTTGTTACAAGTTTATTTATTTTTTTCAAGTGAGTTTTTTCAGACTGTATAGTGAATCTCATTTACAAGCAGGACAAAATATGGCATTTTAACAACTTTACTAGAAAATTATCTGGACTAGCGTGGTGACCATGTTTGAGTCTCAGATCCAGCTCCTGTTTCATGGGCACGTACAGGATCTGGGAATGAGGTGGAAACCATGTTCACAGACCCCAGGAAGAAAGGATTACCAGCTATCACAAGCAACAGCAATTTAAGGTAACACTTGTGCTGTGTTCCAGAAAGAACCGTGGTCTGTGTGTCTCATTGTCACTGCAATGGCTGGATGGTGGAGCAAAGAAATTAGAAATAGTGGTGATACCCTGCAGTAGCTACAAACAAAGCCCCAACTGAGGGAACGTCTAATTGATCTGGAATCCCAAAGCTACAAAAAGCAGCTGCTGGGCAAAATTAACAACAAAAGAAGACACCGAAATTGCTAGTCCTACATTTTTGGAGTATTCATAAATTACGTTTTAAACCGAAGGAGTGGAGTTGAGCAGGGTCGGCCCAAATGTATATGTCACCCCAGGCAAAGCTTCAGCCATGCGACCTCTCCCCCTCCGGCGGCTGAAGGCTTTGTCGCCCCCTCTTGGCTCTGCATTATGTCTCCTGCTTGCTTGCCCCTCTAATTCAGCATCTCTCTCCCCCCGTGGTCCGCTCCCTCAGACCTTTCAATGTGACTCCTTACTTTTATGCCAACATTGGTGCTAAAAAAGAAAATGAAGCCACCATGGAGTATCCTGTTAAAGTGCGCTAGGAGGCCCTGCTGTCCCCACAGCAGAAGGATGTGTGTGTCAGAGGGGGGCAGGTCTGGCAAGGCTTCCAGTGTGCTTCAGCACGAGACTCCACAGTGAGTTCGTTTTCTTTTTCTACACTGATGTTGTCATCAAAGCAAGGAAGAAAAGAACTGTGCTCCCCTCCTCTGAAGGAGCACAGAGGGGAAAGAGGCACTCATCCTGCAGCGTTTTTTTGGGGGGGGGGGAGACAGCAGTGGTGACTGAGTTGGTTGCCTCCTGCTGCCACTCCTCCTTGAGCTGCCGCCCTTATAACGTTGCCGCCCTAGCTGATTGCCTTAGCTCGCCTGATGGAATGGCCAGTCCTGGAGCTGATGAGTAGCCTAATGATTAGAGCAGTGGGCTAAGGATGAGGGAATCTAGCCTTGAGTCTCACTGCTGCTCCTTGTAATGTTTTCATTTATTGAAATTGATATACTACTGATCATAATAGTAATAATTCAGAGGTTTACAATAAAAGTAAAAAGAGGATAGAAGGGAAAGGGAGGGACTGGACAAGATAGGAGCAATGGGAAAGATTTACAATCCTCATTAATGTTTAAAGGGATCAAACCTAAAGAGAGGGGTGCTGCTCATGGTCTGATCTGTTCCAGCCCTAATGGTGATACTATCAGGGCTGGTCTAACTGTTAGGCAAATTAGGCAATCACCTTGGGCAGAAACCTCTGAGGACAACAAAGAGCAGGGCATATAGGGGGATAGAGGTATAAAACTTAAGGCTTGTCTAGAGTGCCAACACTTTGAACCAACTCTGGAGCCGGCCCTGGATGCCATTATGAGTGGAAAAAAAGGACATCGTTAAGGCTTTCTTAAACTTGTTAAGATATGGCTCAAGATGAATATCTAAGGGAAGAAAGTTCTAAAAAGTAGGAACTACTACTCTCAAAGCTATCTGCCTAGTTGTTTCATGGCAAATTATTCTGTATGGTGAGAGGATCTCTTTGTGTGGAGAAGATAGAAATGGGAGAAGGTTGTCAAAGAAAACTGGAAGGCCCGAGCGAAGAATCTGATTGGTAAGGACTAGGATTTGATAAGGAATTTGATAACCAATGGATAGCCAGTGAAGATCTATTAGGTGAGATGATCATATTTTTGGCACCTTTAGTCAAGTTCACAGGGGCTTCATGGATAAATTGAAGCCAATTTAGTTCAGATTTTTTTAATACCAGAAAGCAAAGCAAGGTGGGATAAAATTAGTGCATGGATTATGGAATGTAAAGTTTCAGGTTTAAGAAAAGCATGAAGTGATCAGATCACACTGAGCATAAAGGTCTCCTTAAAGCACTGGAAATATGATCAGAGAAGTGTAACTGAGGGTTGTGTTACCTCTGGAATTTTAAGTGAATCTGTAAGGGCAATGGTTGTACCATTTATTTTTGGAGGAGGACAATTGGCCATAGAGTCATTAGGGAAGAAAATACTCTTGATTTTGGATGGATTGAATTTTAGTTTCTTGTCAACAAGCCACCGAGTGATCTTACTAAGTTTTGTTGAGGGCCAAGGATCACTGTAGTATCTAGAGGCTCGAAGGCTATGAGAAGTTGATTATCATCAGCATACATAAGTGAGGTGATTTCAAGGGATCATATAAGTTCTGCAAGAGGAACCCTAAAAATCTTGAAAGCAGTGGGGGAAATATGGAGTAGTTCCAAAGAATATGATAAGAGCTCTGAGACAAGTATGAATTGAATCACTTAAGCACTGTACCGGAGAGGCCGATTTGATGAAGTCCGGTTATATGAACTGAGTGATCTAAATGATCAAAGGCTGTAGATAAATTGAGGAATTTAAGCAGAACAGATTTACAAACATCTAGGTTCACCTAGACGAAGTCTATTAGACCCAAGAGGAGAACCTCTGTACTATATGCAGTCCGAAACCTGTTTGTCTAGGATGTAGTATGTACATTAGTTTTAAGTAGAAAAGAGTTAAGTTGCTGTGAAATAATTTTTTTCTATGAATATGGCCACAAAAGGGAGATTAGTGATGGGTCTGTAATTTGCCAGGGAGAAAGAACTAATCCCCTGACAATTCCTGTCTCTAGTTGAAATGATAGATGTAAGATAAGGAAAAAGGTCTTGAATGATATTTCATCCATGAGGAAAAAATGGGTGGTGGGCTTCATAGATGCTAAATACTAACCAATAGTAAAAGGGGGTGGTTGATTAAATTTTAATAAAGTATTGCTAGGTACCAAGGTAGGAGATCTCAAGATTGAATCTGTTAAAATTGGACTACTGGTAGATAAAGATGAGCTAATGGACTGTTTTATGTCTGCAGTTTTCTGCAGAAAATAATGTCCCAAGTCAGTAGCCACTGGGCCTCTAAGATCTAGTGGAATGAACTGTTAGGAGTGGTCCAGTTTTTATGAGTTGAAATATTTTCTTTGGATTATATTATTTATTTAACAGTTTTTTTTATACCACTTTATCATTTCAGTCAAAGCGCTTTGCATTGTAACTTAAACTTGGCATTGTACATTAAACAGGGACATTGATAACTTAGAGTGGCCTAGTGGTTAGAACACTGGCTTAGTAACCAAGAAACCAGGATTCAAGTCCCACTATCAATCCTTGTGACCTTGGACAAGACACTTAACCCTCCATTGCCTCAGAAGAAAGGCCTGAAAACCTGCTTCCGGTCACACCGCCAAGAAAATCCAGGAGCTTCTGGGTCATCAGGAGTTAGCATTGGCTCCAAGGCATGCATTGCATTTTGCATGATTATGAGAAAGTGATTTGAATAAGAATCTTTTTTCCCCCAATTTAATTCCTGCCTGATAGGATCTGGCCAGATCTTTGTATTTTGCTAAGGCAGAGGAAGATCTTTTTCCTCCAGATGTTTTCTTGGTGGTGTAATTACCTTTTCTGTAGTCTAAAGCCATAATTATGCCAAGGATGGTCACATTTTAGGGGAATGGTATATTCCTATCTCCAGGAACAAGCAGGAATGAGTCTTCACATATGTGTATTGTCGGAACCGACGGAGCCTGCGCGGGAACGCTCCCCAGCGTCCAAAAGGAAAGCTTTTGGGAGCATCCCACAGCGCCTGCGCGCTGCCTTCCCGCCTTTCCTAACTGCCTCTCTCCAGTTCTTCTTTTCCGCGGAGCCAGCAGGTCGTGTTTCCTGTCACCGCTGAAGAATTTCTTATTTTCTTTTATTTTTCTTTAGTCGCGTGTCTGCCTTCTCGATTCCGGACCGGTACCACCGGTCTTTTTTCTTTCTTTAAAAAAAAAAAAAACTACAGTGCATTTTTTCTTCTGGGGCCTTAGGCCTACAGATATATTTTTCCTCATGGAAAAACCCGCCTCCGGGTTTAAAAAGTGCACAAAGTGCAGCAGCACTATTTCTGTCACTGACACCCATGACTGGTGTCTAAAATGTTTAGGTCCTGACCACTCCATAGCGGATTGTGAGTCCTGTTCTATGATGTCTAAGAGAGGGTTACAAAATCGGGCAGCCAAGCTCAGTACCCTGTTTCCCTCCGATGCAGCGTCTGTGGCATCGACGTCTTCCAGGGCTGCTTCTTCATCCCATGGATCTCAGGTAACCAAACTTAAATCTGGCCGGTCCTCAAAGAGTTCATCTCCCTCTAAGTATCGAGATGCCCCCGGGCTTACTCTTGAGGAATCCACACCGGCAAAATTACACCGGCGGGAGGCTCCGACTTCCAAAGCTCTACCTATGGGGTCACAGGTTGACATCGATGGCTCGGCCTCGACCGATCACCTGTTACAATGTTCTGGGGTACCGGCAGTTACCACCGGTACCGACATCCAGACATTGGTGGCGTCGATGGATCAGAATATTCTGACCATGCAGCGTGCCATCACGGCATTCATACAAGCTGCGACGCCTGCAGTACCGCAACAAACCCCATTGTCGGTACCGGTACCGATTCTGGTACCGGATCCGAAATCGGTTCCGATACCGGTACCGCTTGCATCAACATCAGCATCGACGGCAGCGGTACGCTATCCAGTGATGCCTATCAGTACCGACTCGGTACCGATTACTCCCGATGTCGATACCTCCCGGTACGCGTATCGGGCTCTGCGAGAGCATCCAGACAGTCGATACTTCGATTCCTCTGAAGACTCTGATACATCAGAGGCCTCAATTGAAGCATCGGGGATCCTTCCTCAGGAACCCTCTTCTCCAAAAAGGAGAATGTCTCCTCCTGAAGACTTGTCTTTTCAGGACTTCATTAGCGAGGTGGCCAAAGGCCTGTCCATCTCAGTGGCCTCTGAAACTGAACCTAGAGCCAAAAAATTAGATATCCTACAATATCCTAAGGCTCCTAAAGAGGCAGCCACCTTACCAGTACATGAGATTCTTTATGATCACATGTTGGGCATATGGGAGACTCCTCTTTCCACCTCCCCTCATTCCTGAAGGTTGGACACCATGTATCGTGTTCCTCCTTTTCCTGGGTTTCATAAGACTCAGCTTCCTCACCACTCCATTGTGGTAGAGTCTGCTATGAAAAAGATCAAGAGTACAAAAAGGCACTCCTCTGCTCCTCCAGGAAGAGAATGCAGAACCCTAGATGCCTTTGGCAGGAAAATCTTCCAGGCCAGTATGCTTGTAGCCAGAATCAACTCCTATAGTCTCTATATGGGGATGTTTCTGAAAGAAGTTACAGATCATCTGCAAACCTTATCTCCTTTTATGTCAGAAGATATGAGAGAAGAATATATCACCTGCCTTAAACAGGCACAGGATGTATCCAAGTTTTCCAACCGTGCAGCCTTTGACTCTTTTGAGGGTGCCAGTAGAGCCTCGGCTATTGCCATAGGTGCACGCAGAGTTGCTTGGTTACAAGCCTCTGATTTGGAATCCTGGGTACAGGATGGTCTAGGTAACCTTCCCTGTACAGGAGAAAACCTCCTTGGCAAAGATTGGCAAGCAAAGGCCAATCAGATGGATGCTGAAAATTCTGCTTTAGATAGACTTTCAAAGTCTACTACTGCTCCTTTTAAAAAGAGGTTGTTCAAAAAAGGATCTTTCCCAAAAAAAGGGAAATTTTCTTCGGGTTATGGTCAGGCCTCTTCCCAAGGTCGTTTTGCTACAAAGAGACAGCAACAACCAAAACAGGCCAAGGCTCAGGCTGCGAGGACTGCTACGGCCCAACAGCCTCAGCCTCCTCAGGGCCTTTGACTTTCCACTAGAAAACTTAGCCTTTCTGGCTCTAGAACATCCAGAGCCTCTCACCATCCCAGGAAGGTTAGCTCACTTTGCTCCCAGATGGGAACAAATCACAGCAGAGCAATGGACCCTCTCCATCATACCAGATGGGTACAAACTTCATTTCTTAAACCTTCCTCCTCACACCATGGTGAAACAGTTCAATTCTCCAACATCTCTCCTCAACCTTCTAGGTCAAGAGATTGCTACCCTTCTTGCCCAAGGGGCAATAGAAGTACCCCTTCTTCAACAGGGCTCAGGGTTCTACTCCCCCTATTTTCTCATTCCAAAGAAACGGGGGGCTACAGACCCATACTAGATCTCAGAGAATTGAACAAGTTTCTATGCAAGGAGAAATTCAAGATGATCTCTCTCGGATTTCTACTTCCATACCTCCAGAGTCAGGACTGGCTTTGTTCTCTAGATCTAAAGGATGCGTACACCCATGTTCTCATCCATCCAACACACAGAAGGTTCCTTTGGTTCCTTTACCAAGGAAAACACTACCAATACAAAGTGCTTCCTTTCGGTCTGGCCTCTGCTCCAAGAGTGTTCACAAAATGCATGGCAGTAGTAGCTGCATTTCTGCGCACTCTAGGAATATTCGTATTCCCATATCTGGATGACTGGCTCATCCGAGCTCCATCCCAGTCAGAGGCCCAGACTTCCCTGGCCTGCACAAGGTGTGTTCTTCAGTATCTGGGACTGGTAATCAACATTCCAAAATCCCATCTCACCCCTACTCAGTCTCTAGAGTTCATAGGGGCCTTACTGGATACCACAACTGCAAGGGCCTATCTCCCCCAGGCCCGTTGCCTACGCTTGGTGCAGTTAGCCTCCCAGATTCAGTTAAAATCCCATTTAACTGCTCGAGAGATGTTACAACTCTTAGGCCACATGGCATCCACGGTGCATGTGGTTCCTTACGTTCGCCTTCACATGAGGGCAGCTCAGTGGACCCTATCCACCCAATGGACTCAGGCATCAGGTTGCCTGTCAGACAAAATAGCAACCTCCAGTCGCCTCTTTTGGTCCCTCCACTGGTGGAAGTCCACTCAAAATCTGTTGCTGGGGTCCCCCTTTCAACAGGTGTTACCCCAAGCAACCCTTACAACAGATGCCTCTCCAAAGGGTTGGGGAGCTCATCTACAAGATCTCTCGACCCAAGGCATCTGGTCTCCACAGGAGACATCTCTACATATCAACCTCTTAGAGCTCAGAGCAATCTTTCTGGCTCTCAGAGTCTTCCACACCCTGCTCAGCTACAAGACAGTCCTCATCCACATGGACAACCAGGTAGCCATGTTCTACGTGAACAAGCAGGGAGGGACTGGCTCTCTGTCGCTTTGCAACGAAGCTCTCAGATTGTGGGCCTTCGCCAGAGAGCATCAAATCCATCTCATGGCAGTGTATCTTCCAGGGGTTCAAAACTCTTGGGCAGACAGACTCAGTCGAGTTCTGCTTCCACACGAATGGTCCCTCCATGGGGTCCAGATAGCCAGGATTTTTCAGATTTGGGGTACCCCAGACATAGACCTGTTTGCAAGTCCGTGGAATGCCAAACTTCCCCGGTTTTGTTCCAGGATTCCATGTCATGGAATTCAGGCCAGGGATGCCTTCCTCCTTCATTGGGGGCAAGACTTCCTCTATGCCTTTCCACCTATTCCCCTCATCCCCAAAACTCTGTTCAAGCTTCAGAGAGACAAGGGGTCTATGATCCTCATAGCACCACATTGGCCATGCCAAGTGTGGTACCCTCTACTTCTGCATCTCTCTCAAGCTCCCTCCCTGGACCTGGGGTCTGCTCCAGATCTCTTCTCCCAGGAGGAGGGAACCTTGCGGCACCCAAATCCTCAGTCTCTTCATCTCAGAGCCTGGTTGCTGAAGGCCTAGACCTTCAGGATTTACACCTTTCTCAGCAAGTGAAGGATATCCTTCATGCTTCTAGAAAGCCTTCCACCAGACGTTCCTATGCTTTTAAATGGAAAAGGTTTTCCATTTGGTGTGCAGAGAAGGGTCTCAACCCTCTTGCAATACCTTTGAATTCTTTACTAGACTATTTGCTGCATTTATCCCATGCAGGCCTTAAAACAAATTCAATCAGAGTCCATTTGAGTGCTATTGCAGCATCCCTTAAGCCTCTCAATGGACAACCTATTTCCTCTCATCCTCTTATAGCAAGATTCATGAGAGGTCTTCTTTTGACTAAACCTCCCATTAGACCACCTCCAGTGGCATGGGACTTGAATCTGGTTCTTGGCCAGCTTATGAAGCCACCCTTTGAACCCTTAGCCACTACCTCCTTGAAATTCCTTTCCTGGAAGGTTATTTTTCTCATTGCAGTCACCTCAGCTCGCCGTATCAGTGAGTTGCAAGCTTTATTGGCTAATCCTCCTTATACAAGGTTCCATCATGACAAGGTAGTCCTCAGAACTAATCCACACTTTATGCCTAAAGTGGTCTCACCTTTTCATCTGAACCAGGAGGTGTATTTACCTGTCTTTTTTCCAGGACCTCATGCATCAAGTGCAGAGAGGAATCTTCATACCCTGGATTGTAAAAGAGCACTTGCTTTCTACTTACAAAGGACACAGCAATATAGAAAGTCCTCTCAACTTTTTGTTGCTTTTGATCCTTCTCATTTAGGACTTCCAGTCTCTAAGAGAACTCTGTCTAATTGGATTGCTCAGTGTATTTCCTTCACCTACCAGAGTAAGAACCTTTCTCTGGAGGGCCATGTCACAGCTCACAATGTGAGGGCAATGGCAGCCTCTATGGCTCATCTTAACTCTGTGTCCATCGACCAAATCTGTCGAGCGGCCACCTGGGCATCGGTTCATACCTTCACAGCCCATTACTGCTTGGACAAGGACTCCCGCCGGGATGCCTTGTTTGGTCAGGCTGTTCTCAAATACCTGTTCCATACCTAATCAACTCCTACCCTCCATCCCTGACTGGATGCCTGAGATTCATGGGTGCAGGTGGAGCCCTTCCCAGGGACTCACAATCTGGGTGATCTCCCAGGCATCTCTAGCTGGGGAGTCCCCATATGTGAAGACTCATTCCTGCTTGTTCCTGGAGATAGCACAGTTACTTACCTGTAACAGGTGATCTCTGGGAACAGCAGGAATAAGTCTTCACAACCCACCCACCTCCCCTAGGAGTTGTATCTCTCTATCTATCTTTCCTTTCCTCTCTCTCTCTTTGTCTCAGCTTTGAAACTCGAACTGGAGAGAGGCAGTTAGGAAAGGCGGGAAGGCAGCGCGCAGGCGCTGTGGGATGCTCCCAAAAGCTTTCCTTTTGGATGCTGGGGAGCGTTCCCGCGCAGGCTCCGTCGGTACCGACAATACCCATATGTGAAGACTTATTCTTGCTGTTCCCAGAGATCACCTGTTACAGGTAAGTAACTGTGCTTTTTCATTTGCCTCAGTGAGCTTCTGATTCCAGCGGTAGATTTGTTGATCTAGGAAAAGAGAAAAAGAATCAGCTGGAAATGAGTCACCCTGTGTTAGGAGGTATTCAGGATGGAATTTATGTAGACCACCAGACACATAGGTTTGAGAAGAAGTTAAGGGGACAGGTGTGAGAGTCTGTAAAGAAAATGTAATAAGAAAGTGATCAGACCAGAGAATGGTAATTACTTGTACAAAGCTAACTAAGTGGGACCAGTGGGGATAAATAAGAATCTGGACCAGGATATGAGTTGGAGAAAAGACCTTTGTCAAGTCACTAATGGCAAGAAAAATCATTTTTCTGGTTTAGATACAGGGTAATTGAAATAAATATTAGTCTAATGTAATCAAAGGGTGTGAAGAAAGCGAAAGGGAAGCAACATAATCAAGTAGGGTCAGAAAAACAGGGAGATAAGGGCGGGGGCATATATATAAGAGACAATATTAGTGGAGAAGATGGTTTAAATGATAGGCTAAGACCTCTGTTGGGCAGAGGTCTTGAGTACGAAAAGGTGCAAGTGTAAACCGTGAAGAATATATTATAGCTATCCTCCTCCTCTACCATGATCTCTATTAAGATGGAGGATGGCATAACCTTAAAGACAAGCTTGTTTGAGGCAGGGGAATTGCCCTTCAGGAAGCCATGTTTCTGTGGTGAAGCAAATATCAAGTGAGTGGGTTCTTTTAAGATCATGCTGTAGTACAGACTTATGCAAATGTAGTAAAAGTGCCACAAAGAGCTGTGGTAAAAATGTAGAATGCAATGATTTAAAATAAAATCTAAGTTCAATATTTTGCAAGAATCAGGGACGGCTTACCTTGACTGATGAGTGAGGATGCTGTCCAAGAAGAATGAGAATAACAGATGAAGGCCTCATAAAAATGCAAGCCAGAAGTAGTAAAAGGTGAGGAGACATCGCAACAGTATAGTAGGAAGGATAATAATCACTTGGCCCACTAGGAGCTGGCAGAACAATGTAGGAAGGAACCTATTAAGATATTAGGCTCATTCCTTAAGTATGTACCGAGCAGCCTGGCCACAAGAAACATAGGTAATAAATCCACACTCCATCGCTTCCAGTGAGCAGGGCCTAATTGGGTCAGCAGGACCATGGTAAAATTCAGGGCACATGTTGTGCAAAAAGCATCAAAGCAGAGCAGCCCTGATCATGGGCAAGTCACTTAACTCACTATTGCCTGAGGTACTAGCTTAACTTTTAAGCCCTTCGGGGACAGGAAAATATTTACAGTACCTGAATGTAACTCATCTTGAACTTCTGAGAAAGGTGTGAGCTAAATCCCAATTGCCATCCCCCTTCTTAAGGGTAATATAACTGTACATAGTAGTTTAGCAACAACAACAACAACATTATATGGTTCCAGAAGCCAGGTATGGGTTTGGATGCCCTGATTATGCTGAGGTCAGCAGAGCTCAGGCACACTGTATGAAGAATTATTCTGGTGCCATGCTGGCATCAGGAGCGCAAGGAAATGTCCTGCCATAGAGAAGGATAACCCTCCAGCTCAACATAGCTATTGGTATGGCCCAGTGAGACAATCCAGGGAGAAGTGATGAGCAAACGCAGAAGGACTAATTAGCCTTAAGTCCACTGAGTACAAGATCCTCATTGCCGTAAAAGGAAACGCATGTCATTCTGGAGATGGTCAAGTCCCCACCCCAAATCATTATCATGGGGGTTCCAAACTGTGCAGACTCTAATTAGAAACTTGAGATGGAAATGACTTCCTTCCATTAATGTCTCTTCCCACCCCTCCATCTTAACCCTGGTCTGGAATGGGGTCTGGGTCTAATCCAAATTGATTTGCCAGTCTTCACCCTATGCCATTACTTTGAAAGCTCATCTATAACATTTCTTCAATAAACAAATATGAAAAACAGGAACTCTAATTCACAAAATGACGGACTGATTGCTAAAATTGGTTTAAATTCATATTTCGGTTTTCAGACCCCTTGCAGTACTCAGTACAGCTGCCTAGTGTGTCTTGCAGTCCTACACCAGTAAGGCCAACTCTATTTTCTGTAGCATTGCAACTCTCAAGAAACAGACCTGTTTGCCTTCTGACCCTTGGGAATAAATAATTAAGATTAAATCTAAGTAAAGTTTATTGTCCAAGATGAGGGATCCCGCTGGAGAACTGACCTGGTAGATAAAGTTGCACTCACGACAAGTTCCAGCAGAAAAAAGACCGCTGAGGGAGTGCATGGCAAAGGAGGAGCGAGGAGGGGGCGGACGGCCATTTACCTTTAATGCAAGAAATAAAATAGCCGTGGCACTCTCTCAGGCTGAGGTGAAATGTCAGAATAAAATAAGGTATAAATCAGCGATCCTCCCGTGTTATCAGTGCAACCTCTCTTATCACGGCAGCCTGCTTAATGTTTGTAGTGCACAACGGGGATCCTGTGGTGGATAAAAGTAGTAAGGCAGTGTTATTTCAGTTTGTCCTAAAATGTCGTGGAGCAGGTCAAGCTATTAATCAGTGAACCAACACAAAGTGATGAATTCTTAGGCAGTGTGCACCCTGGTTCAGCCTGGATTCCACCCAACTTTAAGGAGATCTCTTGTAGACATAACAAGACATGGAATTCAGAGAAGGTAAATGGAATACAGACCGCTGCAGTTTAGAGAGTATTCTCAGGCTGCTAATGTTGCAGAGGTTTGTATCCCATGGTTTTTAGCTTTTTTACAGTAGTTCTGAAAAGGGTTTATGTGGCGGCACAATAGAGTTTATTGCGTGCTACACTCAGGTTGAAGATTTGCATGAAGAGCAGTTCATCAGAACCTGATCAGTGAGAACCTGAAAGGCCCTATAAAATCTATACATGTACTGCACACAAAATTCAAAATTCTGTGCCAGAAGGTCTGAATTATGCGGTGTTCCATGCTTTGCCACAATAACTAAGCATATTTTTTGGCGTGGCAGTTAATTTAAATACAGTACAGAAAAAGATATCACCAGAACATGCACAATTTTGAATTGTTCTTTGCAGAATTTCAGGAGGAGCAACATGGCTTTGACTCCCTTATCGATCGATGAATTGACATCTGTTCTTATATAGATAACAGAAGGTCAGCAAATAGGGCTGTGCATTGGAAGCTTTTTGGTTTCATTTTCATTTATCATGCTGGTTTCATTTTTTCTCGTTTGTCATGCTATCAATTTTGTACACTGTTCGTCGGCAGTGCATGCTGTCGAAGACATGATGAAAAGTTTGACATTTCAGGGGAGTTTCTATCGCTCCATGTTTCAAATGACATGGAATGATATTTCCTATGTTATTTCAAATGAATGCACATTCCTATCAGTAAGCATTGTTTAAAATCACTTCCTTTCCCTATGAAACAAGGAAGTATCGTGGAAGGAATGTTGGCTACCACACAGTTCGCATTTATGGTTGTCTCAAATGATTCTGAAGTATATTGCAGCTGACTAGGGAGCACATATTAGTAAATTAAATGTATATTGTAGTTACGGACCCTTAGAAACATACAGAAATGGAAAGTTCAATTGTTTTGAACCCTTGGACGCAACAATCCCACAAAGCTGCGTGGGAATCCTCTCCCCATGCTGCTGCTGATAGGGAAGGTGTTGCTCCTCATGAATAATAGTGTCATATGCAAGCAGCAATGGGGGTGAAGGACCCTCCCCCAGCTTCGCAGGAGCGCTGCTTAGCATGGCATAATCCAAAGGAACCTTTTGTGTTTTTTCTTTGTACCCCATTCAGGTTTGGAAAAGGCCAACTGATGACTGGAAAAGGACAAGATGGTTTTTTGTATTACTTCTAATCCAAAATCACAAAATCCAGCAATTTTTAAACCAGGGAAGCCAGGGTCCAACTCCCACTTCTGCCACTTATACTCTGGGCCGGCCCAACTGCTAGTCAGTCAAATAAGGCAGTCACCTGGGGGCGGCAAAGAGCAGGGCATTCAAAGCTAAACAATAGATTCTGACAGCTGAGGGGGGCATAAGGCTAGTGCGCCAACACCTTATACCAACTCTTGGACCGGCCTTTGGGGCATGTTTACTTAAGGTTAACACACATTAGTTAATGCGTGTTGAGCGCTGCAAAGCCCATAGAAATGAATAGGCGTTGGCAACACTTAATGCCTGTTAACCTTTAGTAAACATGCCACTTTGTGACATAGGGCAAATCAGAATATCTCCCATTGCCTCAGTACCCACTTAGACTGTAAGCGCTTTAGGGAAGGGTCAACTGGGACTGAATACTTACCACTGTACTGCACGGAGTACATCCAGCAGCACTATAAAAGTGATGGGGGTCGATATTCAGCGCACTGGATATTTAAATGCCGTGACAGTCAGCTGTGACATTTAAAAGCCCTTTTACTAACGTGCCAAAAGTGCTGAAATTATGGTGCATTAGATGCAACGCCGACATGTTTCCTGTTGGGGTATGGAAAGCATTTTCAGGGCAGTTAAGGGGGGCGCTTTCCCCCACCGTGTGCCACATTAGTACGGGTGCATTTAATGCCATCTTTTCAGGTGGCATTAGGTGAGCGTGCGCTAATCATGTAAAATAGATTAGCATGTGGTGTTTACCCTGCGCTAGCTACACAGAGCTCACCACACTCACTCTGTGCCCCTAACCTGCCCATGAGATACACAGTTAGCACAGGAATCAGCCCACGGTATCTGACATGGCCCCACACTAACTGTCAACACGTGCCCAAGGTGCACTTTTAGCGCATGCTAGACATGTGCTGCTAGCTAGTGCCCTTTAGTAAAAGACCCTCTTTAATATCATTCGGATATTCATTGCCCTTTTCTGGATAGTGCGATTTTCAGTCACTATCTGGAATATTTATCTGACTTAACAATTTAGGACATCTTTTTTGGAAGCCCAGGATATCCAGATAAATTATCCATAGAGCATTTGAAAATTGCCACTATCTGGTTAATTTATTTATTCATTCATTTAGCAGCTCTTTTATACAGCTGTATCCACATGTCACCGCGGTTTACGTGGAACAGGTTTAACAAACGTAACTTTACATGGAACGTAGGTAACAATGTAGCAATTAAACAATAATAACAACTCAACAAAGAACTTGGTTGAAGGAGTAATGGCAGTGATTATTCAGATACTGGACGGAAGCGCCCACAGGCTGCTCCGACACTCTCCGGATCTGCGGAGATAGCCAGCAGCACTATCTGGATCCTCTTATCTAACTACGGGCGTTTGAAAACTAATCCCAATAAGTCCTATTAAGTATTATTATTATAACACTTGCTAAGTGCCAGAAATAAAAATTTAAAAATGGCCCCTCGCAAATAACTCAACAAATAAACTGTTTTTCATTGTGTACCTCTGCTATGTTACAGAAAATCATCTATGGGGGCAGTTACATCGAGGATACGTGTTAGCTATTCCAGGCAGAAGCTTCCAGAAAGGTTCTCTGGGATTGTTCTGAACATCTTCTTCTTCTCACCGTAGCAGCACACAGATTAGAGTAATCAGTTGTAATAAAATTGTTTTGCCTTGGATAATGGCAGCGGTGCGTTGTGTCAGACATGATGGCAGCAAATTGCAGCTGGACAGAATTGCTGTATTAGTCAACGGAGGCCAAAAACAGAGAAAAAAGGAAAAGGAGAAAAGTCGTATGTCTTTAAGAATCTCTGTAAGACGTCTGCTGTATATTTTTTTTAAGAAACCGGAGTGCTTGGAGGCTAGTTCCAGAGCTCAGTGACAGAGAGGAAACAGGGCCAGCAATAAATGGCCTGTTGATTTACTCAAGTTACATCATTCTCTTCCCCTCAAGAGCCTGTAAATCTCACACTCCTTGTAAAAACAGAATTTAAAAACAATTGGGCGCTTCTAAGACAGCCCCTCAGCTTCTAGCTGCCGCAAACTCTAAAAAGAAAGCCGTCTTTCACATGGGCCGACCTCTTGCTTGGTATTAGATACTTTGGGAGCCTCGCTTCTAGCCAAATGGCAAAACTTGATACAATATTTTACAGTCACCCCTGGTGGACTTTGATAAACCTTTTTTAAAATAAATACCAGTGTGTTTTAGTTAAATAGTAGCAATTTTTAGCTTCTCTTTCCTCCATTTATGCCTCTGATTTCCATTGTCTTCAATATTATTTCAGATCATAGGGGAAGAGGAAAGAGATTTTGGATTTAACTCACGTCGTTTTTCAGGTGTAGCGCAAGGTGACATTCAAGTACAGTAGGTATAGACTCCTTTGAAACCACCGCCCTGTGTATATCCGACCCAACCGTAGATAATGATGAACTGTCCACTACCCTGTGACATACAGCTAGAATGTAAATAGTTACGCTCTTTGACCTGTAAATAATGCCGAGCTGCACGTATAACTTGTTGCCACCAATAGTTTACCTGTTAGCCCTGTATAAAATACCCCGTTTTTTGTAAGTCCAGTGTAGACCATCCTACACTGCACAAACGTGTTGCCTGTAAACCACACTGATGATGAATAGCGCGGTATAGAAGAAACATTAAATAAATAAATAGGAGTATCAAAACCTGAGATTTGTAAACAGTGCTCACTTCATTATTGCAAGAATCATGTTCTGACTGGGCCTCCGTTAAATATTTCACCAAAAACATAAAGCTCTAAAGGGACTCCGCTCTTCATCCATATCTCAAGTCTTGATCTTCTCATGCAAAGGTACATTTTTTTCTTTCCATGCTTGTCTTTAATTTTTCAACTTTGTTTTAAAAGATGCATCCACTATTGTTGCCTTTTTCTAAACTGGTTTCTGCTGTCAGCAGAAGGAGGTCAACTTTTTAAACACAGCCAGGGTACCACCAGGGAAAAGCAAAAGGAAATTCAAAAGAAGAGGAAGTCATCTGTTGGTGATAATGAAGGAAAAAAAAAAGGAGGGGAAAGCTCCCATCACAGGAACATACCAAAAACTCAGCTCCACCCCCGCAATCCAAATGGCAGCTAGAGATGAAACAACACATCAAAATGCCACAACATGCGAAACATGTCATAAACCATAGCTATGGGGTAGAGATTCTACTGAAGCTGGGTAAGTAAAGAGCCCGAAGAGCCTCTAATCTCCAGCAGTAAAAGCTTGAATTCAAGCCTTGGATGGAATGCTACAAACACCACCCGGCTTGTCTCAAGATATTTACAGCCATTGGGCCGGGGCATGTAGCAGCGTGATGTCTTATGTAATGATGTCAAGGAGGTGTTTCATAGCTTGCTCTGAATGTTCGGATGGCGACAATCCAAAGAGTGGCTGCCTAAAGATCACATCTTATAACTTGTTTATTTCTGTTATTGCTGATAAGCTCTAAGAAGAGGGAAGATTTTACTTTACGTAAGCAAAAAAAAACCCCTCCCATTCCATCCGAAGAGCATCCTGAGCCATGTTTACTTACTTTGTATTGCAAAAGGAAAAGGGCTAGGAGAGTCGTGCCGTGATCCAGTAGTCACCTGCCAAACCCAAAGGCATCCAAGCCGCCCCTTCTGTTTGCTTTCATGCACAGCTTGAGAAATTTTGTGCTGATACTGTGGTCAAGAATGGGAAAACAGAACCAAAGAATGAAATCGACTAGGACTAGCCTTAGCCATTTTGGTGGGGCCTCCTGGATTTAAGATCATTTCAAATTAGGTATCAGGAATATATGCTATTAGGTTGTAGTAAAATCAAAACAGTATCTACATTTATTTGCTCAGCTTCATCAGCTCCACAGAATAAATATGAGAAGTTGATGCCTGCCCAGTGCCATATGCCGTGCGAGCGAGGTAGAGGGGGGTGGCACACAGGCAAGGAAGTCCTGTGAGCAGCAATGACCAAAAAGTGATCTCAATCGATATTGTTCTTGTTGGCAGATGGTACAGCATTGAACTTTTATTTTTAGTTACATAATTATACTTTGTGCTCCCCTGTACCCCTCCCCCACCCCAACCTCTCTTATAGGAGTGACAACCCTAGTGAGTGGCTCCCTGTGGGTATGGGGCCCCATTGGGTCAAATAGATTCAGTTGGCCTAAGGCTGACCCTGAAACCAACAGTTTTTGGAAGATCATATTTGGGTGACCATTTGTACATTTATTTATTTAGACAGTTTTATATACCACCTTATCCTTCAATCAAAGTGGTCACATCACAGATGGGTTCACATTTAACAGGTAGGGTATGACTCACAAACATAAATACGAAGTATTTATGGGTCTGGGTGTGGAGGGTGGTTGGGGTCAGGTATTGATGTTGATGTTGATGTTGGGCCATGTGGGTGATATCAAGTATAGCAACTTATAGTGCTTGCTCGTAGACCTCAATAAAGAGCAGTACGTACCAGTTTCTCAATGGCTGGAATAGCAATAAAAACAGAAGACCGCCCATGGTGTATATAAACTAAGCAGACTGACTTATCATTTAGGAAAAAAGAAACCTAACAGTCTGATTAATTGTTTGTCAGCTGACATCTTACAGACACTTTATGTTGTGCTAGTTGACCTCGCTCCAATGATCCTAAATAATATATTTCAAGTCGTGCACAGTGCTGAAAATCTCATGATATTTACGTAAATCGGGGTGTGCTATTAGCGTTATCATACCAGGTCTATGTAGAATCAGGAAATGGAATTCCAAAACCATGTTGACAATCATTGGGCTTTGCAGGGATCCCCTGACCTAAGCTCCAACTTACAGTATACTGTAGTTTGATAATAAAGAAGCATAGAGGTGATCAGCTCTTGAGTAAGTGGCCTAACCCCAAATCTCAGATTCTATAAAAGCCTCCAATTAGGAACCGTAGCAAAGGGGGTAAAATTAGGCTCCTATTCGTGTCAAGTTATTACACCTAAACCATTTGGGACTATGTTTACTAACCACTGGCATAAATACAGTAAGTACATTACACTGAACATTAGTGTAAGGCCCCACTGTAAATAGCCTATGTTAAGTGGTTAGCATGTGATTAGGTGGGGACTGGGGTGTTGGGGCATAATGTGGGTGGTAACGGTACATCGCGATTAGCATAGTGATTGTGGGTATATGCTAACTGCAAATGCTACTGTTAGCATGGGTGCCCTGAACATTGAGTGCGCCCATGTGCCAGATTGCACAGTGCCACGTGTTAGGAACATGCCAATAGCAGGGGGACAGATGCACGTGCTTCCCGAAGTTGGCATGGTCCTCCACGCTAGTTTCACAGCCCAGCCGTGCAATACTAGCACACTCTTTAGTAAACATGCCCCTCGATTTAACCACATCTCCTCTCTTGGCCTCATGTGACTGATTAACAGATAGACAAATGCACCTGTGACATGGCATTATAGGCTCACATCATATTACCATTTGGGCTGCTGCAAGGGTATTATGTGCTCTAGCCGTGTGCCCCCTCACCATCAGGCCCTTAGCGCATCCCTCCCCCACCTGAGATTTGGCTGTTAAATTCAGCAATCATGATCACTGCTGACCACTCCTCCCAGCACAATACTGTAAAAGCATATAATTAGACCTCATCTTTTGTGCATATATACATAAAGAGAACAATTTTCGAAAGTCATTTGCCCACCATCCCTGTGAATAACAGTTCATGCTGGTGGTTTTGGGCTGTCAGGATCTGTAGTTTTGCTTTGACTGCAGTTGTTATTTGATGCTTCCCAGAAGATGCCACCATAGGTGACTAGAACCAGTGTTGAAAAAAAAATTGTTGACCGCGGTGGCTGAATATTGGCTCCAAATAATTTATGGGGTTTGTGACAGGGCTCACCCAAAGGCATCTAATGCCCTGGGGGAACCTATAGCCATGTGCCTCCCATTCCCAGTGGCTCAAGGCAATCTGCTGCATGAAGCAAGGGATAAGATGGTGCCCCTCCCCCCAAAGGCACCCATAAAGGAATCTCAGAGCCCTGGTTTGGGAGCAAGGAGGGAGAGAGGTTGCCCCAAGAAGCAAGGATGTAACTTATACACAACCCGACACCAGTGCAAGACCTAGGAGGAGAGCCACATCGGACACAATCAACACTCCAAAAGACTACACAAAGGCACGCAAGTCTACCGCACGAAGAGCACTATCAATGGCGGCACCTATAATGTGGAACCCACTCCCCGATGAATTTCGATCAACAGATGACACTAACTTTCAAAAGCAACTAAAGACTTTGCTCTTCACAGAGCACTACGGCCTGAACACATAATGGGATAACCAACACGGACTAATAACTTACCTGCATGCTCATTGCACATAACACTGTATAAAAGCTCATGCTGTAATTAGCGCACTCCAATCAACCTACCACACTCACACACATTCACTGTACAGTATAAGAACACATGAGAACACAAATGCCAATTTAAATTGATTGTTTGCTGTGTACACCGCCTTGATTGAAGGATAAGGCGGGATATAAATACCCTTTAAATAAAAATAAAATAAAATAAAATATATTCCCAAGCTATATAATAAAGAAACAAAGAAGCCAATAGTTAAAAGCACTTATCCGATGGCAGCAAGCGCTCTAAAGCTAAGCATGCTGGCTGGGTCTGTCCGGTGGTTTTCAGAGGCACTATACATATAGTGCCATCGAAAATCATACAGATCACCTCAGCAGTATAGGTGATACATGGGCGGAGCATGGACAGTCCTGCAAATTATCTAGATAGCGGTGACATTTAGCATCGTTATCCAGATAACTATCTAGCTAACTTAGGACAGCAAAAAACTATCCAGATAGCAAGAGCTTAATATCACCACTATCCAGATAACACTTGTTGTCACCACTGAACTGCGATATTCAACACGGAAGATCTGGATTTTTTAAACTGCCATGGCTAGTGTTTAAGAAAAAAATTTGAGCCACAAATATCCCAATTACTCCACCAATACGAGAATTTTTTGAAGCTAGTCTTAAACTTCCTATCTATCATTGTATATATATTTTTTATGTTTTCTTTGCTTTTCAATAAAAAAATGAAAATCGGGTCTCAGACTTATAAGGAGCTACGGTAATAACATTGCAACCAAATGCTCCAATTTGCATCAATGACCCCTCTTATGTTTACTATGTTTTGCTTTCTTATAACCAAACGTAATTTGCAAAAAAGGATAGAAAAAAGTCAGGCTTATCTTTGTTATAGAATCCTATAGAATTCTATAACAAAGATAAGCCTGACTTTTTTCTATCCTTTTTTGCAAATTATGTTTGGTTATAAGAAAGCAAACCATAGTAAACATAAGAGGGGTCATTGATGCAAATTGGAGCATTTGGTTGCAATGTTATACCGTAGCTCCTTATAAGTCTGAGACCCGATTTTCATTTTTTTATTGAAAAGCAAAGAAAACATAAAAAATATATATACAAAGATAGATAGGAAGTTTAAGACTAGCTTCAAAAAATTCTCGTATTGGTGGAGTAATTGGGATATTTGTGGCTCAACTGCAATATTACTCTGAAGAATAAGGACCAACTTTGATTGTTAAGTAAGAAAACAATTTGGCAAATGGCAGCTGAATATCGACCTAGAAAACTTTGAATCTCTGCTTATACTTGCACATAAGCCAAGCCACCACTTGTGGACCCATAGCGATGACTTGCAACCCATTAAACACTACACAGTAAATTATATATAGTTATGTCATACACTCACGACTTTGTACATAGTTAATACTATTACCTCCTGCTTTCTCCCCCTCTCCTGTTCAAGTGGCAGATGAAATTTAATGTGGACAAGTGCAAAGTTATGCACCTAGGAAAGAACAACCCAAACTACGGTTACACGATGCAAGGTTCATGCATGCATTAGGAACCACCACCCAGGAAAAATATTTAGGCGTCATCGTGGATAACATGTTAAAACCCTCGGCCCAGTGTGCAGCGGTGGCCAAGAGAGCAAATAGAATGCTAGGTATCATAAGGAAAGGAATGGAGAATAAAACAAAGGATATTATAATGCCTCTGTATCGTTCCATGGTGTGACCGCACCTTGAATATTGTGTGCAATTCTGGTCACCGTATCTTAAAAAGGATATAGCGTTATTAGAAAAGGTTCAGAGAAGAGCCACCAAAATGGTAAAGGGGATGGAAGGATACCCTTATGAAGAGAGGCTAAAAAGGTTAAGGCTCTTCAACCCTGAAAAGAGACGGCTGAAGGGAGATATGATAGAGGTCTATAAATTAATGAATGGAGTGGAACAGGTAAACGTAGATCGATTGTTTATGTCATCAGAATATAGAAAGACTAGGAGAAATGCTATGAAGCAACAGGGTAACCTATTTAAGACTAATAAGACTAATATTAGGGTAACCTATTTAAGATTAATAAGAGAAAATATTTTTTCACTCAGCGTGTAATCAAACTCTGGAATTTGTTACCAGAGGATGTAGTAAAGCTGTTAGTGTAGCTGGGTTTAGGAAAGGTTTGGACAAGTTCCTGGAGGAAAGATCCATAAACCATTATTAAAAGGGACCCGGGATATCACTGCTTGACCCAATACAAGCATTGTGGAGCCTCTTTCTGTTGGGGAAACTGCTAGGTACTTATGACCTAGATTGGCCACTTTTGGAAACAGGATACTGGGCTTGATGGACCTTAGTCTGACCCAGTATGGCATATCTTATGTTCTTAAGCATTCTTGTATAATTGTTCTATGTTCTATGTATAATGTTGCGTTACAATGCAAAACTCTGAATAAAAAAAAGCTCTGAATAAAGGGCAAAGTGGTATAGAAAAATGGTTAATTAAATAAATAAACAGTTAAATATGTTGCCTAGGACTCTAATATACAGTAAAAATATTGACTCATGACCCTGCATACTTGACTGTCATGATGTTAATTGGAAAAATATACTCTGCGTTTACAGAAGTCCCCCTCGCCCAACAATAGGTGCAAAGCAGAAATATGGCATTTCCCCATAGACCTCCCCATACAAAAAAATGCCTGATTCTAGTTTCATCCCTGTAATGGCAACATAAACCCTCTCCATTACAAGGCATATTTTGAAGTAATACAAAACCCCACAAAACTCACTCTGAACCAGTAGTCACATAACAAGGAGCCTAGCCAGAAAAGGAGCATAATAAATATTGCAATGGTCGCTCAAACATCAGTACACTTACTAGGAAAACTGAAAAAGCCAGATTACTGGATACACCATGTTAACAGAATACCTAGTCTTGATCACATATGCCAAACACAGATAGACCCTCACCAAGAATAAATTACCACAAAATAAAAATAGAAATATGTAGACAAAAAATTAAACTGAAACCCCAAGAAGCCAACTCTGCATGAGAGCAACACCAAAGAAAAAGAAACAGTGATATATTTCCCTCTGTACTATGAAAAATATAAAGACAGCAAGTGTAAATTCCAAAAATTAAGATATTCCAGTCACTAAATTGAAAATAGAATTTTTTTTCTATTTTTCCTAATGATCTTGTTCCCAGTCTCCAGTTTCTGCTTATTTCTGTCTCTCTTCTATTAATTCTGTTCCCGGGGTCCCCAATCTATTTGCCATTTCTTTCTCTCATCCTGCCTCAGTTCACCCATACATCCATCCCTGACACTGATCTTTCACTTTAAACTTTCTTCCTTTTATTTTTATGCTTCTCTATCCACTCATATTTCACCCCTTCTTCTCATCCATCATCAATCTCACACTTTTTTACTTCATCTGTCTACAGCTTTCCATCTTCTTCACCCCCCCCCCCCCCCCCCCCCACCATTTCTCTCTCCTTCTCTCACTAATTCCCCTCCTCTCTCCATCCCCCCTCCCCTCCAATACCTAATGTCCTGCCTTCCCTTCCCCCTGCTTCATGTCCAGCATTTCTCCTTGTCTTCCTCATCCCCCCCCCCCCTGTAGTCTAGCATCTTCCCTTCTCTTCCCCTCCTACAATGGTGTGCAAAAGTCTGGAATCACTTGTGAGTTTTGCGTTTTTCATACTTTCTAACGTTGTTTGTTTGTTTTTTTAATTTTGCGTTAGCCCAGCATATTCATCTTTCTACCAGGTTAAAAGGGATACATTTGGTTATTAGAGTTGACTTTTTTGCATTCCTTGCTTCCAATTTAAATACTTTACAGACACTGGGAGATAGCTACTGCAATTTTTGTGGATCCTGCATCAAAATTGGATTGAGATTATCCAATAGGCACACGTTATTTCTGACCAATCAGGAGGCTGGTTTCACTAACCAATCACAATGCAGATATCTAGCCAACAGTGCAGCTATAAAAACGCGCATAATTTTTGAATTTCATATGCTTTCTGGATCGACCATGAAGATGACTCGGACCCTGATGTTGGAGGAGCGTATTTTTGTGTCCTTTATGAGCGTGGAAGGATTTTCAAGCCATCAGATAGCCAGGAAAGCTGGCTGCAGTCAGAGCGCTGTTAAGATCGTACAGAAGAAGAAAGAAACGGGTTCAATGGTGGACAAGCCTCGTTCAGGTCGTCAACGTGCATCAACATCACGCCAGGACCGCACACTACGACGCATTTCACTGACTAATCGCAAGTTGACCTCTCCTCAGCTACTTCGCCCCGTTGACCAGACCAGAGTGAGGTCAGTGTCAGCTCATCGACAGTTCGTCGCCAGTGCCTGCAGTTTGGTCTCCGGGGCTGCAAAGCACGGAATAAGCCACTGATGACTGACATACAAAGGCACAACCAGATCATGTGTGCAAGAAAGCACTCAACCTGGTCGACTGAAATATGGGAAAAGGTGCTATTCAGCGATGAAAGCACCTTCTGCCTGTTTGGTAACCAGGCCCACACCTATGTGAGGAGATTTCCTGGAGAGGAAGTCAAGCCTGAGAGTCTCAACCTCACTGTGAAGCATCCTTTGAAGGTCATGGTCTGGGGCTGTATGGCTGCCAGTGGCGTTGGATGTCTTCACATCGTCGATGGAATGGTCAACGGGGCCAAGTACATCACCATCCTGCAAAAGTGCATGGTGCCATCAGCACACCAGCTGTTTCCTGGCCAGTTCCTGTTCCAAGATGACAATGCACCCTGCCATTGCTCCAGACAAGTGATCTGCTGGAAGCAGCGGAACAACATCAAGTCAATGGACTGGCTTGCCCAGTCTCCAGATCTGAATCCAATCAAGAACCTGTGGCACAAGGTAGCCTTGGAAATATCCAAGAGGCATCTGACATCAAAGCATGAGCTGATTGAGTCACTCATTGCAGCTTGGAACCGCGTTGTCACCAATGATCACCTTGTCAGACTGGTTCATTCAATCCCGACAAGGTGCAGTCAGGTGATCAAGAACAAAGGGTGGCCCATCAAATACTGAGCCATCACTGACACATAAAAATGGCCTTTTTCAAGGCCATATACATTAATTTGAAGGACACCTGGCGTGCATCCATAATATTATAAAGCATACTTACAATAATATATCGTTGGCCAACGATGTACTGTACATTACGCGATTTTCACAGAAGATCTATCAACAGGAGAACTATGGGGAACAAACTCAGAAAATAAGGGCCAAACCAATACTAAAAGTTGGCCCTAATAGCCAAATCTATCACTTATCATGAGATACATAGAAAAAGCCACTGGGAGGAAAAAGAAATTAAGATATAAGATCACGAAGTTGAAAAAACATCAAATTTACAAGTGATTCCAGACTTTTGCACACCACTGTATGTATCCAGTTTCTCCCTTTCCCATGGTCCATCTCTCCTCCCCTTCCCTTTCCTACTCCTGTGTCCAACATCTTCCCATCTTTTCCCTACTCCATGGGGGTCATTCTGAGCAGCGTTTAGCAGGGATGTATGTCTGGTTTGGACATATATCTCCTGCCAAGGACTTAATGATGATCCCAAAGCTCCCCACATGTACGGAGGAGATGTGCGGGGAGCTCTGGACAGGGCAGGAGGGGGTGGGCTGGAGGAGGTGCATGGGCGGAGCGGAGATGGGCTCATGACCCCAGACATACAGCGGCCCTGTTCATCCAGGCTTGAGGAGATAGATGGGGGATTTATTCAACCTTGGAGGTGGAATAAGTCCCCCTGATGTCAGTGGCCATCACAGCAGGACCCCCTCAATCAGGTGAGCAGGGCAGGATGATCCCTACTGCCCAATCCTGGCAGGTCTCTCAGGGGGTCGGGCAGCATGGAAAAGCAATGTAAAGGTTGTGCAGGCAGAAAGGTTCCTGTAAGTCTGGCAGCACAGAATCGAGGCCGTTCAAGCCCTTTGCCCTGACTCTGCTCCCACAGGAATGTCTATCTCCTGCGGGTGCAGAATTTATTTATTTTTATTTATTTAACAGGTTTTTTATACTGCTTTATCATTTCAATCAAAGTGGATTACATTATAACTTAAACTTGGTAATGTACATTAAACAGGGACTTTCATAACTTGTATTTTTCTGAGGCAATGGAGGGTTAAGTGACTTGCCCAAGGCTTCAAGGAGTACTAGTGGGAATCGAACCCTGATCTTTTGGTCCCCAAGCCAGTGCTATAACCAATTGGGCCTGTCCAGAATTTGGATGTCTGGATGGCCTGGACGAGCCCTGAATGGAACTGTCCTCCGTGTGTCTAGTATTTCCCTTTCCCTTCTCTTCCCCCCCCCCCTCGCATGTCCAGTCAAAACTCATAAAACTCTATAAACTGGAGTTGCATAATCAATTCATATATGAGCTAAATGAAGCCCCAAAATATATCAGATATAAGTGCGGGGCCAGATGCCTTTGGATTGGAAATATTTACTGGCCAGTCACTTCGTCCATTCACCCAAAGTGAATGAAATCAATTCATGTATTGCAAAGCCTCATCCTCTTGTGTCAAAAAACAGTTTTAAAATTCCATATATAGTACCATCCAACCCAGCTTCATAAGAAAGCCAAGACTATAGTCACGTAGCTTGTTAATCACTCCCCATGCTTGTGATTTGTGAGCTAAATGCAGATACAGTACGTTTTGGCTTTCATATGAAGCTGTGGTTGGATGGTATTACATATGAAACTGTTTTTATGGCACGAGAGTGATGTTTTTGTAATATGTTAATTAATTTCATGCACTCTGGATGAATAGACACGGTTTCCCCTATCATTAGAATGTATTATCTAAGTGACTGGTGAGTAAGCATCTGATCCCACCTATAGCTGGGCTTGATCTTACTAATATATCACTTCCTTAGGAGCACCAGTGGCCTGTGCAGCAGAGAAATCCGCACGTAACACTAGTGTTGCAGTGATCTCAGGGGAGGTTAAAGGCTCACCGAGGGCGCCCAATAGCCTTGGACTGGAGGAGCAGAGGTAGGGATGAGAGGATGAGGTGCACAGACAAGGAAACAGATTGGTATCAAAACAATGTGGCTAGAAGGATGCTAAACTACTGCTGTTGGTGAACCCCAACTTGGAGTACTCTATTTAGTTCTGGAGGCCGTATTTCACTATGGGTGTACAAAGACTTCAAGCGGTTCAGAGAAGAACAACCAAAATGGTATGGGGTGTGTGCCACAAGCCACATGAGACTTGAAGACCTGCATATGTACACCTTAGAGGAAAGGAGAGATGGGGAGATAGGAGACTTTTTCCAAAGACGGGGGAAGCTGTAAAACTAGAGGACATGCAATGAAGCTGAACGGGGAAAATTTAAAAGCAACATCAGGAAATACTTTTGCATGGAAAGGGTAATGGATGTCTGGAATATCCTCCCACTGGAGATGGTGATGGAATTCCAAAAGGCATGGGATAAGCACAGAGGATCCCTACATAGAAAGAGGAACATACCTGCTCAAAACAAAAATGACCAGGGCTGGTACAAGGGTTTCTGCTACCCAAGGCAGGAACACCTGCCACCCCTCACCCCCACCATAACATGCTGTACCATGCCCCCCCCCCCCCCCCCCCCCCGGACATCCATCATCTCTCCTGGGGAGGTGGTTGTCATGGTGATCACTATGATTTTCAAAGCAGAAGCTTTCTGATAGTGCCTTAGTGCCACCATGGGCCTTAAAGTACCTGCCACCCTAGGTAGTCGCCTAGTTCAGCTAGTGGATGGGTTGGCCCAGAAAATTACTTTCACATTTCAAAAAGCATAGCAGGTGTAGCTATCAGAGATCAGCAGTTACAACCTAAAGTTAAAAACATAGCTTGGGGGTAATCCGAATGGAGCGTCAGTTACAACCCTAAACACCTTGCTGGGCAGAGTAAATGGGCCACGCTAGATTTTATCTGATGCCGCTTACTATGTTACTATGTAGCCCTCCTGGGACAAGTAACTACTTACTGCACCTGAATGTTACCTGAGAAAGACATGCTAAAATCCAATTGCCTTTCACTTTTGGTGCCCTCTTATAAAATTACCTTCCATGTGTCTGAGCTAACCAGTATGCTCTTAAACAGGGGGCAGCCTTGAGGTATGCAATGTGTGCCTTTGAATCAGTCCTGACTCCTGGCAACCCAGAAGCTCCTGGGTTTTCTTGGCAGTGTCACCAGAAGTAGATTGCCAGGCTTTTCTTTTGAGGCAATGGAGGGTTAAGTGACTTGCCCAAGGCCACAAGGAGCACTAGTGGGAATCCAACCCCTGTTGTTTGGTTACCAAGCCAGTGCTCTAACCAATAGGCTACTCCCCCACTCAGCCATGAGGTAGAATTATTTCTTTTTCATTTCCTAACCTTATAGCTGCGTTTGGTGTGCATTTTGCATAGAGCACATATCCCCTGTTAGTTTTCTCCTGGTCACTTTTGACAGACCACAGTAACCTTATTCTAAGGATCCCAATATTTTTGTGACCTCGGTACAAAACTGAAACCCAAGCATTAAGAAAATTTAAACTACTGTGCTGTGCAAGGAAAGCATTAGTGGAATTATAAAAAGCACAAAAGAAGTGAAGACCCAAGCTTAAATTAGTTCTACTAATGCTTTTAAATACTCTGTTATTTTAATTTCCATTACAAGAACTGTCTATTGAGCAACGTACTGTATCTTTAGTTAGCGTACACCTCTTCAACTAATCATCTTCAACTAATCAGATCTACGGGTCTGTTGAATCCTCAGGTTATGATACTTTTGAGGAGCATCAAGATTCATCTAGTTGTTACTCGATTCTTCTAAGATTGACACAGAAAAGAACAAGAATATTGATTTCAGGGTTTTGCTCTGGTGCAAAAATTGCTCCAAATTTATCCATGAAAATTTTCCAATATTTTCAGTGGGCAAAACACTGGGGCAATACTCTTTGCAGTAAAAGAGAGTTTTCATTAATCCTCACCCCATGTGCTTCTTGTGGCTGTGCTAGACATGCATCATAGAAGATGCAAACATACAAGAGGTGAATCAACTTTTAAAACATTATCAGACATCCATCCCCACTATTTGGCCTCCTCTGTATCCCCAGCGAACCTCCCCATATGAACAAGGTGTTTGTACTGGGAGGCTAGATGGGGGCAGGAAGGGGGCAGAGTTAGGGCGAGCAATGGGCAGTCCGCAGCCCCAGATGTACAGGGCTGATTCCAGTGTTGGCCCTGTACATCCGGGGCTGGCAGACCAAACGGGGAACTTATTCCACCTCAGAGGTGGAATACGTTCCCCTAAATGGGGGAAGACAGCAGGCTCAGGGCGCATCGGAGGATGGCAGGGGCACAGGGGATTCCCCGCAGCCCGACCCTGGCCGTGGGAGGCCAGATTGGGGGTCAGGCTGCAGGGAAAGCACCAAGTCATCGGTGGCCAGAGATCATGGTCCCCGAATGGAGCTGCGGTGCCATGGCAACCAGACACCATGGCGCCACAGCTCCATTCAGGAGCCCTGACTGAGTTAGCCGGGTGGAGGTCTGTACGTGCAGACCAACCGGGATCGGGTCCCAGGCGTGCACATACAGGCCTAGTCGTGATTCTGATTCCAATTGGGCGCACAGAGGCATGGACGTCCTGGACAGAATGCCGCTCTATAGGAACTGATTCCACCATGAATAACACTGGCTATCTTAAGGTAAAATGTTGACTGCAAATCATCAGTGGCTATAAATATTTAACTCATGAAGATCTTCAAGTACCAAGTAATGCAATCAGAGTCCAAGAACATGTGGCAGAAGATATAGAAATATTTCCGATCATATTGGGTAACACAGGCTTGATTAACAGCAGTTCCCAAGCACACCTTGATAAGTTGCCTATACATGTGACAACCTATGAACTCTGGAGGAAGCTGTCTTTGGAACGATGCACATACTACATTGAGCATTAGCGGTAAATTTGAGATAACTGAGCTCATACTCCACATACCCTGACTTCAGAGTGTGGTTCAGGCTTAGAAGTGGAGGAGTAGCCTAGTAGTGCAGCAAACTAGTACAAGGGAAAGTAGTGTTCAAATCCCACAAATGTTCCTTGTAGCCTTGGGTATGTTACTTAATCCTCAGTTATAGGCTGCTCCTGCACTCACAACATTGCTGCTGATTCCAGCCTGTCCCACGGGCCAAAGGGATCACATCCAGCAATTCAGTTTTTGGCCTGTGGGACAGGCTGCTCTCATGGGACGCAGAAGTGAAGGAGGCTACAATCGCTGCTAGCGTTTTTTTGTGCCTGCTGGAGCAGCCTGTTCCTCAAGCCAAAGATACCGCAACCAGCAGGCCTCAGAAGTGAACATGGCAGCAATCATGGCCAGCAGCGATGTTGTGGGCTCGTGGGAGCAACCTGTCTCATGGACCGAAGGGATCACAGCTAGCAGGTCCAGTTTTGATCCACAAGCCAGGCTGCTCCCGCAGATTGAAGAGAAGCAGCATGCTGCAGGAAAAGAAGCTGGGGCCAGAGACGTGCAGGGGTAGGATAACATTTAAAGAGGCAGTGGGTTTGGGCTAGAAAGATGGGAGGGAGGAGAATGGAGGGCAAGGGATGAGAATACAAGGGGGAGGGGAGGGAGAAAAGGACTGAAGCTGGGCAGGAAACAAAATGAAGAGAGACAGCAGGTGAGGGTCTGCAGGGAGGGGTGTAAAAGTGCAAGGAGTTGGAAGTTGAAGAGTAGGGAGAAAAGGGCACAACCAATATATGCTAAGAGACGCAGCCCCCCTCACCCCGATCCCACCCCCACAGCACACAAACATGCACACAGGTGTAGCCCAGTCCTGCCTCCCCCCCCCCCCCACACAGAGGCACCCCAGTCCCGCATCACACACATGCACAGATACCTGACCCATGCAGCATGCACACACAGGCACCTGAACCACCCCGCATGCGCACACCCATCCACACACACACACACACAAATCCACCTACCCCATGCAGCATGCACACACACAGGCACTGTACCCCCGCACCATACACACACACGCAGAGGCAGACACCCCATCCCCATACTGCACCATGGCACCCACATACACACACATGTGCATATGCAGCCTCCAGCAGCTCCATGACACACAGAAAACACACACATACACTGACACTTACACACATTTGCTGTGCAGACCCCCCAGACACTTCCTATGGCACACACAGATGAAGCCGCTGAGAGAGGGTAATCCCTGTGAGTGAGGGAAATCATTTTTTTTTGTTAAATAAATACATTGATTTTGTTTGCTTCAATCACATTAACCCTTTGACTATCACAGCCTGTTCATACGAAGTTGAATATTTACTCCTCAGTACTTGTTTTTATTCCAGCTAGGCATCTGCCACCTCACTGCAATATTCTTGTTAAAACATTTGATTTGAAAGAGAAATACAAGCGTCACATGAAGAGTTCACAAAAGAGCTTTATTTATTTATTTAGACAGACTTGTATACCACCTTATCCTTCAATCAAGGTGGTCACGTCACATCACAAATGGAGGGTTACAATTAACATTAGGGTACATGTAAACATTTAGACAGTACAGTTACATAACAACATTTAGACAGTACAATTAAAGGTAACATTTAACATGAGGGTATTTAATAACGTGTTATGATAAACTTGTGTGTGTGGATAGGATGGGTGCGTGTTTAGTTGGCGGGGTAGGTGGTATTTCAGTTTGGGTATGGGATGTTGCCTGGATGCTCATATGTTTCTATAAATAAATATGTTTTGAGGTCTTTGCGGAAGTCTTTGAGGTCATCTAATGCTCTCAGGCTCGTTGGGAGGGAGTTCCATAGTGTGGATGCCAGTGATGGTGCTCTTTTTGATGTTGTTTGTTTGGTTTTGTGATAGCCTGCAGGTGTGCCGATCATGTTCTTGTTATTGGTTCTTCTTGGTCTATTGCTGATGTCTCTTGTTATGACATTTTGGAGTACGTCTGCTGAGAAATGGTGAATGACTTTGAAGATGATCATGATTGTTTTGTATTTAGCTCTTGTCACCTTTGGGAGCAGTGCAGTTGCTGTAGGACGGGAGTGATGTGCTCGGTCCTTGGGGTGTCTGTAATGATGTGTGCTGTGGTGTTTTGTACCATCTGTAGTGGGTGGAGTGTCTGCTGAGGTAGGCCTTGATATAGTGAGTTTCCGTAATCAAGCAGTGGTGTGATGAGTGCTTGGCACACTGTGCGGAAGTGTTCCTGGTGGAAGGACAGGGGTGTAGCCTATCATTAATAGTAATGAGGGATGGGGCTCCAATGTGTAGTTTGCAAAGGGGCGCCAGAGACCCTAGCACTGGCCCTGAGCAGGAGTGCCACTATTTCTACACCTGATCTGAGGGGAAAGACTGTTTTAGGGTATCTACTGGTGAACAGTTACACACAGAAAATGTTCGTCAAAGGTATCTTTCAGCGTATAAGTGAAAGTTTAGCATTCAAGAAGAAATTACTTTTGCTTCTTATTTATTTTTATTTATTTATTTGGTTTCATTTGTATACCGCTACTTCCAGCGATCAGAAGCGGTTTACTCTACACATGAAAAACATTGGTTATATATGGTAAGAATCAACAATTTACATTTTCATTGAGGTGTACTTGACTGTACATTTATAAATATTTACATTTTATATTGTTTTGCTTGCTTTTTTACAGATTTGAATATTGAAATTTTGTTTTCATTTATACAGTGTAAGGCATCTATATAGTATTTAAACAGTATGGGCCATGTACAGTTTTGTTTCAGTGGTTGCAATATATACATTTTGGTTACAACAAATCAGTTCTTAATACTTTTGTTCGTTTGGGTTGCGAGGTTATGTTCATTCTGGATTGTTTATGTTAAGTTGTAATGATCCTGGAAGAGGTGGGTCTTTAGTTTTCTCCTAAAGTCCTGTAGGTCGCTGTTCGATCTTAGTTCGTTTGGTAGCTGATTCCATAATGTGGGTGCTGAGTAGGTAAATGCTCTGTTGCTTGTGCAAACCTTTACAGTTTGGATGTTAGTTGAGACGTGAAGGGTGTTTAAGTTGTGAGCCCTTCTGCTTCTGTTAGGGGGTTGTGTGGTGATGAGGTTGGAGAGGTAGGATGGTGCTATGTTATGTATCAGCTTGAATACAGTTACTAATAGTTTGTATTTTATGCGGGCTGTAATGGGAAGCCAGTGTAGCTCAATTAGTATAGGTGTAATATGTTCGGTGAGTTTTCTGTTGAGGATAATCCTGGCTGTGACGTTTTGTGCCATTTGCAGTATGTTAAGGGGTTTTTTTTGGCAACCCTTGGAGAATGGCGTTACAGTAGTCTAGGTGCGGAGTTATGAGTGCTTGTGCTACTGTTCTGAAATCAGAGTGTTCGATGATGTTGCGTAAAGGTTGGAGGACCCTTAGTTTATGGAATATTGCCTGGTTAAGCATCCGAAGATGTTTCTCCATCCTTAGGTTTTTGTCGAGTATTACTCCTAGGTATTTTATTTCATTCTTTATGTTGTAGGTATTGTTGTTCATGGTGATTCTTATCCTTGTGTGTTCTTTGGACTCACATATCATTCTCCATTTACTGTTATGTCTTTTTGTTACATAAAAAAATGTATTTGGGTGAAATAGTGTTGATTATTATGGGATGAGCACCAAAAGAACCTGCACATCCTATGAGATAACGTGAGCATGCTCACGCGGCCATTTGTGGCACGTCTATTGTTTCTGCATACATTGTCTCCTCTCCTTTCAATTTTACACCTAAGATTTTCTCACAGCTCATTTGTATATTTACCTTTTGTTGCATACCAGCTCTGAAGTTTCATGTTATTGGCGCGCTACGAAAATGCGTATACAGCTAATTGCATGCAATTTCAATGCCAGCTTTCTGCATCGGCCTTTAAATTGCAAGCCAGACAGGGAAATAAAAACATAAGATATGCCATACTGGGTCAGACCACGGTCCATCAAGCCCAGTATCCTGTTTCCAACAGTGGTCAATCCAGGTCACCTATACCTGTCAGTTACCCAGAAGTTATACAGATTCCATTTTGTTAGTTTCAGCAGATTTCCCAGATCCACTTTAATAATGGGTAATGGACTTTTCCTCCAGGAGCTCGTCCAAACCTCTTTTAAACCCAGCTACACTAACAGCTTTTAATATATCCTCTGGTAACAAATTCCAGAGTTTGATTTGCGTTGAGTAAAAAAAATATTTTCTCCAATTTGTCTTAAATGTGCTACATTCTAGTTTCATTGCATGTCCCCTAGTCTTTCTACTTTTTCAAGGAGTAAACTACCCATCTGCGCTTGCCCATTCCACTACTTTAATTTTTTAATAGATCTCTATTGTATCTCCTTCAGCTGTCTCCTTTTCCAAGTTGAAGAGCCCTAACCTTTTAAGCCTTTCCTCATAGGGATTGTCTTCCATCCCCTTTACTATTTTGGTCACTCTTTTCTGTACTGTTTCCAATTATGCTATATCTTTTTTAAGATATGGTGACAAGAACTGCAGACAATATTCAAGGTACAGTCCACCATGGAGCGATACAGAGGTATTGTAATATCTTTGGTTTTAATCTTCATTCTTTTCCTTATGATTCCTAGCATTCTATTTGCTTTCTTGATCACAGATGCACACGGGGTAGAGGGATTCAATGTATTACCCGTGAAGATACCTAGATAGCTACTGTATCTGAATGTAACTCACCTTGAGCTACTATTGGAAAAGTGTGAACTACCGGCAAATGCAATGCAAAATAACTGTCACAGAATGTGCTAAACTATCCTATTTGGAGACTTTGCTCCCCCCCCCCTGCCCCGTTCCCCCCAGTGACCAGAGCTGGGATTTGAACTCTGGTCAGGAGAAGTAATAGTAAAAGGTCTTAGGGGTATGAACTTACCATGTATTATTCTAGATATAGGGATTCATTGCAAACGGCAAATAGCAGATGTCTGGTTTGCAATTTGCAGGGAGTGAATGGCAACCACCATATGCATCAGCATTGTGTGGGGAGCTCTGGATGAGGGCTGGAGGGGGAGGGTCAGAGGAGGCACAAGGGCAGGACGGAGGTGTGACCTTGATCCCAGAAGTACAGGGCCAATTCTGGTCACAGCTCTGTACATCCGGTGCTGCAGGAATGCATGGGGAACCTATTCCACCTCCAAGGTGGAATAGGTCCCCCCCAAGGGCAGAGACTTGCACAGCGGACCCCCCCCCCCCGGCCCCCGAGGACATGGGATGCAGGAGGAGATGCCCTGCCACCCAATCTGAGGCGTGGCAGGCCCCTCCGGGGGTCAGGCAGCAGGGAAAGGACAGTATGTTGAATGGCAATGCATTGGACCTCCTGCATGGCATCCCGGTACCATGGCACTGGGACACCATGGCATCAAGGTTCCATGCAGGAGCCTTGGGTGGGTGGTATGGGGAACAGGCCAGACGAGCAGTGGCACAGAATCAGGGCACATTCTGCATGTCCAGGCCCATGCACCTGATTCTGATCCTGTGGGAAAATATAGCTCACGTGGGTTCAGAATCGGGTGCCAATCCAGCCCATCCAGCTTATGGGCGTCCGTCGGGCCAGACATGCCCCGATGGTAATCAGGCCCACAATATCTAAATCTTGTCAAGGTCCGTATGTGCACACCAGTGGTTGTGAACCCAGTCCTCGAAACACACCTAGCCAGTCAGCTTTTCAGGATAACCATAAGGAGTATTCATTGTGGTTAAAGTCCAACAAAAAAGCAGAAACACCACTCACAAGGAAACCAAAACCAAACTGTAGCGGGGTGTCAAACAAGTATTGTCTTTATTCAGGGGTACAGAAGCCACATCTGACACAGCAATGTTTTGGCACTTGCCTTTGTCAGGGGTCTATAGGCACTACAAAAACATAAAACATTAAAAACAAAGTATAAAAGTTAATAAATACATTAACATAAAATCACATCATAATAAAATTAGCATAAAAGATAAAAAGTTTCTAGAAAAGACATTGTGAACAATAATAATATTCATCCTATAGATATTCAAATATAAAGGACCAATAAATAAATAGATAGATAACTGCACATATTTTACATCAAAATATTAAAATTGGGAATTAGACAGGGCAATTAAACTGAACATATAAAATGGTGCTAAATAATCATTATCATGTCTGAAGCCTCTTAGATGCATTCAGAGATAAATAAAACAAATAAATGGAAGGAGAAGAGAGAAAATAGGCACAAAAACTTTGCACATAATTTTTCCTTGGGCAATTATCTGAATTCAAAAAAACATAGAAGATCCCTAAAGGAAAAGAAGGGACTTTTATTTATTTACATTCTCTTATATACCGCGCTATTCTGCATCAGTGCGGTTTACATCGAACAAACTGAAATTACATTGAACAGGGCATTATAACTTGGAGATAACTATTTTATAGGGAACATGGGCTATGGAGGGTTAAGTGGCTTGCCCAAAACCACAAGGAGCACCTGTGGGACTAGAAACCCCAGTCCTTCCGGCCCAAGGTTGCTGTCCTCTAGTGGGATTTGAACCCCCGACCTTCCGGCCTGCAGTACCTTGCCCCAACCACTAGGCCACTCTTCCACTCACTTTTGTATTTGATATGGAAGGGCAGACTAGATAGGCCATGTGGTCTTTTTCTGTCTTCATGTTTCTATGTTTCTCTGATCAGAAGAATACTACTATACATTTGCTTTTATTGATGCAAATTCCATGGGTAAAGGTATCACATAGATTGTACTAAGGTACTCGCTTTGCATTATCTAACGCTATGCAAATCATGGGCATTGAAACTGGCACCCATGACTTGGCCACAGCAAATGCTGCAGGGCAAGAATTATGGAGAAGAAAGAGATTAGGATCAACTGGGATATTCCTACTTCAACTGATAACAAGCTGGATGCAAGGAAGCTGGACATAGTGGTGAAGGAAAGAAACATCAGAACAACATTGATTATCGAGCAGTCGGTCCCAAGCAACTCATCTATGAATCACGTTCCGAGGGGGAAGAGCTTCAAGTTCCAAGAAATACAGTCAGATACCAAGAAAATGTGGCAGAAAGATATAGAAATGGTTCCCATTGTGTTGAGCGCCACGGACTTGATTAAGAGGAATTTCCAAGCACACCTTGATCCTTACGTTATATCTTATGAACTCCAGAAGGAGGCGCTCTTTGGCATGCTGCAAGTACTATGTTGAGCATTAGCAGTAAATCTGAGACTGAGATCACACTCCACATACCTTGGCTTAGGAGTGAGGTTCATCACTGTGCAAACCAACCCATTTGCAGAAATTGCCCCCAAGAAATCCAATCTTACGGGACTGGTCTGTCACAAGCTGAATATTACTCCCAATAATAATAATATATATATATATCCCCTGCAAATGGGCGATCATATTGCACTATATGAAATTAGATGCATTTATAAAATGTTCGCCATCACAGATGTTTTAAAAATCATAAGTAGTGTGAGTGCACCTCATGCATCTTTATATTTGCAGCAAAGCTTTTGTCTTCTAAATGGACAGAAAGTTTTCTAAAATCAGAAAACTTAGGGAAACAAGAAGTCTTTCTAATGTTCAGTGCTGCCAAGCTCTTGTGTACCCCCAATTAAAATATCAGTTTAATCAGTTCCAAGCACTTTGATGGCTAGACAACAGTTTTTGAATTCCACTGGTGTCTACAGCAATTTCTTTCACCAGGGTATTAAAGAACAGCTAAAAAGAGACCTCACAGATGCTAAGAACCCTTGAGCATTGAGTTGTAGTTTTGACAGTGTCTGAGTCGCTTGGCTTGATAGATAGGCAGTGTTTTTCATTCTCTCTGACAGTTATCTCCTCGACAGCATTACTGGGCTTATACACCTCCTTTCAGCAACCCCAGATAGAGCTGACAGCAGGGGGATTCTGTTTTGTCTCAGGGAAGGAAAAGAGAAAAAAAAGGTGGGCTTCTGGCAGTAGCCAAGGCCACACTTGAGCACCGTGTGGGTACAATGTCTCCTCTGTCTCCGAGGAAAAATAGTTTCTGACAGGAATCAGCTTTCAGTCAACTGCCCAGGCATCTCCCATTACGGGCCGCAGCACTGATAACCTGTTATCGTGGAAGGCTAAACGAGTAGCTCAATTTCCGTTTTATTTATTGCAAGTTTCTGGATGGCTTTTCCAGAATCCTCTACAAAAGGTCAGTCGACCTGCTTGCGACAGTGCGCCTCTTCCAAGCAAATCTGGATAGCTTCACATTCCGTTTTCAATCCCCCTCCATAAAAAAAAAAAAGCGTGCAAGGGTTCTGATTTCCAAAGATTTCAATGTTTCCTTAGGTTCATATGAAATTATAATGGAAACCAGCAATGCCTTTTTACTAGGGATGTGCTTTCATTTGGCATGAAGTAAGAAATTTTAATAAAATTTCCTGGGTTTTTTGTTTCATTTTAAAAAAAATTAAAGCTGACTTCTCTTGCAAAAGAAAATCTCTGCCAGCCTCATCACTCCTGCCCCACTAAATGCCCATTGCAAACGGAACTGGCAGACTGAGACTGAGGCCCCTGTTAACTTTTGAATATGCAAGAAAATAGCACCAGCCAGGAGACAGGAACAACTGTGAATTGCTCCTGTCCTATCTGGATTTATAGCTAACTTGGATTGAGTAAGATGGGTCCAGGGGATGGTGGGCTTCAGTTTTTAAATGCTGGTACTTGGTATTTTTTGGCAGTAGTAGGGGATTCCCAGCCCCTGCACTTTTGATTTTTCTTTGTTTTACTGTTTTATGTCATTTCAAATAAATTAAATTAAATAAATACAAATGACACTAAAAAATTTTTAAAAAAAGAATAAACAAAAAAATAAACGAAACCAAAAAAGCTACACACTTTTACAGGACCGGCCCGTCCACTAGGCGAGCTAGGCAGCCACCTAGGAAGGCCGGACCAGGTGGACGGCGGTAGCAGCATGACCAGCCATGTCACCCCCCCTCCCCCCAGCTGCTGCCGATTCCATTTGGGAGGAGACAGACAGCGGCAGCAGCAGTATTTCCAAAAACGGCTGCTTTTTGTCGCTGCTTTCTTGCCCACGGCAGGTCATATCTGCTTCTGACCCCCCTCCAACAGTAAGTTGCGTTGGAAGGGGATCAGAAGTGGCAGGCCATGTGTGCTGAAAGGCATGGCCTGCTGTGGGCAAGAAAGTGGTGGCAAAAATCCACCACATTTTGAAATGCTGCCACTGCCCACCTCCCCCTCCCGAGACAGAATCGGCAGCAGCTGGGGGGGTGGTACCTGGGGGGGGCAGTGAGAACGAGGTTTCTGCCTAGGGCGGCAGAAAGCCTTGGACCGGCCCTGTACTTTTAGGGATTTGCATGTTAACAGAGCTACAGCGAATGTTTGCACCTATCATGTAGCATGTGCAATAGGTGCAACCCTGCGTGGTAAATGCAGAGAGCATGCCCATCATCTGTCCTGCATTTAACGCACAGGGCAGACTCTGCAGGGGCTGAGGCAGGGAATGTGGACCTGGGGTTAAACCACAAGGAAGGGACAAGCAAGGTCCCTTCTCCAGAAGATCCAGTCCCCCCATGACAAGCCAAATCCGCCACCCTCCCCCCCCAGCTAATCAACGGCCCCCCCCAAAAAAAAATCCCTGCTGAGCAAGGCCTCCCCAAATAACCCTCCTGTTGATCACCTCCCTTTATTACCACTGTCACTGGTCAGCATCTTAGCATGATCGCCCTCCCCCTCACTACCACTAGGGGTCAGTACTATGAGACTGGTGCCATTTTGTAAACTGACAGAGGCAGGCCAGGAGGGAAGGGGGACCATGCCTGCCCTGAAGGGATTAGGGAGCTGGGGAAAGGGTCTGGGCTCATTCATGGGGGGAGGGAGCTGACCAGGGTGGGAGGGTGAGGGAGGTCTTGGGGAGGGAGATCATGCTGGCTGCTGACCCGGGGGAGAGTGGTACTGAAAGGGAGGGGTGATCGCTATTGGCAGTTATGAAAACTAGCGCATGGCAGTATCCTGCATGTTAGCTATCATTGACTGATATGCCCACCCTCTGCCCCGATTCTGCCCAGAGGTGCACTAAGCAGATAGTGCAGAAGTAACACCATGCTCTCTGTTTAGCTGCATGCTGTTAGCACAGGGTTGATCGCGAGCTAGCCAGCATGTGCCGACCTGCGCTTCTCAAGTAAATTGTTTTGTTTGTTTCTTTTTCCACGTTCCCAAAATTGCATAAGGGTATCAAATAAGCCTTCTTTAGCTTTTTGGCATCATTTTGAATGAGAAATAACACAAAGTGAACCAGCAGATATTGGTGGTGTTTTAAAAAGAACATACACCTCGTTTAGAAAACAATCTCTTGAAGATGCCTGATTCTGGAGTAAGCTCATTTGCTTTCAGTGGTAGATATTTAAGCTTCAAGCGCTACGACCAAGGTATAAGAATGAAATACGGTCTTGTTCTTTTAGCAGGTTTACCTGGGCAGTTCTAATTAATCTGGTAAATAGAATAAGCAATTGTAGGTTCTAGCGCCAGCTACTAGTGCATTGATGGACTCTCTCAAGGGGTTGTGAACGCTGCTTCTCCAATATCCTTACCCTCCAGCACTGCCACTGAGCCATCGGACCAGACTACTGCCTATGTCATACTTTTTAAGTACCAATTGAGGAAACAATTGTAAAGGAAATTTTAGACCCTTTACTAAGTGCTGTGCTTCTCCCAGCAGAGAACATGTGGATAGCATTGAATGTAGGTAGGATGGAATCAATTTCTTAAGATATGCCCCACTAGAAGCGGCCACAGTGTTACAGCCTAGGGATTGACCATTGCGTGCGTGAGGAAATTCGCTTTGAAGTGAAAGCAGGAGGTGATCTGTCTCCTTCTCTATGAAAATTGTTGGTAGTCAAAGGCAAGAACCCACTGGCCTGTTCCCTGAATTCACAAACAAGAAGGAAAAGGGATCTTAAGAATGTGATGACTCTTCTGACTTTTCATTAGTAGAAGCTGTTTCTAAAGAAGCCCTACCACTGAGAATGGAGATCTAACTAGTGTTTAATTGAGGGGTCTGTAGGCATCCATGAGGTGGAAAGACAAAGAAAGGAAAGGAGAGATTCAACTAGCCTAAATATCAAGATGGTCCTGGGGGAGCCTGGAAGCCCTGAAGAGGTTCAGACAACATAAGAACATAAAATATGCCATACTGGGTCAAGTCCGGTATCTTGTTTCCAACACTAACCAATCCAAATCTCAAGTACCTGTCAGGTTCCCAAAAGGTACACCGGGGTCCCAGGGGTCAGGAATGTATTTTCCTTATCCACTTTAATAATGGTTTATGGACTTTTGCTCCAGTAACTAATCCGAACTTCTTTTAAAACCAGCTGCACTAACGGCTTTTACTACATCTTCTGTAATGAATTCCAGAATTTGATTATGCTTTGAGCGAAAAAATATTTTCTGCAATTTGTCTTAAATGTGCTATATTGTAGCTTCATTGTGTGTCCCCTCGTCTTTCTACTTTTTGAAGGAGTAAACAACTGATCTACATTTACCCGTTCCACTTTATTCATTATTTTATAGACCTCTATGATATCTCCCCTCAGCCGTCTCTTCTCCAAGTTGAAGAGCCCTAACCTTTTAAGCCTTTCCTCATAGAGCTGTCTTCCATCCCCTTTACCATTTTGGTTGCTCTTCTTTGTATCTTTTCCAGTTCTGCTATATCCTTTTTAGGATATGGCAACCAGAATTGCACAGAATATTCAAGCTGCAGTTGAACCATGGAACAATACAGAGACAATATAATATCTTTGGCTTTATTCTCCATTCCTTTCCTTATGACTCCCAGCTTTCTATTTGAGGAAAACCCAAGTCCCAAGGAAAGGAAGCAGAGTGTCCCAGAGGTATGTGGAAGAAAGGATCAAACCCTTGTATACTGCATCTGAACCTGTACCAGTGATCAGCTCTGGAGTAATTTCTCGCAGTAAAGACTTTGATTGGGAACGCCACCATGTTGTCTGAAGTGTCTCCATCAACTAGTGACAGGTTTTACAGATAGGACTTGGACCTGGAACTAATAGAGCTTATGGTCTATAATAAGCACCCACAGGAGGGGCTAGACTAGACAATAAAAAGAAACCAGATGGACATTTAAAAGCAAGTCTTAAAGATGCATTCTGATCTAAAATAACTTTGCTCTATCTCTGCTTTTCCTTAGTTTTATTTTTCTTTTCTTTCCATCTCCCTCCCTTCCCCCTTTCCCTAGACCAGGAATCAATTATCAGATCATATACAATCAAGGCCAACAAATTTAGACAGGCCTATTATCGTAATTCTGTTTATCCTGACAAGTTATTTGACCCTCTAGTCTATCACATTAATGATGTTGCATGTAACAAGCTTCCTGTCATCCTCACTGTTGTTACTCTGTGAATGGGCTTATGGATATCTGAGTTATAAGAATGGACCTTATTTAGAGACTAGAGTCAATGTTGCAAGGATGGCATCAACAAAGTGCTTAGAGCTAGGGCATTCATTCTCCATGTTGGTTGGAGAGAGGAACTTCCCAGGAAGTACTTTGAGGAAATAATCCCAAATCATATCCATCTGCTTTCTCCACCTTCCTGTCCAGACTGCGGAGTCGAGCTCAGAGGCTGCAGTGAAGCGAGCATAGTAGTTGACATGGCTCAATATGCAGCGTTGTGTGGTGCACAGGAACAAATGCTGTGGGCACAGCGAAGTATGTTTACAAAAAGTGGGTTTGCAATTGGTTCCAGTCACACTGATCTCATTGTAAATAACTTAAGAGGCTAGTACTCAGGATGCTGATTTTTGACACAGTAAATATGAATCACATGTTCCCTATCCGAACTGAGAGGAGTTGTATACTTTGTAATATGTTGACCTTTGGGTTGGAGATAACTAATGTCTTCCATGTTATAATTCTCAGTATCTTCAAATGTATTGTCTCCTGAGTGCATGAACTCTGCAAATGCAAGTGGAACAGAATGTTCCATCCAATGTAGAGGCCTTCGACAAACATAAAACTTCATGCTTTGAATACAGCGCAACAGCTACCAGCAATCATACCCGGGATAACCGTGTGTCATTCATACCAAGTCCGCAAAACTGATCATTGCTGATCATTCATTGTATTTAATTATTAAAATGTTTATATACCACCTCTTCAGAACTGTTCAGAAAAGATAAACCGACCAAAAGAAGCCAGATCGAATCGAGAAAAAGCAGAACCCATCAGAGCACAGGCCGGTGTAAAGGTATTCGTTGCCTTAAGTGAACTTTCAGGGTTATGCCCTCCTCCCGTCCCCGAGATGTTGAGAACTAAATTCAACAATCATGATCATCCCAACAGCGCCCCTCTCGCAGCAGCGCAGCAGTCCTGTAAAAAAGCATGGTTGCTCATCATGCTTTTCAATATTACCCCTTGCTGTGTATGTATGTGTGCGACGCTCTCCCTGCAGGCAAAAGAATGCGCCGAGGGCTCTTTGAGTTTCTGGGGCTGTCAGGAGCTATTGTTTGGCTTTGACTGCTGCTGCACTTTGCCACCATGCATAAGCTTCCACCTTCGGCAACAGTGTAGCTTTGCACCAGCGCCATCAGTGTATCATGCAGAGCTGTCAAAAGGGAGCACTTTTTGCACTGTAGATTTTTCAGCACACACATTCTTGCCTTGCTCTCATCCGTGCCTCACCCTGACTCCTCCTTCCTCCAAAGCTATGCATTCCTTGCCTACTCACTGTAGAAGCTAAGCCTAATGTGTCATCCTACAGCTCAGTTCCTTCTCTGTGGCACTGCAACTGTCAGCAACTTCACATCTCTCAGCTGATGGTTCCTGCCTGTGAACCTCGCAAGATCAGCAACAGGAAGTTTTAGTCATGATCGGGGCTGGCGCTATCCATTAAGGCCCCGATTTTATAAGGCGGATAGTGGGGAACATGCAGTCCCGCTATCTGCCTTTGCCATATGTTGCCTCTCATCCCCCCTGCATGCACAGCTGTGGGGGACAGGGGCGACACAAGGCAGAGAGTGGGAGGAATGCGGGGACCGGCACCCAGACGTACAGGGCTGATTCCGCTCACAACCCTGTACATCCTGGTGGCACCGGGGGGGACAGCCAGACTATTCCACCTCGGAGGTGAAATAAGAGTTGGCCACCCTTCCGGATCAGCCGGCCAGGCCCCCTGAGGCATCTGCGGCAAGCCGGGTGAGTCCCTGCAATGCAATCCAGGGCCCACCGGCTCCTGTAGGGGGTCAGGCGGCAGGGAAGGAGGGTCCCGTCAGCTGCGGGCAGACTGTGCAATGGGGAAGATGTCCCCATGGCAATGCAGGGGCATGCTGGGCCATCTCCCAGGGCCTGATCCTGCACCCACAGGAACATCTTGCTCCCGCACTGCAGAATCAGGTCCAAACAGGCCCGTCCTGCTTGGCGCTGTCCAGATGGCCCAGACATGCCTCTTAGGGAATTGGGCTCCAGGTGAATTAGACGGTTGCCTAGAATGCCATCCTATCGAGGGTGGCCTATTACCTCTGTTGCTGTCCCTCTCTGGGACCTGCACCAGTAATAATGACATTAAAACAGCAGTTTATGGTTTAGGCACTTGATATACTGCCCTTTACTTGTGCATCAGAGAGGTTTATATGTATGTACTGTATATACTAACAGGTACTTTTTATTCCCTTGTCCCTGAAGAGCTCACAATCTAAGTGTACCTGAGGCAATGAAGGGTTAAGTAGCTTGCCCAAGGCCACAAGGAGTGGCCATGAGACTAGAGACCCCAGTCCCTCCAACTTGAGGTTACTTGTCCCTATGTGGGAATTGAACCCCCAGCCCTCTGGCCTGGAGTAACCTGTCCCAACCACTGAGCAACTCTTATCATCTCTTTGACTAGCTGTTTCCGCCCCCATGCAAAGAGAAGTCTGCATTGAAGGGGGGACAGAAATGTCTGATCAAAACAGGGCACCAAAAGCACGCGGCGTCAGAGGCTTTAAGAAAGTCCTGCATTGCTATTTTAATGTCATTGCTGCCACTGCTGGTCCCAGAGAGGGGGGAAGTAGCAGAAGTGGGAGCAGAGGTGGGAGCGGGAGGGGGCGGCAGAAATGAGTGTTTGCCTAATGCACGTTATATTCTTGCCTTAGCCCTGGCCATGCCATTTAAAGCTGCTCACAGTCGCAGTGCCAGAGAGAAGAAACTGAACTGTGGGCTGCCACGTAAGAAATTTCCACGGCTCTACCAGTTTGCTTATTTACTGAGACTTCATCCCCAGAGCTTACTGTCCTTTGCCTCACAGATCGCCCGCTTTACTGGAAGTTTCCCACTTTTGTACATGGGATGGTCTCTCAAAACAGGAAACTCCCAAACCTATTCAGAAAACTTTCAGGTCTGCAACATACCCCTAGAATAAAGGCAAAACGGAGTTACTTACCTGTAACTGGAGTTCTCCGGGGACAGCAGGATAAGTCAGCCACACTTGGTGACGTCATCCGACGGCGCCGAGACGGAAGTACTCTCCATAGCTTAGAAGGGCTTTGCCCTTCTGAGCATGGGCCAACTGGCCCCACCCCCTGCCCGCCCCTAGCTAGCCAGTACGTCCCTAGCTGAGCCTTTTGCCGCTAGGAGGCGGGCACCAGGACGGAGGTCGACCCCATCCAGGGGAGGTGGGCGGGTATGTGTGGCTGACTTATCCTGCTGTCCCCGGAGAACTCCAGTTACAGGTAAGTAACTCCGTTTTCTCCTAGGACAAGCAGGATGAGTCAGCCACACTTGGTGCCTCCCAAGCTGGCATGTGCTGAGGTGGATGGGGGAAGGCCGAGAACCTTTTACAGGCCCGGCCTGCGCCCTTGCTACAGCATGTCGCATGCTGCGACAAGGGCCTGAAGAAACATAGAACATGATGACAGGAAAGGACCACATGGCCTATCTAGTCTGTCCTTCCATATCAACAGATGCAACAGTCCACTTTTAGGCGTGTAGTGGTGGTGCATGCGTGTGACGCCGCAGCGGTGTGAGAAGGTGCGGTTACCAGGCACTATACGACGGCCTGCCATCATGATGCACAACTGTGCAGCAGATGGTGTAGGCGCAAGGCACCTCTGTGGTGCAGGCCCATTGAGTAGTATCGGTACGGGAGTAATGGCAATGCAGGAGCAACGTGTAGTTACAAGGCGCTTCTGTGAAGTAACAGAGAAGTAGGCCTCCCTTGTGTGGAAACAGAGATGCAGGCCCCTCAAGCAGTGGTGGTGTGGGAGTCGGGTTCACCACAACGACGAGGCAGAGGTAGGCACGTGGAGCGGTAGTGGTGCGGGAGTCACCGCAACGAAGAAGCAGTGGCAACAGGTAGCTGGCCACGAGAGCGTTGTAAATAGGGAATCAGGACCTCATTAATGAGGGGGGGGGCTTCTCTTTTAGCCTTTATTCGATATCGTCTATTTAGTATATATTTCACCCTTTTTTTTTTTTTTTTTTTGTAGTCAATTCTGCAGTTTGTTGCCGGAGGGTGCTGCAAACCGTTAGAGTCGCCTGAAGGAGATGACAGGGACTGGTAAATCACTGCTCGGCCCCATACCGGTATCGGTTGGTAATGTATCACCATTCAGAGGCAATGGAGGGTGAGTGACTGTCCAAGGTCACAAGGCGTGCCAGTGGGAATCAACCCTAGATTTTCTGGGTACTAGGCACTCCTGGACCTATGTCTTTGGGAGACATGATCTAGATTGGGCACAGTTAGGAGCAGACGTTGACCAGTACGGTGTACCATCCGGCCTGTGTCACCCCTGAGGGGCAGCGGTGCTCCTTGGGGTGATCAGTGCAAAGCATCGGCTATGCTATAAGAGTGGTCTGAAGTTAACCACTAAGCCCACCGCGTCCCTCTTTGGTTCCGCGGCTGGCGGCATGTGGGGGCTGCGAACCAGATTGTCAGAGCTGCCTGGTTAATAAGGATTCCTGACCTCATCCCTCTCAGCGCGGATACTGTGTGAGAGGTGCACTCATTATCAATGGTGTTCTTGGACAGTGTATACCATTGGAGGTCTATTTCGGATCCTTATGCAAACAGTGGCTGTCCAGAGCACCTTCTCAAGAAGGCCCACACGAGACGCTGGGCACTGCGTGCTACAGGGAGCCACAGCAGTCGATCAGTCGTGTAAATAAGGGGACTGGGCTGGCAGGAGCCAGAACTGGGACTTGAACCTTCAGCTTTTGAACACACTGTCTGTGTGTACTGCACTACCGTGTTGCCACTGGAACGTGAGCATGCCCTGGTACTGGACAGTGGGCATGGTGAAGGGCATTATCCATCTTTAACGGATGCACCTCCTGTTCTCGGCGTGGCAAGCAGATTTTCTGCGGTCAGCCCCCCTGGACATAGCTTCATCTGACGGCTGCAACTGCCTTCCAACATTCCTAGACCCAGGGGGGGGGTGACGGGGACTGAAGAGCAGTCGGCTGTCCTCACTCTGTCCAGGCCCTGGAGGCATTGCTGCACCGCGTGATGCATTGTAGCGCCCCCCATGTGGTCCTCAGCGAGGTCTTGAACCAGCGAGCTGCCGGTTAGAATACTGCCTTTGGGCATGCCGAGTCGAGTGCTGCCCTGCGATGATCATAAGGGGAAGAACCAGATAGGAGGTGCCCGGCTTGCCCCGAGCCTGTCACTCCCAGGTGCAGGAGATTACCTTGAGACTGTGTGTAGCTCGGTCGGGGAGGAACCCGGTCACTGTGGGTCTTGAGGTTGGTCCCGGAAGGCTCCGGGGAGCGGGAGGGCATGAACGGGGCTGGAGTGCTGCATGTGGTTGCAGCTGATAAGGCAGATAGGTGACAGAGGTGAAACACATTCTATCGCAGAACATTTAAGGATCCTGAGGGATCTCTCCGCCTCCGCTGGAAGTCCGCAGATATGTTAGGGATCCCGTGGGTTGCATTTACCTCTAAGGGATCCTATGAGGAGTGGTTACGCGGCTCCCGCTGATCTGACACCTTGTCCCTTGCTCATGGGCAGAGCCCTGGCCATTAGGCAACACCTGAGTGCAGGGTCTACAAGTGTATCAAGCGGATGTTCCCGGGCTGCTAGGCTGACCAATTCAGCTGAGGCTGCCAGCTGGTTCCTAAGCAATGTGTGCCTTCGAGAGGGTTAAGTGACTTGCTTAAGGCCACAGGGAGCGCTAGTGGGCTAGAACCTAGGTTGCTCGGTTACCAAGCCAGTGTTCTAACCACTAGCCTACCCCTTTACTCTATTCGGGTTGATGCAGCTAACCAGTGGACGCTGGGTTCCATCCCTGAATGTTCATGCACCCAGAGATACTTGGGGGGTGTGAATGTCATCCTTCACACCTTCAGATGTAGGTGATGGCCGGAGTAGCTGGGCAGGGTGGTTGTGCCTGCAGTCAGAGAGGGGGTCTAATGACCTTGGCTGAAAACGTGTATGCACTGCAGGGTCTGCAGATTGGATCTGGGCCTGTGGCCCTCTGATTACGCTACACAGACTGTGTTTACTGCAGCTCATTGTTGCTACTGTCACCGGTGGAGCCACCGGAGGTGGATTGTCACGGTTCCCTTTGGGCTCCGCAGAGTTCCCTTTGGGCTCCGCAGAGTGTGCCTCATGCAGAGGTTACCAGGGACATAGTTTGTCACGGCCTCTAGGCCGGAAGGAAGCCCTTGGTCCTTTGGGCTGTTCTCCGGGCAGCGCAGAGTGTGCCTCATGCAGAGGTTACCAGGGACATAGTTTGTCACGGCCTCTAGGCCGGAAGGAAGCCCTTGGTCCTTTGGGCTGTTCTCCGGGCAGGTGCCCCAGAGCCATAATAGACCGTGACTTGAGTATTCTGGTTAGAGTGACCTGAAGACTCGCGACCCGGATATTGGATGCATTTAATTATCTCCCTGTAGGATCTGTAATGATGTGTGTATGATATCAGACAGAAGCCATCTATTCGGGTTCTGATGCCGTTGTTAGACGGGAAGTGGTCGTTTCTCTGTTACTGGGCGAGGGGGCACGGGGGGGCTGTAGCTTGCAATCGTGGTGATGTAAGGTGTCCCCCTGGCTGTTTAGTGTCAAGACACTTCTTCAGGGCTAGCCTGTGCCTCTGACTGCTGTTGTGGGTATCGATGGTGATAGACCGAACTCGTTTGGGAACTGCCATGGTAACAGGGTAGCGCAGAGTGCAGAGATGCCCCATAGGGCAGTTCTTGAAGAGTGGAGCCTCGATGTGGCAGGCTGTGATGAATTCGAAAGCTCCTGCTAGCCACCCGACTCACAGTCGGAGCTGCCTATCTGACTCGCAGCTGGAACTAGACTTAACAAGTGTCTTCCCTCATGTCCTGTAGGGGACTGCTAGAGCCTATAGGGGGACAGCCCAAGGTTCGGTGTAACCCAGGCCTTTAGCTGGGATTGAACCCATGACCATTGGTCCCGAAGTCATCATTGCATAACCCTGTGCTACAGCCAATGCGGTTGTCGCTTGGGAGTTAGGCACAGGTCATCATCAGGCCTCTTTCAGGATATCCCGTTTTGTAGCAATGCAGTTGTGATGCCGGGAAGGACTGCATGGAGTATGCCCCCGGGCAGGGGGCGGTTGTGATGTGCGTCCATTCTTGCAGAATGAATGCAGGCATGGCTGTGCCTCTGCCCTGGGAACGCGACACGTTTATAGGGTCAGAGGCCATCTGCTGGTGGACAGGGAGCTGTGCTGATTGCCGCTGCTGCCGCCGAGTCCGAGCGATCAATTGGTGGACAGGGAGCTGTGCTGATTGCCGCTGCTGCCGCCGAGTCCGAGCAATCAATTGCTCCATCTCCATCTGAGGCAACCGGATGCTGAGGCTGTGCGATTCAGCTGGTGGTCCGCTCCAGCAGAGGCCCCAAGATCCAGCAGCCACATGAATTTCACCAGTGCTGATTAGGGGCTGGTGGTCCGCTCCAGCAGAGGCCACAAGATCCAGCAGCCACATGATTTTCACCAGTGCTGATTAGCATGGGTGTCACCAATGCCTGTTGTGGTCGGATCGGGTCCAGTCGCTGTCAGTGCCTGTTGGGATCGCACCGAGAGATGTCCCCATCGGCGCTGTGTATTCTGCTGAGGCAGCTTTTCTAAGCGGGAGAGCAGGTTGCAGGTAGGTACAGCGAGGGTTTCATGCGCGCCGGAGTGCCCGTTGAAGTATTCATGGGCGCCGAATGCTGCTGAAGCTCCCCAAGCGGTGAGCAGAGTCCGGAGCCTGGTGACATGACGCTGTGCCGGGAGGCGGAGCTCCAGAGAAGAGACAAGTGCTGCCGGCAACTTGGGGATTTCTGTGTTGAGAGAAGTTCCAACGTCTGCGCCAGAACAGTTTGGGGCTTCAACGTCGGGACCGCTTCAACGTCGGCGCAGGAACAGTGTGGCGCTGGAACAGTGTAGTGCTTCAACGTTGGCGCCGCTTCAACGTCGGCGCCGGCAGAGCCGACCAGTGGCGCTGAGAGGGGGGAGGAGCCGTGGCAGCGTTCTAGCAGATGCCGGCCAATGGTGCTGCAACGGATGTCCTCTGTGTGCCTGGATCGGCGCCGACCAATGGCGCTGAGGGGGGAGGAGCTTCGCCCGTGACGTAAGCGTGCAAGATGGCCGCCGCCATGAGGGCCTCGTGGCTGGCAGTATCGGGGCTGCAGGAAGGCCTCGCCGAACTCTCCGGGACAAGCAGGATGGGGATCGGCAGTATCGGGGATGCAGGAAGGCCTCACCGAACTCTCCGCACAAGGAGGTATTCCGCCGGAATTCTCCAGAGCGACGTAGAAGCAGCACAGTGGGGTCCCAGAAGGGAGAATCCATGCTAAGGGGAGCAGAGCTATCCCTCGGAGGACTGCGGCTGGAGATGGAGGCCTCAGAGGCACATCTCGGGCTGCAGAGGAGTAGCGGCGGCAGCGACTCTTCACATTAGGAGTGCTGCTTGAGCCAGGCATGCGGACCGAAGGATGGGAGCTCAGCTGCACGATCTGGAGAAAGGAGGTACGTTAGAGGGCTAGCCGGGGACGGAGGCCTGTTAGGCACGTCCTGGGCTGCCGCGCTGGCAGGGCTTCCTCTCAAGCCCCCTTCCTGGAGGCCTTTCCTCACGGACAGCTCAAGCATGGGTCCCATGCTCGCAGCTGGTCTGGATAGGAGGTATCTGAATAGAAGCAAGCAGAAGACAATTAAAGCTGATAATACATACGTGTAAATGAGAGAAATTTAATTTTTGGTGGAGAGTAGCAAAGTCCGTCTTGCTGGCAAGGCGGAAGAACTAAAACTGGCTAGCTAGGGGCGGGCAGGGGGTGGGGCCAGTTGGCCCATGCTCAGAAGGGCAAAGCCCTTCTGAGCTATGGAGAGTACTTCCGTCTCGGCGCCGTCGGATGACGTCACCAAGTGTGGCTGACTCATCCTGCTTGTCCTAGGAGAACAGCCAGTCGTCTCAAATCACGCCTCAGCAGGAGAAATCCAGGTTCTCCTAGGACAAGCAGGATGTGTCAGCCACACCTGGTGACGTCATCCGATGGCGCCATGACGGAAGTGCTCTCTAGCTCAGAAGCTTCTGAGCATGTGGGAGGTCCCACCTCCCTCGGCCCGCCCCTAGCCGGCCAGTTCTTTTTCTTCCGCCCTGCCTTAAGACGGAATTTCAAGCTCTCCATACAAAAGTTTAAAAATACCTCAATTATAATGCCTAAACCAGGCTTCAAGAAGTGTTCCATCTGCAATAAGAAGATGAACTTATCAGACACTCACCAACACTGCATCGGGTGTCTAGGATCCTCTCACCGGGTTGAAGATTGTGCCAGCTGTGCACGGATGTCTCCCAGGGCAAGGAAACACCGGGAGCATGCCCTGCAAGATCTGATCTCCTCCACGGCGTCTTCCAGCACTACCCGGGACAAAAGTAAGGACCTTGCCAAAGCTGCTTCACTTCCCGTGCCGGCAGCCCGCTCCCGGACAGACAAGCGACAGAGGGATGACCCAGGAAAGGCCCCCGCTCACCGGAGTTCAGGTGCGGCCTCTGATCCAGGAAAGGCCCCTTCCCTCCGTGGTTCTAGCACTGCCTCCGAGCCAGGAAAGGCCTCTTCGCACCGGGTTTCGAGCGCTGCCTCCCCCGAACAGTGGCGTGCTTCCAGTGAGGCCTCTTCCCTCCGGGTGAGCCCTTCTGCTGAGCGCTGCTCTCCAAGGCCATGCGGTCTCCAGGACGCCTCCCAAAATGGCGCCGTCCTCCTTGAACCGCTTAGCTCCGCCTTCAGACACGCCCCCGCCACCGGGATTGGCCACCACGGCTCCGCTCTGATTCAGCGCCGGCAGCCTTCCCCTTTGGTGAGCACCTCCAAGACCGCTGCAGAGGAGCTCCGATCCAGCGCGGCAAGCAGGTCCCGGCCCGCCGAACTTCAGCGCAGCCAGACCTCTTCCCCGCATCCCTCAGCTGTGCCATCAACGTCAGAGGAGTCTCGGAGCGGAGCAGAAGCCTGCAATCAGCGTTGGAACGACGCGGATGTCCCCCTCCCGCGCGGGAGAAGCAGACACCGCACCGCTGACTCCTGCCATCAGCACCGGAGCAGCCGCGAACGCGCCACAGGCAACGGCAACCGGGAAAGCAGGAAGGGAACAACAAAGCATCGGCACCGGGCTCCTTCGGGGTCAAGGGACTCCTGCAGTGGATCCCCCCACAGACGCAAGAGGAGCAGGAGGTCAGGCTCAAAGAGCAGCAGGGGTCAGAGGAGCAGTCGGTCTTCGGACTCCACCTCCTCTGCGATCCTGCATCTGCTCACTCGCCTGGTGGAACAGACTGCCCCCCAGCGAGTGGTCCAGGATGGTACACATGAGTTCCCTCGGGATCATGCATTTGCTTCCCCCGGGACATGACCGGGCTCAGAGCGCTCCCTCTCTCCGCGAGACGCCAGTCACTCGCCCTCCAGAGCTCGATCACCCTCCCCGACCTTGTCCAGGCAGCCGCCTTCCCCAGTGCAGCTACACTCCGAGGGAAGCGAAGGGGAGGAGTTGGGACCAGACGCTAACACTTCAAAACCCCTGACGGATGAGACGGACACTCCGTCTGTACCAGTACCTGAGGACCTCACCTACCCAAAATTTCTCAGGAAGGTGGTTTCCAAACTCGGGCTTACCACACACGACACGCCTGATGAACAGGAACCCGAGGTCATGAAATACCTCAGTGGTCCTAAACTAGCCATGGCCCTTCCCCTGCACCGCAAGTTGAAAGAAAAGCAGTTGACACTCTGGCAGTCCCCTGCGTCTGGCCAGCCTTGCTCCAGGCGCCTGGACAGTAAGTACATTATCCACAAGACTCCGGGTTTTGACAAACCACAACTACCACACCAGTCTATAGTGGTGGCTTCAGCACTCAAGCGAGTCAAATCCACGCGTGTCCAAGCCGCACACCCACCGGGCCGGGACCCCAAGCGTCTGGACGACATGGGGAAGAGAGTGTTCCAAGGCACTATGCTGAACGCCAAGATAGCAGCGCATCAGTTCCAGCATGTCCTATTCCAGGATGCCATCCTTGCGGACCTCAAGGGCCACTTACAGGATCTCCCTAAAGACTCACGTACATCCGCCTCCACATCCATCCAGGAGCTAGCGGAGTGCAGCAAACACCTGATGAGTACAGCCTTCAACTCCTTTGACACAGCGGTAAGGACAGCGGGCACAGCCATATCGGCTCGTCGATGGGCATGGCTTCGTGCATCGGGGCTCGCTGATAACACCCACGATCGGATCGCCGATACTCCCTGTTCGGGCGACTCCCTCTTTGGAGACAAGGTCACTGACACAGTGAAGGACCTGAAAGAGGACTGCACCACTTTGAAGACCCTGGCTGCGGACGGCATCGAACGACTCTCCTGGTCCAGGAAAGGGAGCTACTCCAAGAAAAACGTTTCCTCATCCAAACAATATTATGGCTCCAATCGTCAGTGGCAGCCGCCCAGATACAAGCAGTCCTATCACAAGTCGTCCTTTCAGAGACAGCAGCCACGACAACGCAAGCAAAAGCAGCACAACACCTCCCAGCCAGGGAAAGACTCTTCGTCCTTCTGACTACCCGCCCTGCCTGGGCCCCCCTACGGGACAAGCAGACCACCCGGTTGGGGGCCGGCTGTCCTACTTCCTCCCGGCATGGCAGGAGATCACTACGGACAAGTGGGTTCTTCAAATAATACATACAGGCTACCGTTTGCGTCTCTCCTCCCTTCCACGGCAGCTGAAGCAACCCACCAGCCAGCCTTCACCCCATCAGGAACAACCACTCTCGAAGCTCCTTCAACAGCTTCTCCGGGCATGCACGATAGAGAGAGTGCCCGCGGACCAAGTCAACACTGGATTCTACTCCCGCTATTTCCTTATTCCCAAGAAGTCGAAAGGCCTCCGCCCCATCCTGGACCTCCGAAAGCTGAACCGCTTCATCAAGAAGGAGAAGTTCCGGATGTACTCGCTCAACTCCATCCTCCCCCTCATCAGAGCGGGCAGCTGGATGGCTACACTGGACTTACAGGATGCCTACTCCCACATTCCAGTCCATGCCTCCCACAGAAAATACCTCAGATTCATAGCTGTGGGATGTCACTACCAGTATCGAGTGCTGCCCTTTGGCCTTTCTCCAGCACCCAGAGTTTTCACGAAATGCGTAGCGGTCGCCGCTGCACACCTCCGCAAGCAAGGCGTCGCCATCTTTCCTTACCTGGACGACTGGCTCCTGTCGGCGAACTCTGCTCACGAACTACGCCGAGCAGTCCACCAAACTGCACACCTACTAGCCAGGCTGGGATTCCTGCTCAACAGGGAAAAATCACGACTCGAACCCGTACAGCGGACGGAGTTCATCGGGGCGATAATCGACACCAAAGCCTGCAAGGCGTTCCTGCCCCAGACCAGAATCAAGGCCATTGAGCAACTGGCGAAGAAAGTGTCGGCGGAGAAGCACACTTCAGCCCGCGACATTCTGTGCCTTCTAGGCCATATGGCAGCGACGACGTCAGTCCTCCTGCTGGCGAGACTCCACATGCGCTCCCTTCAGTGGCATCTGCGAACCCACTGGAAGCAAATATCCCAACCTCTCACTACTCGCATCCCGATAACAACCAATGTTATCCGGAGCCTACGTTGGTGGACAGAGTCAAGCAACCTGTCAGTAGGCAAGTGCCTGCAACCCCTCACTCACCAGCTCATCCTCACGAGGGATGCATCTGCAACTGGATGGGGGGCCCACTTACTGCATCTCAACACGCAAGGGGCCTGGACAAGAGCGGAACGTGCCCTACACATCAATGTTCTCGAACTTCGGGCCGTCAAATATGCCCTTCAGACATTCATGACACATCTTGCGGGAAAGGCAATCTTGATACAAACGGACAATCAAGTGGCCATGTTCTATATAAACAAACAAGGAGGCACGGGATCACGCACGCTATGCAAGGAAGCTCTAGAGACATGGGCAGTCGCCTTATCCAACAACTGCAGCCTGCAGGCGACCTACCTTCCCGGGGAACAGAACATCTTAGCGGACAGGCTCAGCAGACAGCTCCAACCCCACGAGTGGACGCTGCACAAGGAAGTGACAGCCAATCTCTTCCGGCGCTGGGGAACCCCCCAGGTCGACCTCTTCGCAACAGAAATGAACACCAGATGCACCCTGTTCTATTCCAAGCACCCATCGCAGCTGAGAGTGGCATCGGATGCGTTCGCCATCCATTGGGGGACGTGGGACTTAGTGTACGCATTCCCTCCAACCCCGCTCCTGACAACAACAATACAACACATCATCAAAGAGAAGGCGAACGTAATATTGATCGCCCCCTACTGGCCGCGACAGATGTGGTTCTCTCTCCTGCTGCAGCTCGCACGGGAACCCCCTGTTCGCCTCCCCCTGCGACCGGACCTATTAACCCAGAACGGGGGCAGCACCTGGCACCCCAACCTCAAGACACTAGCCTTGACGGCCTGGAGGCTGAGAGGCTGACGTTCCAGGATTCCAACCTGTCCTCAGAGGTCCAACAGATTGTGCTTGCCTCGCGGAGGCCCTCAACCAGAAAAGCCTACGGCTTGAAATGGAAACGCTTCAGTATATGGTGCAAGGACCAGGGAGTCCTACCAACCTCCTGCCCTGTACCCACTGTCTTAAAGTACCTCGCCTTCCTCTTCAGCTCGGGCTTGAAACCGCAATCTATCAAAGTGCATCTCGCGGCCATTGCCTCGCTACACGAAAGCCCGGAATACCCAAGTTCAGGCCCCATTTCAGCGCTCCCCATTGTGACGCGTTTCATGCGAGGGCTGCGAAATCTGAAACCGCCGGTACAGAAACTGGTACCCTCATGGGACCTCAATGTAGTCCTACACCAGCTCACGCAGGACCCCTTTGAGCCTTTGACAACAGCGCCCAAAAAGTTTCTCGCTAGGAAGACTCTGTTCCTGGTTGCCATCACCTCAGCCCGGAGGGTCAGTGAACTGCAGGCCCTGGTGGCCCATCCTCCATATACAAAACTCTACGAAAACCGGGCATCCCTACGGACTCACCCTAAGTTCGTGCCCAAGGTCTCCTCCGCTTTCCATGTGAACCAGGCGGTGGAATTACCATCCTTCTTTCCACCCCCACACTCTTCTCCCGAGGAGCAGCGCCTTCACTCTCTGGACAGCGTACGCGCCCTACGCATCTACCTCGACAGGACGTCCACAACTCGTCTGGGGACCCAGCTGTTCATTTCCTTTGACCCAAACAGACCGGGCAGACCTGTCTCGAAACGCACGCTCTCCCGTTGGATCGCAGCTTGCGTTGCCTACTGTCTTCAAAAAGCGGGCACACTCCCAACCAACAGAGCGAGTGCACATCAACTACGGGCTATAGCCGCCTCGCTAGCCTGCGCACAGGAGGTGCCGGTGAGCGAAATCTGCAGAGCCGCCACTTGGTCCTCACATTTAACTTTTCAAAGACACTACTGCCTGGACATACAGGCGCAGAATGACGGCTCCTTTGGCCGGGCAGTCCTAACCGCTGCCACATGTTTGCCTACGGAGGGTGTCTAGTGCCTGCGCAGTTGCGGGTTACATGGTTGCAAATTGTTGCTCATGGTTAAATTGTTGAGTTAACTGGCAAGCTGCTACCTCTCGGTTACTTGTTTGCACAATTGTTGTTACATTGTTGAAGTGAATTTATTGCAAATTGCTACCTCTCACTGCACAAATGTTATGCACTTGTTGAAGGACTACGTATGCTACTTCACAGTCACACAAGCTGCTCTTGTTGTTCTTGTCGGGTAAATTGATTATGTTGTTTTCCAGTTTCCACTAATGAGTTTAAGTTGTTCTGTTGCACTAATGTTGATATGCTCTACGTTGCACAGTGTATTCTACCTCTGCTGCTGCACAGGTACTGTCCTGTTAATGCCTCCACCGGCACAATGCCGGGTTGCACTGTATTATTGTTGGTATTGTTGGATTCTAATAAACACTATTGTTGATATTGCATGCCTCCCTCATTCTCCTCAGCGTGAATCGTAGCTTGGGAGACACCAGGTGTGGCTGACACATCCTGCTTGTCCTAGGAGAAAACGGAGTTACTTACCTGTAACGGGGTTCTCCGTGGACAGCAGGATTGGTCAGCCACACATTCCCACCCACCTCCCCTGCATGAGGGCGGCCTGCTCTCCTAGCCGTACGGGCATAGCTAGTTACTCACTGGCCGGCTAGGGGCGGGCCAAGGGAGGTGGGACCTCCCACATGCTCAGAAGCTTCTGAGCTAGAGAGCACTTCCGTCATGGCGCCGTTGGATGACGTCACCAGGTGTGGCTGACCAATCCTGCTGTCCACGGAGAACCCCGTTACAGGTAAGTAACTCCGTTTTTTTGCATTCTCCCTAAATCACAGGTAACTCTGTTGAAGTCGAATCTCCTCCAGCAAGATGTTCACAACATTGAGGAAACTACAAAAAGTATCCTAGCCCATACCCTGGCTTCCTTAACTTCTCAAAATGAGGGAACTTCAAGCAGGGGAGCGCCTTACGATTAGATCAAAGTGAATGGTCCACAGAATAACATTTTAATTTATTTTTTGGATACCAGGGCCCTGGCTCATATTGTGTCCTAAATACTACAGTAACAGAGTCAGATCTGAGGGAGGTCACCCTAAGCAGGTTCCTGCTTGCACACTATAAAATTTAAGGATTTTGGGTTTAAGAGTTCAGAGCAGACAAAACCAAGGGACTATCCGGCCAGCTATATCAAAATCCCTCTTATATGTGGGCTCAGTCTAATCAGTCACTCCAGGTTATTGTAACAAATTCCAATTTTATTGGGATCTAATGGGGGTCAAGGCAATATTTTACAGCAGTTGAAGATACTGGTAGCAATTTCCAGTACAGTTCAGTTAGCAGGTTAATCAATAGTCTCTGTATAACCCTTGGTACAAGGTTGATTTTATGCTGTCCTCATCTGTGGTGTACCGAAGGCCCTTAGCTCTGTTAGTTGGTCCTTTTTCTGTAGTGGCAGGAATTTATCCCGGGGACCACTCTCATTCAGGTTCTCCTCCTAATTATCACCAGGCTGTAAGCCCTGGCTCCTTCCTCCTCCTGTATGGCTTCATTTGCTTCTAGACCTCTCGGTACTGGAGACCTCAGTAGTCCTTGCTAGGTCAGCAGTATATAAGCCAGCTTGGTAGAAACAGTGACCTTTTGATAGGCATCAGTTTGTGACAGCCTCTGAAAGCAGACAACTTCCTGAGGCATGCCTCCACCTTGTTCCTAACCAGGGCTGGCCCATCCGCCAGGCCATGTGTTTCGGCACATATGGCCTGCCATACCCCTACTGTGCTGAGCTGCACTGTGCCATGCTGCTGCCGTATGCTGCCGCTGATTCCAGGAGGGGTGGCTAAGCTCGGCAGCAGTGGCCCCTGTTATAGAAGCCCCTGAATTTGTTGGACCAGGGGGGGAGGGTCAAGCCAAGCCATCCCTGACCCTGCTGCTGGACTCAGAAGCAGTGGGGGGTGGCGGCGGTGTGGCTCAGCATGGGGAGAGTGGTACAGCTCTGCATGGAGGTGCAGCATAGCTGGGGCTTCTGCCTCGGGAAGCTGAAACCCTTGGGGTGGCCCTGCTCCTAACACTCTTATTTCTACTGCTCCTGTCACTGACTGAGGCAATCCGGCTTCTGTAACAGGGGGCTCATGAAACCATGCTTTCCTTCCAAAAACCTGAGTATTTATACTCTCAATAAGGAATCTCTCAGACCTTCCGCTTGGGCTGGCTCTTAGATCTCCTCTCTCAATCTCCCAAATATTTACCATGCTTGTTACTGGGCCCACACGTCCCTTGTTAGTACCCCAGAAAGGCATAGTAGCCATAGCGAATAGGAAGTTTTAATAACACCGGGATCATATTGCATTAGAATCCTGGGGGGGGGGGGGGGATAGTCAAAGGTATTTACATGGTTTGCAGAGTTAGTGCCGCTGAATATTAGGGGTGCCAGTGCGACACACCCTGATAATTGGTTATTTTATTTATTAGTATTTAGCTCATGCCTTTCCACTTCTAGTTCAAGGTGAGTTTCAGTCAGGTACTGTTGGCATTTCCCTATCCCCAAAGGGCTCACAATCTAAGTTTGTACCTGAGGCATTAGAGGGTTCCGTGACTTGCCAAAAGGCCACAAGGAGAACCAGTGGGATTGGAACCATGGTCTTTCTGGTCCTGGGCTCCTGCCCCAACCACTAGGCTACTACACCCCCAGTATCAGGGTGTGCTGGGGTTGCTCCCGGGCAGTGGCAGTATTGAAAATCTCCACTATCTAGTTACACACATTGGTCTAACGTTTGCCGCAGATACTAACCAAATTCTAATCTAATAACCCCCACTCTAACTCATAAATTATCTAACCACCAGAGTGTGTATATGGTAACTAAATCCTATGTATCTATCTTATTTTGTCGGAAATTTACATTACATCATCATTTCTTTGAATTGGAGTTTTTGGATGTTAAAAGCTTTAAAAAGGGCTCTAAATTACATTCAACACTTTTTCGTAAAGCGATACAGAGAAATACTTTACTCGACTTTTCGAGTTTTCATCCGGCTGCTTTAAAAAGACGATTACCATATGGTCAATTTTTGAGACTGAGACGCATTTGTAGTTCCATCAGTGATTTTGACCAACATGCTCAGGAATTAACGCAACAGCTAATACAACAGGGATATCCATTATACATACTAAAACAAGCATGGGCAAGGGCAAGGTTTACACATAGAGAGTGGTTATTCAATTCAGATGTTCCTAAGAAAATTGATGACACGGATCGGGAGCAAAAAATCACGGGCGTATTACCATATATGTCAAACGTAGTTCAAGTATGTCATATTTTGAAAAAACATTGGCATTTATTATCCTTGCACCCATGTTTTCAAAAGCCATTACAGATCGCATACACCAGAGGTCCTAATTTAGGAGATCTTATTGGTAGTACGTCATTTTCAGTTAAAATTGATAAAAATCTTATGGATACAGAATTGGGACACCACTCGTGTTCTAAGTGTGAGTTCTGCCCACAGACTATTGTGGGTAAAGAATGGACCATACCGAATATTAAGTTTAAACATGTTTCAAAATGGTCTACAACATGTTCCACGTCTTTTGTAGTATATGTGTTACTATGCCCCTGTCAAACGTTATACATAGGTCGCACTACTCGGACAATACGTCAGCGATTACAGGAACATGCCTCGAGAGTTCGAAATAGTGTAACATCTGCTCCTATTGTGCAACATTGTATAGATTTTCCGCATACATTTGGGGACTTTAAATGGAGAGTTTTGGATCATATTCCTGTGAATCCAAGAGGGGGAGATAGGGAGCAACGACTTCAATTGCTTGAACAGGCATGGATCTTTCGCTTGTCATCTTTAGAATGGAATGGTTTAAATTTAGAACAGGATTGGGCTAGTTTGTTGTGACGTACCAGCAGGTGATTGGATTTGGGGGGTTTTAAAATCTTCCAGGATAATCAGTTGGTTAGGAAGTTTGACTGAATCACTGAAGGCGTTTTCAAAGGAGCAAGAAACTCTTTTTGGCGTTCTTCACAGAAAAATTTGGAACGTCTGCAGTGGCATTAAGCATTGAAACAGGACCAGAATGGCGTTCTTTTCATATTTTCTGTAACTTTTATGTAATATGGTAAACCGCTCTGATGCTTTGGCTTGAGCGGTATATCAAATGTAATAAACATAAACATAAACATACTGTGTTTGGCGATATTGACTGCGAAGATTGTGAGGGAGATTTTCAATAGATCCCCTTGAGCGAACCAGCGGCGATATTGACTGCGAAGATTGTGAGGGAGATTTTACTTAGATCCCCTTGAGCAAACCAGATAACACATTAATCAGATGAGTATTTAAGCTATCTTTATTAAGCTATATTGAGACTTTTATATTGTGGTGTAGCACTGAATGGTGTGCATAATTTCACGATTAAGAATTAGCGGAATATTAACCGCGGTTTTGATTAAAAGGGAAGTTACGCTTCAGGAGGGGGAGACCTCTCATGGCAAAAACTTCCGACAAAATAAGGCAGATACTAACCAGGCAGCGGCTGAATATCGCTGCTACCCGGTTAGTTTCATAGCAATCCAAGCCACCCGGATATTCAATACTGGAGCCCGGATATGGGCCCGGCATTGAAAATCTAGGTTTAAAGTTCAGCACCAGTGGCTAGCTCCTGTAGGAGTGCTAGCCGCTGGCTTTGAATAGTGGGCCCCTAAAATTTGCTTGGGCAAGAAGCCAGCGCAGTTTGAAAAACTAGGGTGAGCTTGAGGATCCTCCGTCCCATATCGGTGCTAGAAATCATGCTTTTCACATGTGCTAGGATTTCCGTCACAGTGGAAAGAGGGGTCTCCTCAGGGCTGTGCCTTCATTAGCATGCATTCAGTTCATTGGGTCCTAATTTTGTAAGGCACTTACCTGACTAGCAGATAGTGCCGCTGAATTTCCACTGCCTTCCTCGGAGCTATTCACATAATTCTGGACAGTCTGGTGGCAGACCGTGGGCAGTGCTGGGAGTAACTTGATAGCTGTGATTTGCTGCGCCTGTCCAGATATCTGCCTGACTTAGGAAAGCCAAAACGTTACCTAAGTGTTATGTGGATAGGTTCTGGATAGTGGCTGAATATCGCCATTACACAGATAGGCACCATGCTGACTGCAAAACTGGGATAAATGGTACCTGTTGATTCTCACAAGGAGAATGATTTATTAAAATTTCAGAAGATTGTAAAGGCCTACTTATTTAGGCAAGCCTATGGAAATGAATTTTATTGATATAATTTTCTGTGTTAATATCTGTTGTATATTTGTTTGTGTAACGGTGTGTTTATTTCATATTTCTTATGTCATGTTGTGAGCCACATAGAAGTGGCATGATCTGCAGCATAAAAATATGTTTAGATAAATTAATCAGTTAACATATGTGCAATTGATTTGCAAGCATTAAAGCATTGTTAAACAGAATGAGTGGGTGGGTCTGATAGAGTGAGGGGAGGGGCCTATAACAGGTATTATCGTTCTGAAACAATCGGAATAACACGGTTACGCTATTTGTTTCATCTGTATTGTTTACGACAAAGGCAATAATCAAGTGGATTTAAAGTTGGTTTGAAACTGGAAAAAAATTATTATTATGTATGTGTGAAATCAACTGGAAAAGAAATTAGGGGAAGAAGCCAAACTTTGCAAAAATAAACCAAAATGATTTTGCTTGTGCGCTATGATTAGGGGAGTGGTTTCATCTACAATGTTTTCAGTTAACAAATTCTGAACACACAGACTATAATAAATTGTTGGTGTCCACCTGAACCCTGAGGCCATCAGGCACCGTTGACGCCTTGATATTGGCCAAAGGGTCAATAAACTTTCAAGCCATCACTTTGTCTGTTTCACGGGACTGCTTCATATGTGCTCTTTCAGCATCTTGAATTTCTCCCTGTATCCTTTCACCCTGACCATGTATTGAAGTCACTCTTCCTTGGTTTCACATCAAACAGAATCAAAGAGCGGAGCTAAATAATGCCAGGTTTGGCAGGTGTCCTTTCTTTTAAGTGCACTTCCTCTGATCAGTTTCAGTGGAAATGGCCTCACACGGTCAGATCCTGCTTACTTATTCAGGTAACAGGTGTCTGTTCCTCTCTTTCCCCTTTTCCACCCATGTTCCCCCCTTCAGCTCATGAAAACAATGATGCACTGATAAACCTCGGCCTTCCATGATCAGCAGATGGGAACTAAAGTCTTTTCAAAATAAAAAAGAAACAAAAAACATCAGCATGAGTTTGAGAAGCTCTAAAAGAGGAGAAAGGGATAGAAGCCAGACGGGTGGGATCTGAGGTCCTGGGCATTTTGATTATCCACTATTCTTATTATATGTTGTTGGGTGTAATTTTACCAAGCCGGTAAATAATGGATCTTAAAAAATAAATTGATTTAAGATAATTGTAGGGCCATTCAAATCATACAAACAGAATGCCATAAAACCATGTATCCTTATAAACAGGATTGTAGTTATGTGAGGAGGGCAGATGGTGAAGAGGCAAAAAAAATCTTTCAGAAGGGCATAAATTTGGCTGTCTAGAGAGGGTGTAAGGTGACAGAACTTACGCTGCCCACATGGTTAAGGGTGGGTGACATGGCATTTACTAAATTTTTCAATAGAAGGCGCACAATTCTGTCACTATAGCGGTGCTTCCATTGTATGTAAGTAAACACTTCTTATACTAACCGAGGTAGGTCGTACCCGGTGCTCCCTTTGTCCAAGCCCCCCCCCATCATAACCCCCCCTTCCTCTCCACCTCCCCCTTTCCTGCTACCCCCCAACAAAGTACAATGCACACATTTTGGGAATCAACTGGTCGCAGCTTTATTAACACTCATAACTTAAAGAACATTCCATTACAACCATAACTCATAACAATCCCAACAAGTGAAACGATGCTTCACCAGCTATGCTATTAGCAAGGTGAGCTCGTTGCTGCCTCCACCGCGGCCATGCCAACGGCAAGCTTACCTACCCCCACTTTATACTCGACCTCGCCATATTATTAGCAAAAGCCGGCCAGGGGTTATCCAGGTCGGGGGCAACCAACCCCCGCCCCAAGAATTGCCTAAGGCTCCGGACCCCGGAAACCTCCGGGATCCTGCCCCCCCCTTCCAGTTGCAACACCCCTTCTCACCCACCGTCCACACCCCAAGAAGGGCGGGAGGGTAGAAAGTCAGTGCCACGACAAAGACCCCATCCTCCCTGGCAGCTGCCACAGCGTCCTCAACCTGGCCCCTCCCACCACCACCTCACCCATTAGTTCCCCCACGCTCACACTCGTGGGAGGGGAACCAATTGATTTAAAAAATGCTCTCTTGCCGTTCGTCCCTGATGCCGACGATGCCCGGCCGCATGCAGGGTGCCCGCACTGGGCTGCCCACCCGGTTAAGATCGGCCGTCGGGGATCCTGCCCCGCGGCTTTGCACTAACCGAGATAGGTCGTACCTGGTGCTCCCCTTGTCCAAGCCCCTCCCCCCATCACAACCCCCTCCCCCTCCCATACCTGATGCTCCTCTTGTCCAAGCCCCCTCCCCCCCATCACTACCCCCGTCCCCCTCCACCACCCCTTTCCTGCCACCCCCCAACAAAGTACAATGCACACATTTTTGGGAATCAACTGGTCGCAGATTTATTAACACTCATAACTTAAAGAACATTCCATTACAACCATAATCCTCATAACAATCCGAACAAGCGAAACGATGCTGGCTCGTTGCCGCCTCCACCGCGGCCATGCCAACGGCAAGCTTACCTACCCCCCCTTTATACTCGACCTCGCCATATTATTATCAAAAGCCAGCCAGGGGTTATCCGGGTCGGGGGCAACCAACCCCTGCCCCAAGTATTGCCTAAGGCTCCGGACCCCGGAAACCTCCGGGATCCCGCCATCGGCACAGGAGACTTCAACGTCCCTGTGCCGCCCCCCATGACAAAGCTGCGACCAGCGAGCATCCCTCTGCACCACACATTCCAAGGCCTCCTGCCAATCATTGAGCAGTAAATCAACAACCACTGGGGATAAGTGCACCTCGTCCTGCCAATATATCTGGAAAACCCAACTGACCTGTGACAGTAGAGTACAGGAATTGCCTACCCAGGATTAAACAAACTTGATTCTGATTTTTCCTAAAAAAAAAAAAGAAAAATTCCAAAGTGGAACTGCAATCTAAAGATATCTGCTTTTAATTTTTTTTTCTTTTTTAAGAAAACCCAAATCCACACATCCCTAATTATCAAGCCCCTGCTATTCAGAAAAGCAATAGTAGAGTCTTGGCATGGAACACAGATTTCCTACAACATGATATGTGGTTTTCGGTAGGCCTGTAAGCTGGTTCATGCAATCGGAACCAAGAAAAAAATTCTCTGATAAGCTATTGGTTGGCAGATTGATGAAGATTTTCCTTTCCTCTCTCCCCCTATTACCCTTGTTTCTTTTCACTTTTTCTAAGAAAGAGAAATCCAGTACTCAATTGAGACTTTTATAATCCCTATGCCTTTAAGACTGAAAGCCCCCATCTGTCCCCAGACAGCCAGGTCTGCTCCGATTCCTATCGACAAGTGATGATATGAGATGCCACAGGGAACAAGAGCTTGACTTCTCAGCTAAAAGAGGTTAAGAATGCCTTTCAGGCTGTAGTGACCACCCACTTCACCCTGTCCTTGTCAAATTCTACAGGGATTTAACCCTTGCCTGACTGTAAAAAACAGAAAAAGATTCCATATATATGCCAAGGATACAGTTCCGAACGAGTGCTGACCCAGAGGGAGAGTTATTGACCAACAGAGGACTGATATTGCCATAACCTGACAGGCCAATATTTCCCCATGTCATGAATGTTTGTCTGTTCATACAATTCCATGTGGGGAGGAGGATGGGAAAGAACACAGGAGTAAACATTTAGGGCCCTTTTTACTAACGTGCATTAAGCAGTAGGAATTAGCAGGCGGTTAATGCACACCCATGTTAGCAGTTAGCCACTTGGCACTCTAACCTATGCTGATTAACTGCATTACCTGGCAAAGCTGAACAAGGCAGGAAGTACCACACGTTAACTATTGATGCCAACTTAATAGATGGCGTTACGTGCATCTGCTTTATGTGTCGGCTATATGGGAAACTGCTGGGCACACTGCCAACAATTAACACAGTGGCTTTGCAACTACTGTCCATTCCTTTTGGCCATTAATGCCCAGTAAGTGCAAAATTTTAATGCAGCTTATTAAAAGGGGGCCCTAAGGACTTGGAATCAGATATTTTCAAACCACTTCCATACTCCTGTTGGAATTTTGCAAACAACATTTAAACTTCTGTATCAAAAGGCCTGAATTTTGCAAAATTCTGCATGCATCGTTTGTGAAAATAGCAATGAATATTGGCTTTGAGTCATGCTTAGTTTAAAATACAATACATAAATAAAATATCACCAAAAAGTGCAGCCTTTTGAATGATTGTGTGCAGAATTCCAACAGGAGCTATGTTGCATAGCTTAGTTCCTTGTTCTTATCGATGATGTCTTTGCTTTGAAATCTATTTTCTAACCACTGAAGTGTGGTCTTGTCAATGCAAACTCATCACCTTTCAAAGGCTGGCATTCAGCTAAGCAAAATACCCAGTTCATACTTACCAGCAGCGTGCCAAAACCCAAGGAGGCTGTACATGGCAAGTTTATTTGCTGTGACATATCTGAATCACTTCTCCAGAATCTGCTCCTGGTAATATACAGCTGTTGCAAAGGACTCAGTCACCTGTTAGCACTGGTAGAAAATAAACCCTGTACCTGTAGCCTTGATTCAGGGTCAAGAGGTAAGGAGATAAGGCCCTGCTCTTTGTGTGAGAGAGCTTGGCTTTCTGTGAACAGGAAGTTAGACAATAGCTGGAGAACGGCAGGAGTCAGGGTAGTGAAACTCCAGCCCCCGCTTCATCAGATAGAAAAGAGAGTCTAAACTTAACACTGACAGGGAGGACTCCACTCACAAAATAAAGAGAAACTGTTAATCACCAGATAAGAAGACCCATCACAGCAACTTCAAGTCAGAATGGGGGTTTTTTTGCTGGGAGACTTATTTTTCCAACTAATTAGACTTTAGAAAACCACCCACCAACATTATCCATTAAGCTTTCCAGAGATTTTGCTTTTGATTTGCTAAAGCCATTTGCAGTACAGACGACCGGATAAGTAGTATTTTATGGGATACCTCTGAGATTTTACTTCTTTAATATTGATTGTGCATCTTTTGAATCAATATTGGGGGGGGGGGGGAGATCACATTTTTTTAAAAAAGCAAATATTAAACAAGTAAATAAAGAGCAAAACATGTGTGAAAACATTTAGTGTGAGTGGAGGAATAGCCTTGTGGCCTTGGGCAAGTCACTTAACCCTCCATTGCTCAAAGAATCCAAATTATCAATATCCCTGTTCAATGTACACAGAAGTAGTGCACAGGAGTAGGAGGATCATGAAGGTCGTGAAACTGGGAATTAGTAAGAAGGGACTAGGGGCAGGATTGCCAGTTTATTCCTTTAATTCACTGCAGCCTGACCCAGTTTTAATTTTATCCCCATCCCCAGCCCCCCTTCCCAGTTCAGGCATGAAAATGTCCTGATTGCTGTACAAACAGCACAACTCCAAGTTCACGGGTGCAATGGGGGAATGAGGGAAGGGGGTTAAATCAGGCCGGATCAGCCTGTCTTGAATTAGATCATGGAGACGGCAACCCTCGATGGTGTGGGCAGAGTAGGGGGAGGGGGGAAGGGGATGGTGGAGAAAAAGAAAAGACAAGTCGCATAAAGTTATCATATGTCCCCGATTTTCAGGGATTGTCCCCAGTTTTAGAACTGTGTCCCCGACTCCCATCTGTTCGTCAGTCTCCTGTCACCGATTCCAGCAATGGAGACGTATTTATTTTCAATTTAGTGATTGGAATATGTCTGCTTTTAGAATTTATACCCATTATTGTTATATTTTGTCTAGTACAGGGAAAATGCATAACTGCATCTATTTCTCTGTTGATTTGTCTGCTTGGAAGTGATACTGTTGCTGTCATAGGCTGGATGTCGGGGGGGGGGGGGGCAGGGTAATGACTCCTCTTCTCTCCTGCACACCTTGTTATTCAAACCTTCCTCCCCCCTATCCCACATACACACAAACACACACTTTGGATAAGTGTCCCAGATTTGGCTGCAAGAGATCTGGTAACCTTAAAGTAGCATGAGTGTAGGTAGCAAGAGGGAGGGGGTAATAAACGGAAGTGATACATACCAAGGTGAGGACAGAATGATCCGAGGTTATAAGGACTAATAACTAATGAAAAGTTGTTGCAAGTTCTGCAGAGGAAGGGGAGGCAAACATGGAAAGGAAGAGAAAATTAACTGCAAAGGAAGTAGAATCGGACCCTCAAAACCATTCTCATGTACTCTACTGCTTCATTATTAGACACATTTATAGTGCACACCTGGAACCAGATATTCAGCTGTGTTAGAGCCCCTGATGCACAAACAAGACTGTAATCTCCTTGCAGCAAACACCTGCAGTTCTGGCTGGAGAAAGGCAGTTTCCTAAGAGCTAAAGCAAACTGGATTCCTTTTCTGCTCACAGCACACCATCAGCGTTCTCCTAAGTCAGATGGCCAGTCTCTTCTTACTGCTTCCCTCCCCTTTGGGTCTTATTGATTAGGGGTTTCTTTCCATAATGGGCTTTGGAAAGGTCAGTGTACCTCTGCAGAGAGGAAAGAGATAGACATGCTCGAGTGGTGGAAGGCTAGCTCTCTGCAGACTAGGCGGAAGAAGAGGGTGGGGGCATCGAAGAGGAGATGGGAAGGGAGGGAAGATACGAAATGCTGTGAAGGGGCACTGGTGGGTGTTGCTGTCTATTGTAACTATTCCGTATGCATGTTCCTTAGTACAATGGAGAGAAGCCACTGGGAATGTTTCTGCAACAAGGGAACATTGTTATTCGCTGTGCCCCTATGGCTATGAACTCTTGTCTTGTGCCAACAACTGTACATAAAACTGCAAGAGGGGTGGGGTGGAATCATTGCTGTCACCAAATACAAGATGTGCATTTATTAAACATTACCGAAGTAATTTTATAAAGAATATTTTATATGTGTATGCTAGTATACATGCGTAAATGTATGCAGCTTCAATCTAGCCGCTATGTTCACCAGACTTGTGCCGGCATTTTATAAAGACATATAAGCGCCTGCCCATCTTTATAAAATAGGCTAAACATAGGCACCTACACACAAAGGCATGCTGTTATAAAATTGCTGTCCAGAGGGAGTCATTTTATAAGCGGCTTGAGCACATACAATAGTTTATAGTTATAGTAACATTTTACAGGCATAAAGTTGTTGTTGTTGTTAAGTGCCGTCGAGTCGGTGTCGACTCATGGCGACCCTCTGCATAGTTGTCCTAAATTGTGTTCGGTCTTCAGTCAGGCGACTCATTGTTGACAGAGTGGCACCCATAGCTGCTGTTATTGTATCGATCCATCTCATTGCTGGCTTTCTTCTTTTGCGTTGACCTTCTATCTTGCATAAAGTAGGCCACAGAAAAACATAGCACCTACTTTTATGCAATATCAGGCTAATTTTATAAGGAGGCTTTCTAAAGTTATGCACCATTTATCACACATAAGTCCCTGTTTACACCAGTGGCGTAAGTTACAATGAGGAGCCCCTAAGCAAAATTTTGCTGAGGGCCCCCCATTGTCATGGTGTGGCGCACCCCCCCCCCTCCCCGTGTGGGCTCCCCTGTGGCAGCAGCAATGACAGACTTACTTCATTGTGTTTGCTGCGCTGCTCCATTCTTGTAAGTTCGCCGTGGACACGGCCGCTCTTTCCTGCTGGGCCGAAGTCTCACAGTGTGGCTGTTACCGTGAGACTTTGGCAAGGATCAGCTGCCAGGCCCACAGCAGACTTAAGAGTGGAGCAGTGCGGCAAACATGATAAAGCAAATCTTCCACATTGCTGCAACTATATGGTTCCCCCTTCTGCCCGGGTCCCTCCCCCCTCCCCGTATTGCGAGGCTGCTTTTGTAGAATTTATGTCACTGACTTTCACACATAAACGGGCACGTATGTGCACACTTTCGGCAGTCACTACTCAGTATAAACACTCATAGAAGTGCAAGGCCCCTCTTTTCTTTGTAAAATAGGCTCAGGATGGGTGCCTAAAACTAAGCGCCCGGTTATAAAATTACCTTCAATGCGTGTTGATATTTCTAGAGAGGAGAACGTGTGTAGTGGGAGTGAGATCCCCATTTATGCATGGGAATTCTAAAGTATACACATAAGAGTCGATTCTTACCAGCGCACGCACACACACACACACACACATACAAAGCATGTGCAACATTCTATGGGTACTTTTTGTCTACCTTATAAACAATTCAAATCAGTTTGAAAAGAACAACTACATTCCCATTACAGTAAAATTAGATGCATCTGTGATCAATTGTCAGTTCTCACATGATTTGAATCAACCGATGAATGATGGCTGTAATGTTTAAAATGGCCACATTCACTCTCTCTTCTATTTTCACAAGAAAGCTGCCTGAGACCATCAGAAAAGCCATTGTCACCAAACATCAAACTTCAAAGGGGTCATCTCCAAAGACTTTGGGATTCCTGGGTCTACAGTTCTCAATGTTATTCAGAGGTTTTCTGCTAATTGAACTATCAAGAACCTCCCAGGACATGGTGGGAAGAGGAAAATTAATCCAAGAAGTCTTTGAAAGTTAGTGCGAACTGTTGTAAAAACACTATGTACAACATCCAAAGAGCTTAAGGTTGACCTGGTGCAATCTGGAGTGGTGGTTTCAACCCGCACCATATGCCACACACTAAACAAAGTAGGATTTCGTAGGTGAAGGCCAAGGAGAACCCCACTTCTCAAATGTTCTGTGGACAGATGAAACCAAACTTGAGCTCTTTGGCAATGCAGACCAGCTATACATTTACAGGTGAAGAAATGAAGCTTGCAAGGAAAGAACACCCTTCCTACAGTTAAATATGGTAGAGGTTCCATAATGATGTAGAGCTGTTTTGCTGCCTCAGGAACTGGAGGCCTGGAACGTATTAAAGGAATCATAAAGTTAGAGGACTACCAAGGTATTTTGGAGCGAAATGTGCTACCTAGTGTCAGAAAGCTTGGTCTGGGATGAAGGTCATGGATCCTCCAGCAGGACAATGACCATGCATCCAAAAGTACAAAAGAATGGTTAAAAGGGAAAACGTGGACTGTTTTTAACTGGCCAGCAATGAGTCCTGATTTCAGTCCAATCGAGAACCTTTGGAAAGAGCTGAAATCTGCCATTGGTAAAAGAAATCCTGGAAACATTCATGAGCTGGAACAAATTGCAATTGAAGAGTAGGAGAAACTACCAGCAGATAGATAAACACAACTTATAGTTGGCTGCAAGAAACGTTTGGAGGCTGTCATAACTGCCAAGGGTTCTGCAACCAAATTTTAGTGAAGGGTGCCATTAATTCTGTCCAGGTCATATTTAGGGGTTTTTTCCCTCAGAAATTACTATGTCTAAGTTGCACAGACATCTTTTTTTGTTGTATACCTTTCAACATATTATTAAAATATTATGATGACATACAGTTGGGGTATTTCCAATTATTTCTCAAGATATTATAAACAACATATCTAAAATGCAAGGATGCCAATAATGTTGACCACAACTGTAGGTGCTGAATAGTTTTCAAAAGAAATGCCTTTGAAAAGCACTCTCTAAAAACAGAGCTACATAGCTTGCTAGGTTGAGAGACGACCACAAGTCCATCAAATCAAAATCTTTTCCTAAGTGTGTAACAGCTCTTGGAGTGACATATGAAATGATAGATGTCGAGTACCAGGGGGAAGAGGAAGGAGTGGAATGAGAAATTAAAGAAAGACAGAAAGTATGAACGACTGCTACAAGGATATTAGGCATTTTAGGTGGACCATCAGCCTTAGCCCCACCTCAGCTAACTTTCAGGTCCTTGAAATTTTGATTATTAAACCCAGCAATCATGAATAGCCAGCACCTCTCCATGAGTAATCTTGTACGGATGTGCAAGGCCTAAAAAAAGGTTGGTTAGTCATCATTTAAAATGAAGGTTTAGTGATTTTCATGTGTTTTTTGTGTGTTTTTGCACATTTTCATCTTAATTTTGCTACAGGTTTGCACGTACAAATTAATTGGAGGTGTGTTAATTCATAGGTGTGTGCATGTTTAAGCGATTTGCACACATTTTTAATTCTTAGATGCCGAAATGAATGTGAAAATAAATCTGAAATGGACATCATCTGGTCGATATTTGGCAGCTTGACCCCTAGCAGTTGTACTGCGAGATTGTCACTAAGGGTCAAAGCCACTGTTTTCCTTCCAGGTACCAAAGGGGCAGAAGCATTCAAGGATTACTCCTGCCCCTCCCCACCCAACTAACCCACCAAAGACACCCCCAGTAAGTGTCAGGGGGGATCAGGTAGTGGGGAGTGGGTAGGGATGTTGATAGGGGGATGAGGGCTTGGTAGATGCTGATCGGGGGCAGAGTGGATTAGGATGCTGATGGGAGGTGCAGGGGGCTGCTAGATGCTGATCTGGGGATACTGATGGGGACGGTGGAGGTTTATAGATGTTAATCAGGCAAGTGGGGGATGGGGGACGGGGTTGGTAGATGGTGATCAGTGGGATCGAGGGTGTGGGTTTTTTACATCAGGAGAACGGAGAAACTGCACATGATAGTACGGAGGTATTTGCCACACTATAAGTAAATGCACTGAATGTGCAGCATTGGGCTGTGTGTGTGTTTGTGTGGTTGAGTGAGTTTGTGAGTGTCAGAAGAATTGTATGTAAGTATGTGTTTGAGTGGGGATGACAGTGATCATTGTGCATGTGTGTGGGAGTGAATGCGTGAGTGTGATTGCGTATGCATGCATCCATGCAAATGTGCGTCTTTACATGTAACCAGTGCATTTTTCCTAGAATAAACGGGGCCAGTACTCATTCATACATGGGTCAATTTTAGCAGACAATGAAAAAGATGCCACTACCCTCTCCCACCACGTACCCCTTCAAACAAAACCCTGCATGTACTGGAGTGTGTGATCACGCATGAACATGGAAGCATGCATTTAAGGATGAGAGAATGTGTGTGTGGATTTGAACTTGTTGCCGGAGAATATGGTAGAAGCAGTTGGCGAAGTTGTGTTTATTAAAAGGCTAGACAAGTTCCTGGAGGAAGAGTCTATTAACTATCCTTAGACTTGGGGCAGTCACTGCTTAGCCCTGGGATAAGTAGCATGGAATCTAGCGACTTTTTATTTATTTATTTATTTAATTTGGTTGTATTTAGCTCACAAGTTACGTTCAAACAGAGTCAGTATTTCTAGGAGTCCACCAAGTACTTGTGACCTGAATTGGCCACATTTGGAAAGAGCACCACCCCCAACTAGCAGCAATGCAGACAGAGGACTTCAGTCCTACACAGCTTAAAGGAAACGTTGGTCTGAATCTCTCTCACATCAGCCCTCTCTCTTCTCCTCCAAGGTATAAAGTTAAGTCCTTAAATTTCACTGCACCTTGCAAAAAACAACCTGCAGGCAATTTGACTTAAAAATGATGCCACTCACTTGCAAAATTTGTTGCTAATTTGTTGCAAGTTTTGTTGCATGGGTGAAATTTTTTCCCAATATTTTACTGTAGATCATTCTTCAACGTGCACATAAATTTGAGTTCCAAGGATTTTAAATAGGCTCATCACATTAATTTGGAACCTTTTTGCAAAATGTGCATATGCCTCCTACAATCATAAGTGTAGAAGAATATACATTGATAAAACAACGATTCAATGCAATTTTTCTCAAAAATTCGCCAGAATTCTTATTATCCTAGGCTATATAGCAGTGGTTCTCACCTCGGTTCTTGGACACATCCAGGCAGTCTTGTTTTCAGTCTATCCACATTATACATGAGACTGATTTGCTTACAATGGAGGCAGGGTATGGAAGTCTCTCTCAAGCATAGTTATTATTGATACGACTGAGTGGGACCCAAAGACTGGGTTAGAATCACTGTTGTATAACAATGTAGATTTTACCTTTTCATCACAACCATGTGGATTATTCTGCAAAAAATCATCTGTAAAAGTTTTCATGAATGGGAAAACAGTGCCAAATAAATGCACCTATTAGTCACACTGCAAGAAAACGTACATTTTAAATGCCTTTTGTGCACCACACTTCAGTGCATTGCTGTTTTCATAACACAATATTTGCAGTGTGCACAGTTCTGCAGGCATGTGGCTGTTCCTCTGGGACATTTATTTTTCTTGAAATGCGATACACACATATTAAGACCCAGCTTTATCAATGGTGGAATTAGCAAATGGCCTGGCAGAAATTGTTTGAGACTGCCCAGGAAGGGCTTCTCTCTGGCACTGAAAGCTCTTTCCCTCAGCGCCCTATTAACACCCTGCAGAGGTGAAAAGCAACGCTAAAGATTTCTGTTGACCCTTTTTTAAAATGACAGTTAGGCCTTTCAGATTGTAAAATGATCCCCTGGTCATATAAGAACTGATCGTCGAAGAGGAAAGTGTTTTCTGTGTAAGTGAAAGGACGGCATTAAAATATGGTTTGAATTAAAAGTGGAAGAAAAAGATATGAAGTGTTTTTCTTACTGAAAGAATAAGGAATCGCCAACTAACTGGGAAGATATTAAGTCAAAACAGTGATTGATTTTAAATTTACTTGGGATACGGAGGAAAATGGAGGGAGCTGACTGGACTTTGAGGAGCATCTGCCATAGTTTTCTAGGAGGAGGCAAGCAGGAAGACTAGCTAGGCAGAGGCCACAATTATTAATTAATATGTTTCTGATTTTTCTCTGAATTATTATCTGTAATATTTATCCGTTTCTATGATGTTCTTATACAGTATAAGCCATCTTATGCAGCACCAAACTGCATTTTAAGAGCATAAAAGAGAATCAACCGCCATATTGTTAGGGGTGTGTATTCATTGACACATGGAGACACATTTCACAATGGGATGTCCAAGTGCAATGTGGGACATCAAAGCCAGAGCGTCTGAAAGAAAAGCAGCCAGGTGCAAGTTCAGGCACTATTTTGGAAACGTGGATGTGCCCAATATACACATATATCAAACATCTATTTAAACATTCCCAGGATAGCACTGCAGAATCAAGATGTCAAAATTCATCCCCCCTCCCCCCTTTCACATTTGACAATCAAACTTGTATATAGGTTTAAGTTTATGACTGTTGTCTTTTAAAACAATATTAGTGGGAATAGTTATAATTCGTTCTTTGTAAATTAATACGTACCTTCCATTGTACTTTTCTAAGTTTGTTTCATTGTAAACTGCATTTGATCGCCCAGAAAATGTGGTATAAACATTTGTAATACTGTAAATAAATAAGCTGTCTAATAGCTTAATAGTTAGAATAGCGGCTTAAGAGCAGTGTAGCCAGGGTTCAGTTCCCAGTGTGGACCTTTGTGATCTAAAGCTAGTCAATTAATTGTCCACCTTCTCTACATTCCCTGGATCTTTTAAGGTGAATACAAGCACTTTCCTGATGCCTATTCGTGCCTGGAGCATGTATAAATATGCATGCTCCTGCATACGTCTCCGACGTTTCTGAGATCGAATGGGATGTGTAAGTACATTGTCCCTCCCCAGACAGGCCTCTGCCACACTCCAGTGCCCACTTGGACGTTCCCACACCAAAGACGTCTGTGAACGTCATTTGTGGAATGGCTACAGGGTGGTGTCAGTGATTTCAACATCCATGTGCACGTCTTCAGATGTCCAAATCATGACTAAACCTTTTAAAATGACTCTTAGTTCATTTGGGTGTCTAAAAAATTGTGTGCGTGCAAATCACTTGTGCACACCTAAACCTATGAATTAACCTATGTATAATCAATTTGTACATGCACAAACGTCGTTGCATGCAATGTACACAAAAACACATGAATAAGCAAACCATTTTGTGAGCATGCACAGCCCTAGAGGTTGTCTATTGCATTTTCTACAACACTTCTTGCTTATTGATTAAACAGTATTGACGAGGGACATACCCTCATTTTTTGAGTCATTTATGAATACACAATTTTTATGCACATAAATGTGTTTCTTATTCAGTTAAGATGAGTTTTTATGTACATAAAATCTAATTTATGCACTAAACGAAAGAAAAAGAAATGTAAAATATTTTTTTATAAAGAGAAATGACATGAAAATATTGAGGGAGCTGCACAACCCTAATAATCACCTCCAAAACATATATTTTCTGGTCAGTTAGTACTATATAAGAAAAGGTCATCCTAGGCCCAAATGTTTCCCTAGGGTCATGGACTCCAGATGATTCTCAAGCTAAAAGATTTCTACTGCAAACCATCTCATTAAAAAAATACTTGAAATAAATGATTTAAAGTTTATTATAACAGAATGAGTTGCCATGGAGGCTCTGTTTTAGTGAATAGTCTTGAAGCTTATTAATGGACAGTAACTTAGCCAATCAGAAAGTGCTGAGACACACCCAAAATATTCCATCATGCAGGGAACAATAGATTCCATTAACAAAAGAAATCTGGAAATTACAGCCATATATTGGATAACATTCCTAGCCTTCTTATCTTTCAAAAACAGGCAGAATGCTTAAAGAATGAGACAGTATTTTTCCAAAACTCTTCAGCACATGAAATGGAAACTGTGATTCTGTTTATATGATTATTTTTTAACCGTTCATAGGGTTCTTTGTAGTTTATAGCCAGAAACACTTTGTAATTCTCCAAACTACACACAAGCTGTAATTTTTACAGAACATGGAACATAGACTGATTTGTGGAGGGGTGGGGGAGATTTGTTTAAAGTGCTACTTGCAAAAAAATAATAAAGTAAAAAAAACTCCATCCATTCTGTGAAATTCAGGAGGAGGAGGGATGCTAAAAATTTAGGCATAAGAGAAAATGTCCCCTGAAGAGAGTCAAATATCTTCCAAGTCGGCCAGAGTTGTGTTAAATTTTGTAGCATAAGGAAAAAAGTGGTGTGCTTAATATGTCTGAGTATTTATTATTATTATTATTATTACATTCTCTTATATACTGTGCTATTCTGCATCAGTGTGGTTTACATTGAACAAACTGAAATTACATTGAACAGGGCATTTTAACTTGGAGATAACTATTTTACAGGGAACATGGGCTATGTAGGGTTAAGTGGCTTGCCCAAGACCACAAGGAGCACCTGTGGGACTAGAAACCCCAGTCCTTCCAGCCCAAGGTTGCTGTCCTCTAGTGGGATTTGAACCCCTGACCTTCTAGCCTGAAGTACCTTGCCTGAACCACTAGGCCACTCCTCCCTTTGCTTTTCCATGATGAACAATTAATGTGGGAACTGCCACGTGCCACAGTAACCGTTACCACGGATCTGCATTAACAGTTACCATCTGCCAAAATGAGCATTAACCACGTGGAGGCCAATTCAGATTGGGGGATGTTCGGACATCCAAAGACACCTGATTCTGCAGCCACGGGAACTCTACATTCCCGTGGCTGCCAAATCGTGGCATTTGTACGGCCCAGACATGCTCTGATTCTGCTGTGGGAGTCGTCGTTTGCCCTGCACGGCCAGCCCTCTCTATGCCCCTGTTGGAGCGCCGGTGCCACGGCCCTGGGACACCCAGCAGCAGCCCTGATCCCCCTACCTCTGAAAAACAGCATTTCCTCGCCACCTGACCCCCATAGGGGCCTGCCAGGGCCAGGATCAGGCAGAGAAGAAACTCCTGCTGCTGCTCCCCTTGTTGTGGGGGGTCCACCAGTGCCGATCGCCATCTTCAGAGGGACTTATTCCACCCAGTACTGTACCTAGCCCTGTGCAAGCAGTGCAGCCGCACAGGGCACAAAGGCTTAGGGAGTGCATTTCGGCTGCCTGCTGTTGCCCTGCCACCGCTTTTTGTTCTCTCAGCTGCGGCAACAGCAGAGCAGACCCAACTAAATTTTAAAAACCCCAAGCCACGCGGGTCTCTCTGCAGGTCTGCCCCCTCCCTTCTCTGATGCAACGTCACAGCAGGGAGGGATCAGATCTGCTTAAAGTTAGGTCTGCTCTGCTGCTGCTGGTGACTTGCACATCGGGCGTGCCCCCCCCCCAATACCTCTGTCCAGCTGCTGTCTGCTCTTGCCCTGCTGCCAGCGCCGCCATGGAGAAAACAGAGGGCGGCAGCAGCAGGGCAAGAGAAAGCAGTGGTTGGACTTAGGTATGGCGGGGCGCACCCAATGTGCAAGTCACACAGGGTATGATTCTGGTTCAGTATGGCCCTGATTCCACCTCCGAGTTGGAATAAGTCCCCCACTGCAGCAGAGATGGAGGAGGAGGAGGAGAGCGGCAGCGTGGCCATTGTCTTTGTGAACTGACAAGATTTTAAAGGTTTGCTCCCTCAAAAAAAAAACCCTGAAGAAGGCTTATAAGCCGAAACGCGTAGGGGCAAATAAAAGGGGTTTCAAAACCTGAATCCGATATTCACCAGTCTCTTGTACCCGCTTTTTGGTTTCCTTTAGTAGCGTGCAGGTACTTTGCTGTTCTACTTTGTTGTACCCTGTATCTCGGATAGGGTCATGAAACAAAGAGTTAGGAAGCAAGACTGGAACTTGGGCCTTGTGCCAGACTAATGGACTAGTGCAATATCTTAGAATATTGTGCCAAGTGTTGGAATCAAGGAAAATAATGCAAAGCCTACTGATGTGTAGATTTATGCTCAGCATTTACAAGCTAATTTTCCCACTGCCTGTGGGGCTGCAAGAAGTACCCCTTTAAAGATGCGGCTGGCACACCAGACACACACATGTCCATGTGCTTTGCACCTTCATGGGAGCAATTGCAGACTACACCATGGAAAGTATGCATGGAACTTTGAAATTCACATTTCCATAGATTCTTTCACTGCCCTGACATGGCCCCTCTTGATTTTTTATGCAGCTAAGGTGTTGCACAGGGCATCTTTTTTATCTGCATTTGCAGGAAGGGGACATAATAATCAACCGGTGTTTTTATAAGGATAAAATGTGTTTGCCTGCTTGAAAACTTTGGATTATTATCCCCTATGGCAACAATGATAAAGCAGGTTGTGATCCTGCAAACCCAGCAGGCTTATCTGCAGAGATCTCTGCTGTGTTCTCTATGGTAATTTTTCATTGTAAGACAACATGCATAGTTTCATACATTGGAAACTACGGGTGTTTTTGCTTGCTTTGTCCGTTTCCTGCTCCAGAAACACCTCCTTATTCTGCTGCTAAATGTATGCATGTTTTTAAAGAATAATGCATTATTTAAGCTGAAGACAGGATAAGTATCAATTTCCATGCAAGGGGTTTTCATTGTTGCCCTCTCTGAGAGGGAAGGTAGTTTTATAGAGGATTTTCCATGTGCAAAGCCTGTTCTACACATGGAAAAGGCCTTTTATACAATTGTGCAGTAATATGCATGCACAGCAATGAGATGGTGCATAGTTATACATGTTGCATGCAGCAGAGTTGCGGTGCATATGTGCATTTTGTAAAATACACCAATGCACAAAAAGAGAATTCTGCAACCCCCCCCACACACACACACACACACACACCATAGACGATGCATGTGCCTGCACACTCGTAGCACCCTGCTTTATAAAGTCAGCTCTGCACGTGCCTCACTTTATAAAAGAGCTGAGTATCAAGGCGCCATACTCTAATTATGTTGTTGCACCTGCCCTTGAGTTAGCAGAGCTGGTGGCATCTAGTGTATTTCATAGTATTCTTTATCTTGTGCATGTCCCTCAATGCTGCACCCACTCTGCCCATAACACATTCCCATGCATGCCCCAACCCAGGATCAGCACACAGGGCACTTCCATGCATGCTCACAGAATCCTGCCCAGCCAAAGAATGTGCAGAAGTGTCCATGCGCACGTGCGAAAATCCAGGAAAATACAGACTTGCACGCATAGGTGCCACTGATCTTTCCCCACAGACTACACGTACACATGTACTTTGACTTTGGAACAGGTGTCAATGTGTGCATTGACATTTATGTGCTGTTGGGGTTGGTTCTGGCTAATTGTTTAATGAAGATACATGAGGCACTTAGGTTACCCTTATAAAATAGGCTCAAAGTAGATGCATGTTTGGACATCACACATTGGTGTCCCGTTATAAAATCAAGCCCTATAAGTCGATTGATTTTCAGGTCATGTCCAGTCACAGTTCTGTTTATTCCCAGGGTAGACGCCTCTTGCTCAGGGGCTGAGGGTAGCCCCAGAAGCACAAGATAACAGAAAGAAAACATTGGAAACTTTGAAAAGATAGGGAAAGCAGAAACAATGGCCGGTACAGTTAAAGTTAAGTATCTAGGTGTGTCAGGGGAAAAACCTCAAGGACTGGAGTAAGGTACACAAGTAAAATAACCACTCTTGGCTCCCATAGGCAAGACTACATAGCAGGTTCCAGAGAGCAAAGGGAGGGATCATAGATTTCAAAGACTAGAGGGGAGCAGAGGGAAGCCATAGTCAAGGCCAGCACCAGGACCTCTGTAAGTTACTGTGTGCCCTAGACAAACCATTAGTTTCACACCCCTTTCCCACCAAGCCAAGATTTTGATATTAAATAGGTACTGTCATGACGCCAGCCCTCCGCCTAGGGCTAAGAGGGTTGGAGCTGCCATTATGTCCTCTGATAAAGAATAGTTGTGAGTCGAGTAGCAAGGCAAAAATGACAAGGAATTTATTCCCAACACAAAAGAATTCAGTGCAGAACAAAATAGGACAATCTTCAGGTGTTTGCTCAGAGTTATTTACAGAAAATTAAAGTAACTGCATTTCTCACAGTCTCTGCTCCAAACATGTGCAGTGCATATATCCCATGTAATCAAAACAGCTTAACAAAAACCGCTTCTGCTTCCAAAGAAAAATACCTCTTTTTTATTTGCTTTCACTCAGCTCTTTTAGACGGGTTTTTAACACAGGGACTCAATATCATCTGATAAACAAAACGTGCAATCCATAGGAACTTCCTCTAGGTCAATATCATTACTGTCCCATTGCATTTCTTCAAGCTCAGGGCTTACTGGGTTTGGCTTTAAATTGTTATAGCAGGGTTTCTGGTAACCTCCCTCTGCTAACTCTGGAATTTCCCCTGGACACAATTCTGCGCAGTAAGGTTTAGAAATACCTGGGGCTGTAGAGACTCCTCTCTGGCTCTCAGCTAGCTCTCTCCAGCTGTAAGGAATTACTCGCTGCTCTTCTGTTTGCACTGCCTGTCGAGAGCACTGCCCTGGCCCTCTGCTCCTGGGTGAGTTTTTCAAACTCCTGGCTTTAGAGCTGGGTTCCCACCTAGGCAGACTCTGAAGCCTTTCATCCAGCCCTGAGGACTGAAGGGTTCTCTGCTCTTTCTCCCTCAGCAGGTTCCTGACAACATGCTGTACCTTCTCTCCTTCTGTTCTGCTGGCTTCAATTTCAGACCTGCAGATAGGTTCCCTTACAAGGTCTCCAACTCTGGGAAGTTTCTGAGCCTCTCCAACCACGTCTCCTCCAATCTAGAGCACTTGGCCTTTTCTCAGAAGCTTTTTCTCTCTTCCTCCCTTCGGAAGCTCTGCCTCTTCCCCTTCCCAAGCTTCTAGCTGGGGTTTAAATTTCTGTTCCCTGATGCTTGGCTCTGCCTTCCTGCATAGGTGTGAGTAATCAAGATCCAAGCTTGCTGCTACGTCAGAGCTTGGGTGTGTCAGCTCAGCTCCTGTCTCCCTCTGCTTGCCTCTCTCTTGCAAGTACTGAGACGTGTGTGCTGGCTGACTATCAGTATCTTTAAAGGTAAAATCCTTCTTTCCTTCTATTTCCATAGGCTCTGCATGTGCTTCTACATCACAGTACCTTTCTCCAAGTCTGACATAGGGGACATATTTTTTAAAAGAATACCTATGTCTTCCCATGCCAGATTTCTGCAATCATGCTGCAAGAGGGCTCTACCCTGTCATAACTGCTCTCTGATGGGTTCCTCACACAAAATTAGCGAGTCAACTAGCATCACTTGTCCAATGGTTATATAGGAAAAAGATGACTCGGGAGGGATTTTAGCCAAATTCTTACTCCTAACACTAAGCAACATAAGAATCACCATCACGGTTCTCTAGGTGGAGATCAGGGTGGTGGGGAAGGACCACTATCTTCCCTTCTTCGTGGTCTCTCTCTGTCATGCTGGAAGAGCACAGATGGTCACATAACTCTTACTTGGGTGGGAGACGATGAGATCAGACAAATTCTAGATTACACAAAAGGAAAAATAATGGCAGTAATAACTTCTTCCAAAACTTTAGTTTGCAAGTTGAATATATTAATGCAAAAGGGTCATTAACCAATGAAATAATATACTTGTCTGGTCAAATACTGTAGAGTACATTCATATGTGGTAACTACTGATGATGAACTAGTATTATACACTGCAAGCAAGTTCAATGAGATGGTTAAAGTGTTTGGAATTTAATGAGCATTGGTTCTTGGTGATATCTGAAATCTTCATTCAAAGGTATATATGATGTGCTGTTAAATGAAACGAAGGGTTCATGGGGTCAGCAACTATCTCCATGGAGCTGATATCAGTTACAGACTAGACTGGGGGACGGAGGGGCTGCGGACAGAGGATTATGCAGGAACAGATTTCACTAGCCTTACATAGGTCATTGTGCTGAGAAAATTGGCAGTAGCAAAATCCTGCCATTCGTTAGCATTCAGAAGCCTCCAGCTCCAAAGGAAAAAGAAATTACATGATTCAGACATTTTCACATTTCCAGGCTTCATAATAAATCAGCATTTTTAATGTCACTTGTTTCTTCTAGCCAATCCCTGCAGGCCACAGGTAAACTAGATTATGACTGGAAAGCAGCCAACATAGCGGAATTGCAAAATGCTGTATTTTATTATTTGAAAAAAAAAAAACCTCGAGGCTGTTGTGAGCTCCCTTTTCTACAAAACATAACAAAAAAAACCTGGTACAGTTCTGAAAAATAGTTCCTAAGAGAAAGAAATCAATCCCAGTTTATTGCACACTAGATTGCATGGTTTGTCTAACCCGCCATTGAATGTTGACTGGGCTAGAGCGAAGCCATGTCCAGAGTAACATTGGATCCCGTGATAAAAAGCTCTTTGAAAGACAGGGCTGCCTTCCAACTCAGGGTGCTAAAAGATCCCAATTTCATTAGCTAGCAGCAGTTACATGTATAAATTGCATACACACGTAAATGATGCCACTATTTTCACGTTAGATACAGTGGGACATACAGATTTAAAGAAAGAGTGTAATCGGCATGTTTTGGGTGGTCCAAGAAAACATACATATATTTCTCTTTTCCACTGGACATACATGTGAAGGGGAATTTTAGAAAGGACGTAGAGAGGGGAATACTCATGTCCATCTAAAGATGGGGAGAATCAGACTAATATTTTAGAAGAGGTTCTACTAAACACAGAGCCCCTTGTAAATTAGTTGCAGGACTGCACGGGTATACCCCTACACATTTGGCAGGAGCAGCAATTTTAGGATGCTGCACATGAGAAACAAAGTTGTGAAAATCTTCCCCACTTAGATATGAGAGCAACCTCCTAAAATCACTACACCAGCATAGAGTATGAACACGTGAACCTTACCAATGGATGTATATACTATAAAAACAGTCTGTAAATAGATGTAAATTGTTGTACATAGTTACCACTAGTTGAAATCCAAGTTAATATACCCTGTTCATTGTAAGTGCTATGCTGTGACTGCACAAATCTGTTATATGTAAACCGCGCTGATTTTTAAGAGTGCGGTATAGAAGAACAACAAATAAATAAATAAATAGAGGATTGCAGGTGCAGCACTACAGATGTGGCCCCTCCACTCCAGGACACCCCCCCCCCCCTGCCGCTGCCCCCATCCAGATATGTCCCTCTCACAGAAACAAAAGAAAAAAGCTTGAACCCCCCCTCGACTATCCAGGCTCCCCCCCCCCCCATGACTGTCCCCAGGATTACCAGGGCATTGGTGGTCAATGAGAGCAGAAGGGAGGCCCACCAGAATATTTGGCTTCACTGCTCACCCTCCATGCCCCGCATGCCTACGGAGATCACTACATGGCAATCGGCTTCATATTCCTACCCCATCACAGGCCAAATAAGAGATAACCTGGTAGTTCTCCTTCCAAATTAAGGCCCTCTCACTCTGGAATTCTCTGCCTTCTGACTTATGATTGAAAACATGTCGCCAAAAGTTCCATTCAACCTTTACGACCTATCTATAGAATACTTTGGAGACTCATTCCCAATAGATGAAATATTTCCCACTTAAACTCATGTATACTCATATTCATTAATTCATTAATTCACAACTTACTTTTTCCTTTTTCTTACTCTATCTTACAATACCCAATTCTCCACATTATCACATTTACTCTTTACACTAATAATTCTAGTGAACTACAATAAATTTTTCCTTGCTCAGATAAGATGATAAGATTTTTGAAATTTGTAAATATTTAAATCTGTATATATGTTTAAACTATCTATATACCTAATCAGCATTTACTCAGCATTGTAACCCTCAAATTACCATTTTTATTATATACAATTTAATGTTCACTGTAATTTCAATTGTTTGAATAAGTTTCAATGTAATGTTCAAGTTTTGTTCTTTGTAAACCGCTTTGATTTTTCTGAAAGGCGGTATATAAAACCGTTCAATAAATAAATAAATACATCTGTGCAAACAGGCTTTCGGCCCCCTATGAACATAGCCCTGGGAGGACAAGGATATACTATAAATGCGTGAGCTGTTTGTTTTCTCGCTTTTCTATATGGTCTCCAGCTTTCTGTTTCGTATATTGTAGTTCCTTTCTAACTGATTGCTTTTAGACTGTTGTAAACCACTTTGATTACTTTGAAAGGTGGTATATCAAATAATTTTAAACCATAAACCATAACTAGGGGCCATCAATGCCATTTTGAAGAGGGATCTCATGCAGAGCAGGAGCGAGTGGGCCTTGTCCTGTTCCCGCTGACCACCAATGCCCCAGAGGCTTTCCTACAGGAGCTCTCCAGATCAACCAACAGTAAGGATTTAAGGGTTTGTTTTATTATATTAAATTGTTACCTCTCTGACTGGGAGCTCTTAAAGGGTTTTTTGTACATTTTTAAAGCAAGGTTACTTTCTTTTTGGTGCTTTAGTGGGACTTTCCTTGAGCACAGTAGGTGGTTGAACTCCAGTAACCTCTTCAGCTTTGGGAACTGCTAACACCTAATCAGGAGTTAGTGGGCCTGATTACCTGAGAGCAGCTGAGGGCCTGCATAAAAGGCTCCAGTGCCCTGCCCTGTTCAGGCTTTCCTAGAGGAGCTCTCCAGATCAACCAGTAGTCTTGCTTTATAGGGCACCTCCCCATTTGACAAAGCACAGAGAATTGGACCAGCACATTTTGAATATAATTAAGGAGATTTAACTGCTTTTTCTCTGAAAGGACAGCTGGGAAACTGGCTGGTACTTGGTAGATCTCTCTCTTTTGCTTTAACAGATACCTAAGCTCCATGAACAGAACAATGGCTGGGAAAAATCGTATCGCTAAAGCTGTTGCCCCCGTTACAGCTTCTGCCTCGGTCCAGACAGAGGTCCTAATGCCAGTTGAAGGACCAGTTCCACGTGCAGGGTGCCTGCATGCTGAAGCTCTGAGGTAACAAGTGGAGGAACTAGGAGAGGAGGTGGCGAGGCTGAGGAATATTCAAGACAGTGAGAAGTACATTGATGAGATGCTTCTTGCAGCAACCAAACTCTCCAGCAGAGAAGATGGGTGCCAACAGAATGTCGATGGTTGGACACAAGTCACCAGGGCCTGCAAAATCACCAATCCAACTTCTCCAGCCCTTGAGTTGAAGAACCATTATGCAGCCCTGGAAGTGGAGGAGGTGAAAGCAGCCCTGGAAAGGGAAGAACCAGAACTCAAGTACCCCAAAATTGCAGAATCAGTGACCAGAAGGAAACGAAGGGTAGTGGTGGTTGGAGACTCTCTTCTGAGGGGTACTGAGGCGTCCATCTGCCGACCAGACTTGATGTCCAGAGAGGTATGCTGTCTGCCCGGTGCCAAAATCCAAGATGTTATGGAGAGTTTGCCGAGACTCATCAAGCCCACTGACTATTACCCAATGTTGCTAATCCATGTTGGAACAAATGATACTGCCAGGTATACCTCGGAACGTATCAAAAGTGACTTCATGGCTCTGGGACAGAGGGTGAAGCAGTTAGGTGCACAGGTGGTGTTCTCTTCAATCCTCCCTGTTGAGGGTAAAGGCCAAGGCAGAGAGGCTCGCATCCTGGAGATGAATGCATGGCTGCGTGGATGGTGTCATCGAGAGTTTTGGTTTCCTAGACCATGGGATGCTGTTCCAGGGGTTGCAGAGCAGAGATGGCATCCATCTGTCCAAGAAAGGTCAACGCGTCTTCAGTAGTAGACTGGCTAATCTACTGAAGAGGGCTTTAAACTAGATTCGTTGGGGATGGGTGAAGAAAGCCCCCAGGTAGGTGATACATTAAATAACTTTATGGAAATGGGTAACAGGGGTAACATATGAAAGCAGTGTGTATAAATGCCTGTAGCATGGGAAATAAGATCCCTGATGTTGAAGCTTTGGTGGGAGTGGCTGACTTGGATTTAGTGGCAGTTACAGAAACATGGTTCACAGAAAACCATGATTGGGATGTAACTATACCTGGCTATACTTTATTCAGAAAGGACAGGGTAGGAAGTAGGGGAGGAGGAGGGCACTTCCTTCAGGAGGGCATTCCAAGCATCCACCACCCTTTCAGTGAAAAATGTTTTTCTGATATTGCCTTTCTATTTACCACCTTGCAGCTTCATGTTATGCCCTCTAGTTTTACAGCTTCCCCATCTTTGGAAGAGGTTTGTTTGTTCATCATTTCTCTTTAAGTATTTAAAGGTCTGAATCATATCTCCCCTGTCTCTCCTCTCCTCCAAAGTGTACATATTTAGGTCTTCAAGTCTCTTCTCATAAGGCTTCTGACGCAGGCTCCAAATCATTTTGGTCGCTTTCCTCTGAACAGTTTCCAGTCTTTTTACATCTTTTGCAAGATATGGTCTCCAAAACTGAACACAGTATTCCAAGTGAGGCCTCACCAGTGACTTATACAGTGGCATAAGTACCTCTTCTTTTCTGCTGGTAATCCCTCTCTATATGCAGCCCAACATCCTCCTGGCTTTTGCCACCGCCTTGTCGCACTGTTTTGCCACCTTGAGATCATCAGAGATAATCACACCAAGGTCTTTCTCCTGAACTGTGCATACCAACCTCGCACCCCCTATCTTGTACATTTCCCTTGGATTTCTGCTACCCAAGTGCATGACACTGCACTTTTTCACATTAAATCGTAGTTACCAAGCATTAGACCAGTCTTCCAGCTTTTGTAGATCTTTCCTCATGTTAACCACTCCCTCGGGGGAGTCCACTCTGTAGAAAAGGCGACAGCAAAAGCTAGAAGGATGCTTGGGTGCATATGGAGAGGAATGGTTAGCAGAAAAAAGGAGGTGATAATGCTTCTGTATAAGTCTTTGGTGCGACCTCATTTGGAGTATAGTGTGCAATTCTGGAGACCGCACCTTCAAAAGGATGTGAACAGGATGGAGTCGGTGCAGAGGGTGGCTACTAAAATGATTAGTGGTCTTCATTATAAAGCATATGAGGACAGACTGAAGGATCTTAATATGTACACCTTAGAGGAAAGGCGGGATAGAGGTGATATGATTGAGATGTTTAAATACCTCCGTGGCATAAATGTTCAGGGAGAGAGCCTCTTTCAATTGAAAGCAAGTTCTGCTACAAGGGGACATGGGATGAGGGTGAAGGGAGATAGATTCAGGAGTGATATGCGGAAATATTTCTTTACGGAAAGAGTAGTGGATCTGTGGAATAGTCTCCCATTGGAGGTGGTAGAGATGAGGACAGTAACTGAATTCAAAAAAGCATGGGACAAACACAGAGGATCTCTAAAGGTAAAAAGGGGACTGTTGTAGTTGTTATGGAAGGACAGACTAGATAGGCCATGTGGTCTTTTTCTGTCGTCATATTTCTATGTTTCTAAGCTGGGAGACAGTCATGGGGGAGTAGGGGGGCTCAGACAGTCAGGGGACCTATGCTTTGAGGGAAGGGGGCTGGCTATGATGCCTTGGAGAGGTTGGGGGATTGATTGCCACTAGAGGGGTGTGAATGGGTTGTTGCTGCTGCAGAGGATGGGAGGGGGATCAGGTTGTTGCTATGGGGGTCATGAGGTTGTGGTCAGGGGTAGCTGAGAGGGTTCTTGGATGTCCGCATTTACATCTGTCCTTGTCAGTTGGCACTTATTGCTGCCTGGAAGCTGGTGTAAATGCCGATATCCAGGTTTCCCTTTATAAAACGGGGAATACATATCTGCATGTGGGCCCTGCCCACACCACTCCCACTCTCTGCCCCCACCGCGCCCCCTGGTTTTGTAAGCATGTTGAGCATTGCCACGTCTACAAAGCAGATTCTGAAATGACATTGAAACGTGCCTGTCAATCTACATATCTCAATGCTGCTTTTTGGAGGTGGGAATGCTTCTACAGTAAAATAACCCACATAGCTTACAAATTTCCTCTTCGGCATATGCCCAGGCTCCGAGGCACAGTTAAGTGTAAATTACCAGCTCATTTGGATGTGGATCTCCACTATTGAATACGTGGGCAATTGAGCTTACACCAGTGGTATTGGACACCATGTCAAAAGGTATAAAACACTTATTTCATTTGACTCCTTAATCGACTCCTCCTGTATGAGTCATTTTTTAAAATCTGGTACATAAATGGGTAACTGGTGACAAATATACATGTACGTTGCAAGACTGGTACCTACACATAATTACTGGTGCTTACACAAGACTAGCCCAACTATTAGAAAGACTAGGCAGTTGCCTAGGGTGGCAACCTTTGGGGCAGTGGCAAAGAGCAGGATGTTCAACACTAAACAATAGGTTTTGAGAGCTGAGGGAGGGGGTAAAGTTTAAGGTTTGCCTAGACTGACAACAGTCTAAGCCAACTCAGGAGCCAGCGCTGCGCTTACATGTGTGAAGCTGCAAGTGATAATGCCCTTTTTTTGATCATGGTTTTGGAGACATGGGTGATGCAGAAAATTCACATGTATTGGCCGGCATTTTTATACCTATTTTACGAAAAGCTCTGCTTTCAGTGGATCCTTTATGAAAAATATTCCCAAACTATGAACGTCCCAACTTGGGCATCCCAGTTCTACTACTACTACTATTTAACATTTATAAAGCGCTACCAACGCAGCGCTGTACAGGCATATAAGAGTGACGGTCCTTGCTCGTTAGAGTTTACAATCTATTCAAGACGAAAAACATACAGAGCAAAATTCTAGTTAGGGCAAAACTAGGTTAGTTGTCTCCCATTACTACTAATAGTACTGCTGCACATTTCTATTTAAACACTACATTACATTACATAACAATACATTACATCAGGTTACAATACATTACATTAAGGGTTACAATACAGGCAAGCTGGGCATCATGGGCTACATTACAACACATCATGGGATATACTTGGAGGATGCTTACATGGTGACGTTTCACGTGGTTCCGCTGCATCTGGCCAGTTCTTCGGTGGAGTTGCTAGAGTGAGGTGGAGGAAGAGGCTGCGTCCCTTCCACAGTGCCACACCTAAGGGCCATGCCAAAGGGCCCTTTGGCGTGGCCCTTAGGCGCGGGCACGCCAGACACGGGCACGACAAGGAACACTTCAGTTTTTAAATCTGGTGCCGGGGTGTTTCTTCGGCCTGATTGGCCATGCGGTAGGGAGCAGGGAGGAGCATACCTGTCTGCTCCCTTCTCCGTCACCGATCGGGCCGGTGGCTGGAACCTCTCACTCACCAGGAATTTGTTGAGGTTGCGCAAGTCAAGAATAAGCCTTAGCCCCCTCCCTGTCCTCTTTGGCACGAGAAAGTACCTGGAGTAGAACCCCTTGCCCTTGAGATGGTAGGGCACCGGTTCCACCGCTTTGTCCTCGAGAAGACCTGCCAACTCTTTCAGTAGAAGGTCCCAGTGGAGGGGAGACCTGAGGGGCTCTCCCAGAAAATAAGGGGGAGGTGTCTGAGTCATGTGGAGGAGGTAACCCTCCCTGACCACCCCAAGTGCCCAGGAGTCGGTGGTGATGGTCAACCACCTCTAGGGGATAGTAGGCCAGATGTCCCCCTGTGGGCTGCTGATCTCCTTGGGATAGAGAGGCTATGCACAAGGAGTAAAGAAAAAAAAACAAAAAACCCTGGCTGGGCTGAAGTTGGTGCATGGGGTTTTGGAGCCTTCTGCTTATGAGGGTCAGGCCCATGTCCCTTGGCCTGCTTACCCTGTTTTGAAGCTGGGGAGGGCTGAAAAGGTGTGTAGTTTCTTTAAGCAGCCCCTTTCCTCAGGTAGAAGGACTTTTTACCCAAGCCCTTCTGTCGGGGAGGGGCAGCAGTCTTTTTAGAGAGCCTGGTTCTCATCATGAACTTTGTCTCCAGGTTGGCAACCTTGTCGGTCATGGGTTTGCCAAAGAGGTTCTCTCCTTGGCATGGGACATTGACCAATTTGTCCTGAACCCACTGCTCGAGGTTGGACTGTAGCCAAGCTTGGTATCGTACGCTGATGCTTTCCGCCGTTACTTGAGCCGCTGACTCAAACCCGTCATAAGCTGCCCGAGACAAACTTGGAGCACTCACGGATGGCCTTGGCCAGGTTCTTGAACCACTGCATGGAGTTCCTCAGAGAGACCAGCTGAGTACCTGCAGAGTTCCTTTGCCAGGTCTCTCAGGTACATGCCTATGTAGAGCTGGTAGGCCTGGATGCGACCGATGAGCATCGAGCCCTGGTAACACTTTCTGCTGAGGGCTTCCAAGGTACGGGCCTCCCTACCGGGGGGGGGGGGATACCAAGCAGTGCGTCTTCTGACTTTTCAGCCAAAGCATGGCCGACTCCACCACCATGGAGTTATGCGGCAGCTGTGATTTCTGAAAGCCTGGGCTCCAGCAGACTCGATATCGCTTGCTCACTACCGGCACAGACACCGGTGTTTCCCACATACACAGACACCGGTGTCTCCCACAAACGGAGCATCAGCATTCCAAGATGGGAGGGATAGGCACCGTGAACGATTTCCTCAGAGGGGCCTCGTATTGGAGGATTTCCAACTCATCTACCTGAGGGTCCTTCTCTGACTCCATAGGGAATGCCAGAGCCTTAGACATATCCTTGACGAAATCAAGGAAGCCCATATCTTCCGGCGGTGTCCGCCATCGAGGCTCTGAGACAGGAGAGTCTGACGGGATGTCGCTGTGATGATGGGTATCGGGGGACTCCTCATCCTCCATCTCCCACTTGTAGTAGTCCATCAAGGACTCGTAAGAGAGCTGCTCCGCAGGCCTCGGGACTCCCGATGCTCTGCGGCCAGTGCCCGGCACACTTGCTGGGGATGATCGCGGTACCGTTGAGTGGGAATAGGATCAAGACCTTGGCTGAGGATAGACCTGAGGCCGAAGGACCTCAAGGATCGGTTTGGCTCGGCCTCTGGGGACATCTTTGATGTCAAGGGCCCAGTGGTCGGGGCAGATGAACTGGTCATACTGGACAACAGTGCCTGCTGGTCCATGAAGGCAGAGAAACTGCGATCCAAGGCCGCCATTCTGGACTCCAGGCCAGAAGGCTCTGCAGCCTTCAGCGCGGGTACCGAGGGACTCGGGCCCAGCACCGGCTCCCCTGAAGGGGAATCCTCAACAAGGATGGTATCTGGAGGGCGGTCCTCAACAAGGATGGTGTCTGGAGGGCGGTCCGAGGTCAACTCCTTCTGGGGGACCTTTGCAGGCTACTCCTTCTCCAGTGCCTTGGACAGCATCTTGGACTGCTGCACCTGGCCCGGGGTGCACCCGGCCATTCAGATCCATCCACGGACGCTGCCTTCAAGGGTTTCTTCTTCTTCCTGGGTTCCCTCAAGGGAGACCCCCTTTCTGAAGGCCCACAGTGGGGCTCGGACTCGGAAGGGTTCGCCTGAGGTGTCGAGGCTTCAGATGAGACCCTGGCCTTCGGAGGCACCGGGGGACTCGGGGGAAAAACTTATTGTGCTGCTGTGGCGGCTCTTGAGGGCCTTGCTGGACATCCTCTTGCAAAGAAAGCATGCTGCCAGGTTGTGGTCTGGCCCGAGGCAGCAGAGACAGCAGTCGTATGTGTTGGTTAAAGACATAAATTTTGAGCACTGATCACACTTCTTAAAGCCACTGGTAGCCATGGGGGGAAAGTACCCCTGCGAGGTCAAAGACTTGCCAGGCTGCCAGTTAGGAAAAAAGGTGCAAAGATGCCAGAAGATTAAAGAACAAAAAACTACAAAAATAGACCCAAACTCAACGCCGAGGCAGTGAGGTCGGGTGGCGGGAATAGTACCGGTGTGATACCAGAGACAAGTATGAAACTCAGAGAGAAAAATCAACTTTTTCTGGGGAAAGTCAGATGAACGTCTGAAGGGTTCCGCAGAAAAAAGGAGACTGAGCAAGATGGCACCCTTGGGTGGGAAGGGGACCGTGCATGCATGGTGGCATCTTCCAAAGGCTTTCTTTGAAAGCTGGGGGATGCTTCCACGAGGGCCCCATCAGTGCCAACATCCCCCATATGTGAGGGCTGACTTCCTACTTGTTCCCGGAGAATCCATTTTACACGGGTTTCAGGATGACATGCCCCTGTTCCGCCCCCGAGCCTCAGCGCTTGGTGCTGTACGGGTAGCTGGACTTCTCCAATTCAAGCCGCCTTGTTGAAAATCTGGTTTACATGGTTATGGCGGATTTACCTGATAAGGTCGTTTTTTTCCTTTTTTTTTTTTTTTTTTACACTTATAGCACGTGTTTAGGGCTTCGAAAATCGGGCCCTAAAAGGCCAAGCCATCAATAAGGAATGCTACATCCAAATTCTGACTCGTTTGAGAGATGCAGTTCATCGTAAGAGGCCAGAGTTGCACAGGAATAGAGAATGGTTGCTTTGTCATGATGACACCCCAGCTCACGTATCACAACTGTCCAGCAGTTCTTTGCCAAACAAAAAATCGAGCAAGTCCGTTGGCCTCCGTTCTCACCTGACTTCGCACCCTGTGACTTTTTCTGATTTTCGAAACTGAAATCACCACTGAAAGGAAGGAGAGTCGATGACTTGGAGACCATTAAGCAAAATTTGACACAGCAGCTTCACAGCATAATGAAAGAGGCATTTCAAAATTGTTTCCAGCGGTGGAAGGAATGTTGGAGGAAGTGTGTTTTAGCAGAAGGGGACTACTTTGAAGGAGACCGAGTGCAATAACTGTCGGTGTTATACTTCTTGTATTATTGTACAGCGCTGCATATGCCTTGTTGCACTATACAAATGATTAGTAATAGTAGTAGTCAAACGGGGAGGGGAAGGAGATGATTAGAGAACTGAAGAGACGTAAACCACTTAGGATGCTGGCAAAAATTTCCTCCCTAGATGTCCTTTGCAAGAAGACGCATGCCAAACCACTGAGGACTGCCAGTCGCATCTGAAGCTGGAGCCCATGTTGTCTTCATAGTGCATCAATGCATATGTATGACATCATCATTTATGTAGGTCTGACAAAAAGTATCACAAATTCCATTTATCTGTGGGAACAAATCATCTACATGGAGCCTGTGCAATGCCTATGCACCATGCAAGGACAGTGGAGTAGTGAGATAATATCAGAGACAGGCCATAAGCAGTTTCCAGCAGTGAGTAAAGGACAAATATGGAGCAGAGTACTATCTAACTGGGATCTCACAGTAACTGTGATGCTGGATGAGACGATGGTATAATCATGCAACCCCAGTGTCACGAAGTGCTCTATTATTCAAGCAGTACTTGGTGGAATAAGCTTTATAAGTAGATTTATCTGGCAGAGATGGCACGTGCCCAGCCCCTTTATGAAGGCATAAATACTGAGGATTTTTATAGCTGGGTCCCTGCATGAAATGCCAGGGGAGAAGGTGAAATTCATAGAGGTTATAAGAAGGGGAGATTTAGAGGGAAACTTGCCTCACACCTTCTTTCTGTCAGGCTGACATGAGGAAATGAAGAGCTTCTCTAGTCAGAGGGGTCTTGAGGGCTGGCTTAGGCCTAGGACAAGAATGAACAGGAGCTCAGAGTTATCTGTATTTTATATAATATAAGTTGGATGCAACAAATAAATTAAAAGTGACTTGCTATCAACTCCTATTTATTCTTGTCTTGGGCTTGTGAAAATGTCCTTCCTTCCTTATCTACAGTATATATGAAACAAGATCCAAGATTTGAAGATATCGTATCCAATCATATTCTTTCTACTAGATTGTTCTGGGAAAGTTAGTGTAGAAATAATCCTGATTGTTGAGTTTAATTGTCAAAATCTCAGGGGGTTCCTAATGGCCTGAAAGTTACTTGAGAGGGTAGATCACAAGGCTGAAGATTCAATGCACCAGTTCTGCATCTGTGGGCCCTTTAAACTCTTCTTGAGCAGAAGTGATCCCCAGCCATTTCTTCCCTGCTGATATGGTAATACAAATGGCACTGGCTGACTCAAAGTTGACGCCATTTTGAATACCTTCCATAGAACAAAATGGCTTCAGCCTTGTGGTCAGCAGCGCCATTTTGGTATATGGCCCCGAGTCTGCTTGTGCCATTTGCATTATTGCTTCATAAGGACAGGAGAAACTGAGAATCACTGCTGCGCTGTAAAGAACTTATAGGGTAAGAGGATCAGATGACTAGAAAATGAGAGATAATAGGAAACTTTCTTGCAATGTCTTGTTTTGTTTCAAACAGAAGTACATCCTTAGCTTCCAGGTCAATTATAAGCATCCTCTATTGAGTTATAGTACCATAAGTCTTCGCACACAACAACCCTGGGGGACCCCTATTTGTATGCCCAATTCACTTAGCCGAATTATTGCAACGGTAGTCCTCTGCCAAGGGCCTTCCAGAACACTTCAGTCATGGATCCAAAATCCAGCCAATGACTGTTGCTGTTGCATGATGACTGGGGTTCTCTCTCCTCAGAGAATGTTGCCCCCATGGCTTCCTCAGTCGTTGCTAACCCAAGAAACAGAAGACCAGACCCTGGAATCAAACCAGGCTTAGCACTGCCACTGGCTGTCCGGAGCCAGACACATTTAAATAATATTACAGCTGTAGTCAACATTATTGACATCCTTGCATTTTAGATATGTTGTGTACAATATCTTGAGAAATAATTGAAAATATTCCAACTGTATATCATAATATTTTAATAGTATTTTAAAAGTATACAACAAAAAAGATGGCTGTGCAACTAAGACATAGTAATTTCTGAGAAAAAAAGCAAAATATGACCTGGACAGGATTAATGGCACCCTTCACTAATATTTGCTTGCACAACCCTTGGCAGTAATAACAGCTTCCAAACGTTTCTTGCAGCCATCTACAAGTTTCATACATCAGTCTGCTGATAGTTTCTCCCACTTTTCAACTGTGATTTGTTCCTGCTCATGAATGTTTCCTGCATTCCTTTTACCAATGGCAGATTTTAGCTATCCAAAGGTTCTCAACTGGATTGACATCAGGACTCATTGCTGGTCAGTCTATTTGTTCCTTTTAACCATTCTTTTGCACTTCTGGATGTATGTTTTGGATCATTGTCCTGCTGGAAGGCCCATGACCTTCGACCCAGACCTAGCTTTCTGACACTAGGTAGCATATTTCGCTCCAAAATACCTTGGTAGTCCTCAGCTAAACAGCCTCCCAACATTATGGAACCTCCACCATATTTAACTGTAGGAAGATTTTTTTCCTTATAAGTTTCATTTCTTCACCTGTAAATGCTGGTCTGCATTTTCAAAGAGCTCAAGTTTGGTTTCATCTGTCCACAGAACATTTTCCCAGAAGGATTGTGGCTTCTCGAGGTGGGTTTGGGCAAAGCTTAGGCGTGCCTTTTTATGTCTGTCTTTGAGCAGTGAGTTTCTCCTTGGCCTTTGCCCATGTTGTCCTTCTTTGTTTAGTGTGTGGCGTATGGTGCAGGTTGAAACCACCACTCCAGATTGCTCCAGGTCAGTCTTAAGCTCTTTGGATGTTGTACATGGTGTTTTTCCAACAGTTTGAACTAATCTTTGAAGACTTCTTGGCTTAAATTTTGTCTTCCCACCACGTCCTGGGAGGTTCTTGACAGCTCCATGAGCAGAAAACCTCTCAATAACATTGTGAACCATAGACACAGGAATTCCAAGGTCTTTGGAGATGACCTTGTACCCCTTCAAAGTTTGATGTTTGGTGATAATGACTTTTCTGATGGTTACAGGTAGTTCTCTTGTGAAAATAGAAGAGGGATTGAATGTGGCCATTTTAAACATTAGATCCAACATTCATTGGTTGATTCAAGTCATGTGAGTACTGACAATTGATCACAGGTGCAAATAATTTAACTGCAATGGGAATGTGATTCTTCTGTTCAAACTGATTTGAATTGTTTATAAGGGTACCAATAATCATGTCCTATTAACGTAATCTAGCTAATTAAGCCTGAATAATGTCCCCACAATAATATTCCTACGAAAAGGTAGACAATTTTGTGACCTCTCAAAGTACAGTGTCCAACCTCTCTAATAATATGAACAGTGATTCAAACAATGTTTTTGTTGAAACGCCTACCATGAGAGTGGATAACCACTCTCTTGAAGCAGGCCCTCCATTTTAATCGTATATTTGGAAATGGCCTACAAGCCAAACCAACTGGAGACAACACACTCACAAGAGTAAGCCCCTGTAATTTCCAAGTGAGCCGTTGCTCGTAATTTGTGTACTACAATTTCTATTTCAATGAAAAAATTTTAAAAGCCTCAAAAGCCATAAAGATTTATAAACCGCCACTTAAATACTCATCTAGTGGAATGTAGCACTCATAGCACAAAAACGAAAAGTCTGTTTGGGTACTGCAACACAAACATTCGTGTTTCAAGCCTGTTGCTTCTACGGCTCATCTTCAAGCATGTCATTGGTTTGGCTTGTAGGCCATTTCTAAATATTTATTTATTTAACATTTCTTATATACTGCCTTTCATGATATCAAGGCGGTTTACATTGAACAAACTGAAATTACATTGAACAGGGCATTATACCTTGGAGATAACTATTTTACAGGGAACATGGGCTATGGAGGGTTAAGTGGCTTGCCCAAGACCACAAGAAGCACCTGTGGGACTAGAAACCCCAGTCCTTCTGGCCCAAGGTTGCTGTCCTCTAGTGGGATTTGAACCCCTGACCTTCCAGCCTGAAGTACCTTGCCCCAACCACTAGGCCACTCCTCCACTCTGATTAAAATGGAGGGCCTTCTTCAAGAGAGTGGTTATCCACTCTCATGGTAGGCGATCCGACAAAAACATTGTTCGAATCACTGTTCATATTATTAGAGAGGTTGAACACTGTACTTTGAGAGGTCACAAAATTGTCTACCTTTTCATAGGAATAATCATGTCCTGGCAATGTCCCAGCTTTTATACTATTTCCTTTATTAATTGGTCTTTTTTATTTGATTCTTTTATGTGTCAAATATGTGTGCATATATAGTCCAAAGCCACTTTTTTAGGAGATATTGGACATTAAGGTGTTGAACTGCAAGGGTGCCAATAATGTTGACCACAACTGTATATTTCATTTAACCTATTAGTTCCAAGAGGGGTAGCACCTACGTGCTGGACAATGATTTAAAAATTGAAAGTTTGTGTCTTGTTTCTTGACCTCTCATGTATGCTACAGTATAAGTATTCTTCATATAAGTAGAAATTAAGAGTTATTCAAAAACATTTCAAGACTGCTGGGTTTCTTGTGCATTGCATATCCCAGTGTTAATATGATATTATGGAGCAGCACGGTGTGAAAGATTATCAGTCTGGAAATCAAATGCACTTCTCAAGAACCTTCTTTATGGATCACTGCGTCTGGCAGTGTCTCTGAACATTCCCAGAGAAAATAAAACAATTATTTTTGACAACTTGCATCAGTAGCCTCAGTTCTAAATGGCCCAGCATGCATAGTAGCTATCAATGAGGTCTTATCTTTGTCTTCAGGAAATAAAAATGGAGAAAATTCAATAAGCCAATTTTTTGCACCATCGATCTCATGTTTTTCTATGTTTTCTTCTGGGTTTTTTTTTGTTTTGTTTTCCTAATTCAGCAGACAGCACAGTGCTAAATTATTAACTAAATGTTACATCTCACTGGGGACATGTTTTCATAAAGACCATCTGAAAGAACAATGATGTCTTTATGAGATTAATAGCCAGAGGAATACAGGGCATTGAAATGGGAGCCCTGGTACAGAGGAAATGAAAAACATAGCTGCTTCATTAAAGGAACATATGAGTCCACCCACTGGTCAACTTTATTATTCAGTTGCCAGGAAAAGCCCTAATACAAGATTCAAGCAACCAACTGGTTCGCTTCTTGCCCAACTGAACACACCAAAGTGTAGCAGGATCTGTCCAGGTTCGTGCTACCTCCAACAACTTCTGACAGCTCAGCTCCATGAATCTTTGCTCAAAGATTCAGTGGAAAGGTAGCCCTAGAGCAAGAGATCATGACATGAAGCTCAAAAGATGTAGGCTTAAGAGTAATGTTAGAATATATTTCTTCACTGAAAGTGTGGAAGATCCAAGAAATGGCCTCCCAGGGGAGGAGACAGATCCAGTAACAGAATTCAAGAAGGCCTGATAGGAGCAAGAGTATTCTTAGTTGCAAAGAAGTGAAGGGGGAAGAGGGGAAGCTGGGAAACCAGCCCAGACATCAACCGGGGTCTCTGCTGGTATTTTAACAGGAAGTAAGCTGGACAGACTAGATGGGCCTTATGCTCTGCATTTCAGTCATATTTTTTTAACTATTAACCAATTAATATAAATCTGGTTAAAAGCAATAAAAGTCACATCAATCCAGACTGATCACCAACTCAGATTATCTGAGTAACTTCAATTCAAATATCAAATCTGAAACTATAGCTGAAACAGGTCAATGCAGGTTCATCACTGCTAATTAACAGTAAGAGCTATAAACAATACTACAGCCCAAACTGAGAGCTGTACTCTAATGTAGATTCTCCTATTCAGCAGACTCTACGTATATAGTACATCTTTGTTCAACATTTATTTATTTAGCTATGCTTATATACTGCTTAGTTTAATAGTCAAAGTGGTTTAGAGAAGTAAGCCAACACGGCTGAACATAAAACAAGAAGTTAAAACAAAGGGAGATAAATATCAATCACAAATTGTGGTTTGACTTTTAATAAATAAAGCTACATAAGTATGCTAAATAATCATTAATAAAACAGTCCCTTGAAGAGTCATGGGGTACTTCTGCTTTCTCATTCAACGCAAAACAAAATAGAAATATAAGGGTAAGATATTTAGCTATTTGTTTTGTTTTTATTCTGTCCTCTGTCTTGAATACCTTTGGGGAGATATGGGACTGCAAGGAACAGGGGAGGCAGAACTATGGTATGAGAAAGAGAAGGAATACGGAGACACTAGACTAGACTACAGCATGGCTGAAATGGTGGGGGCAAGGAGGGAGGGAAGGAAAAGAGAGAGGGGGAGAATGACAGAATGAGAAATGCCGGGCCACTGGGTACAAGTGTTTTCTGGACTGTTAGAGGGAAGGGGGAAGAGGGTTGGGGGGGGGATGTTGAACTGCATCTTCATGGGAGAAGGAGATGATAGATAGCTGAAAAGCTAGACTACCAGGGAGGACAGGAAGTTGCTGAGCTATGCAGGTGGTGGGGAGGCTGGATTGTGTGGGTAGGGAACAGAGACCAAGAGGGGAGAAATTGGACTTGGATGGAGGACTGAAGGAAGTGGAGAGAGGACATGGAGATTCTGGACCATGGGAGACAGGAAGAGTGAGGAGATGGGGAGATGGTTGACTACAGGAGAGATTCTGGACTAGATGAAGGCCATGGCATGCTGGAACCATAAGGGAGGGGCCATGAGGATGGTAGGTTAGCAAGGAGATGAATGAGAAGAGGGAAATAGAGCTGGGGAGGTGGTAAAAGGGATAAGAGACTGAAGAAAGAGAATGGGCAAAATGACAAATAGAAGAGCTGGAGCTTGCAAGAGGTTGAGAGACAGAGTAAAGTAATTTAGGGCTGGGATGGAGATGGATACAATGGGTCGAAATATGGTAATGGGGAGTGGGTAAAAGAAAGGAATGAGAGGCTGAGGAATGAATGAGATAGTGAAAACTGGATGGCTAGGGAAAACGTGAGTGTGGAAGATGGGCTGGGAAAGAAGTGAAAGAAGGAGATGGGAAGTTAATACATAGATAAAAAGCAAAAACAGGGAGATTTAAAACTGGAGTGTGAGAGCGAAGGTCTCAAATAAAGGAAAAACCTGAAAGGAAAAGGTCAATATCAGAGACAGACAGTGAAGAGAAATGGAAGAAGGCAGGAATATAGAGGAGAAATGGAAAGATAATTAGGAGAAACAAACAGAAGAAAGCAGAAAAGAGACACCGAGACAAAAGCTAATGTAAAAATAAAAATGTCCAGTCATCAAAGTTAGAGAAATGTATTTTATTTTGAAGTTATTAATTGGAATATGTCAGCTTTTGGGAAATGTGCATCTCTGATGTCTTTGCATTGTGCTCAGTGCAAGCAGAAATTAATTTTTGTTTCTGTTTCTCCAATGTTGCTGTACATGCAAAGTGTGACTTGAGGTTTCCAGTTTGGTTTTTGCCTTTGCATCTCTCTTTCTAATCTGTGGTCTCTTGTTTTGTATTTGGTGATGGTCTGTTGGGGTCCAAGGTGCTGTGTTCTGCTAGCTTGTACATAGTTTCTGGGTAGAGATCTATAGCAGTCCCGTTTGGTCTGTTTTCTCATTAGGTGGTGGATTGGTGTTTGCGGTGCTGAATTTTCATAGATAAAGTTTTTTGTGTTTGAGTCCTGGGAGTTAGTGCTGTTATAGTATGATAAGGTTCTGAGTATCTTTTTGCAAGGTTTTGTGCACAGTGTTTGTCAGTGGAGAGATTTTGTGTTGTGTTTACTGAGGTGAAACAAAACTTAAGCATGATTTTTTTTTGTATGTTGGGTATAAATAATGTATCCTAAGTCCACCCTGAACTTGTTGTACTTCTTATGGCTATTGTTTTATTGTAGTTTTGTTGCTCTCTGCCTTGAATATTCTGGCAAAGTGATTTCTAAAACAAATATCAGTGCATTTTTATAACACGATTAATTAGCTCTGATGTTTCTATAATGTATTCTTTTGCTTTCTACATAATATTCTTGTGTGAAAAAGAAAATAATACCTGTTTTCTTAATGTAGATTAATAAGGCATTTGTCATAAATCAAAGTTGAAGGATTTGTGCCAAATAATGGTGATTATTTCATCATGACAATAGATGGAGTTTTAGAACATTTTGCAGGATGTGATGTGTGTTGAAATGGTTGGCTTTCTAATATGAGCTAGGGAACATTACCTCTTCAGACATCTTTAAATATAGTTGCATTGTTTCCATAGATGTGTCTGGGATTTAGCACTGGTAAATGCTTAAGCATTTTAAAATCAATAATTTCAAATTGTCACCTACAATGCAGAAATTCATTTTTTGATGCATGCAAAGCCATTATTTGTCAATAAGAATACAACTAGTATGACTTATATCTGTATGACTAGTACCCCCTCCTTCCCCGCCCCCTCCCCCTCCCCCTCCCCCTCATGTTAACCTTGAGCCTTTCCAAACACTTAGGGGGATGTTTACTAAAGTGCGGTAATCGTGATTAACATGCGTAAAGTACGTTTAACGATCGTTAGCACGTCCGAACGCGTGTTCTGATGTGCTAACGATCGTTAAACGTACTTTACGCGCGTTAACCGCAGTTAACGATCGTAAACCTCCGCGGCGCGTTAAAACAGCGCAGAAGGTGGAGAGTGGGCGGAGAGAAGGGGTCAATGGGCGGAGAGTGGGCGGGGAGAGGCTCCCCTCATACTAACGCGCTGAATTTCTGAGCTCAATTCCAACGCGAATGAAAACCTGTCGTTTAAGGCATTTAAAGGGAAGAGAAACCATTTCCGTCAGCAATGTACAGAAAAACCGGGGAAACCCACAAAACGTGAGCAGTGTGATACATGTGCACAGAACAAAATTTCACATAAAACGTTAAAAATGACCACAAGAAACATTGTAAAAAGCATAATTCAGCTGGGCAACAGTGATAGCAATGGGCAACAATGAACAACACTCCATGGAAAGCACCAAATAAAAAAGAAATGATGTGTGGAAGGGTCTACGCTCCGCAGACCCTTTCAAAGATCATTTCATTGTAATGGAGCTGTCCTGGGAGTGTTGTGTAATGTTGCCCAATGATATCATTGTTGCCCAGCTTGGTTATGGGTGTGTGCCCCTTTTCTGAGGTCTTTTCTGAGGTTTATGTGCACCTTTGTCTGCATACAAGATAAATGAGGCCACAGTAAACCTGTTGCAGAGCAGGGTTTCTGACTCGTCAGGCCAGTTTAACTAACTCCAGGGATTGCACTGTCTCTGTGGCCACAGTGTGGTGCAACAGACACAGCCAGTGCCTGTAAAACCAGAGGGTCACAGGTTCAAATCCCAGCTGGGGCTCCTGCCAACCCAGTCCCCATAGTTTTACCCACCACTAAACAGTGATAGTAAAGATACTCCTTTATTGCAGAGAACATACGCATGGCCTATATTTTACTACACCAAACACAGACACCAGAAACAGGCACATTACCTAAAGCAGAGTCCCGCAAATGCAGTCCTGGAGGGCCCCACACCATTCCGGCTTCATGCTGCCTCTAATAAAGATGCCTGTGCTGCATAGCTATGCACCACCCCCATGGTATGCAGATGTAGCTCATGCATATTTATGAGGGACAGCATGAAAACCCGAACAGTGTTTGGAACACCAGGACTGGAGTTGGGGAACTCTGCCGTAAAGCAGCAGCCAACAGGGCCACACACCCACCCACAGGCCCCATTGGCCAATGCCTCCTGGAGAGGCAAGACATTGGGCCCTGCCTGTATCTCCCAATACTAGCAGTTGCATACCTTAGCAATGCCACCCTACACCTGGGTATATGGTACAGAGCTATCAAATGTGTCCCATGATAACTGGCAGATATCAATTCCTACGTTAAGCACATTTTGCTCATTGAGCTCCACCATAACAATCATTCTGATGTCTGCGGTGTGTGCTGCAGGTCTGGTCTCTGACAGTGTTCACCACCCTGGGGAGTGACCCCCCAACAGCCTTGTGTACCATATCCATGCCTGTACTATGCCCATGACTGGTGTGGTGGGTATGGCTGCTGACCACCTCTATAGTAGCACAATGCTGGCATAGGTGTGGGGGTGGCTGTCTGTCTATCCAGTGTGTGGTGGCTGCAAACACCTTCCACAGTCCACACTGCCAGCAATGTTGCCAGTATTGGGCTGCCAATGTGCATAATGAGGAGCAAGGTACCATGGGTATAGGCCGGACAGGGTGGCCTGGCCAGGGTGCATCTGCACAGGGCATAGGGCAGTGACAGGCACATTGTAGTGCCCGGCCACCACCTACACAGACAGGGTGACCTCAGTATATCCTTCTGAGAGATCACTCTCACCCTGACTGTGCAGTGACCACAGCATGGCTAGGCACTCCCATGGTGCTATCTAGTATTTCTCTCATGTGATAAATATGGGTTTCCTTTTGGGGCCCAGTCACTGATGTATCTGCTTGCTGTGTATGCTGACATCCCAGTTCTGGGTGCAGGCATCTCCACTGGGCACTAGCAGACTGTTTGCAGCTGGTAGGTGTTGTGATGGAGTGGCTTGCAGGGTGCAGTGGCTGATGGCTTGCACCAGGGGAATATCAGATAGTGGTGGGTTGCAGCATACCATATCCAGGCCTAATGTCTGTTTGCTATTGTGTTATGGCTGTGTACAGAGCTGTATTGACTGCCCTGTGGGGTGTCTGTTCCTCAGCAGGACTAGGGTTAATGTTCCCCTCTACTGCCACCTTTGCAGGGAGGTAGACTGTGGATCTTTTGATAGGAGACCCTGTTTGCCACCCTCAGCCCTGGGGGAGGGGGGTGGTGGTGCATGGGGGCTACACCTGACTGAAACAGAAATAGATGTCCAAGGTGGTCCTGCAGAACCTACCTATCTCACACAGTAACACTGCTTTGGACCTGCGCCATGGCCTCTTTCAGCCATAGACGGTGCTGGGCGCCTCACTGCACCCTCAGGGTGAGCACAGTACCCGCACAATGTGACGGTGTGTAGCTACTCTGTGCCAGTACAACACACAGTCAGTACCCCCTACCAGGCCGAGGTGCTGTGGGGGTGCACATGGTCACTTCCCCCTACCAGGCCGAGGTGCTGTGGGGGTGCATTCCCCATGGTGTGTATCTGTGGCAGCTGATTTGCATGTGCAGTGCATCATGGGTGTGACTGGCACAATCCAACCCTGTGAAACCCCAGCACCTGCTCACAGGCTCTGATAAACCATAGGCCATCACACGTACATCTGCTAGCATAATGCATAGATGCAAGACACCCTACAGAGTCTGTAATATAAGATGCCCACACTGGTAAAAACACACGTACCCACGCACGTAAAAACACACGTACCCACGCACGATTGTATGCGCGCAGCTACGCACGTACCAATGCACGCAACCTCGCACGCACCAACGTACGTGGCTAGGCACACTCCGAGGGTGTTTTTTCTGACACCAATACTCAGCGTAACGAAAAACATGCCTCCTCTTTCCCTCTGTAATGTACAGGGTGATGCCTGGGACAGCCTTCTGCGTTAGGCACACTGGGGACTCGAACCCATGCTGCCTGTAACAGCGGTCAGTACCGTAACCATTGTGCTACAGCTCTGTTTCAGTGCTTTGTGTTTGTACGTCTTCTTACATTTAACGTGCAGTGACGCACCACGGCGCCCGGTAACGCTCGTTAATTTTTTTAACGCGCGTTAGTGGTGACGATGTACCGCCCATGTCCTTATTTGGGGTTTCTGTCACTACCACGGCTCCTAACGCGAATTGCACTAACGCAGTTTAGTAAACATACCCCTTAGTTCTGGCTATGCCATGATTCCAAAATATTTAGCTCAACTCACCCCGTCCACACTAGCCTGCCCAAACAGATGAGTCACCGATCGCCTATGGGGGCATCAGGTACAAGGACTGCAGGAAGACCTAGAGCTTGAGAGAGTGGAGCCAACCATTTGGAATTGTTTTCTAAAATTCCCTGTTGGCTTGAGAAGGGAGAAGACAGGAGGAGCTTCCGCTGTGAACAGTGGGATCAGCCTAGTGGAGAGGATGGCCTCTGTCCAGAAAGAAGCAAGTTGGATATTCCATTGATTAGGTGTCTAGCCTAAATTTCAAGAAAATGAATTCGTATCTTCCAGAGAACAGAAATCAGAGGATCTACTGAGTCTACCTGCAATCAGAATCTTGCCACTTCACTCTCAGGATTCCAGAGTTCAACTGTATTCGGGCTAATGTGGACTGATTCTTCAGTAAAGACATTTTCGTTTTGAACAGCTAAACTCTCTGTCTGTCTGGACTGCTCTGCATGTTACTGCACAGTAACGCAATAACACCTTTTAGTAAATATTTATTTGGGTAGAAAATACCCCATTTCTTTTCTGTTTGGGCAAACTTGCAAACTGTTGATGCTTTTTAGACCAGTCTTCAATCTGATCTTTAGTCTTGGGACCCAGTTTGGGGATGGGTCCCAAGATGGTGAACTGGATCTGAAATTGAATGACTGACAGACAACAAAAGGTGACGGTAAACAGAACTCACTCGGAAGAAAGAAAGGTGATTAGCAGTGTGCCCCAGGATTCGGTCCTGGGACCGGCATTGTTCAACTTATTCGTGAGTGATATTGCTGAAGGGCTGAATGGAAAAGTCTGTCTTTTTGCAGACACCACCAAAATTTGCAACAGAGTGGACTCCCCTGAGGGAATGGAGAACATGAGGAAAGATCTACAAAAGTTGGAAGAATGGTCTAATGCTTGGCAGTTAAGATTTAATGTGAAGAAGTGCAGTGTCATGCACTTAGGAAGCAGAAATCCAAGGGAATTGTATGCGATAGGGGGCAATGGTTGGTGTGCACGGACCAGGAGAAGGATCTCAAAGTGATTTTTCTGACAATCGCAAGGTAGCGAAACAGTGTGACAGGGTGGTGGCAAAAGCCAGAAGGATGCTGGGTTGCATACAGAGAGGAATTGCCAGCAGAAAGGAAGAGGTACTAATTCCACTGGACAAGTTGCTGGTGAGACCTCACTTGAAATACTGTGTTCAGTTTTGGAGACCGTATCTCACAAAGGATATAAAAAAGCTGTAAACTATTGAGAGGAAGGCGACCAAAATGATTTGGAGTCTGCATCAGAAGGCTTATGAGAAGAGACTTGAAGACCAAAATATGTACACTCTGGAGGAGAGGAGGGACAGGGGAGATATGATTCAGACCTTTAAATACTTAAAGAGTATTAATGGACAAACAAACTTCTTCCAAAGACGGGGAAGCTGTAAAACTAGAGGGCATAACATGAAGCCGCAAGGGGGTAAACTGAAAGGCAATGTCAGGAAATACTTTTTCACTGAAAGGGTGGTGGATGCTTGGAATGTCCTCCCGATGGAAGTGGTGGGGGCAAATACAGTGACAGAATTCAGAATGGCATGGGACAGACACAGTGGATCCCTTTATAGCAACAGGATAAAATAAAAATAAACGTAACTATCTCTTATATCTGAACAAATAAAGGTGACCTACACGGAGCGGTGGGTACACCCCTAGACAAAGGCATGGGGAGGGGTTACCTGCACAGAACAGCAAGTGCACCTACTCTTGCTGCCTTGCTGGGCAGACTAGATGGACCATACTGGTCTATATCCACCGTCATATACTATGTTACTATATATTACTTGTGCAGAACACTAATGTAGAAATAGATGACATGGGGCCCGATTTACTAAACTTTTTCCCCAAAGCACCAAATGGGTAGTCTTAGTAGTCTGAGCCCTTAGTTTTGATTAAATCAAAATCACCCTTCTCTTACCTCCTTTGCAAAGATTTGGGACTTAGGTAGGACTCTCCTTAGTGGAAGGAAAATTGAGGTAACTTTGTCAAGCCCTGCCTTCAACATCTGGCATCACTTGTGAGTGTCAGGAGGCCAGGAGGAGTAGTTCTCCCCCTACTCCCCCCCCCCCCACTACTCCAGGTCCAATGCTACCATTAGATGAACAAGGCAGTTGCCTAGAGTGCCAAACTTTGTAGGGCAGCAGAACCCCCACCCCCATTCCTCCCCGAAATGTGCCACATCGTGTGACCGATTCCTTTAATTTTCAGCAATTTCACATAAGTTCATTTTGAACAATTTGAGCATTTTTCCATACACAATCAAAACAATTAAAAAGGAGTCTCCACAATGGGGGGTGAGGTTTCTTTCTGTCCTCCTTTGATGGAGTTTCCGACAACCATATAAGTTATATTTGTACTCGCCTTGTATTTTTTGGGGCCTTTTTTATTGATTTTAAGGATGCACAAGAGCATCTGAGCTATCCAAATCCCACTTTATTGCCCATCTCCATTCTACAGGTCAAATATCAGTTTGACATCTGTAACTAAATTCTTCATTAGTTTAGACCACTACCAAATTAGAGCACATTTAAATGGAATTATCAAATGACAAATGACCAGTCAAACCTTACCAGCCTTATCTTTGAAAGGACCTGGGAACCATTACTTAAGGAGAGAGGAAATCCATAATTATGGCTCAGCTTCGAACTCACAGTGCACATTCATCTCTGTAGCAAAACTCTTTTAGTTCCATCACATTTCGATTTGAAATAACGTGTTTTGTGACATCGTCGCATCATTTGCCTAAACCATTTTGATACACTTCCTGTTGCGCACATCCTTCGACTGTGATGGAACAAAGTAATAAAATGCGAGCAAACAATTTGCACATTTTCTTTTTTCGTATGCTAAAAATAGAAGTTGACTTGACTTCCAATGCACTAATCAAATGGTATGCAAATATATTAGAAGTTAGAAGAAGCTCACCAGGTAGGTGTGCTAAAAATGATAATAAGGTAAAAAGTGCAATGACTTTTCTAATCTTTTTATCTTTAAAATACTGAAGGATTTTAGCTCAGCACCCCCTCAAACCAGAGATACTCTGCCCTGGGACCTTAACTCAGAAGAACTCTTTCCCAGAAATCCTCTGCTTTTGACCAGAGAGCCCCCAAACCTCTTCACCTGTATCCCTTTCCATCCACGCACAAGCCCACACTCCTACCCCCCATCAACCTAGTCCCCATCCATTTTCTAACCCATGCCCCCACATACTTACCTCACCTGAAACCTCACTATAATGGCCAGTAGGGGAAGAGGAAGAGGTGTTCTACAGAATAATTAAATAGGGGGCCTAATTGGGAGGCTATAGGGAAGTAGGAGCTGAGATGGGTGGTTGGGGGATGGGAAGGTGTGTTAGTGGGTTGATGAGTAGTACGAAGGGACTGGGATGGTGGGTTAGTAAATAGGTGGAGGTAGGTGGGTGGGTTGAAGGTAGATTAGGAAGTGGGAGGAAGTATAGGTAGGTAGGTAGGGATGGTTTGTGCGTGGGTAATGTTAGGTAGGTGAGAAGGAATAATTAGGTGGGCAGGGTACATTAATAAGGAAATGGGGGTAAGTACTTAAGAAAGCTGGATAGTGTGCAATGGGATAGGTGAGTGGGAAGTGCCTTAATAAGAGGGTGACTAGAGAGACTTCCGGTGTGGTAATGAGCTGATCAGACGTGTGGTGGTCAGCTCCAGGCTTTTTCCCCGAACAACTGCAAAGTTGCTAAGCTGTAGGGGGTAAATAATCTTGCTCCCACTGTGTCTCAGTGAAGGGGGATCGAGAGAGCTGATACGCGATATCTCTGAGCGTTGGGGGAGGCTGATGGCTGCTAAACTGCCGAGGAGGGAAAAGCCCCGAGCCTCTGAGGTAAAGATGGTGGACGGGTCGCCTCGGAGCCCAGCCTCAGACAGTAACTCATCGATGGTGGCAGAGGTCAGTGCCGCAGTGGTACAAGCACTTGATGCGCGCTTTTCTGAGCTGATGGAGCAAATACAGAGTGTTAACCACAATATCTCCGAGTTCACTGGCCGTATGGAGCAGGCCGAGACCAGAATTTCTGACTTGGAAGATACCCAGCAGTCCCTGGCGGCGCAGGTGCAGGCCTTGGAATCCAAACTAAAGCAACAGGCCGATAAGATGGATGACCTGGAGAACCGCGGGCGCCGCAAGAACTTGCGCTTCGTGGGGATAGCGGAGAGTGTGACTGACAGTGCCCTACGTGGTTTCCTGATAAAATGGATTGAGGAGAATCTGAGTGGCAAGGTGACTGGTCCTATTAAATTGGAACGTGTGCACCGCTTGGGCCCGAAGCGCGATCAGGACCGCCGGCCACGTGTCGTCATAGCCCGCTTTCTTGACTTCAGTCAAAAAGAAGAGGTACTACGGGCTGCTCGTGCCCGTCGGAGGTCAGCGGATAGCACCGATCACATTCTGATCTTCCAGGATTATTCTCAGCTGGTTAGTCAACAGCGCAGGGCATTTACTGCGATCTGCGCCCAGCTGGTGAATCAAGGGGTGCGATTTTCATTGTTGTACCCGGCAAAACTGCGCGTAGAACATCAGGGCCGGACTCAACTGCTACCGACGCCCGCAGAGGCTCAAGCGTTCCTGGACTGATTGCCTGCAACTCCGGATCCTGCTCCCTGAGGACTGAGGCTCTAATTAGCTGCGAGAGAGTGGTGATGCAGCTTGGAGTACTTGCCGACATTGCGGGACTTGGTGAGAGTCCCGGCGCGGCCTAGCTCCTTCTGTTGCGCTTAGACTTTCCTCTCCCGCTCTGTCTTTAATTATAGTGGGTGGCCTAGAGGCGAACTTTTTGCGGCTATCCCTATGTGCCTGGGCTATTTGGAGTGTGGGGACGGGGCATGCTGTCTCCCTCTTCGCATTTCTCCAAAGCATAGATCTCTCATGTAAGGAAAGAAGAGGAGGGCCTGTGTATTTGTATTCAGTATTTTGGCCTCGCTGATGTGTTCTTAGTAGCCCCCTGGGCCTTCTTAAATGCTTACAATCATTGTGTTTGTGGGCATGGAAGCCTTGGGAACATCAACGTATCTTTATAACAGCAAGAGGCCATTTTTATTTTATTTTATTTTTTTAACTGTTGGAAAGATGTGACTCGAAGACAGCCACTGGAACCCGCATTCAGAAGGGCCCTTGGAGGGACACACCGCCTGATCCGCTTTAAAGAGGGACGGCAGGCGGAAGATTTTATCTATTCCCTGGGAAAGACTAACTTAATATAATCTTTTCTTTTTTTTTTTTTTTTTTCTCTGAAAACTATGTACACCCGGGACACGGCTGCAATGTGCCCCTATGATATATTTGGTTTATCACTTGCTTCCACACCCACTGCTCTGAGGCAACATACCCGGTACTTGCTGACAGCCTATAATATGCCTGACCCGAGCTATACTCCCTTGGGGATCCTTGGGTTGCCCGTCAGGGGCACCTACTATTGTGCTAACACTACGGTTACTGGTGGATCTTGCCTGAGAACTCGTTGGTGTGGAAGAGTCCCCATTCTCTGTGACCAGTGGTATCGTAAATGACTGGGTCGGATAATTGACCTGGGCTTGTAGGTTAGTAGGGGGAAAGGTGTTGTTAGGTTTGTACGGGATTTCAGTTATGCGCCTCTCGAGTGATTTACTTTGTCCCTGAGCTGCAGTTAGTGATTCTGCAGATCTCCTCCTGGATCGGGGAATAGATGGGTTGGGGTGTATGGTGAGTGACTGAGGGTGAGTGTGCGAATGTGATGTATGGTCTCAGAGGAGCAAATTCGGGGGGGGGGTTGCTGCTTGGGTTGGGGGCGAGAGGGCTTGGGGGGTAGTGAATGAGGGAGAATATTCATGAATGATAGCATAAGGGCTTGATAAGTGGGGATTCAGTTTTTAGGGGACAGCCTGTAATACCACTAGGGGAGGTTAGTCTATGTTTAGGCTAGGTGGAGTGGATAGTGGTTGGAAAGGGGGGAGGATCAGAGGGGGTGGGGGGGTGTTAGGGGGGCGCCGTCGCAGTCTGCAGTCACCACCTCTGTTTGGCTATCTTCTATGGGAGCTGTGTGGGAGGAGGCCCTGGGCTGGGGGGGTTTCCTCTAAATGTAGGTGGCTTATGTGGATATTTGAACCTTTTGTGGTTCCTTGAAAGTGCAAACACACTGAAGGTCTTTTCTTGGAATGTATGTGGATTACGTAGCCCCATCAAGAGATATAAAATATTGAAAGCACTAGCCAGGCATCACTGTGATATTGCGCTACTGCAGGAAACTCATCAGACGGCGGAGGAGCACGCCAAACTTTGTAGAGACTGGGTGGGTCAGGTCTGGGGGTCTCCCGCCGTGGGTAAGAAGGGTGGGGTGGCCATCTTGGTTCATAAACGAGTGCGCTTTATGCTGCTGCGACAGGTGGTGGACCCCCATGGGCGATTTTTGTTATTGCATGGCTTGCTGGAAGACCGGGAGATTATTCTAGGTGACTTGTATGGACCCAATGCGCGAGATCCGGATTTTTTCAATCAATTTGCGGCTAAGGTCGAACAACTACCAGATGTGCCACTGCTTCTGGGTGGGGACTTTAATGGGGTCCTTGATGTGGATCTAGATACCTCGACAGGTAGTGGCACTCGGGAACGGTGGTTTCTTGCCCGGACCCTGCAGAGCTTTCGGACCAGACTGGGACTGGTGGACCCCTGGAGATTGCTACATCCTCTGGAAAAGGATTTTACTCATTCGTCCCGGGCGCATGGTACCAGCACACGTATTGATTACCTTTTGCTCTCGGCGAGCCAGTTCACGGGCGTGGGGGATGCTCAGATCGGTCCGCTGGAGATTTCGGATCATGCTCTGATTTGGTTGGAACTTCAGTGGGGGGGAGTGACTGGTCTCACGCGTATATGGCAATTTCCAATTGAATATTATAAGGATACCCAATTTCAGCGATTCCTGCGCCAGCGATGGCAGGAATTTGAGGAGAACCACTAGGCTCATAGAGATGATCCAGAGCTGGTATGGGAAACAGCCAAAGTGGTATTATGGGGGGAGATAATAAGTTATGTAGCCCGGAAACGGAGATTGCTAGCAGAGCATATAATTAGATTGGAGAAACAAGTTGCTCGCGCCCGCCGTCTTAGTGGGCATTCCCCCACGGTTTCTAATAGGAAGCGATTGTGGGAACTTCAGGTTGCTTTAAACGAACTGTTACATCAGCGAGCTAAAAAATCCTTAATGTATTACAAATATAAGCTATACTGCTTTGGCGATAAACCAGGTACTTTGTTGGCTAGGTGCTTGAAAGGCCCGCGCAGTGGAAGGATGGTGGCAGCCTTCCGGGACAAGCAAGGTAGACTTCAAAATAAAAAAGAGGCAATAAGTGTGGTGTTTCGGGATTTTTTCAAAAACCTGTATACGGCGGAGGAGTTGTCACCCTCTGGGATGGCCACTTATTTGCAAAGTGTGGACTTGCCGCAGGTAACGAGGAAGCAGAGTGCACTTTTGGGACAGCCCATAACACTACGAGAGGTGCAACAGGTAGTCTCGTCTGCTAGTTGTTATAAGGCTCCTGGACCCGATGGCTACGGGGCAGAATTCTATAAAATTCTTTCTGATTGGGTGGGCCCCTTGCTGGTGGAGATGTATCAGAGCCGAGCGGAGAGGGGAGCCATGAAATGGGGGGACAATCAGGCGTACATAACGCTAATTCCTAAACCGGGTAAGGACCTGTCTCAGGCGGCCTCGTATCGGCCGATCTCATTGCTGAACTTCGATATGAAGATTCTGGCAAAAATTCTGGCTGAACGCTTAGCAGCTGTGATGGGGGAATTAGTACATGAGTCACAAGTGGGTTTCATTCGGGGCCGTTATGCGGTTCGTAATCTGCGTAGAATACTGGCGTCGCTGGAATGGGTACACGCGAGACAGCTGCAATCACTACTGGTGAGTTTTGACGCCGAAAAGGCGTTCGATAGGGTCAGTTGGCAGTACCTTCATTATTTGTTACCGCGCTATGGCTTGAATCCTTCCCTTTGTGGGATGGTGCGGAGCCTTTATGCGAACTCGACAGCCCGGGTGCTTTGTAATGGGGTCCTTTCAGATCAGTTCCCTTTGAATCGAGGAACTAGGCAGGGCTGCCCCTTGTCTCCTTTGCTGTTTGTCTTGACCTTGGATCCTCTCATCCGTAGAATTGAATTAGACAAGAAGATTTGTGGGGTGGCCATTGGTTCCCAAGGCTTTAAGATTTCGGCATTTGCGGATGATATGTTGGTGCACTTGCTATCCCCCCGAGAATCCCTCCCACGGCTGATGACTGAGTTTGCAGAATATGGTCGGTTTGCAGGCCTTCGTATTAATCTTGGAAAATCGGAGGCTTTAGATGTGGGAGGTCACCTACAGGGTGGGTGGAGTGGGTTCTTCCCTCTGAAGTGGGCGAAACAGCAATTTGTTTATCTAGGCATTGTCCTGACCAGCCATCCTAGGGAGTTATATCGCACGAACTTGGAAAAAATCCTGTCCAGAGTGAGAACCCAATTACGGGCATGGAATCCCCTACCGTTGTCACTATTGGGCAGGGTAGCGGCAGTAAAGATGGTGGTTCTACCTCGCATCTTATATTGGTTGCAGACACTACCAGTTTGGTTGTTGCGTCGAGATTTACGTCGCTTGGAAAAGGAAATACAGGGATTTTTGTGGCGGAGGGCTCGAGCTCGCATACCGCTGAATCGCATGATCGGGCCCTGGCGTAGTGGCGGTATAGGTCTCCCAGACTTATGGTTATACACTTTGGCTTGTCAGGCGCGCCATTTGGGAGATTGGTTGGGGGGGACGGATATTTATACACCTCGAGAGCTGGAGATGGCCGTGGTTGCCCCGTTGTCATTGTTGGGGATCCTGCATTTAGAAAGTGCCTTCTTGCCTAGTGGAATTCAACAGCATGTTCTGATGAATGCAGCACGGCGTACCTGGCGGCAGTTGAATGGTTATTGGAATCGGGATTGGCGAGTCTCGAGTTGGCTGCCATTGCGTGGTAATGTGCATTTTACTCCAGGCTCTGAAACTCGGGTATTTCGGACTTGGGGGGCACAGGGATTGCGGAATGTAGGCCATGTTGTGGATCTTTCGGGTAAATGCAAACCCTTCTTGGAGCTGTGTGAGGAGTATGGGCTCTCTTCTTGCCAACACTTTGCTTATCTACAATTGGTTTATTATGTGGCATCCTTGCCCCGGAGGGAACTTACAGCGGATCGTTCAGTGCACCTTCTTGAATTTTTTGATATCGGGGGGGGAGACTCCGCCATCGATAGCGCGGTTGAAGACCAGACTTGAGTGTTTTGGTGTGGTGCCGGACTATGCCCGGGTTGAACAGGCCTGGGCCCGGGAGATGGGACGTGAAATCCCCCGCGGGACCCTTCTTGTGGCTCTGCGGCGTATCGTCACTCTGGCAGATGGGGCCCGTTGGCGGGAGGTACAATATAAAGCGTTGACCCGGGTTCATTTTTCACCTAGGCGGGCTTTGTGCAGTTGTATTACCCAGGATGGGTCCTGCCCCAGATGCTCGGAGCCCCTAGTGGACCTCACTCATATGTGGTGGACGTGTAGGCGTATTCGCTCCTATTGGTCCCGTATCCATCATTATCTTGTGGGGTTGTTACATCAATCTTTCCCTTGGACGGGCTCATTGGTACTTTTGGATCAGCTGAATCAGACTTTGCCAAAAGGGAAGGGTGAGCGGATGCTGATCCATAAGGCTTGTCTAGTGGGGAAGGGTCCGATATTACATAGATGGCGGGATGCCTCCCCGCCCACTTTCCTGGAGTGGCGCAATAGTTTCCATCACTTAATGCTGACTGAACGGTGGAGAGCTAGGGGCCAGATAAAGCGGTGGACCACTTTCATGTTAACATGGGAACCTTATATTCAGAGCCTAGGGCCGTATAGTAGGAATGAAGTGCTTAATGTGGGCCTTTAGTGGTCTTGGTAGACACGAAGATGATCAGCTGGGATCAGGGGGGTCCACTCCTGACCTGGTTGAAGGGGTGGGTGTGGGGGTGCTGCAGACTGCGACGGGGAAGGGAAGGGAGGGGGGGCTTTTCTTTTGATGTTTAATATAATGGAAATAAATATAAAACTGTAATACTTATGGAAATGTTTCTACTGCCATGTAAAGATATAAAATGGTGCCCCGTGGCGGGGATCAGAGTACACCCTGCTCGGGGATTTGTTCTTTGCTGGTTGACTTGATGATGGCTGTTACTTTTCTTTGTGGTTATAAATAAAATTTATAAAAAAAAAAAATAAAAAAAAAGAGGGTGACTAGATAGATAGGTAGAAGGTATTATTGGAATGTGCACAGCCAAAAAAGTTTTCAGGGTCCGATATTCAAAGCCCTTATCTGAGTAGCCCATGGGAGTTATCTGTATAAGGGCACTGAGTGAGATATTCAGCAGTACCATGTGGATACTGCAGAATATATCCACAGGCTGCCTCAGCACTGGTTACTGAAAGGACAGTCTGTGGGTAGGGCTAGGGCGGTCCAACCTCTACCCAGATAAGTATCAGTGCTATCCTGATAACGGTGATTTTCAGCTGCCACTTATCCGGCTAGCCTTTGCCACCTGAAAAACAGGCCTGAATTGCTATCCAGATAAAGTCAGGACTTATCCGAATAGCAGCAGACGTTATCTGGAAACTATTGTTGAATATCCAGCAGATATTTAAGTGCTGAAACTGATTGCTATGGTGATTAAATCTCTATCCTTTTGAACACTGGGCTACCAGTTTCCTAATTTTCTGGCATTTTTTTCATGTTCTACCATGCACTGTTTGCAGGCAGAAAGTTTAAAATGTGTGCAATTGATTGTATGTGGGTATATTCATAGGTAAACATATGCACAAGGGATCTGCGTGAAGTTTTAATTTCTAGACACCCAAACTGAATTAAACATGATGAATACATACCCCTAGGGTATTAGTGAATAGGTGAAGTAGATAGATGGGTTGGGGAGGTTCAGTGAGTGGCTGGGGGTTATTGAGTTGGCAAGCGAGTTGGTAGGTAGATGAGTGGATGGGGATAGTTTAGGTAGTGAGTATAAGTGGATTCATGAGTGAGAAGGGTAAGTAAGTGGGGGAGGGCTTAGTGAGTGGGTGGGAGGGCAGATAGGTGGGCTATTGGGTAGATTAATGAGTGTGGTGGTGGTGAATATGTCCCAGAGCAGAGTTTTTGGCTCAAGGGCACCCAGGACAGGGAACTTTACTTCTAAGACTATAGTAAAGAATTAGGGTTAAAGGTAAAATAAAAACACTGCACAAATCTGCAGTGGAAGTAATTCTATATGCAGGTCACTTTCATGCCTTAGCATGGATTGTGCAACAAAATTAGTGCAGATGTTTTTGCATACAGTTTTGGCCCTAAGATCCTATTTGCTTCAGAATAAATTTTAGCACCCACAAAAATATGCACTAAAATGAGAGCAGAGAAGTGCTAAGCTTAGCTGGGCTCCGAATACACTAGCAGAGAAGGATGACTGAGAACATTAGTATGGGGGTGGGCACGAGGTATTCCTAGTCATGCATTATGCAAAGTGCGGTAATCCCACTTTATTTCCGATAGTATGGTTTCGTAAGATTCATGATTCTGATGCTCGTTGAAATCTGATATTGTTATTTTTCTTGTTTTATGGCACACAAACAGGATTGAATTAGCACAAGTCTAAGATTTCAAGGCTTCAAACCATAAAAACCATGCAACTTCATAATATTTTGTAAATCCTGTAACTTCTTTTTTTTAACATAGTCTGTCCATATTTTTCTTGCTCTGTTCGTATTACTTGACATGCAAACAGTAAGATGGCGATTTCATTCCTGTGGAGTGATTAAAAACATCGCTTTCCCACTTGACTGTATTTTAAATTGTCTGGAGCAATGTCTAGAACTGGTTCTGCCAAGCACAGATTAGTTTTCTTCTCATTTTGAGAAGAAGGAAACAAGTCTATGTTCATTTCTCTCAGTGCTAAAGGGATTATTCCATGCCAGCTACTGGTGAACCTGTTCCTGGGTTGCTTTCCTAGTCTTGACTTGCTTTGCTCAGCATGGATCCTATCCCCCTTGAAGGAGATAAGATACCTACCAGCGTTTGCATGGAGATGTCAACGGGTCTGCCTGTATGACACATGATGAGTGATAAAGGCTCTGAAAAGGCGCTGATGTGGCCACATTTTCTTAATGAGGTCATAGCTGAAGTTGCAGCCCTGCTGATAACCTGCAAATTCAAATAATGTGAGGCTATCGGGAGGGTTTGCAGCAATGCTGGCTGCAGATCCTGTTACTGTCAATCAAAGTCGAGCACCCAGACAGGAACAACTACAAGAGACTGTCTATAGAAGGGCAACACTCATTCTTTTCACAGTTTCCAGCACATTTTTCTGAGCTATGAAAAAATCAGTGGGATATGGCATTTGGACTCAAACTCATTACAATCCTGTCATTATGAGCCAAGTATTTTATTTCTTATAAGACATTTGTAGTGCTGGATTTGATGACCCATGGTCCACTTGGACGTCAAGGTTTTGACAGATTTCTTCTGGTTAAACACCTTCTTGCAGCAGGCAGAACATACTGCAGGTGGAGTACTTATCCAGAAATATAAGCAGAAAGCTACACCAACTTATTTTTGTCTAATCCAAATTGGAAATTTGGTTTTGTGCTTTCTTTTTAACATTTTTTTGTCTTGGTGTTTGCTGCTATGTTTTACTGAAACTTACAAAATTCACTTCAATAAAACGACAACTAAACAAGACTCTTCATTCCGGTTTGACCAAACATCTAGGGATAATTTTATCAGTCATTTGAGCATGTATAACATTTACTCTCCCAAGTAGGCACTAGGAGCACGTAGGACAAACATTTTTGTTTTGTTTAATTTACTGCATCAGTTGTGGTATTTTTCACGTTTGAGAGGTTTTATAATTCTTTTTTTTTTTCATTTTGTGAAGCAGTGTTGTCAATAGTGCACAGTATTGCACAACAGTGCACCCTATAATAGAGACATTTAAATACCTCCATGGTATAAATACACAAGAGGCGGCCCTCTTCCAGCTAAAAGGAAGCTCTTGAATGGCAGGTCATAGGATGAAGGTGAAATAGGATAGACTCAGGAGTAATCTGAAGAAATATTTCTTTATGGAAAGGGCAGTGAATGCATTGAACAGCCTCCAGGTAAAGTTAGTGGAGACGAGAACTGTACCTGAATTTAAGAAAACATGGGACAAATAGAGAGGATCTCTGAGAGAGAGGGAGGGATTGTAGAATGTAATAGTTCTCATGGGTGGCCAGCATGGATAGGATGTATCGTTTTTATTTGTGCTTCTTTTCTGTTTCTATATCTCTGTTGCTCAAATAATATGCTCGGTAGCACATTAGTGAACTCTATTGCTCAATAGCGCCTATTACTGAGCAATAATGAGCAGCAGCGCCATGGCATTTACAGTAGGGGATTCAGTAGCTGTGCCAAACAACAAGAGATGCTCAGTGGCCCCCACACAACACTTCCCACTCCAATAAAAAACAAGCAAGAGGGGCTCAGTGGCTCCTACACATCTCCCACACCAAGAACAACATAAGGGGGACTCGGCAGCCCCAACACCATACTTCCCTCTCCAACAACAAAAACAAAATGAATCCCTTCCTAATTTTCTTTCTCCCTGCACACTGTACCCAAAAGCTACCTCTTTTCTCACCCCTTGTGCTTCCGCCTACTCTCCTCTCCCATCCCTTCACTCCACATTCTCCTCGCCCTTCTCCTGCTGTCCCTTTACCCCCTTTCAACTCCCTACTACCTGATCAGCCCTTCCTGCTGCCATACCCTCTGACCCCACCCCATTCCACTCTTCCACATCCCTTCACCCTTCCCTTCTTGTGCCTTGGCCTTCCCTCACTCTGCCCACTATCCCTTCCACCTCTCTCGTTTTCTCCTCCTTTTACCTCCACTCTCTCTTTCCATCTTACTCCCACCCCATCCACTGCTCTCTTTCCCTCTTGCCACTCCACACTTTCCCCTCTGAATCCTCAATCCCTTCCTGCCCCACCATCTCATCTCTACCACCTTTCCCCCATTCCTTCTCTCTCATCATTCTAAGATGTAACACCACCCCACACTTACCTCTTTGTGCCCCACTGTCCCCACCCCTTCTCTCTTTCCATTCTTACTCCCTAAATCCCCCTATCTCTGCCTCATACCTGACCAGGCCAAAAAAAAGGCACTAGAATGAATAACAGGTATCTTTTTCTCCTAAGTCGGTGATGGTGATGATGACCCAACTTCTGTTTTCCTTCCTTCAATGACTCTGGCTCAGCAGCATAGACACAAACTAGGGTTGCCAACTGGCTCCAGATGCGCCCGACAGGCTTGATCCAGTCCTGGGTTTACCCCATTGCATGCAGGGATATGTAGTCTTGTTTTTCTTAAGAGTGCAATGGAGAAATCAGAACTACATGTCCCTGCATGCAGTGGGGTACACCCAGGACTGGATCAAGCCTGTCGGGCGCATCTGGAGCCAGTTGGCAACCCTAACACAAACACATGGTGCATGTAGGGTTGCCGATAGGCAGGGTCAGCACTGGCAGTCACAGAAGTTCTTCAGGAAAGGAGCAGCAGAACCTCAGGGTTCCAGGTTAGATCCAAGTCAGATGATGTTGTTTGGGGTTAAGCAGGAAAGATGCACGGCAGCTGAGAGGCCCTGGCTTGGCTTCTTAATCAGAGCTTGAAGAGAGCACAATCTGAAAAGATATGAAACAGCTCCCCTAGCAGGGGTAGGCAATTCCGGTCCTGGAGGGCCTCAGACCAGTCAGGTTTTCATGACGTCCCTAATGAATATTCATGAGATCTATTTGCATCTACTGCCTTCCATTGTATGGAAATAGGTTCATGAATATTCATTAGGGACATCATGAAAACCTGACTGGTCTGCAGCCCTCCAGGACCGGAATTGCCCACCCCTGCCCTAGGGTTGCCAACTGGCTCCAGATGCGCCAGACAGGTTTGATCCAGTCCTGGGTTTACCCCATTGCATGCAGGGACATGTAGTTCTGATTTCTCCATTGCACTCTATAAGAAAAACAAAACTACATGTCCCTGCATGCAACGGGGTAAACCCAGGACTGGATCAAGCCTGTTGAGTGCATCTGGAGCCAGTTGGCAACCCTAGCTCCCCCTAGTCTGCACTGTGGGCAAGCAGAGAAGATACAGCCGAGGTTTGCCTGCAGGTCAGTGGAAGTTGTTTTTGCGCCTTTGATGATGCCTGCTCTCTTCAACATAAGACATCTCAGGCTGCCAATGCAAATGTTTACTCCTGGAGGAATTCTCTGTAAAACACTTTAAAATTCTGTACGCACATTTTTAAAATTCTATCCAATTTTTAAAAATTCAGGAAAATTCTACATTCTTAATTTGTAACCGTACTGCATAGAATTCCCTCATCATAAAGGCCTGCTTCTGTCACGGTCCAGGCTTCACAGTGATCAGCTTTCGCTCAGCTCTGGTTCATCTCTCCCTCTCCCTCCCCCTACATCCATGCAGCGGCTTCACCAAGGCCAGCGCTAGTCAATAGGTGAACAAGGCGGTTGCCTAGAGCACCAGCATTTCCGGGGCAGCCCATTGCCACCGCTGCCGCCCCTCTTCGGGACCTGTAGTGATGGCAATGGCTTTAAAACAGCACCACAGCACTTACCAAAAGCCTCCAGCACTGTCTGCTGTCTGTGATTCCACCCCTCCGATGCAGACTTCCTTTTGCATTGGACCAGCATCAGAGGGGGCAGAAGCCGTGCTGCCATTTTAAACTTATTGCTGCCGCTGCAGGCCCTGGAGTGGGGTGGCAGGGTGGCAATGGGGGCAGACGCAGGGGGCACCAGGAATGAGGTTCACCTAGAGTACCTCAGATTCTTGCACCAGCCCTGGGCTTCACTCTCTAACTAGCTTAAAACCTTCTCTAGGCTTCAGGGACGGCCCCAAAGGTTGGTACACTAGGAAAGCCTTATGTCTTATGCCCCTTCCTTGGATATCAGAATTTATTGTTTAGCTTTGAATGCCTTGCTCTTTGCTCTACCCACAGAAGCTCTCATCCTAGGCAACCACCTCATTTGCCTAATGGTTCCTCCGGCCCTCCTAGGCATGACCTCCCTTCCTCTCTCCTGCCCCCTGGCAGCTTCATTCCCCAGTTTTCTTTGCCCCTTCTCTGGGATGGATGCCCCAGCCTTCTTTCTGTCTCTATTCCCCAGCAAGACCACCAGTCCTCTCTCCATTCCCCTTTCTCAAATCCCTCCCCTTGGTAGCCACATACCCATAGTTTTCTCTCAACCCTCCCCACCAGCACATATTCCACCATAACTCTCTCATCCCCTTCCCCCCATTGCACACCCACCATAGCTCTGTCTCAAAAACCTTACCAGCGAGTATTCCCTCCACCATGGATGATGCACACAGGCATGCTGTCTGCCCTTGGTCCCAATCTATTAGAGGCCCCACACCCTGATAAATAAACCTGCCTCTCTCTCCAGCTGCAGCTCCAGCTGCTGCTGCCTGCGGCTCACCAGCCTTCCAGCAGCAATAGAAGAACCCCTAAACATGCCGCAGGACCTCTGAGACCCATGCATGCTGCCTGTCATGTCCCCTTTGATGCATACTTTCCGCATCAGAGAGAGGGTGACCAGCAGGGCCTTAGGCGCGCGTTCCTCACACAGGCCAGTGCCACTACTGTTATAGGAGTCAGACGAGGTTGGAAGTCAGGAAACGGGACAGCGGTGAACATTTTCCGTGGCAGCATGCTGATCTGTGAGTTAATACTTACTTAAACATGGCAAACTTTATTTTCCTTCAATGTTCTCACTATAGGGCTTCTATTGAACATTCATTTTTCTATCCACTACCCGGGCACCAGATAGATTAACTATGCAGGTATTAACCTGATATGAGCTCAAGCATTGTTCAAGTTTGTTAAAAAAAATTATCATTTTCTTTTGCTTTTATTGAATGAGGCACAATTTATAGGGTTTCATCTGTTCAACTGGTATTACCAATTCCCAGTGTTATTCTTTATTTAAAGTTTATTATAAATACCTCTTTCCCCAAAGCAAAGGGCAGAAGGGAGCCCATGCATGAACAAGAAAGGACAACAAGTAGTCAAATACACAAATATATTTTCCATTTGGTTTTTTAAATCCTTGGGGCCAGTCTCAGTTCAATCAGCTGTTTGTTTACATATTTTTGGTTCTCTCTCCTATAGGATAATAGCCTCAGAATTTCTAAGTTTTGCTTATCTATGATGCCTGGATAGGACAGAGCAGAAGACTCTGGGATCAAGTGGTATGGAGGAGAGAGAGTGTTGGGATTCAGGGGAAAATCATGGGACAGTGTATGGAATGAACAGGGACTCAAATTGGGTGGAGGTGGGGTGTTGGGAATAGGGGATATTGGGAGCAAGTAGGAGGGAAAGTGAATGGCCCCAGAAGAGGGGAAATGGTGGGAAAGAAAGAGAGAGAGCAGTCTGTGATGAAAGAGTGATATCTTGGGGATTGTGTTCTGGGGGAGTGAGTGAGATTGAGAGTAGGGAAGCCACAAGAGGATGGAAGGAGAGAGTAGGGATTTGGAATGGGTTTGGGAAGGCAGGGCAAGTGAGCATGAACTGGGAGATTGAGCTGGAGAATAAGAACTTGATGGAGGGAGCAGGGGCTGTGAGGTTGAATGAGAGGGATTTGCTGGTTGGGGACAGCAGAGCAAAGGTTCACATTGACGGGAGCAGAGACTGCACTCTTGGGTTGAGAGGGAAAGGCCAAGAAGAGGAAGATGGCAAAAGTGGGACCAATGAGATTAAAGAAATAAATTATCCAAAGGAAGAAATAAAGCTTTTTTTATTTTAATTTAATGACTGAGGAAATAGTGGTTATTGCTGTTTTGAGCCTTGTGAGTTTGTACTGTTATGGTATGGCAAGTTTGCTACATAGGTTCTGAATGTCTTTTTTTGCAGGGTGCTATTACTTCACAGTCTGCCTGATAATGGAAACAGTTTGTGTTGCTTTTGCTGAGAAGACACCAGAATCTGAACATATTTTGGCACAGTGAAGTGTATGTGGAAATAGAAGCATAGAAAAATGATGGCAGATACAGGCCATACGACCTATCCAGTTTACCCTTGCATACCAAGTACGAAGCTTTAGACGCCATTTGTTCCTCTTAGCGATTCTCTGTATCTGTCCCATATCTTCTTGCAGGACTGTACCAAGCTAGAAATGAACCCTGTGTGACTAATGAATCTGGCACACACACACACACACCCCCCCTTGATTCAGCCACATTCAATAACTCCCCTTTTTGAACTTCTTGGAAGCCCAGTGATGATATCAGCGCCTACTTCTATGCTTGAGTCCTGTGCGGCCACACTGCTCACATAGCCTTTGGTATGTCCCGACCTTCTTGAATTCAGACAGGGTCCTCTTGGAGGCTATTCCACACATCTACTACTCCTTCTGTAAAGAAATATTTCCTCGGATTACTTCTGGATCAAACCCCTTTCACCTTCATTCTATGTCCTGGTTCTGCTGAGCATCTGTAACTGGGGAGATTTCTGTGGATTCAGAGTATTTTTACAGAACTGGAGGTGCTGAGCTCACAATGAGATTCTGTCCCATCCTTTTTCATTTGCATATAAGAGAGTTGATTGCAGGGGTCATCTGCAGGGTGTTGGTAGGGTAGGGTTGCCAACTGACCAGTTTTCAGCTGACCTGGCCAGTTTTTATATAGCCAGGCCAGCTGCTGATAGAGCATTAAAACTGTCAATTGGAAAGCCAGGTTTTTTGTACTTACCTCCACTGCCGTTGCCTAGCTCTCTTCCCCTGCCAGTGCCAGGACCTGCGACAGCGGCAATACAACAGCAAAAACAGCGGAGCCTGCAAGTTAGTTCAGGCACTTCACTCAGGGCTCTGCTGGTCCCGCCCCTTCCGACAAAAACTTCCTGTTTCTAAGCTGAGAAACCGCCTGAACTAACTTGAAGACTCTGCTGTTTTTGCTGTTGCATTGCTGCTGCCACAGATTTGGCAGCGGTGGCAGAGGTAGGCACTGGCAGTGGGAAGGGAGCTAAGCAAGTGCTGCAAGGCCTGACAGTAGAGCCGCAGAGGTGGGCACCTAGGGGGAAGGAAGCTAGACAGTTGTTTGATGGGGAGAAGAAGGAGACGGTGGATATGGGAACTGAGACAGAGGGATGCAATTCGGTGGGGAATGTTGAACAGAGAGGAAATAGGGTAGCATAGAGGAGATATTGGACATGTGTGAAGAGAGACATAAGGGGGGATCAGATGCTGAACATAGGGAGGGAGAGAAGATGACAGGAAGACGCTGCCATGTGTAGCTGGAGGATTACGGACACAGAGAGGGAACGCTAAATCTGAGGGAGGATGGGGAATGGGATGACAAGGCAGATGCTGGATGCAGTGGGGGAAAGGGACACCAAGGGGAGTTGTTGGACATAGGAGGGGGATAGGGACACATAGGCAGAGGTGGAGTAGGAATATAGAGGAGAGATGCTGGGCATAGGAGGGGGGATAAGGCACAGAGGGGAGTATGGGAATAAATAGGAAGACAGCTGGGAAATAACCACAGAGATGAAGAGGAGACATTGAAAGAGGAGAGAAGGGCGAGAGAAGACGCTAGAAGGAGAGGGAGAGACGGAGAAAGAGAGGTGATGCTATGGAGGTGGTGAGGAGACTGGGGAATAAGGGGAGGGTCAGGGTGAGAGAGAGAGAAGGACAGTTGTATGTACATGCAGTAGAAAGGAGTGAAATCTGAGTGGACAGAGAGACAGAAAAATAAATGGAAGAAAGCGGAAAGGAAAAGATCACTGTCAGAGATGGATATAGAGGAGGAGATTTAAGAAGGTGGGCAAATGGAATGGAGACCTGGAGAGAAAGTTAAGAGAAGACAAAGGAAATCAAAATCCAGAGACTGGGGTCAACCTGATTAGAAAAATAAAATGGCCAAACAACAAAGGTAGAAAATAAATGTATTTTTCATTATGTGATTGTAATATGTCAGTTTTGGGAATTTATATCATTTTTTATGGTAATATTTGGCACTGCACTGAGGAGATTCATTGCAGTTTATATTTCTCTGGTGCTGCACTGCATGCGGAGTCTGGCTTCTTGGAATTTCAGTTTAATTTTTGTCTACATATTTCTATTGTCAGTTTGTGGTAATTTGTTCTGTACTTGGTGAGGAAAGAGACACCAGTACTTTCAAGTACCACAACACCAAACAAAAAGCGAGTAGCAAAGCACAAGCTTTTCCATTGCCCCCCACCTTATATTTATATGCAAATGTTGTACTTACTTACATAAGGAATATGGGCCCCATATTGAGATAGGCAGACTATACGCTGTGGCAGCACATAGCCTGCCCGCCAACCCCCTTAACCCGGATTTTCACTTCTACGCCGGCGGAAGGGAAAATCCGGGTTAGCCTGGATGCCCCAGCAGCCACTGAGGTTACACGGGTAGCAGTGATTCAATGCTACCCGCATAGCCTCTGCGTCGTAAAGATAGGCAAGGAAAAACCTCCTAACTTTAAGATGCAGAGAGCTAAGCAGGCTGCATCAAAAATCGCACCTACCCACGTAGTCCCTTCTTCCACCCCGGAACGCCCCTAACATGACCCGATGCTATGCAGATAGCATCTGGGCGCATTAGGGACTTAGCTGGGATTTTTGAAGGGCACTACCCGAACGTTACCCATGTAAAGGCCTTTAAATATTGGGCCCTATGTTCTCATAATCTCTATCTGTTTATTTTAGTGTTTTAGTATTATGTTTAATGCTTGTTATGATCTTTGATTGTACGATAAGGTGGTATACAAATCTGTCTAAATAAATAAATAAATAAAATAAATGATCTTATTTTTACATCTATTAATATTTTGTAAAAAATCTGATGAGAATTTACGTTTTTATTTTCAGCAGACCATTGCCCCTGAGGAAGGCCATTCCGAAACACAGCCGTGTCGGGCTTGATTCTATTGTTGGTTGGTTGCCTTGGTATTGACCTAGTTTCTAATAAAGCTTGTGTTTTGCTACTTGCTTTTTGTTTGGTGAAGGTCTATCCATGTTTAGAATGTGTGACTAAGGCCAGGTATTCTGTTAACAGTGAGTGTCTGTGTAGGGATCTGTAATAATAAACCTTGTTTAATTTTCCAAATAGGGGTACTGATATGTTTACAGTGTTGCCTTTTTCTAGGTAGGCCCTCATTGGTGGTGTTATGGAATGGCAAATTTGTCCTATCCAGACTGACCTTTGTAGGGTTTTGTCTTACTTATAATAAGCCTGATACTGGAGAAGGTTTATATTGTTGTTACTGTCAGACTGTTTTGTTTATATGGTGAGTTCTACAGGGAAATGTCCTAGTTCTGTTTTGGATGAAGGGAATGAAAAAATACAAGCTAAAAGGAAACCATAGGAGGCTAAATATCATCATTATGTGGTGCTCCTTTCATCCTGCTGATCTTTCCAAATTTATGCCGCAAATGCGCTGTGAGAGAAACCTGGCTTTCAATCTCACTCATTGGAGCGGTAAATCTCACTTTTTGGAATGGGCCACCCATGGTATTTCTATGTGAGTGAGTGACCTCTGGGGTCCTAGGGGGCAGGAAGGCACACACAAATGGAACCGGCTGCACTTGGTGGCTCACATTACGGACAGCCATCATCGCCTGTCTTAATGTGGCAGCAGACACATGTGCAGGGGGCTGTGTATGTGTGTATGTGTGTGTGTGTGTGTTTGTGTGTAATGGGCCATGTGGCTTCTTCCATATGCAGGCACTGCACTCAGCAAGCATCTCAGAGCAGACTCAGTCACTTGATGTTCTAGGGCTCCCTGCAACGTTTAATGTGCTGCCTTATTCCAGGTAGAGACCTTGATGTGTGAGGTTTGGAAGTTAGTGTTGATATGGTAGAGCATGTTTTTTTTGTATTACATCACAGTATGCCTGGCACTTAGAAGGTTTATGTTGCTGTTACTCAGATGATACCAAGGGGGAAATGTCCTAGCTCTGTTCGGCACTCGCTTTTGAAGGAGGTGCTGGGGAGGGGATCTGTGCATACAGAATATATGTTTGGATTTAATACAGTATGGGGGAGAATGTATGTGTTGGAGGAGTGAGGAAAGGACTGTGATTCAGTTGGGGTTGATAGTGCAACCTCTTGTACTCCCCACCTTCCCCCACCCCAATATGGCCAGCAGGTGCGGAAACTTGCACTGCTGCTGTCACTGCATTTGTTTTGGAGGGTGGGGCAAGAGGTGGAGCTGGGGGTGGGGCAAGGGGCGGAGTACCAGCACTACATGTGCTGGATTTTTCTCTTTCAGAAAACTGGCAGGGATAGTGGAATAGGGATAGTCTTTGAGATTTGTAGTTTTGTGTTCTTGATGCTGCCAGTCCGAAATTTAAAATATTTTGTCAGTTCAGTCTCAAGGAAATCTTGAATTTAAAGGAAATATTTCAGTTTAATTTTGTTTTGGCTTGATAGCTTCGATGGTGCTAATATCTAAGCTTTTCCAGCTCTGACACAGTCTAATCCAGCCTGCGCACAATGATCTTGAATACATAACTGCTAGAATTATTTTTTCACATTTTATATCTGCCTTCCTCATTATTAATTTGGTCATAGTACTGACCAAATAAATCCACTATGCAAACATTTATGCAAGTGAAACCTTGTGGTTATGCAAATATTTATGCAAATCAGGCCCTGCAATGAGTTTTCACAAATGGAACCACATGACCCTTGGGCAGCCCCTGGATGCACACTCAGCTCTCTCCCCACATCACACACAGCTCCCTCCTCCCAGGGATCCTTGGCGCACCCCAGGTTTTGTCTTCCTTCTTTTCTCCTCGATCCCCGTCTCTCCAGCTCTGATTAGCAAAAACAGGGCAGGAGCAAAGTGTGTGCATGTCACATCCCATCTTCCTCCTCTGTGGCCAACACCTACTGCAGAATTTGAACCAGCAGAGCTCTACGGTGTCCCATACAGTTCAAATTCAGCAGCCAATGTTGCGCTGCAGAGGAGGAGGATACAGCTTAACCTGCAGCCACTCGGCTCCTCCTCTGCTTGTGCTAATCACTACCAGAGTGGGGTGTGGACAGGGCCGGCCCATCCATTGAGCAAGAATGTTTTTTGCACAGGGCCCCGCGTTTCAGGGGGCCCCGCGCAAAGAACATTCTGCTTTTTTTTTTTTTAAATTACATTTTAAAAAAAAACCTGTCTCTGGCTGCTGCCGCTGCCGCGTCCGTCGCAGCAGCGGCAGAATGGAGTGTCCCGCGGGGCCCCCTCTCCTCGTTGAGCCCTCTGCAAGGGCTTTCAGATTCGCGAAGGGAGAGTGCTCCCTCGCGTCTAAAGGGGCAGATGGGAAATTTCCCATTAGCCCCTGCGGGCTTTACAGAGACGCGAGGGAGCACTCTCCCTTCGCGAATCTGAAAGCCCTTGCAGAGGGCTCAACGAGGAGAGGGGGCCCCGCGGGACACTCCATTCTGCCGCTGCTGCGACGGACGCGGCAGCGGCAGCAGCTAGAGCCAGATTTGTTTGTTTTTTTAATTTGCCGGAAGGGAAGGGGGGGGGTTGACTGGTAATGGGCTGGGGGGCTGATGGAGGCTGTCTGGAAATGGGGAGATCGCGGGTTAGCACAGGAAAACTGCTGGTGGGGGGTTAGGACTGGAAATGGGCTGGGTGGGGGGGGGTTAGGACTGGAAAGGGGCGGGGGGGGTTGGGACTGCTAATGGGCTGGGGCTGATGGAGGCTGACTGGAAATGGGCGGGGGGGGGTTAGGACTGGAAATGGGCTAGGGGGGGTTAAGACTGGTAATGGGCTGGGGGTTGATGGAGGCTGACTGGAAATGGGGTGATGGGGGGTTAGGACTGGAAATGGGCTGGGGGGGGTGGTTAAGACTGGTAATGGGCTGTGGGCTGATGGGGGCTGTCTGGAAATAGGGTGATGGGGGGTTAGGATTGCTAATGGGCTATGGGGGGGTTAGGACTGCTAATGGGCTATGGGGGCGCTAGGACAGGAAATGGGCTGATGGGGAGGGGTTAGGACTTGAGGTGGGCTGATGTGGTTAGGACTGGTAATGGGCTGTGGGCTGATGGGGGGGTTAGGACTGGCAATGGGCTATGGGGGGCTGACTGGAAATGGGCTGATGGGGTTAAGACTGGAAGTGGGCTGATGGGGGGGTTAGGACTGGTAATGGGTTATAGGGGGGGCTTAAACTGAAAATGGGTTGATGGGGGGCTAGGACTGGTAATGGGTTGGGGGATTGCTATGACTGGAAATGGACTGAGTGGACGGGGAGGCTTGAACTGCAAATAGCTGATGGGGAGGGAGCTTGGAATGGAAATGGGCTGTGAGGGAAGGGAGCTAGGACTGAAAATGGGCTGATGGAGCAGCTAGGATAGGACTGGAAATGGGCTGTTGGGGGGGAGCTAAGATTGGAAATGGGCTGTGGTGGGGGCTTGAATTGAAATGGACTCATGGAGGGGCTAGAACTGGAAGTAGGCTCATGGGGGGGCTTGGACTGGACTTGGGCTGAGTGGAGGGGAGCTAGGATTTGACATGGGCTGATGGTGGGGCTAGGAAATGACTAGAACTGGGCTGATGGGGGGCTAGGATTGGAAATGAGCTGATGAAGGGACTCAGACTGAAAATGGATGGGGGAGCTAGGACTGGAAATGGGTTGATGGGGGGCTAGGACTGGAAATGGGCTGATGCAGGGACTAGAAGGGAATGGATGCTGGGTGAGACTGGAACTAGAAGGGAGCTGATGTTGGGGGAGGATTAGAATGGGATGGGGCTGGGAGAGTAAAATGGAGAGGGGAAAAATATTTTGTGTGGGAGGGATGAAAAATCTACAATTGGCCGGGTATTGGGAGAGTAAGTGGGGATTGAGGATGGAGGGGTAAAATTTGTGTGGATGAAATAAGAATGAGGAAAGAGCAAAAGGAGAAAGATTAGTATGTTAAAGCAGATGTAGAGAGAGAGGATGGAAAGAAAACTAGAAGAGAGAAGAAAGGACAAATGGACAGCAGACGATGGAGAGTTAGCAGAAAACATGAAGAAACCAGAAGAAAGTGGCTGGAGCAATTGCAACTGAAAAAAAATGCACAAAAGGTAGAAAGATATCTCTTTATTTTGAATTTATTAACTGGAATATGAAAGCTCTGGGAAATGTGCATCATTAACGTCTGCGCTTTGTTTGGTACAAGAGGAAATTGATTTATAGTTTTATTTCTACAGTGTTGTTGTACATTCCAAGTTTGGCTTTTGGGGTTCCCAGTTTAATTATTGCCTTCCTGTTTCTAAATTGCGATTCCTTGTTTGGTGATGGTCTATGTTCTGCATGTGTAACTGAGCTGAGGTATTCTGTTTATGTAATTCCTATTTGACATTGCCACTTGTTCTCTTTCCCCAGTATTCTCTGAAATGTACTGGTTTAATATTTGCAGTGTTTCCTTTTGATAGGTAGGGTCTGGTGCTTTGTGAGTCCTGGTAATGCTGTCAGGATACAGCGGGTTTGCTATGGGTTCTAAATGGGCAGCGTTTGTAGTAGTTCCTAATGTGCCTGGCGGTTGGCACTGGATTATAGTAATGTAGAAATCTTTTAGTCTTTCTTTATCCATACACTCATTAAGAGACATGTTTACTAAAAGTTAGTGAATGGTAACATTATGCAAATATTTATGCAAATAAGACCACTTATGCAAATGAGGCCCCGCACCGAGTCTCCGCACATGGCCCCGCACCCCCCTTGGGCCGCCCCTGGGTGTGGAAGAGGAGAAAGAGAGCAAATCATCAGGGAGTGTCATGGAGGAGGGGAAAGGACTAGAGGAAAGAAGGAAGGCAAATTGGGGGGGATGCCACAGAGAGGTGTGGGGGACACCAGGGGTGATGGTATGCTAATGGGGGAGAGCAACAGTATGAGTCGTCATCGATTCTTAGTTTCTGTGGCGAATTCTGCACAACAAAAATTTTAAAAAGGCAGATGACATTATCACAACGCTGGGGATTCACTGAATCCTTTGAAGGCCCTGGCTGCATGCCACTGGTGTGTGCTGTTGTGCTATAGGGCACATTATTGATGACATGGAATAAATCCAAAATTTCAGCGTTTCTTTTCTGTCATTTCAGGTTAAAAATGGTATGAAGCAACATGGGAAATGTAGTTATTTTCCATTCTGCTTCCAATGAATGTACATCCAGCACCTACACTTATGCACTATAAACATTCCTTGAGGCAAAGAATAGACAACGGGGGAGGGGGGGCAGGATTGGCACTTATGCATGTATTTTATAAAATATATGCATATGCACCAATTCCTGCCAACGCATAGATGCACAAAGCTACAGCCGCCTTGAACCAGGTGCAACTTTGGGAGCTCTTGGGAGGCGGTTTTATAAAGGTGTGTAGTGGCATACGTTACCTTTACAAAATACGCACAACATATGCATCTATCAGCCTTCTCTACCTAGGTGCCCACTTAAAATTGCACCCTCTGTAATATCAGGAAAATAGGTTTACCACATTTCTAACTATTGTTCTGTTTTCACCTAATGCTGTTGGACTCCAGAAAGGTATGGTAAGGTAAGGTTACCAGATGTCCCCAACTTTCGAGATTTGTCCGTGATTTCAGAGCTGAGTCCCCGACTGCCACCTGTTTGGCAGCCTCCTGTCCCTGATTCAGCAATAGGAACAGAAGGAATAGAAAAAACAACATCCATTATGGTTATATTTTGCACCATATGGGGTCACGCATCACTGTTTCCATTTCTCTGTCCATCTATCTGACTGGAAGTGATATTGTTGCCATCATGGGATGGACTGGGGAGGAAGGGGTAAGGTAATGATGCTTTTTGCCTCCTTCACATCTTGTTGCTCAAACCTGGAACTAAGGTGCCCCCCTATACTTTGGATAAGTGCTGCAAAAATCTGGCAACCTTATGTACAGGTTTGCCATTTCTTCATTGGCTAAAGCTCTGTAGGATAGATGCTTGCCTGCGTCTCTAAAGGGATGGATCTGTTAGGAAACATTTGATTGGCATCCGATCCCCCATAGTGTCTATATACTGGGATAGTATGACATATGTAAAGGTAGGAGGGAATGCAGGAAAAAAAATTTAGTTACTTTTATTTTTGTTTTCCACATATTTTTCCCAATTTTCAGGTGTTTTTTGTTTAGTTCCACACATTTGTTTTAATAGGGAATTTTTAGTGATGTTGATTTAATGAGCACTAATCGACTTAGGGAGCCTTAATTCCTCAGCTAGTGTACGTTAAATCAATTGAATGTGCACTTAATTTTTTAAGGCACACTGATAATCCAAATGCACACTGATAAAAGCACACCTCTATTCAAAGGGAATAAGTCCTACATATGATGTTATGAAGAGATAACTAACCCCTGGTAAAGGAAGGGTAAAGAATCTCCTTTTCTGTTTCCACCCTATTGAGAGGCAGCCAGGGCTCAGAGTGTGTAAGGCTTTCAGTAAGGGGTTACTAGGTCAGGGAGTGCCTGGGACAGGAGCGTGAATCCTATGAGATTTGTCTTCTACATGTATGCAGTGCTATTGATACATATAAACACCCAAGTGATGGGGCTCTTCTGTAAATGTGTCCACTTCTAAAATGGCACCAACTAGATGTGCTTCTTTGGTGACGCTAAACATATTTTATAAAAGATTCCATGTTCACCGTATGTATGAGTATAAAATACTCATGTACCTTTAAGCACACAGGTCTATCTAAACATCCATTTTCCTACCTATTTAATCTATACAAAGTTATCCGCCACGCCTTTATGAGATGGACTGCTCTTTGAAGATGTGGGTCTTCAAGCAGTTGTTTATGCTGTGCCAAAACTGTAGAATTTAGCATCTCAAACTTGTTGGCTTTACGAAGATATCATAAAGAGCTGCCTTTCCAAAATGCTATCAGAACTAGAGACTTTCTATGCCCCCTTTTGCTAATTAGACGAGCTCAGTGCTCAGAACTGTGCATTTGCAGGCTTCCTTTCCGAATACATCCTGCAGGCATGCTGTATAGGTTTCTGCATTTAAGACTGGATTCTTACAAAGTAACCTGAGCTCCTCTTGGAAATACCTCTTGCTAACACTAGTGATCATCTTGTTGCTGTTTTCTTCTTACCCAAGTGTGCAGCACAATTTAACCAAACACTGTCCAAGTGGGCAGAGTGTATATGTCCAGCTAGCATAACCATAAAGATATTCTCTACATAACAGACCATCATAGGGATATTTTTGACTATTAGCCCAAATACCAGTCTCTGAGCTTGCTGTCCTAGCATCAGTATGTGGGTTTTTTTCAGTTTTTGGACTGCCACCGAGACTGGCTCCCCTACCCTGCTGAGAGTAGTAGAGCTGTCATAAAGGTCATGGGGGTCACCTTCCTGTTGCTGAATGTCTTTATCCTGAAACTAATATCGCTTTTACAGTTTTAAAATGGGAGGAACTTATCACCAGTTCAGTGATGGCAATTCTTCAGAGACCACGCTGACAACATGTTGAGAACAAGAAGAATGCAAGAGTGGGGCTAGGCCTGGATTTCGGAATGGACATCATAGGCAGCTACCTAGGGCACTAGCTTTTGATGATACCAAATACCCAGGCCGAAGATGAGCCCGCTCTTGCTTACTTTAGGGCCAGGTGCATGTCCTGATTTAGAGGGGCGCCACTGTGGTACCATGGCCTTTCTTGGTTCCTCTTCTGGCTCTCCAGTCTTTGGGGTCTTTGACTATCTTCCCTCCTCCCACTCTCTGAGATCTACTGTCCAGTCTTGGCTATGGGCAACAAAATCTTAAATCCAGCCCTGAGTGTGACAGTTCACATTTTATTGTTTTAGTCTCATCTGTTATCAGCTCAGGATGAAGTGTTCCTTTTTATCTTGCGCCAAAGGGGGCCATTTTCATTATTGAGTACAGGCATGAGAATTAAAGGAGTAATTTCAAAAACTGCACACATGTGTGAGAAGTAGCTGCATGCTTTTCTTGGGGTGGCCTTTACTGACTATTCAAAGCACAAGTATGTGCATATTTCTTCTTTGAAAATTATATAACAAAGTTTGTTTATTAAAACTTTATATACCACTTTTAAATATAAATGCAAGGCGGTTTACAATAGGTAAAATAAAAAATTAATATATCGAAAGGAACTCCGTACAATTTGACAGGATAGGAGAGAAGAATGGAACTGAGAGACTTCTAAGAAAGGATAAGAGGTAAAGTGAAATACCAGGGGAAAATGTTACCTGGACCCTCGGTCAACCTAGGCCCTGAAGGCCCATTGAAACAGGTGGGATTTGAGTTGTGATTTAAAAGTTGAGTATGAGGGTTCTAGGGGCAAAGAGTTCCAGAGGATGGGAATGCAAAGAAAGAATGCTGAACGATGGGTAGAGTCAAGCTGGCTTCGGAAGGAGGAGGTATATGAAGTCTCATAAGGTGAGAGTGGAGGAGTAGCCTAGTGGTTAGAGCACTGGCTTGCTAGTGCCTGGGGAGGGGTGTAGAAGGTAAGGAAAATAGAAAGATAGGAGGGGCACCTACTTACACCTGCTCTTTGGCATGCATGCATTTCCAAAATTAATTTACACGCCCTTGGCATTTGCACCGATTGTTGATTTCATTATGTATATACTTTTGAGCCTTGCCTAATGATTAGAGCAGCAGGTTGAAAATCAGGGAAGCCAGATTTCCAATGCCACTGATGCTTCTTGTGATCTTGAAAAATTAATTAACCCTTCATTGCCTCAGGTCCAAACTTAGATGTTAAGCCTTCTGGAGCTTGACAGGCGCAACTATTAGGCAAGATTAGGCAATCACCCAAGATGGCCACTTCTGAGGGACAACAAACAGCAGCAGCAGTCAAAGCAAAATAGTATATCCTGAGAGTCAGGCAAACTCAAAAGAACCATCAACGCATTATTTTACCTGCAGGGAGAGTTGGCGCACACATACATGCAAAGCTAAATTTAATATCTAAAAGTATGATGCCCAATAATATATTTTTCCAGATTGTTGTAGGAGCAGTGGTGTTGGGATGAGTTAAATTATCAAAATCTTGGGAGGGAGATCCAAGACTGAAGATTTGCCAAGGATGCCCATGCCCCATTATCCTTGCGCCAGCCTTGCTCTGGAAACAAGAAAATACCTATTGTACCTGAATGTAGCCACCTTGATCTATTATTGAAAAGGCGTGACGTAAATCCAAATCCTTACTCCTTCCCTTCCCTCTTAACATTTTCAAAAGTATGCACCTACAGTAATGCAAATGCCTCTTCAAGCCTATTTCCATGGGTAAAGCGCTATTTACGCACAGAAATGCTTTGGAAAATTATTCCCTATGATTGTTTGGTTCAAATTTAGGAACTTAAAAAATGGAGTTCTAGAGTAGTATTCTCATCTTTGACCTTGAGGTACAGCCAGCCACAGTCTAGTTTAGGGGGTCCTTGGGGAAGGGGGTATGTCATCTGGCAGTTCCAAGGGCTATAGGAATGAAGGTGGAGACCTCTCCTTACCTTGTTTTGGTCGGTCCTGAGAGCAGTGGACTGGCTTCAGGGAATTACTTTCTTGCACGCTTTATATGGACTGCTATTGTCACTCCTCAATTTTGCGGTTTCCACTGAGAAGAGTCCATTGTCTACTCCAGTAAAAAAAATTTCAATACAATTTATAGACACAGAAAAATCAAAATTCACAGAAAACATACAAATGGCACTGGATATTTAAATTTCATCCTCTTTGTTCTCTCCTCCTAAGTGCTCTTCTTCTCTTCCTTCAACTCTGAGATCCTCTGTCAGGACTCCTTTAATTCACCAACACTTCTGCGAGCAGCTCCTCCAGAACCCTGCAGACACCTCTAAGCAACACACTCCTTTCTTTTCTTTAATAGGTTCTCTGAATTTGGGAGGACTCCAACAGTAATCTCCCAGAAATGTACTCTTCTCATGACCTGTCAAAATTCCTCTGGTATGTGACAAATATTTCACTGGATGTTTGCTTTCCCAGTACCCTTCACCACTGGCCACAGGCATCCTGCTTATCATTCACAGGTTGTACATTCTCTCTTCCAGGATATCTCCTCCACAGGTTTCTAAGTTACCTGCAAATCTTTTCAGACTGTATGGGCTCTCCCCCAATGCAAGCTCCACACTGATCATGGCTCCAGCCAACTTCTCGTTGACTTATAAGAACATAAGATATGCCATTCTGGGTCAGACCAAGGTCCATCAAGCCCAGCATCCTGTTTCCAACAGTGGCCAATCTAGGTCATATGTACCTAGCAGTTTCCCCAAAAGACACAGGTTCCACAATGCTTGTATTGGGTCAAGCAATGATATCCTGGGTCCCTTCAGACAAAAGGAGGAAAAACCAGCAACCTCCTTATATTTCCTTTGATGTAAGGGTGTGCTCCCTATGGCTATGCCACCCTGAGTATGCCCAATCTTGTCTGTTCTTGGAAGCTAAGTAGCATTGAGCCTGGTTAGTATTTGGATGGAAGACCACTTTGGAATACCAGGTGCTGTAGGCTTACTCTATGGAAGAAAGGCCTGACAATCTACTTCTGGTCACATTTTACCAAAAAAAAAAAAACAGGGAAGAGCCATAACATGGGTAACTACAGTATACATAGGGTTGCCCTGTGCCAAAATTGACTCAATGGTACTCCATAACAACAAGACCATGTTATGCTCCCATAACTCAGGAGCCCTTTGCTTTCTCTTGTAAGGAAGCAAACGCAAACTTCCCTCCAAAACACTTTAATCTGTGACCTCACCAACTCCAACCCTGGCCATTCCTAGTGGGGACAGCGAGCTACAAAAATCACTCTTGCATTAAATGTTAGACATGTCTAGACAATTGGTACACCTTTTGGAGTGGAGAAGTAGTCTAGTAGGCTTTAACTAAGGGAAACCAGGGTTCAAATCCTACCAATGTTCCTTCTGACCTGTGTCAAATTATTTGGCTCTCTGTTATTTCAGGTACAAATTTGGATTATAAGCCCTCTGGGGATAGAGAAATACTTACAGTATCTAAATGGAACTTGCCTTGAGCGGCTGCTGCTGAAAAGACATGGGCTAAAACTAAACAAACAACATATATTTTCAGTTTTCAAAAGAAACTCAAATTTCATTCTAATGGGAAATTAGCTCCCAAAATAATTTCACCTTAGACATAGGGAAACTGGGGTGAGGGTTGCCCCAGAGACCCCTATAGGAACATTTGTAAATGAATGCTTGTTTCTTTAAATATTGAAAACATACAGTAACTCTGCAAAATAGGTCACAGCATCATAAAAGGATCCTGTTGGATATGGGGAGCCAAGTTCAAGATGTAAAGTGAAGTAAAAGCAAAAGACACAAGGCAAAAAGACTGAAGGAGTCTGAAAAGAAAGTTTATAAGTAAAACACCCTTTAAGCACGTGACCCTTTCCGAGGTAAGCAAAAATAGAAAGTCACAGGCAGGAAAACAAAGTATCAACAAATTGTTCAAAATCTTTTAGAGTCCAAGTTCTCCTCAATGTTCTTCCTTGCAAAAAATGCCAACTTGTGCCTTTGAGGCAATGCTGACTCCTGGCAACCCAGCAGCTCCTGGGTTTTCTTGGCAGTGTGACCAGAAGTAGATTGCCAGGCTTTTCTTCCAAGCCAATGAAGGGTTGAGTGACTTGCCCAAGACCACAAGGAATGCTAGTGGGAATCCAATCATGGTCTTTTGGTTACTAAGGAGTATGTTTACAAAATAGAGATAGCGGCTTCCATCCGATATCGGAGTCGCGGCCCCATTGATATCGGAGTCGCGGCCCCATTGTTTTCATTGGGGCTGCAGCTCCGATATCACATGGAAGCCGCTACCGCTGTTTAGTAATCATACCCCTAAGTCAATACTCTAACCTTTAGATACTCCTTCCTCTCCTTAGTTTCATATTTTTCTCCCCCTTCCGCTAATCTCCACTTGGTCCTTCCCTAATTGGGTACTTTTCTTCACACTCTTTGCCATCTAGCTGGCAATTTCTCCAAATGGGTTAGTTTTGGACATCTAAATCACCAATATCCAAAGGCTGCAACAGGTGCAAACTAATATTACAAAAATACCAATCAACTATTAAAATCTCTCAGGTTGTATGAGACCCCCACTGCAATCTCCACACTGATCATGGCTCCATCCAACTCCTCGACTTCTTCAGACAAAAGAAGAAAAAAACAAAAATTATGAATAAATAGAGTGATGACTCACCCAAATTTGTTTTTGCAATTTATAAAAAAATATATATGAAGGGAAAAAGACCTCAGTTCATCCCTTGAATCCACAATGGATCCTGCTTTGCAGAAAGTGGGCACAAATCCTCACCGGTCAGAAAAATCCCTTCTAAAGATGCTTTATTAGTATAAAAATTAATTTTTATTTAGTTATTTTCAACTAATAAAAAGCCTCATTTAATTAATACTATAATGACTAAATCTTAAGATGAGGCTTTTTATCAAGTTGAAAATAACTAAATAAAAATTAATATTTATGCCAATAAAGCATCTTTGGAAGGGTTTTTTCAGACCAATGAGGATTTGTGCCCACTTTCTGCAAAGCAGGATCCATTGTGGATTCAAGGGACAAACTGAGCTCTTTTCCCCTTCATATATATATTTTTTTTGTATAAAAACTGCAAAAACAATTTTGGGTGAAAGTTATCACCGTATTCATTCATAATTTTTCATTTTGGACGTATCATAGCTGTCATGAACCTCACTCCTAAGCCAGGTTATGTGGAGTATGATCTCCGTGCCTCAAATTTACTGCTAATGCTTGGCATAGTACTTGCATCATGACAAAGAGAGAGCTTCCTTCTGGAGTTCATAAGATGTAACACATATAAGTAACTTTTCATGGTGTGATTGCAAATACCTCTTAATCGGGCCTGAATAAGCAGATGCCATTTGCAGTCGTAGCGTCACTTTGTACGGTTTATACTGAGACGTTAAAATGTTTAAGACAATTGAGTGGCCCTCCGACTGTGAAATACAGTCTGTGATTCGTTTTTTGACACCAAGGACCGTGTCATCAGCGGACATTCATCACCAGATATGTGAGGTGTACAGCCCCAATGCGATCAATGACAGCAAAGTGCGTAAATGGGTGAGATTGTTCAAGGATGGGCGGGACAAACTGTGCTCATGATGGGTTCCCAGGCTGCTTTCCGAGGAACACCAAAAAAGGAGAATGGCTAGTGCTTTGACATTTTTGATCCGATACAATGAGGAAGGAGATGACCTTTTGGACCACATTGTCACTGGGGACGAGACATGGGTTTCTCACATGACTCCAGAGTCAAAGAGGCAGTGGATGGAATGGAGGCACATGTCATCTCTAGTCAAAGTGAAAGCCAGACAATCTCAACATGCAAGATTATGCAGATGACATATGGCTTGTGTTGCATACCCACCCTCTCGTGCCTGATCTCTCTCTTATGAATGAATGTCTATCTGCAGTAGCCTCCTGGCTGCATCATACTTTTGAATCGCCAAAAAAATGCAGCTATATGGTTATCCACCACTACAAGCCCTCCTTTTATTGCTCTGATTCTCTCTTACTCTCCCATTTCTCTGGTCCCATCCCATACTTATCTTGGGGTCATTATGGATGCTTCTCTTTCTTTCCATGATCACATTAGCGCAGTTATCAGATGTTCGTATTTCTCTCTTCGTCAAATCCATGCTATTTACTCTTTTCTATCTCCAGCATCTCTTGCCACTCTTCTTCTGAGTATAGTCAGTAACTGCTTCGACTACTGAAACGTCATTGATGCTGGCCTTCCCAAATGCGGAATTAAAAAGTTACAAATCATCCAGAATTCAGCCATCCAGATTCTTTGTCATGTTTCTAAATGTGATCACCTTACACCGCTCCTCATGAATCATCATTGGCTTCCCATCTATTTCAGAGTTCATTTTAAAATGGCCCATAAAGCACTCCACTGAGGTTCCCCTTCCTATCTTGCTTCTGCTATCTTCCTTCACACACTCCGTCATGTCCTCCGATCTCTACAGATGAACCGTTTACACCTGCCACCTGCTTCCCAGGCCTGCCATGAACCTATCAGACCTGCTGCTTTCTTTTTTGCTACACCCAAACTTTGGAATGCTCCCCCCTCTGATCTTCATCTGGAATCCTCCTATACTTGTTTTAAATCTGCTTTGAAGACTTACCCGTTTCAGATTGCTTTCTCCTCTCATTCAGATAGCGCAACTGCCTGTTCGTCTTTTTCTCTCTCTTCCCCCCTTCCCTCTTGTGTGACTGATGTTGTTTCTGTTTTCTTAATTTGTTTTATTGTAAACTTCCTTGCTGTACTGATTTGGTAGTATATTACATTTTAATAAACTAAACTACTTATCTTTATAAAATACTAACATAAATGGTATAAAGCAAGCCTACATTGTAGTCACGAGCATCTACATCTATCCTAGAGCTGGTGTGAGTTTCCACCCCCATATTTTGCGAGTACGTGCATAAATTATGGTATTTTATAAACTGTAGGCATACTTGTGTCCTCGTCCACGGTACGCGCCTTGACGCTGAAGCGCATACTTTTATTCTGCTCAGTATTTTATAAGAAATCATTTACATGCATGTGTGGCCACATATAGAGGGGAGTGGCTTTATAAAATTAACCCCCGAGAGGATAATGTTATAACAGGTTGCCTATGTGTTAAGGCCATATAGGTACCTATTTTATAAAGACGCATAGGCACATAGTGGCTAGATTGAAGCTGCGGACATTTATGTCTTTCCAGGAGCACAGAAAATGCACACTTATTTTATAAAATATGCATATAAATTCCCACTTCACCTGTGCTGTGCCACAACTTTGCCCCAGAGCATGCGTACATGCAGAGCGCATAAAAGTACGCACCTTCCTGTCATAATAATGAGATGCTCTACATTAGGAGTGTGCATTTGATTTATTAATGCACCTTCAAAACTTTAGGGGGTTGTTTTCGGGGCCGTTCCAAGGGTTGTGCAAGCGGTGCGGCCACACAGAGCGCAAGCACAGAAGCGGCGCTCATATCATCACTGGCCTTTCATGAAGCCCAATAAGAACAAGTTCCTGCATATGACTGCGGAGGCTGGGAGGCTCCAAATTCATGAATTGCACAGGGTGCACTTTGAGCTTTGTACGGTCCTGGTTATTTAGACACCCTATTCGTGGTGTAGATGTCTGAAAATGGGTCCGCTGATGGACATCCAAGTAGAATGGGGGTGCACCAGAGGAGCGGCCTGGGTGGAGCAGTGAAGATGCAGGTCACGGTGCAATTTCGGAATGGCGCAAGCATGTCTGGCCCTGGGTTTTGAGGCGTCCATGCCTATACCTGCTCCTGACCATGGATAAGGAGCAAAAAAGTGCTAATTTCATGATGGCATCTCTTCCAGGGGAAGCGCACAAGCACTGTCATCGTTACTGTGAATATTTCCCAAGCAAAGAAACCCAAAACAGATTACTAACCCACCACCACATGTCTGGGTGTCTGCAATGTCACTGAACATGGATTCCCCCTTCTAAAAAACGCTGGACAGGACGTCCAAGAAGCCGTTGCTGTGGCCATCCGTTTGGGGACAACCATGTTTCTAAAATTGGGCCAAAATGTAAAAATCCCCAGGTTTTAATCAGACATGTTAGCCTGGGTGTCCCAGATTGCACCTAAGTATCCTTTCTGAAATGCAACATTCACGTGTCTTCTAAATTGATTTAATGTCACTAATCAACTTAGCCCGCCTTAGGGCACATTAAATCAATTTAGCACACACTAAAAATGGTCTATTAAAACAAATGTATGACATTAACCAAAACACCCCAAAATCAAGAAAATTCATTAAAAGAATGAAAACGAACTGTGCACACCCCTACTTTGCATGTATTTGCATACCTTGCATCTTATTATTATTTAGCTCATGTTGTGGTAAACTAAAATGCATTAAGTGCAAGTCATGCACAATTTTTCCATCTAATGTGCATTATTTGGCCAAAATTATGTGTTATTCCCTCAACACATGTTAGTCGCTACAGAGGAGTAGCAACTAACATGATTACCACAAGCTGCGTTATTCCTTTATCCGGCAGTCCAGTTACAGCAGGTTAGTGGCTCCCTTGGCAAACTAAGCTGTGGTAAAACGCCGGATTTACTGCAGTTCAGTAACTACCTTAGAGCCAGGGAACACGTATTGTCTTTTGAAATCTGCAGTGAGAGCTAAGGGATTGTGGGCTTCTCCACCAGAAAGTAAAATCATCACTGAAAATTATCTGGGTGACTATTTTTAACCCTAGGGTTGGGGTGATAGGGCTTAGTTGCAATCATGCCAAAATAAACCCTTGTATGTAAGTTCTCCCATTCTGAGTTCATAATGTCAGATTCCTCTTAACTTGGATGCATCATTGAGTTTGCTGGTCCCCTCAGCTCAATAGATAGCAAATATTTAAAAGGTCTCATCCTTATCAAGCACAATTGATTTCTATTATATAAACGTGTGTGGGCGGGGAATGGAGAGAAGGGAGGGAGTGGGGTGTTCATTTTTTCTGCTCCAGACATGAAAGAATTGAATTTTCAAGGCTGTCTTCCTTTGCTTCTGCTCCCCACCCACCCCGTTCTGCTCCGTTAAAGTTTACACAACACAGTAAAAACACAGGTTCTGAAAGAATTTGCTTTCCACACAGCTCACACATCTTGTCCTGTGTGGCTCTCATGCCATCCCTTTAGCGTTGGTTTCAAGGCATGAGAGATAAACAAAATTGCATCAAGCTAGGTCATTACAGAATTGCAACTCCGTTTGCACAAATTCATTTTAGGATTATTAAGCTATACAATATTTATCCTAGTACTCAGGAACTGCAAACACTGTACTTAAAAAAACAAAAGAAAAAAAAAACTTTGTTAAAAGTCGGGAAGGTTCTTAAAGGCTGCTGGGTCATACCAGGGCACAATTACTGAAGTAATTAGATTCTTTCCTGTATGCTTCCTACCCAAATCTACGGCACATGATGATACACGAAGACCAAGATAAAGTAAGCATGATTACTGCTGACGAAAGATGGCAGAGCTATCTATCATCTGCCTGAGTACACAGCGATGACATGTTGTTGGTTCTCCCACCGTGAGAATACAAGGATGGCATGTTTCAAGCGGAAATCATTGTCTTCTGCCACAGGTGTGTGAACCTGCTCTGGCACACGCTATTTACACAGTGTCGGCTCATCATAACACAGCCAGCCAACATATACCAGCTGTATCTAGACCTAAGAGCGGGCTGCATCGGCACCTAAGGGCGTGATCCTTGGCTGATTTGCATTCAGCCTTCCCTTCAAGGGTGGCCCCTTGAAATACGTGGGAGGCAAGCAGCAGGCAGCCCAGATGCCGGTTTCTGAAATTCAGACCCAGAAAAAAGTTTCAGATTATGATTGCGCAAAAGTTCCAATCTGCGTCATGGTGAAATGTGTCAATGAAATCCACTGTTGATGGGACTGTAAGTTTCAGTTGTTTGTGGACAGTTATATCATACATATTTTAGATGCACGGAATGCATTTGTCTGTGTACATTTGGTTTGTTAGAACATTTTAAAAAGTTTAGTGTGCGCTAAAGTGAATTAATATGTATTAATATATGAATTAATAAATGTCAAGGGGTATATTTACTGAAATATGCAGGCCTATGGTAACCGCTACCTTACACTAAAAACAACCAGTGAGCTAAAACTCCTGCATTAGCCCCTTAGTGTGGTATGGGGCAGGAACAGGGTGGGTTATGGGTGAAGATAGGGTTGAACAGTGCTGACAATTGGTGCACTTACCATGCACCCCTCCTACCCCTCCTGGTATGCCTCTTCATGACCTCCCCACCCTCCGATACTTCCTTCTAAGTGTCAGCATTAGCCCCCCTGATCTTTGATGCCCCTACCCTCTGCTCCTACCCTTAAGAGGCTGATTTACTAAACCATGTTAGCTGCTAATGCAGCAGATAGCACATACTATCTGGACATGGTAGCAGTTAACAGAGGGCAACCGCAGATAATGCAGCAAATGTTTACGCTACGTATTTGCAGACAGCGCATTATCTACGGGCATGGGTGGGATTAGGGTGGAGAGTGGGCATATCTGCAGTGCGTGGTTACCATCGGATTTGCAGACAGTGCATGGTGTTAGCTGCACCTATGATGCTGCATGACCATGTTCTCTGAACTTTGGATGCATTTATCTGCTGGGGAACTGCTGTGCATACCCCCAGCAAATAACTCAGGACTTTTGCAACTAACGCAGTACTATCTGCACTTTTTTGACGCATTAGCTACAAAAGCCGAACATGGCTTAGTAAACCAGCCCATAAGTGTCAGCATCACCCCCACCCCCTGAAGAGGCAGCTGACCCTCCCTCCCATTTCTCCCCCAGCACTTACTAGGGATTTCTGTGGTGGGACAGGAGCAAACTCTGAATGCTCCTTGCCTGTTGCTTCCTGGGTTCAAAATGATGGATTAGGCCCCTATTTATTTATTTATTTAACTGGTTTTGATATACCGTTTTTCTACCAGTCAACACGGTGCACAATTTGAGAACAGAGGGGGAAGTGGATTCGAACATCTTGGGGATGTGGTGGAGGTGGCTCTTGGATAGTCATGTTAGCAAAATTAGCAGAGCTGTGTGTATAGGACGGTGTGCTATGTAAGGTAAGTACATGGGGGCAGGAAGTCCGGTAGCTTCTAGGTGAGGTCAGCACGTGCCACAGTGTTTCTGGAAGAGGTGAGTCTTTAGGTGTTTACAGAAGATTTTTCTCTCCTGGATGTTTCTTGGGGGGGGGGCAGTATGTTCCAGAGGGTGGAGGCGTAGAGAGGGAAGAACCTCTGACAGGCATATTGGATGCTTTTGCAAATTCATGTTGGCACACTGAGCAGGTTACATGTGGTCTGTCTGCAGGGCCTGTTGGAGCTGGGAGCGTTGATCGACATGTGGAGGTGTTGGGCGGTGAGTCCATTCCAAGCTTTGTGAATGATGGAGAGGGCCTTGAATTTGATCCTGGAGTCGATGGGTAGCCAATGGAGGGATTTTAGGATGGGTGTGATGTGGAAGTGCCTAGGTGTTCAGGAGATCACTCATGCTGCGGTGTTCTGAGCGAACTGTAGTGGGTGGATGGTACGTTTGGGTAGCCCATAGTATATGGAATTGCAATAGACAAGCAGGGGGTGACGGTGGCCTGGTAAACTACACGGAAGTCCTCATAGAAGAGGAAGGGGCATAGGTTGCGCAATGTTCTGAGCTTGAAATACACTGCCTTTGTGATGTTAAGGATGTGGGCTTGAAAGTCTAAGCGCTGGTCTAAGGTGACTCCGAGGTATTTGAGCTGACTTCTGACTTAGAGGTCTGTGTCTCCGAGTTTGATAGATGCTGGGGGTGTGAACTCGGGGTCCCTGGTGACGTGTAGGATGTCTGTCTTGCTGAAGCTGGTTGCGAGATTTCGATGCTGTAGCCATGCAATCATTTCCCGGAAGCATGCTGAGAGATTGGAGTAGTCTGGAGCGTCTGTGGAGAACAGCATGCATACCATTATGTCATCAGTGTACATTAGGTACCTGACGTTGTGCTTCTGGATGATTGTGCAGAGGGTGCGGATGTAGATATTGAATAATAGTGATGATAATGCGGATCCCTGGGGCACTCCTTGTGGCGGGATGTATGGGGGAGATGATGTTTGTCCTATTCTGACCTTTTGGCTGCATTGCAAGAGGTACGAGTGGAACTATTCAAGCGGTTTGCCCTGTACTCCAGTGTTGTGAAGTCGGTTCAACAGTGTTTGGTGTGACACTGTATCAAACACTGAGATGTCTAAGAAAAGCAATATGAAGCCTTTTGATTTGTTCTCCATTCCTTTGATGAGGGTTGATAGCAGGGAGGTCAGTAGAGATTCTGCACTGTGGTTTGGGCGGAAGGTATGCTGGTGCTGGTCTATGGGTGCATGCTGGTCAATGTGTTCCTGGAGCTGGATTTGGACTGCTTTTTCTATGACTACTGGACATACCACAAGACTACTGATAGAGGTCTAAGCCACCATTTCAAACCTGGGAGGCAATGCAGCAGAAACATCAGGGGATTACTTCTGCTCTGCCACTAAACCACCAGGGAAACCACTGGTAAATACCAGAGGTGGTAGGGGGAGGGTTGGGTGCTTCTTCAGGTGAGAATGATGCTCTTCAAGGGGTTGTGATGCTAATCGAGGGTGTAATGCTCTTCAGCGAGGTGATGTTGATCAGGAGGATGAAGGACCAGGTGCCTCTTCATGGGGTTGATAGTGATTGTTGGAGTAGGAGGGGAATCAGAGCTTCAGTAGCCAGTAGAAAAGGTGCACGTAACACATCAAGAGGAGGCATTAAGTGCATCCATGCTATCTGAAGCAGTGATAGCACATGGTAACTTACTATGCGTTAACTGCAATACCACCCGCATCCATAATTCTCCCATACCCCACCCTTTTTTTGTCCTCTGCTGCAGGAAGCAGTTAATTAGCTTGCAGTAAATGCTGTGGCTGTGTAGTAACTGCTACCACGGCTGTGCAGTAACTGTTATCATGCACGCATTCCTATGGTAACAGCTTACGGCGCTTTAATAAAAGGGCCCATATAATTTAAGACATGCTAATAAACCAACTGTCACTAGTATTAGTTTTATAAAACTGACCTAAAAGAGTTGGGGCAGGATAGCATCTTGTTAAATGGGTCAACCCCAGCAGCAGTACCATGAAATTACTACTAAGGATTGTAGGTGCCATTTTGAACCTGACACCAGCCTGAATGGGATGCAGGTGAGGAATGCTTCTGTCCAGTTCCATTAGATCACCAGGGATAGTAAAGAAAGGTCTGGGGAGGCCTTTGAGGGGTATTGAATCAGGGTCACGGGTTGGGGAAGTCTTAAGTGATGGGGCTTTAATTGGACTTGGGAGAAGCCATGGTATGTGTGGGAAGTGGGGTATCTTTGTGAGAGGGCCTTGACTGTTTTCCAGTGCCAGGCGACAGTGGATGTTTTCAAACATCCCCGGTCCCTTTAAGAATACGCCCTGGACATCAGGTTGTGTGTCAGTGGCCAGGAAAAATAATATCAACTTTGAGCTGGCATTATTTTTCCCAAACGCACCTTCTTCTCTAATGCTATTCTCAATGCCCCAAACCAGACCCGGCACCTCTATTCCACTCTTCGGTCTCTCACCTCTCTTCACTCCTCAGCCTCAGCTCCCCCGGTCCTTCCTTCCCCACCGCCTTCCATGCTAGCTACTTGCTTCAGTAATAAAATCTCTTCCCTGCGAGCCTCTTTACCTTTTTGTCCTGCTCCAATTCTCTCTCCTCCCCCTACTGCTTCCCCCCCACCCATTTCTCAAACTTCCCATTGCTGGGCGTCTTTCTCACTGATCTCCCCTCCCGAACTGCACCGTCTTATCTCCTCCTCAAAAAAAGACTTCCTGCCCGCTTGATCCTATCCCCTCTTCTTGGCTCCTCGAATCTTCCCTGGGTCTCCTTCCTTACATCCTCACTATATTCAACTCTAGTCTTTCTTCAGGGTCCTTCCCTCACTCCTGGAAACATGCTTTAATTCGTCCCCTTCTGAAAAACCCCTCACTTGATCCCTTAGTTCCCACCCACTACCGTCCCGTCTCCAACCTTCCTTTCCTTTCAAAGCTTTTAGAGAAATTCGTCTTTGCTCAATTATCGCATCACCTTGATTCCACTAACTTCCTCCACCCTCGTCAATCAGGTTTCCGTCAGGGTCACAGTGTTGAAACTATCCTTCTCGCCTTTACTAACGCACTGCATGTAGCTCATGACCGTGGTGATATTTCGGTGGCGGTTGCACTTGATCTTTCCGCCGCTTTTGACTTAGTTGATCACTCCCTTCTTCTTCTTCGTCTCCGGGAAGCGGGTCTTTGCAGTACTGTTCATCGTTGGTTTCACTCCTTTCTTTCCTCCCGTTCTTGCGCGGTTTTGTCACCCCCCTCTTCCTCTGCCCCCCCCTCAGATTCCTTCCCTCTTTCTTGTGGGGTTCCTCAGGGTTCTGTGTTGGCTCCCCTCCTCTTTAATCTTTTCTTAGCCCCCTTAGCCCTCTTAATCCAACAGTCTGGTATATCTGCTTTTCTTTACGCTGACGACATTCTATTACTTCACCACACCTCTCCATCCTGTCCCGATCTCTCTCCGCTTAATTCGTGTCTTTCCACTGTGGCTGATTGGTTGACTCGTAATTGCCTTCACCTTAATCTCACCAAGACTGTTGCTATCTGGTTCTCTCACAACAATCCACCCCCCACATTGGCCCCCTCCTTCTCTGGTTCCTTGGTTCCCCTGGTTTCTTCCTTTCGTTATCTAGGGGTTCACTTCGAGTCTGATCTTTCCTTTCATGCTCATGTTTCTCATGTCACCAAGTTGTCCTTCTTCTTTCTCCGACAAATCCGTGCAGTTCGTCCTTTTCTATCCCCTTCTGCTCTTACTACTCTGTTACTTTCCCTGGTCATGTCTCGGGTGGATTTTGCAAACTCACTTTTTGTCGGCTTTTCTAAGAAACAACAGTCCCGGTTACAACGTATTCAGAATACTGCCGCTCGTCTGGTCACCCATTCCTCCCCTCGTGATCACATCACACCCTTACTGTTCCGTCTTCACTGGTTGCCCTTCCCCCACCGCGTTCACTTCAAGTTGCTCATTTTGGTTCATAAAGCTCTCCACACAGGTGCCCCCCAATATCTAACGGACCTCCTTTCCTTCCACTCCCCTAGGTACACCCCTCGCTCCTTTCACCTTAACCGCCTCACTCTTCCCTCCCCTTCCCGTGCCCATTTACAGTCTACCCGTTCCTCTGCCTTCTTTTTTGCTGGCCCCGCCCTCTGGAACTCCCTCCCCTCCTCACTTCGACTGGACCCTCACCACCCCACATTTAAACAAAACCTCAAAACCCACCTTTTTTCCCTTGCGTTTGATATCCCCTCTCCTTTTGTGTGATTCCCATTTGTATTATCCTCTGCTCTCCTTGTGACTTGTCTTTGTTACGGTTTAGCTTTGTCTCTTCTGCTTCTATTGCTTTTCTGTCCAGAAAGTGTATTTCTTTTCCTTTTCACTGGCCTCGGCCTTTTTAAAAACAAAGTTTTTATTGGTTTTTATTGTACACCGCTTTGCTTGCCCATGAAAGGCGGTTTTTATCAAGTGAAATAAAACATAAACATAAACATAAACAAGAATAATGCGGCTTGCAATGATCAGTGCAAGATGCATTAGTCTATTTGTATAATAATGAGATGCTCTGTATACATTTGCATGCTTTCTATCTCATTATTATTGGCCTTGTAGTGTAGTACAAAATTGTGTGTTATGGTAAAATAATGCATATTTGCACATTTTTCCCCTTTATTGTGCAGTAAGGGACAAATATTGTGTATTATTCCCACAATGCATTTTAGTAACACCCCCCCCCCCCCCCCATTTCATCTTCCTCAACAAGGCTGCTGCTAGAAAACCTAAAATGTGATTCCAAGTGTAGTGGTACCTTGGATGGAACCCCCTTAGAAGCTAGTGAATTTGAAGTTTTATTTTTGGTGGGAAGAAAGGACATGAGGGGAGACTCTTCTCCAAGGCCCAATGCCACTACCCACTGCATGCATGCTCGGTTCTCCTGTTTGCCCTCCTCACTGAGGGAATACAAGGGAAATAAATCCACAGCACATAGTGATTATCACTGAAGTCCAACTTTCCTCCAAAATTTGATGCAATTTAGCTTTGTACAACAAAACCTAATAGCAGCCTCTTCAAAAAGCATGTATAGCCTCTTCTCTGACGTTTTAGCTAACAGTTCTTAATTACCCTCACACCTCATTCTCTCTCCCTCTTGGCTCCATCTCTGGGGTGTTCTCTTAAGAACACTTCTCTGCGCAGGCTTCTCTGGGATTTCCAGTCTCCTTCCTGGGTCCCTGGATCTAGCACTATGAGCTCTCTTCGGTGGTGTTCCCCCCTCTACCCTGGCTTCAAGTACAGAGAGGTTCCTGGATTCCTTTCCCTTTACCTCTTTGCAATTTGCCACCTTCACAGAATCCACAGCTCTCTTTCCCAATCAGATCCCAGTTTGCTTCTTGGGAACAGGATTCAGGGTAGCAGCTTCCCTCCTGCAGGGAACATTGACCCTTATAACTTCTCTTGTGATTGGACAGATTCCTCCAGGTCAGAGCTATACACTCTGTTCTCTCTACAAGGAATCCGCTTTTTACTCTGCTCTGAGACCAGAAAGCTGCAACAAAGCCCTACCCTAACAAGGCCTAAGACCAAAAGCTGCATTCAGCACATATTACAGGATGGCAGAAAAGAGGCAAAGACAATTTCCTTCCAAAATCCTGACCTTAAGTAACTTAAGGAGCCCAATTGACTCCTCCTCTGGGTAAGCAGAAGATCCTGGATGTTTATCCTTCTATGCTGGTTGCAGAACAGTATAGCCCTGAATGGGCACATCCATGGTGTGACACGTGGGTCACACCATGTAGGTGATAGATCAGATCAACAGGACTACAGTCAACGTCCAAAACACTATCATCACAGCCAACGCCAGTATTTTAACATGTTACCAAGCTAGACAACCAGAGACAGGTAGACAAACTGAGATGAAGCTAGGCTGGTGAGACAGGTAATATTTACACAGACCTAGGATGGTAACGGTTGCTGAAAGTGCACGCACAAAAATCGGTCTAAGGCTGCAGATGCTGTGTGAAAGGCTTTAGCTCATGGTCTACCAGCCCTCCTAATTTGCTTTGCTATATTTTTTTGAAAGTCTATTATAAAAACCCTTCCCCCACCCCACTCCCCTGCCATGTCCTTTTATTTGCTGGGATGGGCAGACCTGGAACTCATTCCTTTCCTCTTCAAATACTTTCCCAATAACACTAATAGGGGAACGCTCAGACGAGTTTAATGACTTTAGACTCTTTGCTTCTGGGGAGGGGGAGGGGGCTTATCTTATCTGATCTCTTAGATAAAACTGCTTTCACACACTCTGACTGCTTATGCAATCCCATCCACCTCCTAGGACTATCACTAAAACCTCCTCTTTCTTCCACCCCTTACCCTTTGTTCCTTTTGTTTTTACTTCAGGCCTCAAGAATTTAGCATTTTCCTTTTCAAATTTACTTGTTTGCACCTTTGTTCACGCTCTCAGGTCAGCTGGCGTGTTTAGGCCAGGCCTTAAAACGATCATTTTCTATCTCCACTTGTTAGCTTTTGGTTGTACTGTTTGTCAACACTATCTTGGTTTTAAATTTGTGTTCTCATGTAGTTCCAATCTTAACATTTTATTTTCTTCTTAGTTTTTTTTTTATCTATTTGCTTCTCTCTATGGGCCCAGCCTCTGTGATTAAGTCTGTAGCTGTCCTGCTGTTTTTAATAGGCCTTTAGGCCCGGCCATCTGATGAGAACCAAACCGCACAGCTTGTCCCTGAATACTTTCACTGGAATCTCCTAATGCAGAGTATTAATCATTGCTGTCAAACCATTCAAGTCCTAACGAAATCCCCCCAGTATAAAATTATACTAAACAGAAAAGAAAAAAAAGATTGTATGATCTCATGTTAAAAAAAACCCCAGACATTGCAGCCTTTAACTTTTCAGGCATAGAGGCAGAGAGGCTTACCTGGTTTACCTAAGGGATTATTTTAAGGGGGGGGGAGCACAATTTGTGCTTTTAAAAGTTTCTTGATATATCAAAACGATTAAAGGGAAATCCACATAAAATTTGCACCATCCTTAATTTCTTTATCTTAAAAACTGCCGAAGCATTTGCTTAGGTCAGAATTCTCAGCTACAGTTCCACTTACCCCGCTATGAACAGTTCAGTGATGCAGAAATGTACAGACGTCCTCAAACCTCAACGCTATGCTGAACCCAACAGCAATCAATATCAAAATATTTAGTTTAAGAAGCTGATAGGGTCATTAGGGAGCTTCTGCCTGGCTTTACACAATTGCAAGTGAATATTTATCTCATTTGACAATAATACTCTATACACCCCTATGAGTTCTTCATTTGCAAATCTAGTATCTACTGGTTCTTCCTTTTCCTTCTCCCATCTGAGCTATGCAGCACTAACCAGTTAAATACCTGCACTTGATTTTCAGCCGGCAGTTGCTCAAATTTCAACTTAGGGGTATGTTTACTAAGCAGCGGTAGCGGCTTCCAGTCCATATCGGATCCGCAGCCCCAAATGGGCTACCGCTGCTTAGTAAACATACCCCTTAGGCTGGCTAAGGGCTTTGAATATCAGCCTGATTCTATTTTGAGCAGACTTTCGTTTCACTGATGAGGGATGGCGAACAATGGCTTGATTTATTTTAATTGATAGTTTTAATTATATTCCTGTATTCTTTTCTGTTCTGAAAGAAACGTATTAAAATGTCTTGTAAACCACTTTGATGTTTCCTTGCAAAGGGCAGTCTTGCAAATACTAAATAAACTAAACTATAACTAAATTGAAGGAATTAGAGAACGAGAAATGTCAGCAAAGGATTGCAGGGGAATTCACTGAGCTTAGAACAAATAGTCATATTTGCTGCTTAGTGGGGCACTGGGGTCTATATTTTTCTCCCATGGATTATCCAAAGTGCCAGGGGTATGTTCGTCTTTGAATATATTTTTAATCCTGCTTGTTAGTTTCTCAGCAATTAAAAGAATGCTCACGTTTTTAAGTAGTTGATTTTCCTTTTAAAAATCAATTCGTTAACAAAAAGGTAAATATGGAGAGAGCTAAGAGTGGAAGCAACAGAGAAACCTGGACTACACTAACAGATGCAAGGACCTAAGGCCCATCCAGTCTGTCCAATTTATTTCCTTGTGCACGTATGCCACAGACCTCAGTTAATCTCTTGCTTTTTCCTCTAAATTCTTCATAACCAATAGTCTTCTGTCGCTGTGCTTAGTCCTGATTCCCAGGCTTTCTTGAGCTCACTTATTGTGTCTCTTTCCACCACCTCTCTTGGGAAGTCATTCCATACATCCAACACCCTTTCTGTGGAAAAAAAAAAAAAAGCAATTTCAACAGAGCCAAGAAACAGACAAGTTGAAATCTTGGAGAATTCAGATTGGTCCAATGGCCTCTTTCCTGAAAATCTGTCTCTCAGTTCTGCATCGGGACTGAATGGCCAAAGGGAATAGTCGGGCTGTTACAGTCTTTCATCTCTCGGCTATCCATTTTAATTCCAGCTCAGAGATGCTGGTCCCATCCCAGCTTCAAGGGGCATAGCAAAAACATTCATATGGCAGGTCCTCTCAGATGCCAAGAAGTCTGTGAATTGTGCTGCATACCACATCACTGACTTGTAACCAGGACACGATATGCATGAGAAATACAGATGATCCCATCTCCCTTTCTAAGCACTTGCATGTATTCACTTATTTGAAAATAAGAACCAGATTCAAATTTTGTGTGAAAGAAGAGCAACCCCACTACAAGTATGCTTCCTAGCACAATTTTCGAATAATGCCATGTATTGAATTTCCTGAGGTTTCAAGAAGAGGCAAACCTCCCTCCACCCTGACCCCCCTGTAGACAAAAGTGTGCAGGCACAAGCAACTACGAAATACATAGCGGACACATTTTGTTTGAAATTCTAAAAGTCAAATCTGTCAAAACCAGGCGCTGAAAGGTGTAAATTATTGAATCAATTGGACCAGGAGGCATCCAATTGGAAGGTGTATAAAGGACAGAGTCATCCCCTGTTGATTTATCAGAGAAAAATAGATGGATTTGAAGTTTACGAAAAAAAAACCTTTTGTAACGCTAAACATACAGCAAAGGGGTCATAAGGGGCCGTAGGAACAAAAAGTGAGGCCCAAAGATAGTACTCCCAATTGATCCGAAGTCAAAGATCTTCCACTAAGTTTGAAAACTGTTGTTTGCGTCTCTGTCTAGTTGTCGGACCCCTCCATTAGCCCTGTTGATAACGGGGGCGGGTCGATCCCCGATACCGGCCTTCTTGAAAATCCCGCCAAAAACCACTCTCCAATGAGGAACTCTCACATAATCGGTATATATATCCCCTTGATAACTAGAAGATGATTTCTTCTTAGACTTAGGAGTATGTTTACTAAACCGTCTTATTGTGCGCTCTGTGACGTTATCGCGCGATAAGGTACCTTATCGTGCGATAATGGCGCTTTATCGCGCGATAAGGTACCTTAGCACACGATAACGCGTGCTGCGGCGCAAACGAACGCTGAAGGCGGAGAAAGGCTCCCGGAGGGCGGAGGAAGGCTCCCCAGGGGCGGAGAGAAAGGGTCAATGGGTGGAGAGTGGGAGGGGAGAGGCTCTCTGCACACTAACGCTGTGAAATCCGAGGCTGAAAACTAACACCAGTGAATCCCTGGCGTTAGAGCTGATTTAAAGGGAAGAGAAACCATTTCTGTCAGCAATGTACAGCAAAATCAGGGAAACCTACAAAAAAGTGATAAGTGTGATACATGTGCACGGAACAAAAGTGCAAATAAACACTGAAAATGACCCCAACAAAATATAAAAAAGACATAACCACGCTGGGCAATAGTGATATTAATGGGAAACATCAAAAAACACTCTCGAGAAAGCTCCAAAAGAGGATATGAATTTTGGAAGGGTCTACGCTCCATCCCCATACAAGGTGAATGATCCCACAGTGAAATAGCGCTGATCAGGGTTTCCCTCTCCATTGGACAGGTTTCCTATGGCGTGCACATGTTCCACAACAGCAGGGTGGGAATTTCGGAATGGGCAACTGGACAGATGCTGGGAAAGGGGACACAGAGGGCTGCAGATGGGTGCAGCTGGGCCACAGTGTGGCCTGTGGTGCAGCTGGGCCACAGTGCGGACTAGGGTGATGCCTAGGTGGCCCATAGGAATGCTGAAACAGTAGAGCAGCCATACAGCAGCTGATGAGGGCCCAGCATGGGCATGAGTGTGCTTCCCACAGTGTCACAGGGGATAGTACCCAGCAGGTACTGTGGGACCTGGCACTGCCGTACCCCCAAGGCCACAGAACATTGGCAGGTGGTGCTGGGGGGAAACGTGGACAGCTATGCAGGCACCCCTACCCCAGAACCTGCACCATAGGCAGCCGCCTACCCGCACAATGGATGGCCTGAGACTGCACTCCACCAGCAGCACCAGCAGACGGGCATGTCAGCAGGGAGGCAGAGGGGTACTGGTGGTAGAGGGGGCAGTGGCAGCTGCCCAGAGCAGACCGTGGCCTAGCCCTGTGTAGGTGGATGCCATGCACTGCAACAGACAGGCCCTGTCTGATGAACAGTCATGGTATCCCCAGGGAATGCACTGTCTCTGTGGCAACACGGTGGTGCAGTGCACATAGCCAGTGTGTTCAGGAGCAGGAGGTCACAGGTTCAAGTCCCAGCTGTGGTTCCTGCCAACCCAGCCCCCATATTTTACCCACTACTACAACGTGCTAATACAGACAGAACCTGTAGTGCAGATGACGTAGACACGCCCAAAACACCTACATTTTACCCTACAGAGCACAGACACCATAAACATGCGCATTACCTAGAGCAGAGTCTCCCAAATGCAGTCCTGGAGGGCCAAACACCATTCAGGTTCCATGCTGCCTCTAATAAAGATGCCTGTGCTGCATTTCTATGTGCCGCCCCCATGGTATGCAGATGTATCTCATGCATATTCATGAGGGACAGCATGAAAACCCGAACAGTGTTTGGCACACCAGGACTGGAGTTGGGAACCTCTGCCGTAAAGCAGCAGCAAACAGGGGCAGACACACTCGCACCCACAGGCTCCATTATCCAGTGCCTCCTGGAGAGGCAGGACATTGGGTCCTGCGTGCATCTCCCAATACTAGCACTTGCATACCTTAGCAATGCCACCCTAAACCCGGGAATACGATACACAGCTATCAAAAGGTTGCTATGATTACTGGCAGATAGCAATTCTGAAGTATAATTTTCTGATTGAGCTGCATCATGGCAACCTTTCTGATGTCTGTGGAGTGTGCTACAGGTCTTGTGTCTGACAGTGTTTACCACCCTGGGGAGTGACCCCAAAAGTATTGCGTACCATAGCCATGCCTGCACAGTGGCCAGGGTGTGGTGGCCAGGGCTGCCAAACACCTCTATAGTTGTACAATGCTGGTATAGGTGTGGGAGTGTGTGTCTGTCTATCCAGTGTGTGGTGGCTGCAAACACCCTCCACAGCCAACACTGCCAGCACTGTTGCCAGTATTGGCCTGCCAATGTGCATAATGAGGAGCAAGGTACCATGGGTATAGCCCGGACAGGGTGGCCTGGCCAGGATGCATCTGCACAGGGCATAGGGCAATGGCTGGGACATTGAAGTGCCCGGCCACCACCTGCACAGACAGGGTGGCCACAGCATGTCCTGCTGGGAGAGCACTCTCACCCTGACTGAGCAGTGACCACGGCATGGTAGGTTCCCCCATAGTGCTGTATAATATTTCTCTCATGTGATATTTATGGGTTCCCTTTTGGGGTCCAATCACTGACTTATCTGCTTGGTATGTATTCTGACATCCCAGTTCCGGGTGCATGCATCTCCTCCAGGAACATGCACTATGGACTAGCTAGCAGACTGTCTGCAGCTAGTATGTGTCTTGCTGGAACACCTTGCAGGGTGCAGTGGCTGGAGGCTTGCTGCAGGAGAATATCAGATAGTGGTGGGGTGCAGCTGAGCATTTCCAGGCCTAATGTCTGTCTGCTATTGCTTTATAGATGTGTACAGAGCTGCATTGACTGCCCTGTAGGGTGTCTGTTCCCCATCAGGACTGTGGTTGATGGTCCCCTCTACTGCTGCCATTGCAGGGAGGTAAAATGTGGACGTGTTGGTGGGAGACCCTGTTTTCCACCCTCAGCCCCAGAGGGTGGGTTGGGTGGTGGTACATAATCCACCTATGGGTCCATAAGGGCTAAACCTGACTGAGAAATAGAGATGTATCCAAAGTGTGTCTGCAGGAACTACCTATCTCACACACTAGCACTGCTGGGGACCTGCAGCATGGCCTATTTCTGCCACAGAAGGTGCTGTGGACCTGGTGCTGGGTGCCCCACCTCACCCTCAGGGTGAGCACAGTACCCACACAATGTGACGGTGTGTAGCTACTCTGTGCCAGTAACACACACGGTCAGTTCCCCCTACCAGGCCGAGGTGCTGTGGGGTGCATACCCCATCTTGTGTTCATCTGTAGACTGCTGATTTGCATGTGCAGTGCATCATGGGTACAGGTGGGTTAACCCTATCCTGGTGATCACAGCAGACTGTTTGTGTGATGACATGCAGGCCTTCTGCAGCCAGCCAGGGTCTTGTTAGCAGCTGTAGCCCACTGGTTACTTCACTGCCTGTGGAGCCAGAGGTCATGGGTTCAAACCCACAGTGGGATTATTTGATAGGGCTGTCCAAAGCATTATCTATTTTTAATGTACATTAGTGCTGCCAGCAAAAACACCCTCAACGTACTGTAACCATAAGGTGCCTCAGAAGGTGCTTTATAGGGCGCCCTATAAAACGCCTTCTGAGGCACCTTATGGTTACCGTCCATATAAGGTGCCTTATAAGGTATCCTATGGAGCGCCTTATAGGGTGCCCTATAGGGGACATTATAGGGTGCCGTGGCGGACAGTGCACATTATAATGTGCCCTATGGAGTGCCTTATAGGGTGCCTTATGCGGCACCTTAGGTTACGGCATGTGAGGGTGTTTTGCTGGCAGCAATAATTAAAATACAAATAAACTGCCTCAAGAAACAATACTTACATGTCAAAGCTGATGCCTCAGCCTGCCTTATGCATTAGGCACACTGGGGGATTGAACTCATGACCCCTGTATCACCAGTCAATGTATTAACCATTGTGCTACACCTCTGTTTCTATGTTTGCATGCCTGGGCGCCTACTTAAGATTACCGCGCGTTAACGCGCTTAGCAGCGCTTCGCCTGATAATGTGCGCAGCAGCGCTCGTTATCGCGCAATACTCCCGTTTTGCTGTATTAAGACTGAAACGCCCACTCCTTTTATGGCAGCCTGCACACTATCACCGGGCGCACGTTAAGACGGTTTAGTAAACATACCCCTTAGCCTTCCCACAAGATTTTTTTCCTTCATCTTTTTCACGTATTTTATCGCTCTCCAAATCTGTAGATGTACCAGAGACCTCAGTAAAAGAGACTTTTTTAATAACAGGGAGATCAGTCTTACACATCCAAAAATAAACTTGTTCATTCTGGAAATCGATCTGATCCCGTTTAAATTTCTTGATCTTGTAGTTCCGCAAATTATCCCGAAAAAGAGACAATTTGGCTTCCATCTCAGTTAAAGAGGATTGATATTTCTCCTTTTCAAAGGAAGATTTATATTTATCTTGAAGTTCCGTCAACTGAGCTGAAATAACTTCTTCTTCCGTGGTGGTATGTTCCACCAAAAGTGTCATTAAATCAAAGGCACATTTGTTAAGAATTCCATTCCACTTAAGCAGAAAGTCAGATTCATCAGAGAACAATTTAGGAGGTTTATTAATCTGGAGGCCCCGGGGGATCGTCCGAGTAGGAAGATATTGAGTGAGATATGCCCCATGAAGCTGGACACGAATAAAACATTTGCGTGTTTTCTGTAATTCCTCAAAAACATCAAAATCCACTTGAAATTGAGAATCTTCTTCAAATAGAGTAGCATGTTGTATAATTTTGTCCCGTTGTTGATCTGAGTAGATAAATGTATCTGGAACAGAGTCAGCCATGATCCAAAAATACCTGAGGTATCAGATAAATCCAACACAAGGTACAAACCAAAACCCCATGGGCCTTTAAGTTCACAAAGCCTAAATACAAATAGAAACACCAATAAGTGAACTCCAAAAATAGGTCAAGTCCCTCATAAATATTTGTTGTCGGACCTATAATCCCCACACCGAAGCTACCAACAGTGAAAACTACGGTAAAAAGGAGAAGTGTCCTTTTTAATCAAAAAGCAGTAAAAACACGTAACTGCCAGAATTTCATCTGGTCAGTACACCTTTTACTTAACTGCAATTTTTGACGAAAAATGCTGGAACAGGTGATCCACGCGACACAGTCCTGCGTTTCGGGATTTCACTTTTCAACACCCTGCTTCAGGTTAGCTTGTCATCACCCAACAAAAAAACGCCATGAAACAAGAAATGAGGGAACACCCTTTTAAATGCCTACAGCTGACGTAAGCATAATGGTCACATGTCCACTGAGCCTCCAATCCAGGGCCAAGAGCACACCCCAGCTCCCACCTCCCAGGAGGAAACCTCACAGTAAACTGTGCCAATCTAATTCCAGATTTAAACTCCTCGGAACTATGGTGTTTAGGTGAAAGATCCATCGTTGTTCAATATATTGTAATTTCTGAGTCCGATCACCCCCCTTTTCCTGAGGGGGCATCCAATCAATCGCTCTCCAAGTCAACTTTTCAAAAGTATGATCATGAGAAAGGACATGTTGAACCATAGGTGCCGAAAGGACCCCAGTACAAATACGTGAAGCATGTTCCACTAGGCGTATTTTAAGGAGACGAGTAGTGCGGCCAACATAAGTAAGGCTACAAGGACAGCAAATTAGATAAACAACATAAGAAGATTCACATGTGGTAGTATGGTGAAAAGTCCAAATCCTATTGGACAAAGGATCTGTCCATGTGGTCCCAACTAGGGAACCAGAACAATACGAGCAGTTGCCACAAGGGGAATGACCCCATTGATCAGTTAGAAGAGGAGATTTCAAAATCGCATGAACCAAACTGTCCCGCAGATTTTTGCCCCTTGTAAATGCCACACATAATCTTTTCTGAAAACATGAATAAACAGAAAGGACCCGCCAAATTTTATGCAAAATAGATTTCACCATCTGAGTGCGGCTATTAAAAGGCAAAATCCCAACTATTTTGTCTAGCTGCTCTTCTTGTCTGGGGGATGTCAGTTGCGGCTCAGAAAGATTTGCTCTTCTACGAGCGATTTTAAACTTCATGCTTTAGAATTAGCAGATCGATTGCAAGAATGTGGATATCCTGGATATATAATCCGTAAGGCATTCAAACGGGCGTTAAATAATCATCAAGAGTGGTTGCCTCGGATCTTGCAACCTGTTGGTTTTGAGAAAGTTCACTATTCGCTCTTTCAGGAGTGCCTCCATTATTTTTCCCGTCACCAAGGTAAGGCTCACGGGCCTGTAGTTTGACACTTCTTCCCTGTCACCACTTTTGTGTAGAGGTACGACATCAGCCATTCTCCAGTCTTGAGGAACTTCTCCTGTTTCCAAGGATCTGTTGAAAACATCCTTTAATGGCCCTGCAAGAACCTCTCTGAGCTCTTTCAGTATCCTGGGATGTATCCCATCCGTACCCATGGCCTTGTCCACTTTCAGTTTTGCAAGTTGTTCTAACACCTCATCTTCTGTGAATGGTGTGGTATCTACCCCATTCCCATTTGTATATTTCAGAGTCACAGATGGTCCTTCTCCAGGATTTTCTTTAGTAAAAATGGAGCAAAAGTATTTGTTTAGCAATTTCGCTTTTTCAATGTCACTTTCCACGAGTCCATTTCCAGCACTTCTGAGTCCTGCAATTCCACCTCTGATCTTCTTTCTTTCCCGAATATACCTGAAGAAAGTTTTGTCGCCACACTTAACATCTTTAGCCATCTTTTCCTCTGCCTTTGATTTTGAGTTTGATCCTGTATTCATTTCTGTGTTCCTCTGTTTGCAAGCTTTTGAATTTTGCGAAAGCTGTGTTTTTTGACTTTATTTGAGCAGCCACTTCTTTGTAAAACCAAATAGGTTTCCTTCTCCTCTCGTTTTTATTTACTTTTCTTAACATATTTATCTGTTGCCACTTTTATTGCCTCCTTTAGTTTAGTCCATTGCAATTCCACTTCCCTTATCTCCTTCCATCCTGTCAACTCCTCCTTTAGGTACTCAGCCATTTTATTGAAGTCAGTGTTTTTGAAGTTTAGGACTTTGAGCTTGCTATGATTGGACTGCACCTTGGCATTTTTCTCAAACCACACCGTGTGATGATCGCTGTGGCTCACAGGGGCACCCACCCAGATATTCGACACGCTATCGCCGTTGGTGAGCACTAAATCCAGCATTGAGCTTTCCCTGGTTGGTTCCATCACCATTTGTCTAAGTAACGCATCTTGGAGAGCATCCACAATTGTTTTGCTTCTTTCTAGATTTGTAGAAGGAGTTATCCAATCCACATCGGGTAGATTAAAGTCACCCAATATGATCGCTTCCCCCTTTGTGGCTATCTTGGCAATATCTATAATCAATTCGTTATCTAGCTCTTCAATTTGAGTTGGAGGTCTGTAGACTACAGCAGTATGGATGACAATGCCATCTCCTCTTTTCAACACAATCCAGAGCGCTTCTTCATTTCCCCATGCCCCCTGCATTTCAGTAGCTTTAATATTGCTTTTTACTCTGTCTCTTCTGAATAGATTATAGCCAGCTATGGCTATATCCCAATCATGCGATTCATTAAACCATGTTTCTGTAATGGCCACAATGTCCAAGTCCATTTCCAACATTAAGGCTTCCAGGTCCGGAACTTTGTTGGCTAAGCTTCAAGCATTTGTGCTATTGCTTTCCAGCATTTAACTGGCTTGTGTGTATTTTGCATTGATTTTGTTCTGCCCACTTCTTTCCACTTGTTTTTGATGTGTGGTTTAAAAGTGTGGCTGTTTCTGATGTTTTTCTGCTTTTGCAGGGAGTGACGTCCAGAACTTGACCTTCCCCATCCGTCACCCCCTTTTTCTAGTTTAAATGCATATCCACATACTGCCTGAATTTTTCACTTAGGATTCTTTTCCCTGCGACAGAGAGATGTAGTCCATCAGCACAGTACAGTCTCTTGTTGGTCCATCTGTTTCCCCAGTCACCTATAAATCTGAATCCTTCCTCTTTGCACTAAGGGAAGATCTAGCTGCCATGCACAAAGAATTGACTCTACTGAGGGAGGAACTGGCTGCAATGAAGCGCACCTCTTCTAGGATACAAACTGAACAAACTCCACCACTGCTCCCACAAAGAATCAAATACCTGGTTCCCATCCTTTGGTTCTGCCTCCAGGAGAGGGCTGAGAAGTACTAGTTTATTAGTGCATGAATTAAATAATACAGGACAGTATGAACATCCTTAATGGCAAGCTTCTTTTGGTCTGCCTTCTTAAATCTTTACTTTTAATTGCATTCTTTATGCTCATTCCAGTTTTTCTTCATTTGGATCCACTTTCCTTTTTTGAAACATGTCCTTTTGGCTTTAATAGCCTCTTTCACCTCGTCATTTAGCCATGCTGACAGTGTCTTGGTCTGCTGTTGACTTTTTCTAATATATGGAATATATTTGATCTGGGCTTCTAAGATGGTAGTTTTAGTGTCCATACTACATGCAAACTTTTCATCTTTGCAACTACTCTTTTTCAAACTAATTTCCTCATTTTATCATAGTCACTATTTTTAAAGTTAAATGAAACTGCTGTAGTTTCCTTATTGCCTCCCTTCAGTGATTACATCAAATTTGATTTGTTATGATCTTGTCTAGCAGCTCTATCACTATCCTTTATGCCAGCTCCTGAGCTCCATGAAGCAGTCATTTATGACTTCTAGAAATTTTATCTCCCTAGTATATACTGATGAGGCATTTACCCAGTTAATATTGGGGTAATTGAAATCTTCTATCATTATTTTGTTAATGTTCCTAATTTCTGTTACATTTCACAGTCTGTTTCCTCAACCTGGCCAAGTGGACAGTAACACACACCTACTGCTATAATATTCCCCTCATACATGGAATTTCTTTATATAAGGATTCCACAGTGCAGTTGGGACATGTTCACTAAACTGCAGTAATGATTAGCATGGGGTTTAGCATGCACCAAGTGCGCTGTAGTCATAATTACCTTGTGCCAAATATGCAGCCATACGAAGAATCCAATGCTACCTGCATAGTGTGAGTTGGGGCAGAGACTAGGTAGTACAGAGACAGAGCATGTACTTTGCAGTCAGCATGGGTGTCTTTAATTTAGATTTTTGTAAACCGCTCTGATGCCTTGCTGCCTAGGGCGGTATATTAAATGACAATAAAGATAAAGATAAAGATGATAACCATCAATGTTGCACTTTGTGTGGACGCAATTACCACCACCTAAGTGGATGGCATTAGGTGCACCTGTAGTAATCACGGCATATAGCATAGCACATGGATGGCATGGATCTCACGCTAAGTACCTGGGGACATGGCAGGAATGCCTCCATTTATTAACATGGGTCTGGTGCCATGCTAAGTTTTGGGCTGAACATGTGGTAAGCTACTGCATTTTAGTAAACATGCTCTTTTCTTTCCTACAGGACTCTTAGCTTGTTTGGCTCATTGCCGTCTTTAACACATAGCATAAGGATGTGCGTAGGAAAAATCTTTTTGTTTTTTGCTTTTCAATTTGCTTGCCATTTTTTCCCAGTTTTTAAAATGTTTTCATTTCATTTCACACATTCCTTTCAAGAAAAAAGTTTTTAACATGCATTAGAACTTTTTAACATTTGCAAATCAAATTCAACCTGTTAATTTGTAGGTTAAATCAAATGTATACACATTCAATGAAATTTAGGTACACTAAGATATTTTAAGACACACTACATGGGGAAGGAGGAGGGATAAAAGACAAAAATGGGCTTCTGATTTCCAGTGTATTTTATACTTTTTGTACATGTCTGTCATTGGCATTTATGATTGTACTTTATGAACATGTAAATGGTGATTGGTGTTGAATAAAGGGAACAAACTACTAGAAAATGAAATGTATACCTGGTATCACAGCATCCCATTCATTATCTTCTGTCCTCCCAGTCTCCAAGATGCCTGTTATATCTATATTTCCATTTAGTGCCATACATTTTATGCCTCCAATCTTATTTTTCACACGTCTGGCATTCACACACAGACAATTCAAAGTACATTTTTTATTGTATTCACAGCCTGCCTAGAAGTTGATAGGGATAAATTGGAATCATTCATATCTGTCAGCTTTTTATTAAAATGCATCTCAGCTAGTTCAACCGCTATGACAATCTCTCTATTGAGATATTATCATTTCTCCATTTTGCCAGTATCCTTCGAAGGTACTGTACCTTAAGTCAAACCTTGTGCTTCGGCGTGACTGTCAGCTTTAAAAGTTGCTCTATCTCCTTTTTAAATGTTAGTGCCAGCAGCTTAGTTCTATCCTGCTTAAGGTGGAGCCCAACCTTTTAGAACCGGTTCCCCTCTCCCCAAAATACTGCCCAGTTCCTTACAAACCCGAAGCCCTCTTCCTTGCACCATTGTCTCTTTCGTGGATTGAGATGCTGGAGCTTGGCCTGCCTTTGGGGTATTGTCTGTGGAACAGAGACCATTTCTGCAAATACTACCCTGGAGTTTCTGGATTTCAGCTTCTGACCTAAAATCCTAAATTTAACTCTCAGAACTTCCTATTGCACCTTCCTATGTTCTTGATACCCTCAGTTACCATGATAGTTGACTCATTCACAGCCCCAGTGCTGAAACTAGGGCAGAGTGATTTGGGCTTTGTACAAGATGCCATATTTTCGAGGGTACAAGAGGGGCAGGAAGAGGGAGAGAGAATGCTACCTATGCCACTGCATATTGCCACCACAGCAGCTATGTCCTGGCCCCCAAATTTGATGGCATGTTTTGTGCTGCTTGCCCTGGGTCCAAAACTATTTAAATCAGGTCCTGCCTTGCATTCTAGGTGATGTGTGAGGTCCACCACCTTTGCAACGGGCAGACAAGTTATCAACTGATCCTTACTTCCACGAGTCATCCATCTATCTACATTCCTAATGCTCAAATGACCAACTGCAATGGCAGTCCTAACTCTTCCTTCCTGACACACCCCTCCCAGATGTGAGAGGATACCACATCAATGGCATGCTAAGATACATTTTGTTTTGTTAGTGTGTCTTATAGTTCAATCTCTTCATTCAACACCCATCTCCATTTATACATTCATAAAGTACAACCAAAAATACCAATGAGAGCACACACAAAACTACAATGGGACAAGAACGCTAACAGAAACCGAAACCCATTTCTGTCTTTTATCCCTCCTCCCTCCCCAAATAGTGTGTCTTAAAATATCTTAGGGGTATGTTTACTAAATGGCGGTAGCGGCTTCCATGCAATATCAGAGCCGCAGCCTCATTGATTTAGTAAACATACCCCTTAGTGTACATAAATTTGATTTAATGTGCATACATTTAATTTTACCTATAAATTCACGTTTAAATTTGATTTGCATGTTAAAAGGCTCTAATGCATGCTAAAAAAGTTTCATTGAATGTGTGAAATGAAATGAAAACATTCTGAAAATTAGGAAAAAATGACGAGCAAACTGAAAACATAACCAAAAAGATTATTCCTATGCAGATTCCCTATGCTATATGTTAAAGACGGCAAAAAGCCAAATAGAATAAAAGTTCCATAGGAAAGAATGGGCCATGTTTACTTAAATGCATAGTTTACCACATATTCAGCCCCAAAACATCACTTGGGGTGGCACCAGACCCACGTTAACAAATGGAGGTGTGCCTGGTATGTCCCCACATAGTTAGCATGGGTTCCATTCCACTCCAATGCTAAGCCCTTTGCCATGATTACCACAGGTACACCTAAAAATATGCAACTTCCTAAACGTTTGACTCTGAAGTAAATAAAGGAACGTTTTGTATGGGACTGCCAGTTGCAGCAAAGTCCACTGCGAATTGATAGAAAATCCACCATTGTGCACAAAATCCATTGATTCATGGTGAATTCCTTTGTAAAATGTCCGTTTCAAAGAAAACTGTCACAAATCCTTTCTTGTTTACCAGAGTCTGCTAGAAATTCACAGGATGTCCGTGGCAAATTTATTCGCACGCACTTATTTATGTTGTTTAGTGCCATCGAGTTGATATTGACTCATAGTGACCCTCTGGATAGTTGTCCTGAACTGTGTTCGGTCTTCAGCCAGGTTGCTAACTATTGATAGAGTGGTACCCATAGCTGCTGTTATTCTATTACTCCTGCTGGAATTCTGCAAACAAAATTCAAAGTTCTGTGTCAAAAGGTCTGAATAATGCAAAGTTCTGCACTCTTTATGGAAATAGCAAAAAAATATCACAAAAAGTGCAATATTTTGAATTATTCAAAATATTGCCACTTTTTGTGATTTTTTTCTGTTTTGTATGTTAAATTAACAATATGCTTTGTTATTTCAATAAAGAATGCAGAATTCCAGCAGGAGTATTAATCCACCCAGTTGCTGACCTTCCTCTTTTGCACTGACCTCTCTAATAATCTTTCTCTTCACATGATGTGACCAAAGTATAAAAGCCGAAGAAAGCTTAGGTTTGATCTCCTCTAGTACTGATTAATTTGTTCTTTGGGCAGTCCATGGTATATATAGTATTCTTCGCCATCACTATAATTTTCCCTACAGGAGAGAAGCTGCTACCTTGAAGCCTGTTCCCAAGAACAAACTGGGATCTGATTAGGAAAGAGAGCTGCGGACAAGTTGAATCTTTGCATTTGAGAATCTCTGTATTTGCAAATCCTGTCTAGGTCCTTCATAGCAATTCTACAAGAATAATGAGTCATCAGACTAATTGATCTAAACAAGTTAAAGTTATCTACTATTTTTATTTCTTCTCCATCAAGGATGAAATTATTAATTTTGCCTGTTGTCAAGATCTTTGTCTTCTTCATGTTAAGTTGCAGGCCCATTTTAAGACTATGTTCCTTGATCTTGATAAGCAGATGTTTCAGATCGTCTTCACTTTCAGCCAGTAACGTGGTATCATCAGCATAGCGAAGGTTGTTGAGTCTTCCACCAATCTTCACGCCTCAGGTTTCTTCATGCAGTCCTACTTCTCTGATTATTTGTTCTGCATATAATTTAAACAGATAGGGGGAAAGTATGCAGCCTTCTCGTACACCTTTGCTGATTTTAAACTATTCTGTTTCTCCTCATTCTGCTCAAATCTTTCCTTCTTGATCAATGTAGAGGTTCTGCATGAACCTTCATGGTACAGCCATGCTTCTTAAAGTGGCACAGTTTTCATGATTTACACAATAAAAATCTTAGATGTAGTCAATAAGATACTTAAAGATATACTTTTGGTATTCTTTTGTATTTTCATATCCACAATGATGTATCTTGTTCCTCGCCCTTTCCTGAATCCTGCTTGCATTTTAGACAATTCTTGTTCCAGAAACACTAAAATCCAGAGGAGAAAGAGAGGTAATCATGGAACTTAACCGAGATTTTCAATATGAAGCAAGGCGAGACAAAGATGTACTACAATGACACATACCAGGAAATAGAATCAGAAACTATCAGAGGAAGAACAAGATCAGCTTTCCTAAAGCTATGAGAGTTCAAGAGAAAATTCCAGCCTCAGATTGGAATGCTAAAAAATGCTCAAAGATCCATGTTGAATGATGTGATTAAGAAAATGTAGAAAGCATACACTGAGTCTTTCTACAATAAAGATCAAGTGGATCAACTGCTATTTCAACCTGTATCTTATGATCAGGAACTGTAAATGATGAAAAAAGAAGTTGAAGTAGCATTGAAAGCATTATCAAAGAACAAAGCACCGGGCATTGATGGCATTCCCAATGAAGTATTACAGCAATCAAATGCAATCATTACAATATTTACAAGGCTGTGCCAGGAAATTTGAAAAACATCATCATGACCAACAGACTGGAAAAGAAGGAGAAAATATTCAAGTACCAAGAAATGCAGTTGGAGATCAGGAAAATGTGGCAGAAAGATACAGAGTTATCTCCCATCATGTTGGGTCCCACAGGCCTAATTAAGAGAAATTTCCAAGCATTACCCATACACGTAGCATCTTACGAAATCCAGAGGGAGGCTCTCTTTGGAACGATGCAAGTACTAAGCCAAGCATTAGCAGTAAATTTGAGAGACTGATATCATACTCCACATATTCTGACTTACAAGTGAGGTTCATGACTACCATGGTATGCACAAAACTCACCCATATGGAGAAACTGCCCTGAAAAGATCTGTGTTCATACCAATACTGAAGAAAGGTGATCCAACTGACTGTGGAAATTATCGCACAATTACTCTGTTCACACATTCCAGCAAGATTCTACTCAAGATCATTCAATGGAGACTGCATTTATTTATAAGAGGGTGGATAACTGTATAGCAAGCTATCTAACTTTTGTAGCTGGTATGCTGATATGTTCCACTAACTTTAAAAAGGAAACCTAATGTATACTTTCCCTTTTAATTTATTCCATGGATTGTACTTTCACGTATTAGCCTCTGCTATCAGGCATATACAAATTGCTTTATTTTATGTGCTTATTATACATAGGGCCAGTGCTTCCATTAGGCAAATTAGGCAGTCAGCTAGAGCGCTGAGATTTTGCGGGTAGCTAAAGGCAGCGTGCGGGTAATTTAAATCCTCTCTCTCCTGGTTTGCACCTTCCTGGAGGCACTATCCTATTGCACAGCTCCCATGACTGGCAGGACAGAGAGGTTACTGTTTCCTTGCCTGCACAGGATTAATCTCACAGTACGAGCCATGAGATCCCATAACTCATGGTTCATACCTTGAGACTGGCCACTTATGGTAGAGGAAGATGGAACACTATTAAGCTCCCTTCCTCCTGTTGGTCATAGGGGATAAGCAGCTGGGGGTAATGCTGGCTTAGGGACTCCAGGGGAGCTGGGCTGAGACAGTAGCCTGCAAGAGGGGCCAAAGCAGAAGCCAGGGCATGGGTATGGGCAGGGGAGTGAAGGGAGAGGCACAGGGGGGTATAAGATTAAAGGTTTGCCTAGAGCAGCAAATATCTTTGCATGGACCCTAATTACACACTTGTTTTACAAAGAATGCACATAAGTCTAAATCCTGTCCCAGCTCCACCCCCAAGTTCACATCTACATTGGTCAGGCAAACATGCATATACAGGGTGTATGTACATACGTTTAGGTGCCTATACAACAGACAATTTTATGAAAAGGGTTTTCAGAATGTAAAACACTGTAACCGGGTAAGGCGGCATGTCGCCTCTCGCCCCCCCTCCCCCCCCAGGCCCCACCCCCACTTTCCTTTCCCCGACAGATTAATTCAAAACAAACACATGACAACCATTTGGGACTTAAACTGGTCGCAGCTTTAATAACCTTTTAAACACACATAATACAACATCAACACATTTTAACTCCCACCCCCCCCCCAAGCAGAGCGAGCTCTCACCCGCCGTGTTAGTAGCAAGGTGACGCCGCATCCGCTTCCCCCGGGCACAGGCCCGACATTTTCCACGCCCTCCCTCTTCCGGCTTCGCCATGCTATTAGCAAAAGCCTGAGGGGTTAACCGGGTCGGGGGTACCCCACCCCCGCCCTCATGCTTGCCACCGGCTCCGGACCCCGGAAACCTCCGGGATCCCGCCAAAGCCCCCCCTTCCAGCTGCAACAACCCAAAACCCCCCCCACCCAAAGCCTCTCCCAGGCAGGGTGGGCGGGCGGGCGTCTGGAGCCTCCAGCCCCGACCCAGCAACTGCCGATGCAGAGCTGGGTCTCCGCGCCACTCACCCCCCCCCCCGCCGCCGGGTCCTAGCCTCCTCATTGGCTCCCGGGCGTTTTAAACGCCGCGGGGAGCCAATGAGGCGCCCGGCCGCGCGGGCACCATCGAGCCGCGCGCCGCCGCCGCAACCGAGGGGGGGGGGGCGAACGGCCCGCCACCCCCCGGTTAGGAGCGGCCACGTGGACGGGGCCCGCGGCCTTGCTGTAACCGGGTAAGGCGGCATGTCGCCTCTCGCCCCCCCTCCCCCCCCCCAGGCCCCACCCCCACTTTCCTTTCCCCGACATATTAATTCAAAACAAACACATGACAACCATTTGGGACTTAAACTGGTCGCAGCTTTAATAACCTTTTAAACACACATAATACAACATCAACACATTTTAACTCCCACCCCCCCCCCCCCAAGCAGAGCGAGCTCTCACCCGCCGTGTTAGTAGCAAGGTGACGCCGCATCCGCTTCCCCCGGGCACAGGCCCGACATTTTCCACGCCCTCCCTCTTCCGGCTTCGCCATGCTATTAGCAAAAGCCTGAGGGGTTAACCGGGTCGGGGGTACCCCACCCCCGCCCTCATGCTTGCCACCGGCTCCGGACCCCGGAAACCTCCGGGATCCCGCCACCGGCTCAGGTCAGCCACGACCAGAGCCGCCCCCAAAGGTAAGCTGCGACCAGCCCTCGCCCCCAACGGAATACCTTCCAAGGCCTCCTGCCAATCGTTAAGCAGTAAATCTAGCCCTATCGGGGACAAGTGCACCCCGTCCGGCCTATAGAGGCCAGGGCAGTCCACGTCCACCAAAGGGTGAAAGATTTGACAGCCCCCTTGCTGGCCCACCCACCGGCCAATTAGACGGCTAATTTTGGTCACACCCCGTGACCACCGTCACTGAGCCCTACAGGACGGCCTTGGAATGATATCCGACCATAGCAATAATACATCCAGAAACATCCCCAAAACCACCCCAAAGTCCTTGATAGCTGCTCGAATCAACTGCCGGCAAGTCCATGAAGCGAGATCGTTGCCACCTAAGTGGAGCAGTAACACCTCCGGGGCGCCTCTGGTTCGCTGGAGGTGCCGAAGCAAAGGCAGGAGTTGTATCCACCGGAGTCCGCGCTCGCCCAGCCATGTGATCGTCACCGCCTGCTCGGAAAGTCCCAAATTCAGCCCCAATGGGCGCGTCGCTGCTCGCCGACCCGCCCAGAAGACAAAGGAGTGGCCAGGAATCCAGCAGCTTCTATGCCCCACATCTGAAAGACAAAGAAATAGCCCCGTTAGTGCCCCCCCCCACTCCCCCAGAAACGCACATAGCAGTGGAAAGCTCCCGACCGCCAACGCCCAATGCGCTGTATCTCCTGATCGGGCAGCCCGGCCACCGCCGCACTGGCTGCCGCCCAGATCCGGAAGGAATGAGGGGCGAAGGCACCAGGGCCCTCACCTATCTGTCGTAATGCCAGCCGTAGCACTGCGGTAAATTGGCAACGCGGGAGGACCCGCTCGACCTAATGGATAAAAAGGCTACCGCTAGCCTCCGGACGAACGCGTCAGTACGCCTGCAGCAACGCGACCGGGCACGAGGGGGAACCCTGGACCGCGGCCAAGTCCACCCACCTACCCATTCCCGCCTGATCCGTCGTAGAACGGGCAAGGCGGATATGAACCCTACTCCCGAGCAAGTGCACGTGACGCACCTGCACCTCCCTCCCATTGTGAAGCCGCCCCGACTCCGAAACCAGCTCGCCCACCCGAAATGCGCCGAAAAAGGCTAACGAAAACGGCCCGAAAGAGCACCCCTTCATAGTAGGTGGCCACCACCCGCGGCAAGGCCCCGCATAACCGACGCAGTAAGTCATGAGTAATAGGACGCCGCCAATCCCCGGGCGAGGGACTAGACCGCTCCCAACCCCGCAACAATGAGCCTTAATCACTAAATTCAACTGCAAGCATGAAAAGACCACCTGCCGCATCAGGTCAGCTACCGGCTGACATCTTGGGGAATAGTTATTGATCACCGACACTGCCGCCTCGTTGTCGCACCACCAGCGCACTCTGCGATTGCGGAGTCCATCCGGCCACAAGGACAGGACCACCACAATGGGAAACAACTCGAGGAAGGTAATATTCCTCGTAAGCCCCACCGCTCGCCAGGATTGAGGCCAGCCTTCTGCGCACCATGCGCCCCAAAAATAAATCCCCCAAACCGGAACCCCCTGCTGCATCAGTATACAACTGCAGATCCGCAGAAGTCACCTCCGGGTCTCTCAGCACCGTGGTACCATTAAAGTCACGAAGAAAATCGTCCCAAATCCACAGATCTGCCCGCAAGCTGCGTGACATCGGAATCCGATGATGCGGCCTAGAGTCGCCTGCAGTACCTGCGGACAACCGGCGCAAGAACACTCTCCCCATCGGGATCACCCGATACGCAAAATGCAGGGACCCCGCCAAAGACTGCATCTCCCGCAGCGTTAGCTTACTAGAACCCAGCGCATCTGCGACCAACACCCGCAGACTCGTAACTTTCTCCCCCGGCAAGCGGGCCTCCAATGCCACGGAATCCAACTCCACTCCCCAAAAGGTAATAGTCATCGCCGGACCCGCCGTCTTTTCGGATGCTACGGAACACGCGTAACGTACGGCACCCAAAAACCTTAGGAACGTGATCATTAACCGAGGAACCAATAGGAAAAGACCACCCTACCTAAGGCCAGCTCAGTTGCCAACTTATCTCGTACCAGCTGCGCGAAACGCCGCACCGAAGGCGAATTCCGCGCCTTGTGTACCCCTACACTGCCCACCACCGGTATGGGAAACGCCTCCTTACACCCGCATTCCAAAAGACCGCTGACCTGTCGCTTCGGATACCTCCTAAGCCACGGGCCTAACCCATCAATCGCAACAGGGGTGGGGGCCAAACTCCAGACGTCCCCATTACTTGTGGCTGGGGGCTGGCACGCCCCCGCCACTCGTCTTGACACATTTGAGGGCTGGGTGACCCCCATTACAGACGGAGCAGGCGTGCCGGAATTTGCAATCCGGAAAGGGGCAGGAAGACTTGTTGAAGCGCCAGCACAAGTCCCCCGTTCCCCCCCCCCCTGGAGTTCTCTGCAACACAGGGGGCACGCCCGATCGAAAGGGCCGATCCGCCTGCGCAGGGGTGGCTACTCCACCTCTCTGCCCACCCATACCTCCCCCGCCAGGTCTGATCGCCATCTGCGTTAACCAAAGATTAATGTCCTGCGTTCCCCATGACAACAGGCGATTCTCTTCCATCTTATCACGGAATTTCTCATCATAGTTGAGCCAAGCCCAACCGTCATGAGTCTGTGAGGCCTCCAGTATGGAATCCGCGTAAGCCAACAGCATACCGTACTGCTCCGGATGCGAATGACCCCATACACTCGCCAAACGCAAGAAAGACCGAGTCCAATTAACCACATTCCGAGCCACTCTCTTGACCCTACCCGCCTTCTCGTCCTCCTTACGCTTCCGTCGGCTATCCCCCGACCGCTTCCGACCTTCGAGTAAGCGGAAAATATCTACGTAGCGACGTTTCACAATCTTTTTCCGCAGAGTCTTTGGCACTCCCTCCCATAACTCCGAGAAACATGCCACCGAAGGCACAGAACCCACCTGTCCCACGCCGACCTCCCCGCCAGTGGCCCGCGGGCTCCCGGCCAAGTCGTCGGACACCGAGCCGGACGACGACTCAGACGTTGAAGAAGAGGAGGACCCCGAACGCCGCCGCCGGTGACCGGAACACCGCTTGCGCTTGGACGCTCGCTTCTTACCCCCCTCCCCTGCCCTCACCCCAGTAGCCAACTCACCTGCCACTGGTGCTGCTACCTCGGAAGACACACCCGGCTCCGGTGGCGTCAAAGCTGATGCTTCCGCTCCCCCTCCGCTTCCGACAGACACGGGGCCTCCACTTGTGCACGCCCTCCCGCCGTCCAGCTCTCCAGCAGGAGCCCCCCACGGTTGCCCCCAGTAGGGCCAGCCAGTCGAAACCTGCGGAGAAAAAACAGGGAAAGGCGAACGAAAACCCGCCCCCGGCCGAGGCGGCTGCCACGCCCCTAGCCATTCCGCGCAGGAAGAGCCTTGACCCCCGCCCTGCCAATGCGCCCACATGGGGGAATAGGCTGCCCCTGCAGTAGCAGATCCACCCCCCGGACTCGCAGCGTCCATAACCACAGTGCTCAACTGAGGAGCCGCCCCGAAACCCACCCCCGTGGGACCTATAGCCACCCCCAAGCCACCAGGGGCCTCTCCCCGCCCCAAAGTACCGCTAGCCGGGGCTGCTGACCTACCACGCCGGCCCACAGCTAACCGGCCAGCCGAGACCCCCCTACCCAGCCGCCCCCCCGGCCTGGTGACAGGGCTAGTACCACCGTCGGACGCCGGGCCACGGCTCGGAGCCCTGCCCCTGGTCCCCCTTCCAAGAGGAGCCGAGCGCCCCAACGGAGCAGGCTCTCCCCTCCGAGGACCGACCGTCTTAGCCCTCCCAGACCCGTGGCGCTTTCCGGAACCCCCCTTCATTCCTCCCCCGGCCATGGGCTTAATTAATTATTCCTGTAGCTATGAATTTTATTTTATTTTATTAATATTATTATTATTATATGTTTTGCGTTTTTTTTTTTTTTTTTTTTTTATTAAGGATAGAGGGGATTCCCTAAATAACTAAGTGGCTTGCCCAAGACTACAAGGAACACCCGTTGCTGTCCCCTAGTGGGATTTGAAACCCTGACCTTCCCCAAACAAACCTGCCTGTAGAGCCACGAGCCTCCTGACTCCCCCGCCGCTGGATCGCTGCCCCCGGAGCTCCAAGGACGGCGCCGCTTCACTTGCTGCCTCCCGCTGCGCCAAGGCCTGGGACAACCGACGACGATCATGCGCAGCAAGCCCGCACGCGTCTGGAGCCTCCAGCCCCGACCCAGCAAACGCCGCGGGGAGCCAATGAGGCGCCCGGCCGCGCGGGCACCATCGAGCCGCGCGCCGCCGCCGCCGCAACCGAGGGGGGGGGGCGAACGGCCCGCCACCCCCCCGGTTAGGAGCGGCCACGCGGACGGGGCCCGCGGCCTTGCTGTTCTATGTGCAGTGTATCGCCATAATGTAGGCTTCCCTCTGTAGACTGACTAAAGACTTAAACATGGTTTCATTACTATTTTCCAAAAACACTTTGTTATTAAACTTTCACACATGATTCCAAAATCTGAAAGTATAGCGTAAGAGCTGATGTTATCTAAAGAAAACAATCATATTTGATTTAATTAGGAAAGGATATAGTTAACAAATGATCTAGGCAATGTTTTAGTTTCTTAGTTTCAGCATGACCAAGAATCTAGAAGATTAAATTGCTCACCAAATAAATTCTCTCCTTACTGAGGTATCATCACATGGAGATGTTAGATGTGATGAAACTGCAGTGTCTGGAAAGACGATGCATTTGGGGGATGTGTCCAAGCAGTAATCCGTTTCAGTGGAGCATGACTGCTTTTTGATTGGCTTCAGGGGACTTACTTAAGTTCAAACATGTGTGCATTTTGTCTAGACGTTTACTCAAAATATCTGTGGGGAGGTGTCCAAAATCTTTCTCATTACATTAGCACAATAACAAACAATTAAACGATGATACCTCTTGAAACAGACTTTTAATTTCCTATTCAACCTGGAATGAGACCACATTTTCTAATACCATAAAAGGAAAAATTTCCACGGGGATGAACAAAAGGCATCTCTGAGTTTATATAAGTTGGTTATTAAGATAATTTTATCACAGACCACCTAACTTATACGGCACTTATACATGCTTTCCTTTGAGGATTACTCCATCGAAAGTGCACATAGATATGTTCATTTATACAAACATTTCCCTGCTTATTTTATGCACATATACGCATATTTAAAGACTACTTAGATGTTACTGCTTTGAGCAGCAGCACTATCCGTATTGGAATATTGCGATAGAGTCTGGACAGTATCTAGCATTTTCCACAACAGGAGAGGTTAATTTCTGCCCAGTTACATCATGCTGGGAAAAGACTCCTCTGGAAGGGAAAATTCAAGTCCTATTTAAACTACTCCCAAAGGCAGAACTCTGTCTTTGGTGCTCAGCCATTTCACTATCTGGAGTAAGGCATCTACCCCTTGAGAGGGCACCTAAGGGTGGCAAAACCCTAGCTTCACATCCCATACAGGAAGAGTCACAATCATAACAGCGGAGGAATAGAAAAGTCTGTCATTTTGCAGATGACTCAAAAATTTGCAACAGAGTGGACTCCCCTGAGGGAGTGGATAACATGAGGAAAGATTTACAAAAGCTGGAAGAATGGTCTAATGCTTGGCAGTTAAGATTTAATGCGAAGAAGTGCAGTGTCATGCACTTGGGAAGCAGAAATCCAAGGGAAATGTATGCGATAGGGGGTGACAGGTTGGTGTGCATAGACCAGGAGAAGGACCTCGGAGTGATTGTTTCTGAGGATCTCAAGGTGGTGAAACAGTGTGACAAGGCGGTGGCAAAAGCCAGAAGGATGCTGGGTTGTATACAGAGAGGAAGTACCAGCAGAAAGGAAGAGGTACTAATGCCACTGTACGTATAAGTCACTGGTGAGGCCTCACTTGGAATATTGTGTTCGGTTTTGGAGACCATATCTCACAAAGGATATAAAAAGACTGGAAATGATTCAGAGGAAGGCAACCAAAATGATTTGTAGCCTGCACCAGAAGACATATGAGAAGAGACTTGAAGACCTAAATATGTATACACTAGAGGAGAGAAGGGAGAGGGGAGATATACAGACCTTTAATTACTTAAAGAGTATTAATGAACAAACAAACCTTTTTCAAAGACGGGGATGCTGTAAAACAAGAGGGCATAACATGAAACTGCAAGGGGGTAAGTTGAAAGGCAACGTCAGAAAATACTTTTTCACTGAAAGGATAGTGGATGCTTGCAATGCCCTGCTGATGGAAGTGGTGGGGCAAATTCTGTGATAGAATTCAAAATGGCATGGGACATACACAGTGAATCCCTTTATAGCAACAGGATAACATCAAAATAAACTTAACTATCTCTTATATCTCAACAAATAGAGGTGACCCTGCACGGAGCGGTGGGTACGCCCGTAAACAAAAGCATGGGGAGGGGCGACCTGCATGGAGCCACCTACATTTGCCACCTTGCTGGGCAGACTAGATGGACCATGCTGGTCTTTATCTGCCATCATATACTATGTTACTATGTAAATAGAGCAAGGGAAAGGGAGTGATTGTGTAAAACTTGACCGCACCCCCAGGCTCAACCAAAGTGACTCAGTGTATGTGACTCAGAAGCACTCCACTCCCAAAGAGATACAGAAGAGGTTCTAAGAAAAAGATGTCTCAATGATCAAAGTACTTCTGATCCGGGAACACCTGCAGAGCAGTTTTGGGACCGCCCTCTTAAAAAGGAAGGAATCCAGGAGCTCTTCAGTGACAGTGAAACCAGAGCCAGGAAAGAACTTAGGACAGTTTCGGGGAGCTGTGCCTGCATCACCATCAGCTTCAGGTACACTGGTAAAGAGTAATAAAGTAGAAGAGGGGTTCTCACTCAGAGAAAAACCACACGAAGTGGAGTGGAGGAACTTGAATTTCATTTCCAGCATCAAACACACAATATTAAGGAAGAGTGTCATACTATCTCAGAGCGAAGTAACCCGATTGTACCAAGTGGAGGACGGAGAAGGACTAAACTGCTTGTAACATAGTTCCTGCTGCTGTTTTATGCCTATCATCGTCGAGGAATAGCCAGGCACTGGCTGAATATCACCGCTGCCTGGTTCCTGCCGGGTACCACCCCCGCTCTGACCCCAGATGCTAGCCACCTGGTAATCAGAGCCCCGAGCAGCGGCACCCACAGATATTCAGCAGCACTAACTGCAGCAATCACTTTAAATATTGGGTCCATGGTTTTTATATTAAGGCAGTGTTCTCTAGCAGGGAATGTGTATTAAATTAATGTATAATCACTTATAGCCAGCCTACAAGTATGATTGCACCTACCGTTTGCAAGTAAACATATAAATTATTGTATGTTATAATCAATGCATTTACTAGCTCACACTGCCCACACTCTGCCCAAACTCTACCAGTGTGCACGCCCTCAGTTAAATGCCATGCACACATCATGCCTACTTTTACATTAGTTGGTATTTTATAAGAGGTCATTTACATGCATAAATGGCCACTTATGTGTGCACAGAAAATGACTAGAATACCTATATTCGCATGCATTGTTAGCACCTAAAAGGAAGTGCCTCTTTGTACAGCGACCTCCTTGAAGGGTCATTTTATAAGGAGCTTCCTGAAGTGACGTGACATTTATGCACGTAAGTCAAGGTATTTTGTGAGTTATGTGCGTAAATGAGCATCTAAAGGTAAAACTGAGGTGGTCACAATTCCAAATGTATGTTTGTTGGGCCTGTGATGCGCACTTTTACTATGGGTGTGCACATTGGTGAATTTGGGCATAACAATGGCGGAGCACCAAGTACACATGTAAATTATAAAATACTCTAGTTCTTGAAAAATCTAGGGGTGGGTATTTAGACAAGCTCTACAGCTGGCATAAGTGTCGCATCTTAGATTAACGTGTATTTAGCTACATGTGCTAATATTCTATAAAGAAAAGTAGACTCCTACTTTTTTTTTAAATAGGCTTGACGTAGGCACATGGATATGTTTGTTAACTATGCAGGACTTTATAAAATTACCCTCCACATGTCTATGGAACTAGGACTTAGGAATAGTTCTTCAAAAGGATGGAAAGTGTTTATAACATTGTACCAGATTTAGTGCCGGAAACAAACATATACAATTAATATAGTTTGACCAGAGCTAATTAACATACAGAATAAACATGTAGCATGTAGTAAATTACCACGATGGTTTCCCAGGGGCAACCCCATAGTTACTGGTGCCCCTCTGCAAACTATAAATCAATGCCCCTCCCCATCCAGCATTTCATCTCTCCTTCCCTACCCACCACCCTCCCATCCAGGACCTCATCTGTCCTTCCGTACCCCCTTCTGATGCTACTGCCGCTATTACTACCTTACCTCTGCTGCCATGCTGTGCAGAAAGGAACTCCGGTGCAAGTGTCACTGTCTCCAGTTTCACAAAAATCGCATCGGTGTTCCCTCCTGCACCACAACACTTAAAGCTAAAGAGTCCTACTAAATGTGCAGATAGGCCGGCACAATAGAGGTAGTAGAGTCATGCTTTACAGCAGCTTTTGGCGCCCTCTAAATGTTGCCACCCAGAATGCGCAGTCTGCTTACCATGTTACACCAATCCTTTTGGTTTCCAAATCTGGTTCTTGAGAATATCCCAGTGTCTCTGCTTTTCGGTATAGCTACAAAATATTTGTAGAATATGGGAGTGATTTTAAAAAGGTTAGGTGCAATTTGCATGTGGAAACTAGCTTGCATGTATAGTAAGTAGGGATTTTAGAACTGGAGCTACTTATATACTTGACCGCTTTGATTGAAGGATAAGGCGGTATACAAAACTGTCTAAATAAATAAATAAAATAAATATATATATATATGCCTTGGGTGATTTTTCCAGTGGGTCGTCTTTGCGATCCATGTTTTCTGTCCCAATGGAACCACGCTCCCATTCAGCCTGGATCTGTTCTCACATCCTTGCTGTGGTTGTCTTGAGATAGCAAGGTGGCTAGGGATTTAACCTACTTTATGAAGGGAAGAACGTTTATGAGATCACCATGTATATGTGTGTGTGTATGTCTGTATGTGAGTATACCATCCTACTACTTATTTTTTTCTTTTGTGCTGTATTCCAGACAAATTTTCAGCAAATGCAGGGGATTTCAAGAAAATTCCAAAATCAGTGTTTTCGAGGGGATCTACATGTGAACACTCAAACATACGTGTGTGGCCTGTCTTATTAATTTATTAACATTAGTGCAAGAACATAAGAACATAAGATATGCCATACTGGGTCAGACCAAGGTCCATCAAGCCCAGTATTCTGTTTCCAACAGTGGCCAATCTAGGTCATATGTACCTAGCAGTTTCCCCAAAAGACACAGGTTCCACAATGCTTGTACTAGGTCAAGCATTGATGTCCTGGGTCCCTTCTTAATAATGGTTTATGGACCTTTCCTCCAGGAACTTGTCCAAACCTTTTTTAAACCCAGCTACACTAACAGCCTTTACTACATCCTCTGCTAACAAATTCCAGAGTTTGATTACACGTTGAGTGAAAAAATATTTTCTTTTATTAGTCTTAAATAGTTTACCCTGTAGCTTCATTGCATGTGCCCTAGTCTTTCTATATTCTGATAACGTAAACAATCGATCTACGTTTACCCGTTCCACTCCGTTCATTAATTTATAGACTTCTATCATATCTCCCCTCAGCTGTCTCTTTTCCAGGTTAAAGAGCCCTAACCTTTTTAGCCTTTCTTCATAGGAGTATCCTTCCATCCCCTTTACCATTTTGGTGGCTCTTCGCTGAACCTTTTCTAATAACGCTATATCCTTTTTAAGATACGGTGACCAGAATTGCACACAATATTCAAGGTGTGGTCTCACCATGGAACGGTATAGAGGCATTATAATATCTTTTGTTTTATTTTGAAATCATGATTGTATGAACACTGTGTGTGATAAGCACCATGATTAAACAACTTTGTGCTATGTCTTTGGGGCCCTTTTACTAAAGTGCTCTGTGTGGTTAATGCTCATTTTAGAGCACAGTAACTGTTAGCGTGGTCCTCAGTAACTGTTACCAGGCTGGCATGACAGTTGCTTCATGCTAATTTCCATGGATTAGGAGAGGAAAGGGTATGTGAACACACTGCAGTTACTATGCATGTCCTTACCACCTCCTCAATGGGTAGTGGTCAGTGCACCCATGGCAAGTACACAAGGGCCACCATATGTTACAGGACATGTCCCTGCAGTAATTGCCAGGAACATGCTGGTCATATCTCTGGCTTTGCAATTACCATGCATTAATTTTTGCACTAAACGTGTGGTAAGTACAGAACCTTGCCACGCTTTAGTGAAAGGGTCTTTTTTGTGACAGGGATGAATTCTAAGAGGATGGTTTTGCCTTCTCTCCCTCCTGCCCTGGGGACCTGCTCCATCTTGGCAAGCTTAGGACACCATTTTATGAGCATCAGACATTAAACTGATTCATTGATAGTATCACTGCTACTGGGTCCTCTGCCTAATCTGGAAAGATTGGACGCTGACCAATTGAACACTAACCTTTTGGTCTTTCGTATTTTTAGATTTATTAGTTTAGTTGCTTAATTGTATTTTTCACTACCTATTTTGCTTTCCCTCTCCTTTCTCTTTGACAGAATCTCACCCTCCTCTCAGCCACCTCTTAGTTTTTATCTCCAGTACTCCCAGCTGCTCCCATTTTACTCAATCTTCCTCCTATCTGTCCTTCAACCCTTCATTTATTTCCTGTCTTCTGCCTGCCTCTCCATTTTCTTATTCCACACCATTTTTTCTTTCTTTTATTGGTACTCCCTAACCTTCTTCCCTCATTCCAACATCTTAAAACCCCTCCTCCTTACCACCCTCTATTTTCCCCATTTCTTCCCCCATCTTGTCTTCCACCCTTTCTTCAGCTCTTAAGCTTCACCTTTTTCTTCCTCTCATGCATTCCTCCTCTATCTCTTTGAAACAACCTCACCCTCGTTTCCGCCATGCCATCTCCTCTCTTCTACTCCTTCTCCTTCTATCATCCGGTGACATTAATCCTAACCCTAGACTATCCTCTCATTCCCACTCCTCACTCAACCACTCTAATCTCATTTACATTCCTCTCCTTTCCCCCACCTCTCTCCCTTTTTCTTGTGCTTTATGGAATGCTCATTCCATGTCTAATAAACTCCCCTTTACTCGTGACCTCTTCATCTCTAATGCTTGCCATCTTTTAGTTCTTACTGAGACCTGGCTCTTCCCTGAGGACACTGTTTTGGTCGCTGCCCTCTGTCACAGCAGCTACCAGTTCTTCCACACGCCGCATGCCACTGGCCATGGTGGTGGTATTGGTTTTCTGCTTTCTCCTTCCTGCCAATTTCAACCCCTCCTTCTATCTCAGTCTCACTCCTTTTCCTCCTTTGAAGTCCATTCCATCTGCCTTTTTTAATCCCTTACCTCTCCGGACAGCTGCTATTTATAGACCCCTTCAGAAAAACAAAAAGACTCACTCTAATACAACACTATTTGTTTCTTCATCAAACAACGTGTAAAATGGCATTCCTGTTGGTGCTAATATGGAACGGAGGTGGCACGGTCTCAGCCAACTCGGGCACAGTCACAAATAATCAAGACACAAGTCCAGATTTTGCTGCCAAACAAAAGCCCATTCACATCAATGACCTGTTGCCTCCTCCACCATATGCACATTTAAACACACCATTGTAGCAGAAAATACGTTTTCAAATGCACTTGCGGCCCAGCCCCTGATCACACTTAGCTTTTAAAAGATCTTTGAGGGAAATGGACCGCAAACTGCTGCCCCGACGTCAACCATAGAGCTCTCATACGTTTCGCAATCAAGTCGCTGCATCAGGGGAATTCTGCTGCAAAACAGAAACAAACATACACACTCAGACACACTATTTAAAACCAGAAACAAAAACTGACCCCAACCCATCACATATTCAAAACAACCAAACCACCAAGAACGCCACTCACTCTAAGCGGCAACCATACCAGCACTTCACTGTTGCTTCACAAAAACGCCGCGCATGCTCAAATGACCACAACTCCAACCTCCCAAAAATACTCTTCAACTGACGTCAGCGGCTTCCCCCACAGGAGAACTCCGCCCACCTACCCTAAAGGCAGACTACCCAGTCAATCCGAAGATTCAAACCAGCCGGAACAGTTTTTGATTTATAGACCCCTTGACACGTCCACCTCTACCTTTCTCATTGATTTTGACTCATGGCTCTCCTTATTTCTGGATTCTTCTTCCCCCTCCCTCATTTCTGGTGACTTTAATATTCATCTTGATAATCCTTCTGACCCCTATGCTTCTAAGCTCCTTTACCTCTTCATTCAACCTCCAGCTTTGCTATTCTGCCCCTGTTCATAAGCACGGTCACTGCCTTGTCCTTGTTTTCTTCTCTAATTGTCTACCCTCTAAATTCCGTAGTTCAGTTCTTCCCTTATCTAACCATCATCTGCTCAGCTTCGCTCTTTATCACTCCCTGCCTCAATCTCACCCAGTCACTTCCTATCTTTTTAGGAATCTTCATGCTATCAATCCATCAGCTCTCTCCACTATTGTCTCATCATCTCTTTCCTTTGTCTACTAAGTCTGTTGATGAGGCTATAGCTTCCTATAATATTGCTCTCTCCTCTGTTCCAGATGCTCTTGCTCGGTCCATGCCACATCCTGTGAGGCGCACTATACCTCAGCCCATGGCTGTCTTCAACTACCCGCTACCTACGCTCCTCTGCTCAGTTGAGCGCATTTGGCTCAAATCCCGCTCCCTTTCTGATTTTCCTCATTTCAAATTCGTTCTTGCTTCCTACCAGTCAGCCATAGCACTCGCCGAGCAAAACTACTATGTCCTTCTGACTAACTCTCTTACCTCTGACCCCTACCGTCTCTTCTCAACTCTCTACTCTCTCCTTAAGGTGCCTCCACCTACGACCCCTCCTTCTCTTACTGCCCAAACCCTTGCTGACTATTTCCATGACAAAATCCATAAGACTACACTCCAATTATCCACAAGATCAGCTTCTTTCCTTTTTCCCCCTCTTCAATACCAACTTTCCCCCTCAATCTCTGTTACCCTTTAATCCTTTTCTAAAATCTTTGACGAGGAAACCTTTCATCTTCTGTCCTCCTCTAAACTTACCTGTTCCTCTGATTCTATCCCCTCTCATCTCCTTAACTCCATCTCCTCCTCCGTCATCTCTTCCATCACACACATTTTCAATGTATCGTTCTCCACTGCTACTTTCCCTACAGCTTTCAAGCATGCTCTGGTAAAACTCTCCTCAGGAAATCTTCACTTGATCCTACTTGTCCCTCTAATTATAAACTCATCTCCCTTCTTCCTTTCATTTCCAAAATTCTTAAATGTGTAGTTCTCCACCATTGCCTTGAATGTCTCTCCTCTGAAGCTCTTCAGTCTGGCTTTCATTCCTTACATTCTACTGAAACGGCCCTTGCCAAAGTTCCCAATGACTTGTTCCTGGCTAATTCCAAAGGTTACTGAGTTTTCATTCTTCTTGATCTTTCTGCTGCTTTTTGACCCTGTCGATCACCACCTTCTCGATACATTGTCCTGTCTTGGTTTTAGGGGCTCTGTACTATCCTGGTTCTCTTCTTATCTCTCCCAGAGCTCTTTCAGTGTCTGTTCTGGTGGTTTCTCCTCTACTGCTATTTCTCTCTCAGTTGGTGTACCCCAAGGGTCTGTTCTAGACCCTTTCTTTTTCTCTCTCTATAACCAATCCCTTGGTGCTCTCATCTCCTCCCATGCTTTTTCAATATCATTTTTATGCTGATGACTCTCAAATCTATCTATCTATACCTGATATTTCTCCTACATTCCTAGCCTGTATATCTGCCTGCCTATCTGACATCGCTGTTTGGATGTCTCACCGCCATTTGAAATTGAACATGGCCAAAATGGAACAACTTGTTTTTCCCCCTAAACCCCCTTCCCCCCTTCCTCCTTTCTAAATCTCTATTGATAGCACTCTTCTGCTTCCTGTTTCCTCAGCCTGTAACCTTGTGGTCATCTTCAAGTCCTCCCTCTCCACATGTATCCAACAGACGGCTAAAACCCATTGTTTCTTTCTCTATAACATTAACAAAATGTGCCTTTCCTTTCTGAACACACTACTGAAACACATATACAATCTTTAATCACCTCTCAAATTACTGCAAACTTCTTGCTGGTCTCCCTCTGAGTCATATTTCTCCCCTTTGGTCTGGTTCAAAACTGCTGCATGGCTAATCTTCCACTAGTCCCATCAGGGCCGGATTTACCTTGAGTGAGGCCCTACGCCAACAAAAATTGTGGGCCCCCAGCAGGGGCGGCCCAAGGGGGGTGCGGGGCCTCATTTGCATAAGGGGCCTCATTTGCATAAATATTTGCGTAATGTTACCATATACTAACTTTTAGTAAACGTGCCTCTTAATGAGTGTATGGATAAAGAAAGACTAAAAAATTTCTACATTACTATAATCCAGTGCCAACTGCCAGACACATTAGGAACTACTACAAACACTGCCCATTTAGAACCCATAGCAAACCCGCCGTATCCTAACAGCACTACCAGGAGTCACAAAGCACCATACTCTACCAATCAAAAGGCAACACTGCAAATATTAAACCAATACATTTCAGAGAACAACAATACATGACCTCCTGGGGAAAGAGAACAAGTGGCAATGTCAAATAGGAATTATATAAACAGAACACCTCAGCTCAGTTACACATGCAGAACATAGACCATCACCAAACAAGTAATCACAATTTAGAAACAGGAAGGCAATAATTAAACTGGGAATCCCAAAAACCAAACTTGGAATGTACAACACTGTAGAAATAAAACTATACATTAATTTGCTCTTGTACTAAACAAAGCGCAGACGTTAATGATGCACATTTACCAGAGCTGACATATTCCATATTAATAAATTCAAAATAGAAAGATATTTTTCTACCTTTTGTGCATTTTTTTCAGCTGCAATTGCTCCAGCCACTTTCTTCTGGTTTCTTCGTGTCTTCTGCTAATTCTCCATCGTCTGCTGTCCATTTGTCCTTTCTTCTCTCCTAGTTTTTTTCCATTCTCTCTCTACATCTGCTTTAACATACTAATCTTTCTCCTTTTGCTCTTTCCTCATTCCTATTTCATCCACTCAAATTTTACCCCTCCATCCTCAATCCCCACTTACTCTCCCAATACCCGGCCAATTGTAGATTTTTTATCCCTCCCACACAAAATATTTTTCCCTTCTCCATTTTACTCTTCCAGCCCCATCCCATTCTAATCCTCCCCCAACATCAGCTCCCTTCTAGTTCCAGCCTCACCCAGCATCCATTCCCTTCTAGTCCCTGCATCAGCCCATTTCCAGTCCTAGCCACCCATCAGCCCATTTCCAGTCCTAGCAACCAACAAACCCAATACCAGTCCTAGCCCCCCATCAACCCACTTACAGTCCTAACCCCCCATCACCCCATTTTCAGTTTAAGCCCCCCCTATAACCCATTACCAGTCCTAACCCCCCATCAGCCCACTTCCAGTCCTAACCCCATCAACCCATTTCCAGTCAGCCCCCCATAGCCCATTGCCAGTCCTAACCCCCCCCATCAGCCCACAGCCCATTACCAGTCCTAACCCCATCAGCCCACCTCCAGTCTTAACCCCCCCCGCCCATTTCCAGTCCTAGCCCCCCCATAGCCCATTACCAGAAAGCCCCCATCAGCCCACAGCCCATTACCAGTCTTAACCCCCCCAAAGCCCATTACCAGTTCTAAACCCCCCAACAGCCCATTACCAGTCCTAACCCCATCAGCCCACCTCCAGTAATAACCCCCCGGCCCCTTTCCAGTCCTAGCCCCCCATAGCCCATTACCAGACAGCCCCCATCAGCTCACAGCCCATTACCAATCTTAACCCCCCCAAAGCCCATTACCAGTTCTAAACCCCCCCAACAGTCCATTACCAGTCCTAACCCCATCAGCCCACCTCCAGTCTTAACCCCCCCAGCCCATTTCCAGTCCTAGCCCCTCCATAGCCCATTACCAGACAGCCCCCATCAGCCCACAGCCCATTACCAGTCTTAACCCCCCAAAGCCCATTACCAGTTCTAAACCCAACAGCCCATTAACAGGCCGAACCCCATCTGCCCACCTCCAGTCTTAACCCCCCAGCCCCTTTCCAGTCCTAGCCCCCCCATAGCCCATTACCAGACAGTCCCCATCAGCCCACAGCCCATTACCAGTCTTAACCCCCCCAAAGCCCATTACCAGTTCTAACCCCCCAACAGCCCACAGCCCATTACCAGTCCTAACCTCATCAGCCCACCTCCAGCCTTAATCCCCCCACCCATTTCCGGTCCCAGCCCCAGCCCCCCCATAGCCCATTACCAGTCCTACCCCCCCCCCCCGGCCTAAAGCAAACTTTAATTTAAAAAAAAAAACCTGCGGGCTGCCGCCGCGGGGCCCCCTCTGCTGCCGCGGCAGCATGGACTGACCCGCGGGGGCCCCCTCTGCAATGTCGGTCTGTCAGTCCCTCCCTCCGTGCAGGCTGTGAGAGGCGCAAAGGCAGACTGTCTCCCTCGCGTCTCTGTTAAGCCCGCAGGGGCTGATGGGAAATTTCCCATCAGCCCCTGCGGGCTTAACAGAGACGCGAGGGAGACAGTCTGCCTTCGCGTCTCTCACAGCCTGCACGGAGGGAGGGAGGAAGGGAGGCACGGAGGGAGGGATCGAGCTTTCAGAGGGGGCCCCCGCGGGTCAGTCCATGCTGCCGCGGCAGCAGAGGGGGCCCCGCGGCGGCAGCCAGCAGGTTTTTTTTTTAAATTTTATTTTAAAAAAAAGCCTAACTTGTTCATTTTTGTGGGCCCTTGCCAGCTGTGGGCCCTACGCCATGGCGTACATGGCGTATAGGCAAATCCGGCCCTGAGTCCCATTATACTTATATAACCCCTTTTCTCAAATCACTTCATTGGCTTCCCTTCCATTTCCATACCCAATACAAACTTCTCCTTCTGACCTATAAATGCATTCATTCTGTTGCTCCTCACCACCTTTCCTCTCTTCTTTCTCCCTACACTCCTCCTTGTGAACTCCGCTCTTCCTCTGGCTTGCTTCTCTCTTTGTCCTTCTCTTCCACTACCAACTCCAGACTTTGATCCTTTCACCTTGCTGCTCCTTACGCCTGGAACAAACTACCTGTATCTTTATGTCAGGTTTCGTCTCTCGCCCTTTTTGAAATCCATGCTAGAGGCTCATCTCTTTCAGGCCGCTTTTGGAGCTTAATCCTTTGTTCTCCTTCTGTCTCCTTACCCTTCCCTATTCTACCCTCGTTCTCATCTATTGTACTGTCTTTCTTGATTAGATTGTAAACTCTAATGAGCAGGGACCTTCTTATATATGTTTCTGTACAGCGCTGCGTACGCCTTGCAGCGCTATATAAATGATTAATAGAAGTAGTAGCAGTAATGCATAAAGCTCTTACGCATTTTAGAGTTCTTTTCATGATGATCCTAGAAGTAGAATTTTTTTCTTTTTATACAATTCCTTACACTATAAGAATAATCCACTGACACATTTAGTTAGGTCCATTGTCTTACTCCCCAAACAAAATATGAAAATATTCAAACCATGTGTTGTGTCAAGTTGTTAGTCATCCTAAGTGGGTCCATGGGAAGAAGAAGAAGTATAGGTCTTTTCTTGGTTTTTTTGCTCATTTTTGTTCCAGTTTGGCCAAAACAAATAAGGCAAGTATTTTACTGCCATGTCTCAGACATGAGCTGGGAACAGGCTGACACCCACTCATTATGAAAACAAAAGTATTTCACCACTTACACCTTGACTTCAAATCCACAGAACCTTTTGTTCATTGGACAGCACTTGTGCTCTCTGCAGCTTGATGTGTGACATAATTTTGGAACCAGAGGCTACTCCTCCTCCGCCAACCTCTTCCTACAGAGGCTGATGAAAGGAGATTTTAAAAAAAAAGAATTGTTCACAACGAGTTTGTCTTACGCTGGCAGCATATCTATGGTTGATGGTTAGAATAGAGTAGGAAAGTTCTTGGCAAAATTTGTGTTTGATTTTCGGTTCATTTTGGGCTCCCCCCACCTTCAGTTTTTGTTGATGTTTTCAGTTTTTTCAATTTCTCATGTTAATAAACATTTTTTTAACCCACATGAGAACTTATTAACATAGGTTCCAAAGCAGTCCCTATTTGCATACTTACAGGAGGCTCAAGCCAGTGGGAGGCTAGTTTAGCTACTGCTTGATGACCTAATAGGGACACCATGGTGCTCAGATTGACCTGTGAACCTACTGGGTATCAGATCAAGCAAACCAAATTATCCACGAGTGTGTTTTGTAAATTGCCCTTAATAAATTACTGCAGATGTTTTTAGGAGGAAAGGCTTCAGAAAAAGATGGTATGAGCTTATTTAAACTCAAAAAGCTCATACCATGTTTTTCCTCCTAGAACATCTGTAGTACATAATTTATTAAGGAAAATGTATTAGAAACACTTGTGGATAATTTAGTTTGCTTGACCTGTAATAATTTGTCCGCAGCCATTTAGATGTCGTCAGTCTCTGGGTTAAGTAAGTTGCCAGGTAATTCAAAATCAAGGTTTATGACTCCGAATTATAATCAAAGTGCTCCTAATTGAACTGGAAGTTCCAAAGAATAGGAGGACACTATCAAGCCAAAAGAAAAAGGCCAGTTTACGAAGAGTGTCAGCTCCCTTGCCTGCTGATTTTCAGCTCTTATGGGGGTAATTTTATAAATTATTAATTATAAAAGGATAAACCTTTTTGTATTTTTTTTAAGGAAAAATATTTTTGTATGGATAAAAAATGTTTAAAACTTTAAGAAGGATAATTTTTATTTATTTATTTAACAGGTTTTATATACAGCACTATCATTTCAATCAAAGCGTTTTACATAATAATTACATAAGGAGTTTTTTCAGACTGGTGATGTTTGTATGAACACCATATCCCCTATAACACAGGCATTGTCCCAGTTTTGATAGAGGGACAGGGAATAATATTGAGGGGGGGTTTTCTCCTTATGAATGAATGATTGATTGACTGAATATCTTATTTGGGGGTATCTCTTTATGAGAGCCTTCTATAAAAAAGTCAAAAAAATCATTAGGGATTTTTTTATGTTTATTGGTGATTTTTTAAAGTCATTTTTGTGCATATGTGTAAAAGCGTGCCTGTTGGCAAAAAAGGTACATACTTTGTCAGTAGATGCAGCTGGGTGTATGTTCTGGGCGTAGTTCACAAGTTTGCACGTTGATTATTTATTAAAGGTCTTAATTTACGTGTGCACTCGTGAACTTTACACACTAACCTTTGCACCTGCCCTCAAGCAGGTGTCCATGTTTTATGTTTGCACTCAAAGCACAATTTCAGCCACTTAGTCTAATTTTTTATCAAGGCAAATAAGCGCCTATGTGACTTTAGAAAATGATGCCTAAATAGGCACCTACTTGCCACCTAAACTAAGCCCCCTTATAAAATGTACCCTCTGTATGGATATAGGTAGGTCAAAAATCCATCTCACCACTCCACCACTATTTGTATATTGAAAGAGTGGCGTCGGGACAGAGTGAGGGTGGCAACCTAAAGCTAACCCATAGAACAATAATATTCAGCTGCTGTATAGATAGTTTATACATTTAGTTTAGGCCTGCTGAAAGACAGGTCTAAACGAGGGGGGTCTTTAACTAACGGGAGCGAGCTGGCATACGTGTTCTGGCGTATGCTGAAGGCACTCCAGGATACGTGTTGTCAACTAGTGTGGGGCCATGAAAGTTAGCAGGGGCCAATTCCCTCACTAACTGCTCAACCCGTATTAGGGTCATGAGTGGGTAGGATCGGACGGAGAGCGGGCATGGTGAGCTCAGCGAATTTTGTGCGGGGTTCACACCATGCACTGATTGCATTAGCATGAGTTCACCTATTGCCACATCAAAAGGTTGCATTACGTGCTCCTGCGCTAATGCAGAACACAACAGGGGACAGCGTTCCACGTTAACCGCCTGGGAAACGCATGCCACACCCCTGACTGTTAATGCAATGGTGTTGCACCTAACATGCCAGAATTCTGGTGCTATTATTGAATTTGGTGCAACACCTTGGCACCCTTTAGCAAAAGTTCCCCTAAATGGCATTATAGCAACGACAGCCAGCAACGAATGCATAGGGGCATCTTTACTTAAGAAGTTAATGTGCATTAAGTGCCCAAAGCTCTTTAATTTCTATGGGTGCAGTGTCACTGAAAACGTGCTAACCTTTAGAAAAACATGCTCCTTATAGTCCGTGCTGCTGAATATACCTATTTATTTAAACACTGCACCTAGCATTTAAATAAATACCCTGGCTGCCATTTGCTGGAAATCTAGTCCAGCATTTCTTACTGCTCATATATACTTTACAATTACTGTACAGTGCACACAGGATATAAGTTTCCTTTCATCACTTATCTGGCTAGACAGGATTATGTGATTACACCACATTTGATATGTTGGGGATGGGGAATTTGGGATAATTACTTTCACTTATTCCCTCAACCTCTAATCCGATTCCAAATTATAATTGCTATCATAACATTATTACTAATTTATTACCATTTAGTCTTATGAATCAGACCATCTCCAAGTATTAAACATGTTTATATTCAATCACAGATTGTAAGCTTGGCTTTGTCACTTTCAGTCTGAGGTCATCGAGCAGTGGTTAAACCATACTCCCACTGGTTAGTGCTTTTGTAAGTTTGCAAATAGGGACTGCTGAGGTACCTATGGTGTTGGTAGGCAGAACTGACCGACCATAGCAGCCAATAAGAAAGCAGAAATTTGCAAGTCAACATAAATAAATCCTTACATGGAATGACTTGATCAACATGGCGAGCCATTTATTTTCTGCAATTGCTTCCCTTTTGCAAGCTGGTGAGTGCTTTTCTAATGCTGTGATAAGGAAACCCACTCAGCTTTGAATCCAGATGAGCTCTACTTGAAAAAAATATTACAATATTCCTATAAGTAGTGCTGAAAATAATTTATCCTAACAAACGGAAAGTTATGTATGATTTTGTACCTTATTTTGATTCTATATGTACTCACTGTATGATGAGTCATCCCCAGAGAGGAGGTGAGCTCATACATAATTCAAACCATTTCGAAGGAAATGGTCCCTTGGTGTTACTGAATAGCAAAGAAAAACTATGACTGGTTGAACAATAGCTAAATGCTCCCCTCTGAAAAGCCATTGTGGAACGATTATTTCTGCTGGTGTTAATATTGTCGAACGACATATTCTTTCAACTTGTTTACTTAAAAAGAAAAAAACGTCTGTTTGACAGATCTGGTTGTGGAATCAGAACAGATTTCTAGGTTGAATAAAGCCACAGTGTCAATTAGGAATGGAGGTTTTATTAACCAAAATACCACCTTGCTTTTAGCTGCTCAAAAAAGAATACAGTACTACAATGTCTTCAAGAGAAACAAACCATTTTAATGTTCTTCCCCCCCCCCCCCCCATTTTTTCCAAGGTTGTTACCAGATCATCCCATGCTATAGTGGCTGGGCACCTATCAAGGTTGCATTATTTCTCAAATTCGGATGCCAACAGCCAGTAAAATTTGTCGGGCTGATATTCAGCCTGTAGTGGTCAGTGTTTTATTAAGCACCGGCCATGGCACGTAAAAATAAAATTCCGGATAGCGGCTGCTGCTAAATATTGGGTTTTAGCCTAGATTCTTTGTTGGGCAGTATATAAAACTAGCTAAATAAATAAAAATCCCACTTCGAAAAATATTTCTAAATAAAGTGTTTTAGACCCTCAAATACATTTATAGGCTTTATAAAGGGTTCCAGCGAGAGCCAACGTGTCATAATTTCACCATCACTTCAAATTTAAATTCTATTTCGTTGTCTTTTTTTCAGAAAAAGTTTTGAAAGAGTCCATATCAAAGCAGTCTCTCCTTTAAAAATAGTTACTTTCAGCTCATTACTTAAACATCACTTCCTTGCATTATCCCCACCACGGTATCAGTTCATAAACAAAAATCTAGCTATCCAGTTAGTGACAATATCCAGCCACTCTCCGAATAGCCCAGTACTTAACATTAGACCTGCTTTTTTTGTAGTCTGACTTTATGTGGCATGTTATCCGGTTAACAGACTAAATGATGCCGCTAACCGGTAATGCCAGGGACCAACCTCACCCTGCCCAAGACCAGCCGGGCACCATCTAAACAGTGCCACTCAATGGATTCAAAGAGATGGTTTATAGTTCGCCTTTATAAAATAGGCATAAAGGGGTAATTTTATAACAGGGCGTCTAGGTTAATGGGGCAGAAAGGTGCCTCTTTGTAGTCAATTTTATAAAGACACATGAAGATCCATTTTAGATAGGTCATAGAGAGAGAAAATGAGACATCCTGGTCACCCACACCCCGATCCCTTAAAATCTGGACATGAAATAGGTCTTCACATATAAATACTAGCTTGCTAAAAAGATATTTGCAAGTGTAGCCAATCTATTCATGTGAATGTCCCTATTTGCATGTAGAGATGCTTCCAAAAAACCACCAAAGGCCCCATGTGTCTATATAAAATACTAGCACAAATATGCAAAATCGCACATAGATTAAAGACATGGACTCTATGCAGGGCCGGCCTGTCCATTGAGCAAGAATGTTTTTTGCACAGGGCCCCACGTTTCAGGGGGCCCCGCGCAAAGAACATTCTGCTTTAAAAATAAATTTAATTTTTTTAAAAAGCTGGCTGCTGCTGCTGCCGCAGCAGAATCAACTGTCCCACAGGGCCCCCCCCCCCCCCGCCCGGCTGAGCCCTCCCTGCCTGGCTGAGCCTCTCCGCGATGCCTTTCAGATCCGCGAAGGGAGAGTGTCTCCTCACGGCTCTGTTAAGCCTGCAGGGGCTGATGGGAAATTTCCCATCAACCCCTGTGGGCTTAACAGAGCCGCGAGGGAGACAGTGAGACACTCTCCCTTCACGGATCTGAAAGCCATCGCAGAGAGGATCAGCCAGGCAGGGGGGGCCCCGCGGGACAGTCGATTCTGCCGCTGCCGCCGCAGCAGTGGCAGCAGCCAGCTTATATTTTTTTTTTCCCCTGGGTCTATGGGGGGGAGGGGGGGTTAGGACTGGTAATGGACTGTGAGCTGATGGGGGGGTTAGGACTGGAAATGGGCTATGGGGGGGCTAGGACTGGAAATGGGCTGATGGGGGGTAGGACTGGAGGTGGACTGATGGGGTTAGGACTGGTAATGGGCTGTGCGCTGATGGGGGGCTAGGACTGGTAATAGGCTATTGGGGGGCTAAGTTTGGAAATGGGGTGATGGGGGGTTAGGACTGAATGGGCTATAGGGGGGCTAAGACTGGAAATGGGCTAATGGGGTTAGGACTGGAAGTGGGCTGATGAAGGGTTAGGACTGGTAATGGGCTATGGGGGGTTTAAACTGAAAATGGGGTGATAGGGGGTTAGGACTGGAAGTGGGTTGATGGGGGGCTAGGACTGATAATGGGCTGGGGGCTTGCTAGGACTGGAAATGGGCTGAGTGGAAGGGGGGCTTGAACTGCAAATAGCTGATGGGGAGGGGGGCTTGGAATGGAAATGGGCTGTGAGGGGAGGGAGCTAGGAAAGGAAATGGGCTGATGGAGCAGCTAGGATAGGACTGGAAATGGGCTGTTGGGGGAGCTAAGATTGGAAATGGGCTGTGGTGGGGGCTTGGATTGAAATGGACTCATGTAGGGGCTAGAACTGGAAGTAGGCTCATGGGGGGCTTGGATTGGAATTGGGCTGAGTGGAGGGGAGCTAGGATTTGACATGGGCTGATGGTGGGGCTAGGAAATGACTAGAAATGGGCTGATGGGGGGCTGGGATTGGAAATGAGCTGATGGAGGGACTCGGATAGGACTGGAAATGGATGGGGAGCTAGGACTGGAAATGGGCTGATGGGGCTAGGACTGGAAATGGGCTAATGCAGGGACCAGAAGGGAGCGGATGCTGGGTGAGGCTGGAACTAGAATGGAGATGATGTTGGGGGAGGATTAGAATGGGATGGGGCTGGGAGAGTGAAATGGAGAGGGGAAAAATGTTTTGTGTGGGAGGGATGAAAAATCTACAATTGGCCGGGTATTGGAGAGTAAATGGGGATTGAGGATGGAGGGGTAAAATTTGAGTGGATGAAATAGGAATGAGGAAAGAGCAAAAGGAGAAAGATTAGTATGTTAAAGCAGATGTAGAGAGAGAGAATGGAAAAAAACTAGGAGAGAAGAAAGGACAAATGGACAGCAGACGCTGGAGAGTTAGCAGAAGACACGAAGAAACCAGAAGAAAGTGGCTGGAGCAATTGCAACTGAAAAAAAATGCACAAAAGGTAGAAAAATATCTCTTTATTTTGAATTTATTAACTGGAATACGTCAGCTCTGGGAAATGTGCATCACTAATGTCTGTGCTTTGTTTAGTACAAGAGGAAATTAATTTATAGTTTTATTTCTACTGTGTTGTACATTCCAAATTTGGTTTTTGGGGTTCTCAGTTTAATTATTGCCTTCCTGTTTCTAAATTGTGATTCCTTGTTTGCTGATGGTCTATGTTCTGCATGTGTAACTGAGCTGAGGTATTCTGTTTATGTAATTCCTAGTTGACATTGCCACTTGTTCTCTTTCCCCAGTATTCTCTGAAATGTATTGGTTTAATATTTGCAGTGTTACCTTTTGATAGGTAGGATATGGTGCTTTGTGAGTCCTGGTAGTGCTGTTATGATATGGCGGGTTTGCTATGGGTTCTAAATGGGCAGTGTTTGTAGTAGTTCCTAATGTGCCTGGCGGTTGGCAGTGGATTATAGTAATGTAGAAATCTTTTAGTCTTTCTTTATCCATATACTCATTAAGAGACGTGTTTACTAAAAGTCAGTGTATGGTAACATTATGCAAATAGTTATGCAAATAAGGCCATTTATGCAAATGAGGCCCCGCACCGAGTCTCCGCACATGGCCCCGCACCCCCCTTGGTCCGCCCCTGACTCTATGCCTGCTCGAGACCAGGTCTCAATGGTAGCATCTAGGCTACAAATAGAAACGCATATTTTATAAAATTTGTGTAACAATTGTAACTCTGCTAGCCCAAACTCCATCCTTGGGTATGCCTACTGTACACGTATGCGCTGAATTGCATCACAGGTACTTTTAGGTGTGATCTAATTTCGAGAGGAGCAGTGGGCCCAGGCGGTCTCCGGTGTTTGTGCATTACTGAGTAGCAATACAGGATTATTATGCACTTGGCTGATTTAACACCAGCTTGCTTGCGAGCATTAAACTGTACAAAGTCTGGGCTGTGTTGGAAGGGCTTTGGGATTAAAGGAGATTTAACACATATTTTGTATGATTGCCATCTTTTGCAGTGCTTTTGGCAGGCGGTCAGGAGTGAGATTGAAGCCTGAATATCAGTGAGTGTTCCAGTACACAACAAGAAGGTTTTTTTTGTACTTTAGGTCAGAAGAGGGAATGGCTATGGACACACAAGGGTAACTTCTTTCCTTGGCTCCCAACCTCAGGGTCATCTTTGCCTGTTCTCTCTCTCTCTCTTTCTGCACATGTCCAACAGATAGCTAAAACCTGTCATTTCTTTCTCTATAACATCAGCAAAATTCGCCCGTTCCTTTCTGAACACACTGCTAAGACCCTAATCCACTCTCTACTCAACTTCCTTTTAGACTATTGCAACCTGCTCCTCGCTGGTCTTCCTGTGAATCCTCTCTCTCCCCTTCAATCTGTTCAAAAATCAACTGCGTGGCTTATCTTCTGTCAGTTCACTATGCTCTTGTAACCCCTCTTCTCAAGTCACTTCACTAGCTCCCTATCCATTTCCGCATCCAGTTCAGACTTGTCCTATAAGTGCATTCCTTTCTGCAAATCCTCCCTACACCCCTATTTGGGAACTCCGCTCTTCTTACACATCCCTTTATATGTGTCCTCCTCTACCACTGCCAACTCCAGACTTTGTTCATTCCATCTTGCTACTCCTTATGCCTGGAACAAACTACCTGAGTTGCTACGTCAGGTTCCATCTCTGGTCCTATTCAAATCCAGACTGAAAACCCACCTCTTCAAGGCTGCTTTTGGATTCTAATCTCTTTTAATCCCGTTCATCGCCCATGTTGTGTATCTTTACCATCCTCCTAGATTTATCCTAGTCCCTAGTTGTTGTGTTGTCTGTCTTGATTAGATTGTAAGCTCTACAGAATAAGGACTGTCCCTTATAGGTATATGTACTGTACTACATCTGCCTAAGTAGTTCAAGTAAATCATTATTGTTGGGAGGAATGTGGTATGATATTCAGAAAGTAGGTCGTAGCGGTCCTTCCCACAAAGACTATTGAGTGTCAGGAGGTGGATATGTTGCTTGAAATGGTCACTTTGGGGCAAGGAGGTGTGTGTGTGGAGGGGGGGGGAGTTGAGATGGTTGAGTAGCTGCTAGTACTGTTACTAATGGGATATATGCATTTTGAGGGTGCTGAGTACTATGGTAGTCTATTGGGTTGTTACTTGTGGAGCGATTTGGGGGAGGAAGAGGGTCTGGGATGGGGGTTATGTTACATTTGGGAATATTGGATAGTGGTGGGAGGTGGATTCTTGTTCTGGTTTTTCTTCTTTTTGCTCTGTTGGAGTTACCATGTCTGCACAATTATGCAATTTTTGGAATTGTATGAATAAAATGTAAGTTATAAAAAAAGAACATACAGGAATTTCAAAATGAAATTTTGGTGCAATCTTCCTCTGGCCCACCTTAATCTCCAACCCCCCTCCCCCACCTCCCCCGTGCCCCCCAGTATGGAAATGTCTGCAGACAGTGGGCATTTCACATGCATCTTGCAAGGGAAAGAGGGTAGGCAGCAGCCATCACTGCTAAAGAGGGTGGCCATCGTCGCTTTAAATTAAACCCGGATATTCAGTGCTGGGGGATATCCGGCAACTAGCACTTAATAGCTGGTTTTGCCAGATTGCTCTCTTGCGGTCCAGTTACCGGTGATATTGAGCTGCTAGCCAGATTGCAGAATCACCTAAAATTAGGACAACCTTCCACCCATCCTAACTTTAGGTTGTCTAGTTAACCAGTTAGCAGCTGAATATCACTGGTAATGATGCCGCCCCTCCTCCACCCCCAGAATGTGCCATTGCTAACTGGATAGCAATGGAGTGGTTAAAATCACTTTGGGGGGGGAGGGGGAGAGGTCAGTGCCACTGAATATCCCGGTCAGTGGGATTTATGGGATTTGCAGACCTGTAGACCTCATAAATCCCTTTGAGCGAGGCCCCATAATTTTTAAAAGGCCCCTCTCCATGGATAAACAGGAAAATCCCCTATCAGAGAGAAACAATATTGTATGTAAGTGCTAGAAAACCATTTCAGAAATAGCAAGCTATCATTTCATCATCTATGCAATGGATGTGTACAGTGGTTGGGACTGGCGAATATTAAGAAGCATTTTTTCCACACAGGAGTATGCAGAATGCGATATTATTTTTAATGCAGGGAAACGAAGTAGGGGACAAACATAATACACTGTGAATAGCTCTGCAGGAATGGCCCAGTACTGCAAGATAATTTTCTTACAATACTGGGTATTTTCATAATACGTGAATGGGTATGCAGCAATCTTATTTGGGATTTGGTCAAGTTTCGCCATTTAATTTTGCTATGTCAAAATGGAAAATGAGCTGATATCTGCCTGATTCTTCAGCTCATCAGTGATTCTGCATAAGTTTTGTAAATGGATTCACAACTGCAAAATTCCATGCAGAAAAATGTCACACGGTGAGAGTAAAAAGTCACAAATGTAATTATATGTGCTATTTGCCATTTTCCCGCGGGTTATAATATTTGCAAAGCCATTCGCAGTTTAATGCGTTTGCCTCTAGGTATACAAATTGCAAGCAAGGAGACAAATTTCTTAAGACAAATTATAGGTAACATTCATCATCTGCTTGTTTCAAGGCTGGTGCTCTGTGCTTTGCAGAACTGTGTGGGTAGGCGCAAAGTCCGTAGGTGCTTCCATCCTCAGATTTTGCACCAAGGAAGAAAAACATGGAAGTCACAGACCTGTGTAGAACACAGCTTTCGAAAGGCACAGGCTGTACATTTCCACCCCAGACACATCAGTCTTTGCATGTCTCCATCTGGGGGCGCTCTGGGGGCATTTTCGAGCATGGCGTGGGTGGCGTTTGCATCTCCATGTCTATGACATATTTTACACCTGAAGATGTGCAGGGTGGAAACTGTAGAAGTGTCCTGCACACCGTACCTGCTATAAATGCTGAATAACCCAAATTCCAAAAGGTGGAATCTCAAACGAGCAGACCAGTGTTACATACAATTTAATTTTTGTTGGAAAGACTGTCAAAGGAGAGATGAACCCACCCAAATAACAAGCTGTCCTTTTTCATTTTTATTATACACCCATTTGATGGATCATTTAGCTGGTTAAAGAAGCACTAGTGGAACTTGCTACAGGGTATCCCACATACATATGATGTGTGTCACATTTCGAGCTTATAATTGCTGTCCAAAAGTTCTGCTTCAGGTGTCAAGTGGCCCTCATGCTCACATTTTAATCCAATGTGGGTGCTTGAGTGGGGGGTAGGATGGGGGGAGATTGGGATGGGAATGGAGTTGTTTGTAATGGTTGGCTAGCTGCTGAGGGCTGATATTAATATCTGAGGTGGTGGTGATGGAGGGTAGTACTGTTATGATATGGTGGGTTTGCTATGGGTTCTAAATGGGTAGTGTTTGGGGTACTTCCTAATGTGCCTGGCGGTTGGCACTGGAATATAGTAATGCAGAAATCTAGTAGTCTTTCTTTATCCAAACACTCATTAAGAGGCGTGTTTACTAAAAGTTAGCACACATTATTATTATGCAAATATTTATGCAAATGATGCCCCTTATGCAAATGAGACCCCACAATGAGTCTCCACACATGGCCCTGCACCCCTGCCTGGAAGCACTATCAAAGGCCACATATTAGCAGGAGGGATACTGATATGGATCAAACAGTTTTGATCCATATCAGTATCCCTGATAATCTTCTATTTCCCTGTTTCTTTGTTTATTTACTTTAAATCACATTCCTACAATTTGCCATTTGGTAGGACTGTTCCCAGGCCCATAGCTAGGCACAGACAACATAGGCATATGCCCCTACTGTCCTAAGAACATAAGATATGCCATATGGAGTCAGACCAAGGGTCCATCAAGCCCGGTAGCCTGTTTCCAACAGTGGCCAATCCAGGTCACACGTACCTGTCAGGTTCCCAAAAAGATATACCGATTCCACGTTGCTTTCAAATTTTGATAGCCACCATAGCATTGCTTCTGTGCCTCCATCCAGGCCTGCCCTTTTTTTCCTTGGCCTGCAGCAGCATTATATGATGTCCTTAAAGTGAAAGGCATCCCGGGCCTGCCTCCCTTCACGCTCTCTGAGCGGCAGGCACTGCAGAGCCTGTCGGAGCATTAAGGTAGGCAGACTCCATGCTCATTTCACTTTAGGAATGTCACTTGTGCCACAGCCAGTATAGGAAGAGACAGGACAAAGACAGGCAAGTGAGAGGGAGATTAGGGGAGGGGAAATCACCTCTCCCCTCTATGAGCGCCAAACCCCTCCCCCCTCCAATGCCTATTGGTGCTTCCCACAGAAATCCAGGACTGACTGTTACTGTGGCCTGCCCTGTCCTCTTTTCCAAGGTGCTCACTAATCTCACCCGTTTGCATGGCCTATATATACTATACAAAGCAGGACAATTCTGTGAAATGTCAAAAAAGTGCCTATTTTATAAAGGCCATATACACGTGTGTTCCTTCATAAAATAGACTCCTAGATTTATCCCCATTAGCTCACAAATGCTTCTACACAAACTTACACCTGCTTCAAGGCCATCGCATCTTTCCACATGTATGAAAGAAACCACAGATCAGAGGGCAAACCAGGCTAGGAGATCCAGAGTAACGAATGAACTTCATTGGTGATGCAGGCATCTAGCCGAAACATGACCATGCTGGGCCACCAATAATGTTCATTCATTTGCTTCTTTGATCTTCTGGCCTGGTTTATCCTCTGCTCTGTGGTTTCTTTCATCCTTGAGTTAGCAGAGTAGTTACACAGTAACATAGTAAATGACGGCAGATAAAGACCAGTATGGTCCATCAAGTCTGCCCAGTAAGAAGGCCGGAATAAGATGGCAGGAGTAGGTGCCACTCTGTGCAGGCCGCCCCTCAGGCCACCTCTCCCCATGTCTTTGTTTAAGGGTGAACCCACCGCTCCATGCAGGGCACCCCTATTTGTTGAGATGTTAGATGGTTCAGTTTATTTTGATTTTATTCTGTTGCTGTAAATAGATCCATTGTGTCTGTCCCATGCCATGTTCCTCTCTGTTGGTTTCCTTCCACGTGTACACTGTCCAAGCGCATGTGTATTGTATAAAGAATGCACGTACTGTGCAATCCCACTAGTTTTAATGGAGGATGAAGCAAGCATTCTAAAAACAAAAAGTAGATAAGTCTCCACTCCGCTGAGTCAAATAATACTTGGTGGAAGCAGCAATTATAGCTGTGAATCTGTTGAGACGAGTCTCCATCAACTTTTCACTGTCATTCTTCTTTGCAAAACTATTGATAGAAACTTCTTAAATAAAATAAGCAGGTAGGCTTCACTGGGGGGGGGGCCACACTAAGGAAACATGACTAACAGCAGAAAATGTCAAAATGTGTTAAAGGCTAATAATAAGTTTTGCAGAATGATTAATGAAAATGGACTAAACTGAATAGAAAGGATTCCCTTCCCATGGGAACTCTGGCATTCAATAATTTGAATGTTTGTTTCCTTATTCATAAGAGGGATCCAGAGAGCTAAACGTAGACTAATGTACCACATCTTACAGGCAACATAAGCCAACATGCATGTGCTGACTGAGAGGTTTTCCTTGTTGCAGAAGTATGTAAAGCATTGACTACGGGTGGTGCATTGTAAGGGATGGATGGATAACTGAGCTCTCTAATTAGATTGTAAAAACATTTTGTTTCCAGTGCATGTCTAGAAGTGTTCCTTAATGAAATCCAGTTAAAAAGGTGGGTGGAGTGATGTCCTAATATAGGAAAGAAGTGCAAGATTATGTGTTTATTTTAAAGAACAAACAACATATTCATTCATTTTGAATACATGTGTTTCATGAACATGGTCTATAAATAAAGTTACCAGATGTCTGCGCTTTTTGGAGATTGTCCCCGATTTTAGAGTTATGGCCCCGACTCCCACCTGTTCCCAATTCCAGCAATGGGGACAGAAGGAGTAGAAATGAAATTTTATTTTCAGTTTAGTGATTATAATATGTCAGGGGCAGGATAATGACTCCTCTTCCCGCTTCCATGCCTCGTTCCTTAAACCTGAAACTTCGGTGTCCCTCCGCCCCCTCCCCGCCCCCCACTTCAGAAAAGTGTCCCAGATTTGCCTACAAAAAAATCTGATGACCCTTTCTATAAACATGTTCTAAATAAATAAATAAATAAAGGTAGTTGGTTAAAAGATCATCTTTATTAGGGGAACGGGTATATAAAGATGCAAGCTGTTTGGAGTTCTTCCACCAGGTAGTCTCGGCTCATTCACTTCTGGGGGGTTTTGACCTCATTTAGCAATAATACAGCCTCTTAGTGCTATCTAGCATTTGAGAATTCCTCCCACCCCAACATTCACTGGCTGTAGAAAGTCTACACTCCCTTGCAAAATGTTCACTTTTCTTTGCCTTATAGCCTGGAAATAAACGGCTTTAAAGCAGTGTTTATTCCAAAGAATGTTTGCCCACTTAATAGCCTCATTCGCACACAGATACCTGGGGAGTTTAGCTCTGATCATTGCCCCCACCCCAATGTCTTTGTGGTAAGAGCAGCATGGAAATGCGTTAAATAAATAAAACGTGCCTGCGGGGATGTGCACCTGCTTTGTCCGTCAGTCGTTTTTCATCAGAAACGATGAGGCGTTTACTAAACCGTGCAGACTGCTGGCAGGGGGTTTAGCATGCGGTAAATGCACTAGGCTAAAAGTTAGCTCGGGGCCTTGCACTAAAAATCCCACACTAACAGGTTAGGATCACAAACGGATGGAGACAGGGCAGGTGAGGGGGCAGAACATGGGCATTGATGGTGCATCCCAGTTAGCACAGCTTGATGGAGGCGCATTAACCACGACGGTCGCCATTAGCACAGGTGCACTTAATGCTGCTTTAATGGTTGGCGTTAGGTGCACCCGCATGTGAGTTTTGTGGTGTCGTATGCTAGCAAAGTGCCAATGGCAAGGGGATGGAGCTAGTTCACAGCTAGTTCACTAGTTCCGTGCTAGTTCACAGCTCGACCACACACTACGTACCAGTGTGCTTTCTGGTAAACATGCTCCAGTGTCTATTGCCTAATCATACAAAATTGTTCACATTATTGTGCATGCCACCGTCCCCCTGCTATCACAGCTGTCCCACGCAGCCCCCCCCCCTCCATCCTGCCACCATTGTCATCACTTCCACCCTTCTCTAGAGCTGGCAGCAGTGGGCAATGGCTTGGTGCTTGCCGAAGGCTCTGGCACGGCCTCACGGTTCCTGCCTGGTATTTTCAGGTACTTCTGCACCCTTCCAACACAGACCTCTGGTTTGGTATAAAGCAGAAGTTGGTGTCAGAGGGACGGAAGCGCCTGAAGACAGCAGGCAGGAACACGGCACAGTGCCAGAGCCTTTGGTAAGCACCGTGTCGCGGTTCCTTTGCCATTGTCACCACTGCTAGTCCCAGAGATGAGTAACAGTGATGGTAAGAGTCACGTGATGCAGTGAGGACAGCAGACGTGTTCTAGCTGTGCTCCGGTCTCCCTTACCCCAAACCGGCAAGTTAAAAGTGTCTTTTAGCAACTATTTGTAGGGGCGCAGTGCTTTGGCTTCCCCCTAATTACCGGTGGGTCCGGCTTGGAGACAAGAGAGCTTTTTCAGCCATGGCGTCAGCCACAAAAGCGGTCCGAAGAGAACGAGAGCGGGCAACCTCTGCGGCCAAAATGGCTGAAGGCAGCACGATGCCGCGATCACCATCTTCACCGGCCTCTCTAGAGGAGATTTCCGCTGCGGTGTCGGAGGCGCTTTCTCCCCAATTTACGGCCCTACACGAGAAGATGGACGTATTGCAGAGCTCGGTAGGAGCCTTGGGGAACCGCATGGCGGAGGCGGAGGAGCGCATTGGAAAAACGGAGGACTCCATCGAGAAAGTGACACACGATTTGGCTTCCCTGCAAGCTCAGATACAGCTCCATACGACTAAACTTGATGAATTGGAAAACCGCTCCCGCCGCAACAATCTTAGGATCATGGGTATACCGGAGTCGGTGGCCGACAAAGATCTCAAGCGGTATGTAGAGACCCTCTTCCCACAGCTCTTTGAGGGCCTGCTTGAGGGCGGAGACTTGATCATAGACCGTATCCATCGGGTGGGGAGCAGGCAGACCCAGGACCGCAGGCCCAGAGTGGTGTTGGCACGCTTCCTCCACTTCCCACAGAAGGAGGCGATCCTTCGGGCTGCCCGACAGCGTGGAGCCCTCACCCATGAAAACCTTACCTTTCGTATTGCGCAAGACTATTCAGCGGCCCTCAGCTTGCGTCGAAGAGCATATGCTCCACTCTGTCAACAGTTGATTGATGCCAAAGTGAAATTTCTGGTGCAGTATCCGGCCCGCCTGCGTGTTTATCACGAGGGAGGCCACAAGATCTTTGACTCGGCAGGGGAAGCAGCCCCCTTCGTGGCAGCCGTGGTGCAGGGTCGCAGCTCACCTGCACACCTCCCTTAAATCAGCGGGAACTGGTTGGAACATAAGTATCCTGAAACGAGCAACCCCTTGAGCTGCCCAGAGGGGGCCTGCAACTTCAGTGAATAGCGGCCGGAGCGCGACACCACTGGGTGGCCTTTCTAATGTGGTCTGGACAGTGTTACCTTCCGCAGTGACTGCTTGATACCTGGGTCCTCAGAACTGATCCGGGAGGATATCGGGGACTAATGGTTACACCCTGACAGAGGACCCAGATAAGGCCTACAATATCTTAGGTTACCATGGTTTGTCTCTCTTGTTTGTCTTTGGGGCTGAATACTGTTCATTTTTTTTTTTTTTTTTTTTTTTGGTGTGTATGTACAAGCAGGGTAGGGGTAGTTTTCGTTTAATGGTTTGAAAGAGGGTTATGGCCGTGTTGGGGGTTTTCTGTTATATTCGCCCCTCCCCAAGATTAGTTTTATTTAACTGGTTGCTGTTCCCGGGGGCGAGGGGGAGGGGTGAAAGCGTTCGGATGGGGGGCGGGACGGGGTTGCAGAGATGTGGGGAGGGTCCTGAGTGAGGGTTGGGGGGTGCAGCATTGGGGGGGACATCGGGTACAAAGAAATAAAAATGATAATTAAGGAAAAAAGGGAAAAAAAAGAGAAAAAAGGAAGGAAGAAGAGGAAAAAGACAGGGAAGAAGAGAAAAAAGGGGGGGAAGAGCTGCCGGTTACCTGGGGTTAGGCATGGGGAGATGGGGGGAGAGGATAGGAGGATAAGCGGAGGGCAGCAAGAGAGGGAGGGGAGGACGGGAGGGGAGGAGAAAGGGGGGATGGAGTTGGTAAGATGGCGCTGAGAGGTTTGGTAGTGTGGAGTGAGTTACTAAGGGGGGGGTGGGCCGAGCGTCTCGTCTCCTTGGGCTGTGCGGGCACGCGCGCCCCAGTGAGCGAGCACATGCACACTACTTGTGCTGCGGATTCGATGGGACACCACACTGACGTCTCCACCTTTCAGGTTGTATTGCCTTTATGGCCCCCACAGGTTCTGCAGGGATCTGTGGTATGGACATTGAGATTTATTCACTGTAATTGGCGGGATAGTGCGACTTACAGTGTATAACTCCGAAGGCCTTCCTTCAACAGCTATGTAGTTGCTGAGTGGAGTGCATGCAACTCCGGAAGAGTGAAGGGTGTATTGGTTGGGCTGGGAGTAATTCTGCCCCCTGGAGAGCAGTGTTTTCCCTCCTTCCTCTCTCTCTAGATAGCGGTTTATTAATGGGGGGGTGTGCCCTTCCTCTCCGCTTTGTCTCTCGCTGCCCTACCGGGGCTATTTAATTCTGAGGGTGTTCATTGGGGGTGAGGGAGACTGGATGCATTATAGTGACCAGCGAGGGTATTCCTCGCTATGACTAAGTGGCGGGTAGACGGCCACTGGGGTAATGATATGGTGGGATTTGGGGGGAAGGGGGGGAGGGGGGGAGGGGTAGGGGTAGGGGTGCACGAGGGAGGGGGGGATATGGTCATACCTATCATTGGGATTTTATTTTTGGGCATTGCCGCCTTCAATGGTGTTGGGGGGGGTCCCAGGCTGGGAGGGCTCCTTTCAAAATAATGATACTTATGTTGGCACAGGGTCTCCTTATGTTCGCTGTACACTGAAGGTTATATCTTGGAATGTTTGTGGTCTCGGCTGCCCCATTAAACGCTCTAAAGTGCTGCAGGCCCTCGCTAGGCAGAAAGTGGATATAGCTCTGCTTCAAGAAACCCACCAGTCAGCAGTGGAGCACGGTAAACTGGCTAGAACATGGGTGGGGCAGGTCTTTGGATCCCCAGCGCAGGGTAAGAAGGGGGGAGTTGCTATATTGATTCATAAAAGTGTGCGTTTTGAAGTCGACAAAGAACTTGCAGACTCCTCGGGGAGATTTGTCCTTATATACGGAACTTTGGAGGGGAAACCGGTGATTCTTGGGAACGTCTACTCCCCTAATGTATTGGATTCTGGGCTGTATGCTCGTTTGGCTACTAAAATTGAGACACTGCCGGAAGTGCCTGTGATTCTCGGGGGTGATTTTAACGCAGTGATGGATGTGATGCTAGATACCTCACTAGGTGGAGGTTCACGGGAGAGACAGCGATCCACCCGGGCGTTACTTAGATTACGAGACCGGTTAGGCCTTGTCGACCCCTGGAGGATCCTGCATTCCTCCGAGAAAGATTTCACCCACCAATCCCGAGCCCATGGTTCCTGGTCGCGTCTGGATTATTTGTTGATTTCGGGGGGTTGTTCGCGGTGGTGAGGGACGCACAGATCGGACCAGGGGAAATATCTGACCATGCCTTAATTTGGTTGGAGGTTCAGTGGGGAGGGACGTCTTGTGCCTCACGACTATGGCGGTTCCCCTTGGAGCTTTATACGGATCCTCATTTTCGCTCCTTCCTGCGCCGCCGCTGGCGGGAATTTGAGCAGGATCATATTGGCCATCAGGCTGAACCGGAATTGGTCTGGGAGACCGCCAAAGTGGTATTACGAGGCGATATTTTGGGGTACCAGGCCAGACGGCGGAGGTTGATGTCGGAACGCATAATCCGCCTGGAACGGGAGGTGACAGCGCTGCGCCGGCTCTATGCCAGTAACCCTACGGCTAGCCTTAAACGACGGCTATGGGAGACCCAAACGGCTTTGAATGAAACTCTACACCAACGAGCGAAAAAATCTGTGCAATATTATCGCTACCAGCTGTACAGGCAGGGCGATAAACCTGGAAAACTTCTGGCTCGATGCTTACGCGGACCTCGGGGCTCCAGGCTAATCCCTGCGCTACGGGATGATGGGGGGGTGCTACACCGGGATACTCCACAGATTGCTAAGGTTTTTCGGTCCTTTTTTCAAAAGCTTTATACGGCGGAGCCTGGCTCCCCGGTCCAGATGAGGGATTACCTTGCCGATTTGGATCTCCCTCAAATAACGGAAATACAACGGGAGCAACTAGACCGACCGGTTACTCTGCAAGAGGTGCAGACTGTCATTAATAATGCGTGTTGCTACAAATCCCCGGGTCCGGACGGGCTCGGTGCGGAATTCTACAAGATTTTGAACGAGTTGATTTCCCCGACGCTTCGAGAGGTGTATACTTGCAGGGCTGAACAGGGCTTCTTTCGTTGGGGTAGTAACCAAGCTCACATAATACTTATTCCAAAGCCTGGGAAAGACCCGCTCTGCGCCGCTTCCTATCGCCCCATCTCGCTTCTTAATTTTGATCTTAAGCTAGTGGCCAAGATACTGGCGGATCGTTTGGCGGGTGTTCTAGGCCAATTAGTCCATGAGTCACAGGTCGGCTTTGTGAAGTCCCGATACGCCGTGCGTAACTTACGGAAAATCGTCGCCTCTTTGGAAAGGGTACACCGGCGTGCCCAGGACTCTTTGCTGATCAGCTTTGATGCTGAAAAAGCTTTTGATAGGGTCTGTTGGCAATATTTACACTATCTGCTTCCGTGCTATGGCCTGGGGGATTCATTCTGCAAAATGGTGCGGGGCTTATACACCAACCCGACGGCGGCGATTTTATGCAACGGGATGCTCTCGGAGGCCTTTCCGCTCTGTAGAGGGACCCGACAGGGGTGCCCCCTCTCCCCATTGTTATTTGCCTTGTCTTTAGACCCTCTCATTCGTAGGGTGGAACGGTCTCGTGAAATCCGGGGTAATGTTATCGGGAGACAGGGCTTTAAAATCTCCGCCTTCGCAGATGACCTTTTGGTCCATTTACTATACCCCCAAACCTCGCTGCCGGCGCTGTTAGAGGAATTCCGGATTTTCGGGAGTTTTGCGGGCTTTTGTATTAACCGAGACAAATCCGAGGCGTTAGACGTGTCGGGTCACCTGCGAGCGAAGTGGAGGGATGACTTTCCACTGCGATGGGCGATCGATTCCTTTATGTACTTGGGGATCCTTTTAACCCCCCGACCGGCACACCTCTACCAGGCCAATCTCACTCGGGTGATCACGAAGCTACGGGCTCAACTGCAGGCATGGGGATCACTTCCATTGTCTCTCTCTGGGCGTATAGCAGCGATCAAGATGGTCGTTCTCCCCAGAATACTATATTGGTTGCAGACCCTCCCGGTGTGGGTCCTGCGCCGGGACCTCCTTCGGATCGAAGGGATGTTTAGGAAATTCCTCTGGCGAGGGGCGAGAGCCCGCATTGCGTATCGTCGGCTGATGGGGGGATGGCGCCAAGGTGGTATGGGACTTCCGGACTTGGGGGCATACGCTATTGCTTGCCAGGCGCGACACCTGGGGGATTGGCTGGGGGGCACTGAGTTGTTTACTCCCCGGACATTGGAAGAGGCCTTTGTCGCCCCACATTCACTGTTGGCCATTTTACATCTGGAAAACAGGGTGCTCCCGACCTATATCACAGACAGTGTGTTCTTGGGTGCTGTTCGCCGTACCTGGCGACAGTTAAATGTGCTTTGGCAGCGGGATTGGACGGTTTCGAGTTGGCTCCCATTTCAGGGTAATGTTAACTTTGCCCCGGGAACGGATTCTGCAATCCTGCGGCGGTGGGCAGCGAACGGACTCTGCATGGTAGGGCATGCGGTGAACTCTACCGGTATGTGTAAATCTTTTTCAGGTTTGCAAGCAGAGTATGATTTAGACCGGTCCCACACCTTCTCCTATATGCAACTCTCACATTATGTGTCGTCCCTGCTGACAGCTGAACTCCAGGAGGGGAGGTCGGCACAGATTTTGGAATTCTTTGCGATAGGAGAAGACATCCCTCCTTCTATTCGTATCTTGCGGACCAGATTGGATCAGTACCGCCTGCTGCCAGACTATCGACCTGTAGAATTGGCATGGGCCCGGGAACTGCATTGCGAGATCCCCCCGGACACTGTCCTCTGGGGTCTTAGACGGGTAGCCACCCTTGCGGAGGGGATGCGGTGGAGGGAGATCCAGTTTAAATCCCTGACTCGGGTACACTTCTCCCCACGGAGGGCCTTCCGGTGTCAGTTGTCCCCTGATGGAGGCTGCCCGAGATGCTCCGCCCCCATGGCGACTTTATTCCATATGTGGTGGGAATGTCGACATATTCGTCCGTATTGGGCCCGGATTGCATCCTACATGCAGGGGTTGTTGGGGCAGGTGGTGCGCTGGGATGCCCTCTTTGTTGTATTGGACTGCCTGGGCCCCACATGTCCTAAGGGCCGATGGGGCCGCTTGCTGCTACGTAAGGCTTGCCTGGTGGCAAAAGGGCCTATACTCCGCCGGTGGAGGGAGAGCTTTCCGCCCACCTTCTGGGAGTGGAGGAATGCTTTTCACCAAATGATGCTGGCGGAGTGTCGGAGCGCCCGGGGTAACCCTCGCCGCTGGTCCGCCTTTCAGATGCTGTGGGATCCATATATTCACCACTTGAGCCCGCGTGGCCGTAACGAGGTGTTGCAATGGGCTGCAGCCGAGACCACTGTGCCTATATGAGGTTGGAGGGATGGTAGGTTCCGATGTTGTACTGTACGGGTGTGATTTTGATGGGAGGAGACCATGTCCTTTTGGGTGGGGGGTGGGGAGGGATTTTAGTTGTGTATAGTACTGAACCTGAAAATGTAACACCAGTATTTGATTCTGGCTCTCTGTCGTGGGGATAAGAGTCACTCCCCACGCAGGGACTGATCGATCTTTGTTGTACTCATTTATTGCTGGTGTTTTAAAATAAAGTTTTGAAAAAAAACAGTGATGGTAAGGGGGCCCCCAAAGGGCTGGCAATCTAGGCAGCCGCGTAGTTCACCTAGTGGTAGCGCCAGTCCTTCCTGCTACCGAGGCTATCTCAAAACAGTGCAGTTAATTTGCTGACACTGAGTGTACTGTAGCTGAGATACAAAGCCACTTTTCACAGGTAAAATGTCATACCATAATGACACCAGCTTCTAAAATTAATGCAATAAGGAGCCTGCCCAGAAAAGAGCAGCTCCATAAATATTGCAGTGGGCCTTAGAACATCCTTTCACCTATTCGGAAAAATGAACAAGCCAAAGACCAGGGTTCGATTCCCACTAGCACTCCTTATGGTCTTGGCCAAGTCATTTAACCCTCCATTGCCTTAGAAAAATCCAAGTTATCAATGTCCCTGTTTAATGTGCATTCCCAAGTTTAAGTTACAATGTAAACTGCTTTGACTGAAATGACAGAGCCGTATAAAAAAACTGTTAAAAATTAAAATAAAATGAATAAATTACTAAGATCCTACAGAGAAACACCATGCTAACAGAACACTTGGGGGTCTGTTTACTAAACGGCGCTAGCGGCTTCCATGCGAAATCAGACCACAGCCCCATTGAATAAAAGGGGGCCACGGCTCCAATTTTGAACAGAAGCCACTAGCGCAGCTTAGTAAACGGACACCTTGGTCTCAGTCACACAGGCAAAACACAGTGAGACCCTCACCAAATACAGAAACTCAAAATAGAAATATGTACATAAAATTAAATTGAAATCCCAACAAGCCAGGCTTTGTATGCAGTGCAACACAAGCCTCTGTGGTTCCACATGCAGGCAGCACAGCCTCTCCCCACAGTCTTTCCCCTCCATCGATCTTAGTGTCCCTTGCTCAGAGGTGGCCATGCCTGTATTTAGGTTCAGAGAGAACTGTGCCTCATGTTACTGCTCAGCAAACAAAAAGCAGCAGCTATCAGATAAGTACAAATAGTGATGGGACTTTATTTGTGCAACTGTGTAGCCTATAGCTGGTGCGAAAACTCCAAAAGTGCTGTGACTCTATTGCAGGCTTCAACAAATTTTGTGTAGATTTAGGAGTCAGGCTAAATTTTTAGGATCCAGTGCTTGTGACCTCCTCGTACCCCCCTACCCCTACCCCCCCCCCCCCCCCGCATTGTCTCTTGCAGTGATCTCATGATCTCAAGTCTCACGAGACCAGCACCAGTGTTCCTATACCATGCGGCATCTTTAGACAGAAATACAGATAACAAATTAAAGCCTCAGATATTATGGGGGTCATTCTGTAAAGCATTTAGCAGGGATGTACATCTGGTTTGGATGTACATCCCCCGCTAATCGCTTTGGGCCAATTCTGCCCCATGAGCTCCCCGCATGTACAGAGGAGATGTGCGGGGAGCTCTGGATGGGGCGGGAGGGGGAGGGCTAGAGGTGGAGCATGGGCAAGGTGGAGGAAGGCCCATGACCCCAGTCATACAGGGCCGATTCCGGTCGCGGCCCTGTACGTCTGGGAAGGCAGAGTTGGCCAGGGAACTTATTCCACCTCGGAGGTGGAATAAGTTTCCCCAGGGAAGGGATTGGCACTGGAGGCCCCCCCCCCCCCCCCCAAAGAGGTGAGAGGTACCAAGAGGTTCTCCGAAGCCCAATCCCAGCTCTGGTAGGCTCCTTCGGGGGTAGGCAGTGGAGAACAGCATCTGTTAACTTCTGTGAGGGATTGGGGCTCCTACATAGCATCCCAGACGGCCTGGGTGTGCCCTGACTACAATTGGCCTCCACATGTCTCTAAGTGTGTGTGGTGCATTAGTGGTGTGCCTTTGTGTGCATGGGGTGTGTGGGTGGGGTGTACATGTATGTGTGTGCATGTGGTTCAGAGGTGAGGTGTCTGTGTGTGTGTGTGTGTGTGTGTGTGTGTGTGTGTGTGTGTGTGTGTGTGTGTGTGTGTGCATCTATCGTGCAGAGGTGGGGTGCCTATGTGAGTGAATATGTGTATAGGGATGGAGTGCTTGTGTGTGTGTTATGGGGGGAGAAGGATGCACCTTTTGGCAACACTTTGCACTCTTCCCTCCCCCTCCCACCCCTCTCCTGCTAACTCCTCTCTCCAGACTCCCTCTTCACAACCCCTCTAGCACTCCCATTCCATGCCCTAAAATCCCACCCTGCATTCTCCTTTTTCTAATAAGCCCACTGCTGTTTTAAATTTTCCCTGCCTTCTCTACCTCACTTCCTCAACCCCTCCCCTCCACACAAAAAAAATCCTTTTTTTTCTTACAGACCTTTCCTCCTCCTCTTTCTGTCCATGAGGATCCCATCCCCGCAGGCAGAAAAGATCCCTGTGGGCAGAAAGAAGGGGGAGGCCATGATTGTGGCCTTAATGCAGCCTGTCTACCTGTGGGGATCCGATCTCCTGTGGGCAGATCAAAGGGGTCTTTGCCGCAATCGGGGCCTTCCTCTTCTTTTCTGACAGAGGGAATGGGATCCGTGCATGCAGGCAGGAGAGACCTTTGCTGTGATTGTAATCTTTTCTACCAGTGGAAGATGGGATCCCCATGGGCAAATAAGGGATCGCAGCTATCATGGCATTTTGTTTGGGGGGCAATGCCCCCCTCACTCCGCAAACTACACCGAGTACGTGTGTAAATTAAGGTATTTTAGAATCTACGTGCATTCTTGTGAACTCTGCCTGTGTTCTGCTACATCTGTCAGCAGGGTACACCCCTTCATGACACAGCATGCACATTTAAGCCACTCGGTATTTTATAAAAGGCCTTTTTGCACAAGTATGTAGCAATGTACGCACAAAAAAAGAATTTATAACCATACCCCCTCAGTACTTGCAATGTGCTTGTCCTGAAACCAAGGTGCTGGGAACAAAGTGCTTTGGATGCAAAGGCCACATTGTCATCATTGCTCAAAGAAGAGCAAAGGGAAGATTTATTATTCCATTTTCTTTCTGATCTCAGTAGATTTTAGCTGATAGAAAGTATAGTGCTCAAGCAACCATATTGGTACAGAAGAGGACAAGGTTCTTTGCAGGCACTGAACCCAAGGTAAGAATGATCCAATCACAACAACATGTGGGTTTTCAAGACCACCGGGTCATCCTTTCTGGCACAAGCATGGGGCTTCTAAGACATGGGCAATGCACAGCTCTTGTGTTTTCAAAGCAAGCATGCATTCTTACAGGCTCATTCTGTCCTGGATGTAGATCCCCTCTGTATGTCCGGTCTGAGCCAGACATACAGAGGGCATCGCGATTCTGATCCTGCAGGGCACATCTAGCCCCGCGGGATCAGAATCGCGAACAGTCCTGTATTTGCAGGCTGGGACTGTGATTCAGCCTGGTCTGCACGTACAGGACCTTCCCGGCTATCTCAGTCAAGGCTCTTCAATGGAGCCATGGCACCATGGCATCATGCTGCTATGGCACCGCGGCTCCATTGAAGCCGCGATGCTGGCCGCCGGACTCCAATGCTGCATTCCCCATAGCTCAACCCCCGATCTGGCCTCCTAAGGCCAGGGACGGGCTGCGGGGAATGTCTTCGGGCCCCCCCCCCCCCCCCGCCCCATCTGCACCCTGAGCCGCCGATCCTGGGCGAATGGGGAAGTTATTCCACCTCGGAAGTTGAATAACTTCCCCGTACAAGTTGCAGGCCTTGGGCATATGGGACCAACATTAGAATTGGCCCTGTATGTCCAGGGCCGATGAACACCCACCGCCCACCCAGACTCCACCCCCGAGCCGCCCCTTCCCTGCCCCCATCTAACTTCCTTGCACAACCGGCGGGGAGGTTGGATGGGGCAGGGGTAGGCACGAATAGCGGGACGTCCATCCCTGCTATTCATGGCACAGAATAACTCCCTTATTGATTTATTTAATTAAAACTATTTGAATTCTGCATATCTGCAAAGTCTAAGTGAATTCCAAATCAACATAAGACAACACAGTTTTATCGCTCTTGTTTTATGTACAGTTGCCTACTGGCCTTTTAGGTTATTGCAAACCATCAAGATGTCAGGCCACTGTTTGATTGGTGAACTAAGAGTGATTTTCTTAAATAAACCTCTAATAAATACAAAACCAACAAAACACTATTAAAAAGGTTCAATAACAAACGAAGAGAAAGATCTGTCTCTTTTTGTAATACTTCATACTGTATTCAATCTCTCTCAGCTTTTGCAAGGAATCCAGCTAAACAAGTGGTTAGCAGCTTTTTTTTTGTCATATAAGTGGCTTTGGTTTTATTTCCACTCAGATGTCAGTTCTTCCCTCTGCAATTATTTTACAGCTCAGTAAAAGTAACACCTTCATATTAGAGTGGGATATGAGAGTGGGTGCATCTGACCTACAATAAAAGAAAGATGCATTCTTGTACTTCTACATGTACATCGCTTTCACCAATCTCACCACAATTGCCGTCATATATTCTAGCCAAGAAAGACTACTATTCATCTCTTATCACTACCTCTACCTCCCATCCTAAACAGCTGTGCACCATTCTTGCCCACTTCTCCCACACCCACCCCTGCTGCTGACCAGCCATCTCTGACCTATTGGCTCTATTTTTTCACGAGAATACACTGCACTTGAGTTCCTCACTAAGCCCCATGTTCCAAGCCCTCTCTCTCCTTCTCCCTCCTCCCCAGCCCTTGATGCATGACTGAGACTCCTTCAACGCCATCACCCCCAGAGCCCTGGCTAAACTTATTGTCACCTCCCACAAAACCACCCGTTCCCTAGACCCTATTCCTTCCTCCTGGCTTTCTGGAAACTCTCTAGCTCTTCTTCCCGTTGCTTTGTCCATTATAACACAAGCCTCAAATCTGGTATTTTCCCCTCTGCCTGGAAGCAGGCTGCTGTTCGCCCTTTGTTGAAAAACCCATCTCTGGACACATCTACTTCCTCGCATTACAGACCAGTCTCCAACCTTCTCTCCCTATCCAAAGTTCTACAGAAACTTGTCTTTTCCCAGCTTGCAGCCCACCTGGACTCCCATCAACTCTGCACTCCTATCAATCTGGCTTTCGCCCCACTCATAGCACAGACACCATCTTACTCTCCCTTCTCAGTGAGGTTCGCCAGTCATCGGACCACGGTAATGTTACTATTGCTGTATCTTTTTAGACCTTTCCTCTGCATTCAGCTTAACAAACCATGATTTCCTTCTATTCCGCTTGCATGAGGTTGGGCTCCAGGCACGGTTCTGCTCCTTCCTTAATCACCACTTTTTCTATGTGTCTATGGATACTCTTTTGTCCACCCTTTACCCACTCAGCTGTAGCATTCCTCAAGGGTCCATGTTAGCCCCTCTTTTGTTCAACATTTTTCTAGCACCACTAGCCCTTCTGGTGCAATAATTCAGCGTCTCAGCCTGCTACTATACATATGATATCCTACTGATCCTCCACACTAGCTACTTGTCTCCTGATCTCACCCCACTTAACACCTCCCTAGACCACATTGGTTTTTAGTTATGTTCAAACCACCTTAAACTTAATCCAGCTAAAACAACAGCAACTTGGTTAACTGGCCCTTTGCATTTGATTTAATAAATGGAAGAACGGTAAAGAAATCCACAGTACTACCTTTTAACTTAGGCGTTGTTTAAAAATACTATCTTAGAAACCCAGACCAAATGTATTCCACGCTTTAAGAAAAGTAGAAGGAAGTCCAAAAAACTCCCAGGATGGTTTAAAGGCAAGGTCAGAGAGACTGTTGTAGCCAAAAAAGCATCTTTCAGAAAATGGAAAAAGGAGCCAAATGACGAAAACTGGAAACAACATAAGCACTGGAAAATTAGATACAAGATATTGATAAGGCAGGCAAAGAGAGAATTTTAAAAGAAGCTTGGAAATAGATCTATTATTTAGGATCTGCAACGTACTTGTCATCTAGACTAGCCATTATTGGAGACAAAATACTGGGCTTAATACCTGGTCTGACTCACCATAGCTTTTCTTGAGATCCTATGTTCTTAATTGTCCTAGATATCCACTAGCCAACACACACACACACACACTTGAATGTGGAAGCAAAGAATCAGAGATAAACAGTCCACAAGGGCACAGCGAAACCCAGGGAAACACCCATTTCTTATATGTTGGCATGGTGGTATTTCAATGCCAGACTGGAAGAGTGAAGGTTAAGAGTGTCTAGAGTCCTTTAAACCTCACTCAAACAGAAGGAAAAATGGGAAATGGAGAATTTATAAGTGTCTTCTTCCCATTTCCCTAATTTTTAAAATACCTGTTTCTCTCTTTCTGCTCTATAATGGTGCAGGAAGCCTATTGTGCCTTCTTAGAAGCCAATGGAAGAATTCATGACAAGACAAAAGGAAATGTTTTGGATGATCTTGGCTGCTGATGATGTGGAGCCCGAATCCCAAAGGGGCACGTCCAGGCCATCCGGATGGTCCCAGGCAAGACGGGGCCCGTTTGGACCCGATTCTCGTCTGTAGAAACAAAATGTTCCCAGAGCAGCCAGAATCGGGCCCGAGGACAGCTCAGCATGCCCCTGACATCTTCCCCGCAGGCTCCCTCTTCCCCGCCACAGCTTGCCAGCTGGGGCCTGGATAAGTGGGCAGGGACCGCCTGCACCCAGCACTGGGGGGAGGATCGCCAGCCCCGATCACACAAAAAATTGCTGCTTATACCACCTTCGAGGTGGTATAAGCAGCATGTCCCCACGGGCCCAGCAGCACGTACTGGGCTGTGACCTGAATCAGCCCTGTATGTGCTGCCAGGCTGGCCCACCCCCACTCTGCCCCATCCCACCCCCTCCTGTCTCCTGCCAGCTCTTCCCATCCTGATGTACAGGATGTACAGGGAGAGCCAGTGGGGGAATCGGGCATGTCGCTCCACCTGCGTTTCGGAATGGGGCCCCTATGTGACATTTCTTAAATTTCTAGTGGTTCAACATATACATTTGACTATTTGAATTGGAAACTGCTGAAATTATGCATCCAAAAAAGGGAAGTGTTTTGGGTGGGGCGAGGATGGCACAAAAATGTTTACATACTCAGCAGTGAAATTCAGCCACTAAGGGGTCTATTGTAGAAGCTGTTTGTGACTTGCATGTATAAAAATGAACATTCACGTGTACCAATTGGATCCACATCTCGAAAACCATTTTAGAAACATCCAAATCTGCACGTCTCTGCCTTGATCATATCCAAGTCATAGGGACACTTTCCAAGCGTCATGCCCAGGGTGTTCCAAAAAAGATTCATGTGCATCCCCAATTTCAATTGTAGACCTGTCTCCTTCCCTAACTGAACCCCCTTGTTTCTCTTGTATTGTTCTATCTGTCTTGATTAGATTGTAAGCTCTATGAGCAGGGACTGTCTTCTTTATATGTTTGTACAGTGCTGTGTACACCTTGTAGCGCTATATAAATGATTAAGTGTAGTAGATCTGCTCCTCTGCATGAATAAGCATTGCAAAAGTGCTTATTTCAGCCAGCTCTTAATAGTACAGATGCCAGGGGAAGACTCTCTCAAAGCCCCAATACTTTTCTCCCCCCTCAAAAAAGTATAGTATAAATATCAAAGGCTCCTTGTGTACTTGCACGCCGCAGCACATCTCTGTTTGCAAAATAGCCTGTCTGCATGTGTATGTGCAGGTTATGAAATACCGGCACTAGCACATCTGTGTTCCCAGGTCCTGTCACGTCTATATTTTGCACATACACATTTCTGAAATTACTCGTCTCTCTGCACGTGTCCGGACCTTTATTCTGCATGGCCCCATTTTCTTGGACATTGACAGAGATATTTATTTATCTTTTGGGGGAGGGACTCGTCGATTTTAGATCACATTTACACGTGTCCATCTTCTTTACTGCCCCTCCCTCAGAATTTCAGATGTTTTGCCTTGTACGCCCTACAGGGCACCTAAACAGCCTATCTAAAAATGTGCCTTCACACTTTTTCAGTTTATAAATCCAAGTGCCAATAGGTAAATAGCTGCTGGAACTTCAAAAAATAATGTTTGCATTGCTGAAAATATGTATAACTTTAAATGTGTACGTTATATCTTTAAAGTTAAGTGGCAACCACACTGCTGAACATTGACCTCAAAGTCTCTAGAGGTGTTAAAAAGCTTTCTACTTAGCAGGAAGCCCTGTTGTATATGGTGTATTGTTTTAATGAGGGCAGTATTTGTTCTTTGAGTGCAAGGATTATTATTGCTGCTTGGAATACAAGAAAGAGTTAATGTAGGAGTCCTAAGTCCTTCAGTCAAACCCACCCCCAAAGTAGTAAGCACTTCAAAATAATCCCTTCATAATAGCCCCTGCTCTACAGATTGTATCTGTCTTGTGCATTAATGGGACCTATTGGTGTCAGGCATTTCTTTCAGTGAGTCAGCCGGCTGCACTGAGACGCTCCATCCAGCATTAGCCATTAATGATCTTCTGCTCTCTTTGCTCCCACCCCCCACCCTGTGCAAGGACAAAGTTAAACTGCTGCAGATGGCAAGAAATACCATTTGCTAGCCAGACAATCAGGTATTTTCCAACCAGATGGGGTGTTTGTGGAAAATGGAATCAGACCTCAGATTAATTATCATCTTTGGTCTTATCAGGAATGGACACATGGAAAAGAACCAAAAAAGTACCCAGGGCATGTGAAGGAGAGGGAAGAGATTCCTTATAAAAAGCTTTATTGATTCTTAAAGAAAACACATTCATGTATCTGAGAGATGTAACCAACTGACCTGTGACAATCAGAATCATGAAAGTTACCTTTTTTTCCCAAATGTCATCACAGTCAATGCTGACTCCTGGGTTTTCTTGGCTAGTTATGACCAGAAATAGATTGCCAGGCCTTCTCTTTCCAGGCAATAGAGGGGAAAATGACTTGCCCAAGGTCACAAGGAGTGCCGGCAAGAACTGAATCCTGATCTCTTGGGTCCTAGGCTGTTGCTCTAACCATTAGGCTACTCCTCCATCTGAAAGTTATCTACTCATCCTCAAACAGGCGATGTATATGGATAATTTAAAAATATTTGAATATACTTTAGTTATTCAGTCATAAGAATATAAGATATAACATAGAGAGTCAGACCAAAGGTCCATCAGTCCCAAAATCTTGTCTCAAAAGTGGCCAATCCAGGTCGCAACTACCCAGCAGGACCCAAGCAGATCCATTCCTTATTGCTCGTAGCCAGAGATAAGCGGTGACTTTCCCAAGAATAGATGGCTAATAATGGTTTATAGACTTTTCCTCCAGGAATTTGTCTAAACTGCTTTTAAAACTAGCTATACTATCTGACTTAACCCCATCTTCTCACACAAATTCCACCGCTTAATTGTACATTGAGTGAAAAAACGTCTTCTCCATTTTCTTTTAAATCTGCTAGCTATTAGTGTCGTAGAGGATTCCCTACTCTTAGCAGTGCCTGAAAGGGTAAAACTCATTGCCTATTTTACATATTCCACTCTACTCATGACCCTATCCTAGCATTCTCTTCTCCAAGATAAAGAACCTTTCCTCATATAAGAGTCATTCCATTCCCTTTACCATTTTGATTTTACTTCTCCATATCCGTGTACGTGTGAATGATGCAAAGCAGAAAAATTTGTGGATCCTTATTAGAGGAAACCTAAGTATTAGGATCGCCATTGCACAAAGGTCAACATCACAAGGCTGACCCAGACCTGGTTTTGCCTCCATTGTAAGCATGGAGATTATTGTTTTCTGATGGAAATCAGAACCATGTATATAATGTGGCAAAACCAGAACCAAATCAACCTCTCTTAGTTGATCTGGTAGAGGCAGCAACCATTAATCATTCCTCTTAATTTATTCTCAGAATGAGAAATGTCCTTTTTACCCCTCCGTATTGATGAGTGTTCATAACCTCACTTGAAACTCCAGGTAAAGATAATTACAAGGGCAGAGGGTTAGAGTGCAAGCGATATGGACATGCTGGCTTCATCGATAGCTCTCCAGATTTCCATACCAGCTTGTTTTCTTTTTTTTTTTTAGAAATATTAACAAAAAAGGCATTTTAATTTATAGTAGCAGCAAACCTTATAGAGAGGATACTTATTACCAGCTAATACCTTGTTTAGAATAAGGAAAGTTTAGAAGGCTGAGCAAATAGTGAACCCCCTCCACACACATGGATATACATAAACCTGATGTTCACTTTGCTCTCACAAATTTATTTATTTATTTAGATTTAGCTCGAGGTGAGTTACATTCAGATATAGTTGGTATTTCTAGTCCCTTGAGTGCTTACAATCTTCTAAGGGACTCTTTTACTGAAACCTATTAGGTGATTAACGCATGTTTTAGTGTGCGTTTTGTTGACACCTGACAAGTAGGCATGATAGCGAATGATCTCCAGGATGCATGTTAATTGACCATCGTGGGAAGGGGTAGGAACTGGATAAGTTAGGGTAAGAGTGTTGTCATTGATTGCGCATTGCATTTAGTATGGGCATCATTAGTGCACACTCACTGTCAATGAGGCAATTAGCATGAGTGCACCTAACGATGTCTCTATGGATATCAGATGAATCTGTGTTAATTGGGCCCCATGTTGGCATTCGCATCTGTGTGTTAACTGCTGGGATCATGTTTTTCACACCCCATCAGTTACTACGGGAGGCTTGCATTTACCGTACATTAAAAATGCACTTTAATTGTGCAACCTTACTGGGATTTAATAAAAGGGCACCTAAGTTTGTATCAGAGGCAAAGGAGAATGAAGCGACTTGCCCAAGGTCACCAGGAACATCATCTTTTTTTTAGCTCCTAAGGACTATATTTAAGACCTATCCAGCAGGACTTTGCACTCAAGATTTCTTACTATGAATTTTTTCCATGGCATTCATTTCCTTTCCAGAAGGAATCCCTTGAGTAAAAGGTGCACTATTTCAAAATTGTATGAACAAAAACAAAGGGTCCAGTATTCAGAGCATCAGATATTTAAATGCCATGGCGGCCAGCTATGGCCTTTAAATAGCCTCCAGATATTCAATGGCAGTATTCGGATAGAGGCCACCGTTGAATATCTGGACTGTATAGCCACTATCCACATAACGTCAGTCTTCAGCTGCTATCCGGATAGGTTATCTGGATAGCAATTTAAGACCACTTTTAAGGTATCTTTAGCCATCTGGAAGACTTATCTAGCTTAACATAGCCACTGTCTGGATAATGATGGCAATTACCCGGATAGTGGCCAGTGCCACCCTCGCTCGACCCATGGATTACCTCAGCAGTCTCCGGATAGTGCTGAAGTATCTGTGGAGATATTCAGCAGTACCATCAGGATAGTGCTGCTGAATCTCTCTCTCAGTGCCCTTGGCCTCCACGGTTATGCAGCAAAGGGCTTTTGAAAATTGACCGCAGACCTTTTGGCCCAAACTTGACCAAATCCTTAAATCAAGCCTTTGATTTCACTTTGGAACTATAATTTTTTCAGCAACAATTAATGAATTGTCATTAATGGGGTAATTTTATAAAAAGGAACTTATGTGGAATATCCAAAAAGCACAGTTTAGTAAAAGCAACACGCATGCCTATGTGCTTTTCTAAAATACACACACAGAGCTATCCCCAGAAGTGTGAAAATTCTCACACAGAAATTTCCACCTGGTCTGAACAAGATGTGGAGGTCTGGTTGTTCTCTATGGGAGTCATTTCATAAGCCTTTTCCACATGTACAACTCTGATGTATGCACAGAAAAGGCCTCTTTTATAAATTACGTCATGCCTAAAAGTAGGCCTGGTACAAGATGGTGCATAGTGGCAGAGAAGGCACGCTCTTGGAAGGACAGACCATGGGAGAGTCACGATTTGCACGTGTAGTTTATAAACTACACACATATGCGTGCAAAGTACATGTTAAGATTTGCACCCTCTCTGGACCGAGCATAATGTATGCACCTTCAATCTAAGCGTCATTTCTACAGGATTTCTGCCTTGATGTCTCACCACTGTCTGAAATAGAACATGGCCAAAATCGAGCTCTTATCTTTCCCCCTAAACCCACCTCCCTCCTTCCTCCCTTCTCTCTTTCTGTGGATAAAACTATTATCCTCCCTGTTTCCGCAGCTTGCAACCTTGGGGCCATCTTTAACTCTACTCTCTCCTTCTCTATACAGTACACATCCCAACAGATAGCTAAAACCTGTTGCTTCTTTCTTAATGACATCAACAAAATTTGCTTCTTCCTTTCTGAACCCACTACCAAGATCCTTATCCACTCTTTAGTCACCTCCCGGCTAGACTATTGCAACCTCCTCCTGGCTGGTCTCCATCTGAATCATCTTTCTCCCCTTCAATTTGTTCAAAACTCAGCTGCATGGGTAATCTTCCACTAGTGGCGCTATGCTCATGTAACCCCTCTTCACATTGACTCTCTATCTGTTTCTAGAGTGGAGAAGTAGCCTAATGGTTTGAGCACTGGCTTGGGACACCAAGAGACCAGTGTTTGATTCCTACTAGTACTCCTTGTGGCCTTGGGCAAGTCACTTAACTCTCCATTGCCTCAGAAAAAGCCAAGTTATCAATGTCCATGTACATTCCCAAGTTTAAGCTACAATGTAAACTGCTTTCACTGAAATGATAACAGGGTATAAAAAAACTGTTAAATAAATAAGTTCAAACTTCTAATACTGACCTATAAGTGCATTCATTCTGCGGCTCCTCACTAGCTTTCCTCTCTTACCTCACCCTACACTCCTCCTCAGAAACGCCGGTCCTCTGGTAGATCTCTTTTATCTGTCCTTCTCTGCCACTTCCAACTCCAGACTTTGTTCATTCCACCTTTCTGCTTCATATACCTGGAACAAACTATCTGAGTCAGTACATCAGGCACCTTCTCTACGCCTTTTCAAATCCAGGCTAGCAGCTCACGTCTTCGAAGCTGTTTTTGGATGCTGATGCCCCTTACTCTCTTGTTCACTACTTAGGATGTGCATCTTACCATACTGTAAACCCCGGTTTTGTGATGTTCTTCATCTTGATTAGATTGTAACCTCTGATGAGCAGAGACTGTCTCTTATATCTATATGTATGCACTGCTTATGCCTTGTAGCGCTATACAAATGCTAAGTTGTAGGAGGATTTGTGCCAGTATTTTATGAAGATACATAGGCACCTATGTGACTTGATAAAAGAGGCCATCTTCTCCATCTCCAAACCTAAAGAGCCTGTTATAAGATTACCCTTTATATGCATGCGCCCCTATTTTATACGATGTGCATATACGTCGCAAATCCGCCCCAGCTCTACCCAGACTATACTACCAGGAATGCCTACCAGCTTAACGGCATGCATACTTATAAACTCTTATCTGGCCATGCCTTTCTCCACCAGTAAAACCGCCTTTCCGTGCAGAAAATCATTTATTAAATTACCCCAAAATGCTAAGAAAGGTTTGTTGGTTAATAATTTGGAATTATGGGGTTATTTTGAGGGGTCTTTTTTGTGTGAAAGCGGCTGTGGGGAGTGGGAGGCTTTGGGCAAGACTACCACACCTCTTCATAAACAGCGAGTTAATAAAACAGCCAGCTGCTGCCTGATAGAAGGGGAGGAGGTGGTGAGGGTACCTCGTCTGCCTGGAGAAGCCAAACTCCTTAATGAGGTCCTCTTCAACAGCGTGCTGACAGTCATTGAACATGCCAGCTGTGTTAGCTACAGCATCACTGAAATGAAGTCAGGAGGGTTGGGGGTTTTTTTTCGCTCCCCTATGTTTTCTCATTACTTCATTCACTTGGCAGCTGCTAACAGACTGGACAGGCTTAGCCAAAATTAGAACAAATTCCGAAACATAGAAAAAAAAAGCTGTTTCAGATGTTCTGATATAGGAGATCGTGGAGAATTTAGTTTGCTTAAGGGAAGAAAGTGGGGAATGGATGTTGCATTTATTTCCTTTTGCTGATATAACCGACCATCCATATTTTGTAGGGCCTCTGCCCTGCAAGATCCCTGATCTGTGGGTACTTGTGAATTTCGGCGGATATGTGTCACGTGCCTCTTGTCCCACCCCATTAAAAATATTGATTCAGACTTCACTTAGAGGACTCTGGACTCTAGTTCATTTTCTCCTGTGCATAAAAGTTTTGCCTATCTCTTAATTTTGCTCAATAGCGAGACTTACGTGGTTTGCATGTGTATCTTGGATTTCTTATGGGTGATTTGTTTGAGGGTGGGTAAAGGATGGAGAGGGTGGCCCCTTGCTCCTCACTTGAATGAATTCAAGCTTTTGGCAACATGCAGTTCGAAGCCCTTATTTTCTTTGTCATGCTGTGGCAATAGCTTACCAATAAAGTGCACATCACTCAGAATACTGTAAAATTAAAAATAATAATAAGAAAAAACAGCTTCTGGTGGCCCTGAGAAGATCTGTAAAAACTGGTCCACCCCTGCACCTAGAAAATTCCTTTTGTTCATAGAGGAGGAAAAATAACAGAGCATCATTGGATCCAATCCAGTATCTTGAACATCAGATTCAATGTTTATTCATTTTTCTTTATTACCATGAGCATAAATTGGCATCCTGTTTTGTAACTGTAGACCATGAGGGAATATTGGTAAGATCCTAGGGGGCGCTGTGTGAAACACATCTGCAGTTTGAGGTGATATAGCATTTTCTTGCCACGGAAACATAAAGGTTTCGCTCAGTGTCTAGAAAATTAATGAGCAAATCATTCCCAACCATGCAAGGCAGCAAGCCGTAACAATCTTTTGTCATTTCTGAGATTATATAGCCAGATGAGATGCATTAGGCTACTTGGTGTAATAGTATCCCGTGGGCAACTTTTCTGAACTAGTCCATGTAGCTAAAAGGGTGGTAGACTGGATTCTCTCATAGATCACCCTTGGAACACATTAAAGGACTTATTTATTAAGCTGCATTAACATGCTAATAATAGATGCAGTGTCTTAACAGTTAGTACGAGGTAATTCCTTCATTGAAAGCTAAGGTGGAACGAGGCGTTTCATGGGCAGGAAAAGTGCCTTACAGTTAACACAGAGGTTGGCACCGCACATTAACTGTTAACATGACAGATAACCAGAACAGTTAACGCCAACTCAAGAGGTCTAGTTAATGGCATCGCATGTTATCTATTGTGCAGTAGCAACTTTCCTTTACACTAACTGCATGGTGCAATGCTGGGAATACCTCCCACAGTTAACACAGAGCTTCTATGGATACTATGATAGAAATGAACCTCACTCCTAAGCCAGTTACTGTGAATTAATTTTGGTGATTATCGCACAGCAGGTGCAAAATCCAGCATAGTTTAGTAAAAGAGATGTAAAAGGGCTAGTTCCACAACAGGAGATTTTTCAATGGGAAGAATGTTAGGGTGTATAAGGAGGTCATTATGAGTAATGAGATTTGTTTTAATGTACAGTTTAATATATATCCTATATTACACAATGGGTGGGGGAAAATTTGCACCATGATGGGCTAGAACTGCATCATACAATCATGCTAATAGCCCTGCATGTCATCAAAAATTGGATTCTTATTTACCCTTTGGCGTTACTCTGATCGTTGCTTCTTGAAGAAATGTTGTGGCGTATTATTACGTGTTCTATATGACATTAACAACTGTACTTCCAATTGCTTCTTGAATTCAGTACTCCTCACGCGGGACTCTTTGCTCCATTCATTCTAACCGAATCTTTCTCCCCCCAGTCTCCTGAGCTCGTTACGATTCAACCAGACAATTAGCCTTTTACTATCATGCCCCAGCTCTCTGGAACCCTCTCCCATCTGACTTTCACCAGGAATCTTCATAATGCAAATTTAAGAATGACCTAAAAACACACCGTTTCAGACAGGCCTTTAACATTGAATCCCAGCCATTCCTCACATACCGTGTCCCCTGCTGTCTATGTGTATATACGTGTGCTCTGCGTAGGCTCTACTTGCTTTATTTTAATTGGAGTTATTTTTCCTTCTTTGATGATTGTTTTTATTTTGTAAACTGCTCTGGTGTTTGAACGGCGGTATAGAAAGTCCCTAATAAACCATAAACCATACTTTGCACGTGCTGTTTGGGAGAAAGTTGTTAAATGTCTTCATCTGCTACTTAGTAATGGTCCTACACTCTTGGGAATAACTTACATACAGACACTGGTGCAGATGCGATATAGTGTCACAAATGACACCCCACTACCTTGACCAATCTGAGTGCTGTGTTTGAGATGTCATGATTTGGGACACTCTTCTTGCTGTTCCTCCTCCCAAATGGGCCATTGATCTGTGAAACCCTGCCACTTTAAAATGTCCATTCCTACCATCAGATGCCTGTCATTTGAGCTGATATACAGAGGTGGCTACTACTACCACTATTAATCATTTCTATAGCTCTACAAGATGTACACAGCGCTGTACGCATAGATGTAAGACACAGTCCCTGCTCATCAGAGCTTACAATGTAATCAAGATGAAAAAACATTGCAGAACTGAAGACTAGAGTATGGCAAGATAGACATAAGCAGTGGGCAAGAGAATGAGGAGCATCTGGATCCAAAAGCAGCCTCAAAGAGGTGGGTCCTCAGCCTGGACTTGAATAGGGATAGAGAAGGAACCCAATGCACCAACTCAGGTAGTTTATTCCAGGCATATGGAACAGCAAGATGGAATGAAAGAAGTCTGAAGTTGGCAGTGGCAGAGAAGAGTACAGATAAAAGGGATCTGCCAGAGGAGCGGAGTTCCCGTAGAGGAGTTTAGAGTGAGATAAGAGAGGAACGGGAGTGAGGAGTCACAGAATGAATGCACTTGTAAGTAAGCAAGAAAAGTTTGTATTGGATGCGGAAATGGATAGAGAACCAGTGAAGTGACTTGAGAAGAGGGGTTACATGAGCATAGAAACACTGGTGAAAGATAAGCCTTGCAGCTGAGATTTGAACAGATTGAAAGGGAGAAAGATGATTCAGAGGGAGACCAATGAGGAGCAGGTTACAATATTCAAGACAGGAGGTGACTAGTGAGTGAATGAGGGTTCTAGTAGTATGTATAGAAAAGCAGGGATGAATTTTGCAAATCTTATAGAAAAAGAAGCGACAGGTTTTAGCTATCTGTTGGATGTGTGCAGAGAAAGAGAGAGTAGAGTCAAAGATGACCCTAAGGTTGCGAGCTGAGGAAACAGGGAGGAGTGTAGTGTTATCCACAGAAACAGAGAAGGGAGAAAGGGGGAAGGTGGGTTTAGGGGAAAAGATAAGGAGTTCAGTTTTGGCCATGTTCAGTTTTAGATGGTGGTGAGATATCCAGGCACCAATGTCGGATAAGCAGGCAGAGATCTGGGCTGGATTCCTGGAGAGATTTCAGGTGCAGAAAGATAGATCTGAGAGTCGTCAGCATGAAGATGGTACTGAAAGCCATGGGAGGAAATAAGTGAACCAAAGAACTAAGTGTAGAGAGAAAAAAAAGAGAGGTCCCAAGACAGAGCCCTGAGGTACACCAACTGAAAGTGGGATGGCAGTAGAGGAGGATCCACCAGAACATACACTAAAAGAGTGATGGGAGGGTAAGAAGAAAACCAGGACAGAACAGAGCCCCTAAATCCAAGTGAGGACAGAATATCAAGGAGAAAGTGGTGATCAACAGTGTCAAAGGCAGCAGAAAGGTCAAAAAGGATGAGAATCAAGTAGAGTCCTTTGGATATGTTGAGGAACAAGTCACTGGAGACTTTGGCAAGAGCTGTTTCTATGGAATATAGAGAATGAAAGCCAGATTGCAGTGGATCCAGAAGGGCTTGAGATGAAAGAAAATCATGACAATGGCAGTGAACTGCTCGTTCAAGTTGGTTTGGAAGCAAAGGGAAGGAGAGTGATAGACTGATAACTGGAAGAAAAGGTAGGATCTAGTGAAAGCTTTTTTTTTTTTTTTTTTCCGTTTTAAAACTTCTTTATTGAAGTAATGAAAAGGCAATACAAAGGAATCATTTACAAAACAAACAATTTTTACACCAAATAATAACTCCCAGCCCACAATATGGAGTGTGAACAATTGCAAAAAAGAAATTATATAAGAAAGAAAAAAGTCCCAGTATGGAATGGAAAATATAAACGGACTCCTTTTAACTTAGCAAGGTACCTAGAAGCAAAAACACATAACTATGAGTTTTTACAGAGCCAAGCCCTTCAGAAAGGTCTCCAACTGTAGAGCATCAAAGAATATATAAGTTTTGCCTTGGTAAACTACGACACATTTACAGGGATATTTTAAAACAAAAGTGGCACCTAAAGCTAAAACTCGGGATCTAAGTGTAAGAAAAGCTTTACGTTTAGCTTGGGTAAGACGACCAACATCAGGAAATGTCTGAACTACTTGGCCAAAAAATTTCTCATGGCGGTATTTAAAATAAGTACGTAAGATTAAATCCTTATCTTTCTCTAGTGAAAAGGTTACCAACAATGTGGCACGAGAGGGTATTTCCTCTATAGATGTCTCCAAAAATTCAGATAAATCTAAACTAGGCATATTCAACTGATCAATTTCTCCCCGAGCACCACCACCTGACTCAGAATCTAAAGCAGAAGGTTCTCTTATCCCTACCGGTATATAATATAATTTTGACGAAATTATAGTATCAGGATCAGATATTTTCAATACATCCTTTAAATATTTAGCAAAAAGAATACCAGGAGAAAGGTAGTGCGTTCGGGGAAAATTCAAAAAGCGAAGATTTTTAACTCGCAGGGCATTCTCAAAAATCTCATCACGTTGGTGCAATACAAGAGAGTCTTGTACAGAAGATGCCAAGACTCCCTGTACCGAGGAAATCGAACCCTCCATTCTAATTCTAGAAGATTCCAAACTAGACAATCTAGTCTGACAATCAGTTAATGCAGTCACAGTCTCATGAGTAAATTTAGAGAGTTTCAACAAAGATGAATTCAGAGACATCTCAGTCCGTGAGACAACTTGCCAAATATCTTGTAAAGAAACTTCTTTCGGTGGCTTAGGTGCTTCAACTGAAGAAGAAAAATCAAAGGGCACAGGCAAAACAGATAAAGCAGAGTTTACCTTCAGGAAGGAATCTGGCAATGAGACAAGTTCAGGCGCGGGGACGTCCTCGGCTCTGCGAGGAGAACCCTTACCCAATGGTGAAGGCGCCGTGCTGGGAGGAGACAAAACCCGACGCGGTTCTGGAGACAGATCCCCGGAAACAGAGCTTGGAGAAATTGAAGACTCCGATGATAACTGGGCGGCAAGGGAAGGCACGACGGACTTCACATGACTATCCATAGGTCCTACAACCTTAACCGCCTTGCCAGATGACATTGTTAAAGAAGCAACTTTTTTCTTCCGTTTCCCCATACACTAGTTTTAGCAGACAAATAAAGTTCCAATATAATTCCGGGTGCTCCGAAGTGCTCCGAAGGGGCGCCAAAGGGGCAGGGCCTGCCCCTTTGGACATGCCCCTTCGGAGCACGTACCCTCGGGCACGCGCCTGCAGTGCGCGTCCCGCGGTGGGGGCTCAGATGATATAGCCCTCAGTGCTCACGTGACCTCAGACGCCCCGGGAGAGAGAGCACCAATCCAATCCAACCAGGAAATGAAGAAGCAATGCACACTCCCTAGTGAAAGCTTTTTGAGAAGTGTAACCACAGCATGTTTGACAGCCACAGGAACAGTTACAGTGGAAAGCAATAGGTTTATTTATTTATTTAGACAGATTTGTATACTGCCTTATCCTTCAATCAAAGCGGTCACAACACAATTGGGGGATACATTTAACACGCGGGGGAAATGAGACACATACACTAATACTTACAGGGAACATGGGCAATGGAGGGTTAAGTGGCTTGCCCAAGACCACAAGGAGCATCTGTGGGACTAGAAACCCCAGTCCTTCCGGCCCAAGGTTGCTGTCCTTTTAGTGGGATTTGAACCCCCGACCTTCCGGCCTGAAGTACCTTGTCCCAACCACTAGGCTACTCCTCCCCTGGTTAAGGATATAGCAGATGGAAGGGATGATGGCGGAAGAGATAAGAGCTTAGTAAAGGGGTGGGAATAGGATCAGAGGAGCAGGTAGTCAGTCTGGAGGAAGAGAGAAGATTAGCATTTTCCTTCTCAGTGATTTCAGAAAAGGAAGAAAGGGTCATGAAAGGTGAGGGAAGGATTTGGGATTGAAGAGAGGGAAGATGAGGTGGAGGTGATCTTGCGGAGAATTCAAGACTAATCTTCTTGACTTTGTCATAGAAATACTCAGCCAAGGTCTAGTGAAACAGTGAAGGAAGGATTGGGGGAGGAGGGACCTTGAGGAGAGAGTTGAGCGTAGCAAAGAGACAGCGAGGGTCAGAGGCAAGAGAGTTAGTGACATGGATATAGTACTCTTGCTTGGCGAGTGCTATGGCTGACTGGAAAGAGGTTAGCATGAATTTGAAATGCAGGAAGTCAGCAAGGGTACGTGATTTAGCAGGCAAAGGAACATAGGTAGCGGGTTGTCAAGGACAGTAAGGGTTGAGGTACAGTACACCTCACAGGGCATGGAATGAGAGGAGGAAGTGCATCCAAAGCAGAGGAGAGTATACTGTTATAGGAGGATACTGCCCCATCAACAGACTCAGATGACATAGTGGAGGAAAGAAGTGAAAATACAGCAGTGGAGAGAGATGAAGGGTCGATAGTGGGAAGATTCCTAAACATGTTGGTGGAGATCGGGTGAGACCAAGATAGGGGGTAGTAAAGGATAAATGTTAGCAGGTGATTTTCAGATAAGGTTAGAACTGAGGTGGAGACATTTGAGGATTTGCAGTTGGAGGAGAAGACAAGGTCAAAGCAGTGACCATGCTTGTGAGTAGGAGTGGTAGAGCACAACTGGAGGTTGAATGAGGAGGTTAGGGAAAGAAGCTTTAACGCATAAGGGTCAGAAGAATCATCAAAATGAATGTTAAAATCCCCAAGAAAAGGGGAAGATGCATCTAGAAAGGAGAAGAGCCAGGAGTCAAAGTTAGTGAGAAAGATAGAGGTGGACTTGTTGGGGGTCAATAAATGACAGCTACCTGGAGAGCTAGTGGAGAAAATAGGCGATGGGCATGGACTTCAAAGGATGCACATCAGCTGTGAAAGTGTTGGTGGCAGGTGTACCCAGAGACTGTATTTTTCCCCCTAACTGCCAGTTACAGGCCAAGTTACAAAGGAAGGGATCATAGTACTAAAAGGATTACAAACCAAGCAGCCTCTTCTCCTTTAGCTGGTTAATTATTATCTAGTGTGAATCTTCACATTCCCAGCACACCTGACTCCAGCCTTCCACTACTGGTTCACACCAGATACAGGTTACGGTTACTATCACTGATCTGGCAACTCTCAGAGATAACAACAGTACCCAGTAACAGTTTTATAGAGCTGGAGATGTTTTTATGAGGAGCAAGGTGCAGTCTTTCAGGAAGAGCATTGATGAGGAAGTTGGAGAGCTCCTGGAATGTAAATTCAAATCCTCTCCACCATCAACTTGCTGAGAGAACTCTAGGAAATCATTATAACTCTATGTGCTTTTGCTGTTTATCCAATTATGCAATCCATAGGTGGCTCGTGAAGTTATAAAATTGTAAAGCACATTGAGAACCGACTGGATGACATAAATCTAGATGAATGATGCTATAATCTACCATCTTCCCTTTGAAAAATCCAGTATGCTCAGTGATAAAGCATACATATGACTGGTCCAATTGGAGACGCTATGCACTGAAGATACCTACTACTCAAGGAAATATCTTTTGCATTGATGGCCACTGCCCTATTAAGGACACATTTGCCTTAAGTGCAAGTTACATGATCATTGCAGGCATACATGAAAGCATAGATTAATGACTCTGCACTGAAATGAGGATTTTGTTTAGCACTGAAGAGACTACTAGCAAAGTGAATGTTTCTGTAATCAGTCAGCACCAAACAATATAATCAAATGTACACATGCTAAAATAAAAAATACTGCAGAATGCCATTGGTATTTTACTGAACACACTGCAGCGAGAGGAAGAGACCTGATATTCTTATTTTTCACTGCTAGACACTCACGTCACTCCATCGAAAGTAACTAAAATTATAAAACAGACCAACAGATTTTTACAGATGTAGCATTTGATAAAATTAAATTTTCTCTCCAGGATATATAAATCTATTTTTAGATTTCATCACTTCTGAAAGTTTTGATTTGTTTTTTATTTTGTATAAATTTGATTTGTCAGCTACCCATAAACACTTTGTATTACTTTAATTCAACACTTTTCTCTTTTGAACAAGTGTTTGTTTACAAGACTGACAGCCTGGAGATAAACAGATCGCCACAAGGTAATTAATGAACAGCGGAAGCTGCAAGAAGGCGCTTAGGTTCACACCATCTTTGCAGACATTACCAGTTCACTCTTCTGACAGGGAAAAATAAAGACTTTTTTTAAAATAGTCATTGCTTTAGCGAAGCCAGTATCTCCACATCTTTGACAATAAGCAATAGTTCTCAGATTTTGCAGATCCCTGAATTATTTACTGCCCTATTGAGCCCAGGAAGAAGATAAGTTGGAGGTTGTGAAATCTTGTACAAGGCCCATCGAAAGTAATGAAAGATCAACAAACAAACTGTAGGTGACTTTTTTTTATTGGACTACCTTAATACATTTGTGTTAAGCTTTTTAGAGCTAATCTGTCTTCATCAGTAAATACCTGAGCTGGGGATAAGATTTCCTAAATTTAGGGGTAAGTTTGAGTTTGCATTACAGTGGTAGTATGGTTGTGTGCCTACATCTACGGAAGCCAGATCAGCATCTGCACGTCTAATTAGCAAGTTAAAGGTGTTAATAGCCCAGCACGTCTTAAGTAGCAATTTTAGAAAAGCTGCTGCTTAATACATGTATGTCAGCAGCATGCACAGTTTACAAAAGGATGTCTTCTGGTCATGGTTTGGGAAGGCCCAGAAGTATGCCAACATGTCCTATTTAGCAAAACAAAATACACATCTACTACAAAACATTTAGACTTTGGCATTTACATGCATTCAGAGGCAAGCATAAGCGTCAGTTAAGCGCACCTCTGGAACTAGGGTATGAAGGAATCATGGCGAGAAGCAATTGCGCTTACCTGTCTGGCATTCAAAACCACATCGAAAACACAAAGATATGGAGTTTTCTAGCTTTGCTCCTCAAGTGGCTTCCTTGGATGCCCAGTTTTGTAAAAACCAGCATTTATACAGTATGAGGGTCATTCCGATCCTCGTTTAGTGGGTCTGGACATCTGAACCGGATATCCAGACCCGCTAAACATCCAGATCACATTGGCGGCCACAGAGCTCCCCGCACATATAGCCGACTTATGCAAGGAGCTCTGTTCATGGGCGGGAGGGGGTAGGCCGGAGGAGGAGCAAGGACGGGCAGTGGGCAGGAACGTGACCCCAGACATACAGGGCCGATTCTGAGGTCAGCCCTGTATGTCCGGGGTCAGCCAGGTAGATGGAGGACTTATTCTTGGTGTGAAATAAGTCCCTCTGAACCTCGGGGGACCACGGAGCCAGGCGAAATTAAAGACGTAAGAGATTCAGGGGGTTCCCCACAGCCCGACCCTGGCCATGGAAGACCAGACTGGGGGTCGGGCTGGGAGGAAAGAAGTTTATTTTCTGTGGCTGGGCATCGCAGCTCCTGAATGGAACCACGGTGCCATGGTGACGGGACGCCATGGCACTGCAGCTCCATTCAAGAGCCTGGCTGCGTTAGCCGGGTATGTGGCTGGGCATGCGGCCGATCAGAATCGGGGCCCAGCATGCACATCTAGGCCGTTAGACCTGATTCTGATCCCGCAGGCATGTCTAGACCCCGCGAGATCAGACTCGGGTGCTAGCGCTGCATGCCCCGATTCTGATGGCCATACAGGGGCAGGACGTGCAAAACGGAATTGGCCTCCACGTGCAAATGCCAGCACTTGCATGCCTAAGTAGATTGCAAAATCGTTGCTTACATGTGCAAGTACGTCGACTTGCACATTCAACATCCTAAGTGATGTTGCTCTTTTTTAATGTGTTCCTTTGTAACATGGCTGTTCCTACTGGACAAGCTGCAGACTGTGCATGCTTATCCAATGACTTTAGAGATTTTTTACAAAAGGCTGTGTGTTCAGGGAGCTTTTTGTAAAATGCTCAATAAATTCTGAATGTCAAGACTTGGACATCCCCTCTTCCACCTAGATAACCTCTGCAAAATTGGGCTGCACAAATACTTTCTTCTGACTGAACTTTTGATTGGGCTAATAAAGAGAAAGTATATGAAGATCCCACTGTATTATAGTTTTCAGAGTGTGACAGAGACATTTGAGGAAAGATTTGAGAAGGCCTCAAAAGCAGTAACATTTATGAATACTTTCTTTGGATTGATCCATTGAAAAGGTTTCATAAAATTATGAATCTGTGAGCAGCTCTGTTCAAAGTAATGACTGAATCTGGTGGACTTTGGTTTCCTAGAGATTGTTCACAGCTACTACATGCCATATTAGAGCTGTAGGTGTTTCTGTGAACATAAAAAGGCAAATTAAATTGTGAATATTTTCACAAATATTGGCCTACATGCCGGAGTAATGTAAAAATGCTAGAATGTTGGGCTTTTTATGTTTTTTCACACACGGGGCCAAATATTGAAAGTGATTTACACAGTTAGCAGATATGCTACCCATGTTAATTGCTAAGTGCCAAAAGTTAGGCATCTTAAAAGCTGGACTAACTTTTGCCGTTGAAGCTAATCGGGCAGCAGCTGAATCTCACTGCTGCCTGGTTAGTTTTTCTGTTATCCAGACAACCCTTGAGATGTAATGCTGGTGTCTGGATATGGTCCCGGCATGAATATCTGGATCTTAGCTTCAGTGGCGATGGCTAGCCACCTTACAACAGCTAGTTGCCAGTTGCCACTGCTGAATATGGGGCCCATAGGGCCCATTTCTGAAAAAATGAACAAAATGGTCACTCAAAAGTAGTAAACTTGAGCACATGGTCTACTACATGCAAATGTTTACTAAAATCTATATAAATAAGCTTCTGTGATGTACTGGCTACCAATACACTATGGGAGTAGATTCTGAGCAGCGTTTAGTGGGGAAGGACATCTAAATGCTTGGGTGGCGATTCCACCCTCAGAGCTCCCCACACGTACAGCATTGATGTGCGGGGAGCTCTGTATGGGTCCGGGCCGAGGGAGGCATGAGAGCAGGCTGGGGGTGTAATGCCTACCCTGGACATACAGAGCCAATTCCAAGGTCGGCCCGGTATGTCCGGGGTCGGCCATTTAAATGGGGTTTTTATTCGGAGGCTGCCAGAGCCAGGGCATGGAGAACAGTTGAGCAGGCGCAAGGGGTGCCCCGCAGCCCAACCCTGGCCATGGAAGGCACGATTGAGGGTTGGGCTGTGGGGAACGCAGAGTCAGCTTTTGCCACCAGGAACGCAGCTCCTGCATGGAGCCACAGTATCATGGCAACATGACACCATGGCATTGCATCTCTTTGCAGGAGCCAGGCTCAGCTAGCCAGGGATGTGACTGGATGTCCAGGGTGCCTGAATCGGGGCACATCCTGGATGTCCAGCCACTATGCTGTGATTCTGCTCCTGCATTCCTGGACCATCTGAGCGGCATGGGGACTCACAACTCAGAATTGGCCTCTATAGGGTTAAATTTAAAACTATCTCTGATCTTCAAGGCCCTCAAAGGAAAGGGGTCAGAGAACTTGCGGAGTGGGACCTCTCTCTATGAACCTCTAAGGTCCTCCGAAGAAGCATCCATAAGCACCCCCTTTCCAAGGGAAATCATACAGTGCGAGAGTCACCAGTGAGCCTTCTCAGGAGCAGTCCCTACACTCTGGAACTCAATCCTAGAAAGGCTTCACCTCGCCCAAGACTGTCTCTGCTTCAGGAAACAGATGAAAGCATGGCTCTTCTTCAAAGCATTTAATGGAAGACACAAGTATTTATCAAGTCACTCCCAAGGGTTAACATCAGCTGCTGGTACTGCGGCAGGACTTGCTTCCTTACAGACTAGAGCTGAGATCAGTTGCATTTACCTTTCTGACTGCTCCTGCAATGTTAACTCAAGGTGGTCATCCTTTTCATCTGTCTCAACTGCTGTTACCCTATTTTATCTGTGTGTACTGTACGTTCCCCCTCTGCTTGTCTCCTTTGATATCTGCTAAAATGTTTTAATATGTTTTGTTGACATTTTAAGTAGCATGCCTCTAGAACATAAGAACATAAGATATGCCATACTGGGTCAGACCAAGGTCCATCAAGCCCAGTATTCTGTTTCCAACAGTGGCCAATCTAGGTCATATGTACCTAGTAGTTTCCCCAAGGGACACAGGTTCCACAATGCTTGTATTGGTTCAAGCATTGATATCCTGGGTCCCTTCTTAATAATGGTTTATGGACCTTTCCTCCAGGAACTTGTCCAAACCTTTTTTAAACCCAGCTACACTAACAGCCTTTACTACATCCTCCGGTAAAAAATTCCAGAGTTTGATTACACGTTGAGTGAAAAAATATTTTCTTTTATTAGTCTTAAATAGTTTACCCTGTAGCTTCATTGCATGTCCCCTAGTCTTTCTATATTCTGATAAGGTAAACAATCGATCTACGTTTACCCGTTCCACTCCATTCATTAATTATATATTAATCTTTTACTATGCTATAATGTTATAATTGTCATGTGACTACTTTTTGTTGTAATTTAATGTTGCTTTGGTTCATGCTATACGTGCCGTACATCTTGGTTGAACTTCTTCATTAACGCACTACATAATTCCAAATAAATACATAATAAATACTATGAAAAACTGTTTATTAACCCAGAATTCAATGTAAACTGGCTTGCAAAGTTCGTAGAGCAGTGGTGGTGTGGCATGCGGTGGGAAGGGGTTTTTTTTAAACACAGGCCAGAGAGCAGCTCAGGGAAAACAAAAGCAGTTTTTATTCTGTCCCAGCTTGCTAAACCTTCACAAAGTAAAATCCAGAATAGACAGCAGTTCAGGGAAAACAAAGGCAGCTTACTTCTGTCTCAGCTTGTTAAACCTCCATAAGCTGGTTCTCCCGGCCTTTTCTCCAGCCCCAGGCCACCTGCCAGCATCCCTTGGTCAAATCCAAGGTTGATATAAAGAGTGCTCCACCGAGTCGCTCAATTAGCTCATCTACTCTGGGCATAGGATACGCTTCCAGTTTAGAAGATGCATTGACCCTCCAGAAATTAATGCAGAATCTGATGCTTCCATCTGGTTTAGGAACCCAGACAATAGGGGATGACCAGTCACTCATAAACTCTTCTATAACTCCTAGGTTAAACATCTCTTCCAGCTCCTTGGCAATGCCTGTCACCATGCCTCCGGAATCCGATAGGGTCATTGCCGTATAACCTTTAGGTTCCGGTGCACCAAAGCTTCTCTATCTCTTCTCTGGGCAGCTGAGAGCTGGTTTCCAATTGGGACTCGAGTTGGATCTGACGGGGCTGAAATTTCCGGCCCAAAATCTCTCCCTGTACCAACACAGCCATCACTAAGGTCCACTTTTTCAGTAAATTAATATGGTAAATTTGGGCTTTCTTCCTTTTATCTGGCTATGCAATCTGGTAGTTAACAGGCCCTACTTTCTCTTCCACCTCACAGGGCTCCTGCCATTTACAGAGTAATTTGCTTTTGGATGAAGGTAGCAAGACTAAAACTCTGTCTCCCATTTGGAAAGTATGAGGCATGGCTGCCTGATTGTATCCTCTGACCTGCTTAGCTTGGGCTTTTTCCAGACTTAGTTTGGCCACCTCTCCGGCTTTCCTCAGCTGGTCTTGCATTTGTATAACATATTCTACCAAATTATGCCCGGTACAGGGTTCCTCTTCCCAGGTTTCCCTTACCAGGTCTAATATGCCTCTTGGCCATCTTCCAAAGAGCAACTCAAAAGGCGAAAACCCCATGAAACTCTAAGGTGCCTCACGGATGGCAAACATCAAATAGGGTAGAAGAATGTCCCAATTCTTCCCGTCCTCCTGCACAAACTTTAACATCTGTTTTAGAGTGTTATTGAATCGCTCAATGAGGCCATCCATCTGCGTGCGATCTACTGATGTTCACAGCATCTTGACCTTCACCAAGGCACACACTTGCTTCATTTTATTTATTTGTTTATTTAACATCTCTTTATACCGTCTTTCTACAAGTCAACATGATTTCCAGAGAACTCGGTGCAGTAACAATAACGCTTGAACAATAAAATGCACATTCCAAGAGACATATAATTTAACATTTGTTCAACATCAAATGATTATAGTAAAACTATTTACAATATGTTAATGGGTTGTGGTTATTGCTTAGCCAGGTGCTTCTTGTTCAGTATCTGACCCATAATATTCTAGGAACAACAGAGTCTTTAGGTTTTTGCTGAATTGGCTGGTTAGCTGGATGGATCTAATCTGGGGTGGCAGCAAGTTCCAGTTGGTGGGGGCGTATAGAGAGAATGCTCTGCTGTTGGTTCTTTGGCTGTTTGACGGTTTGTCAGTGGGAATCTCAAGCCTGTTGGTTGTAGCTCTTCTCTTAGGTCTATCGGAATTGTTGATGTTTACTAGGGGGGGTGAGATTGTCTGCTGATTGTTTGGTTAGGATCCTGTGGGTGTTTAGGATGATCTTATTTTTTATCCTGCTTGTGATGGGCAGCCAGTGAAGCTGTTTAAGGGGTGGGGTAATATGCACCTTTTGAGATTTCGCCAGAATGGTTCTAGCTACTGTATTTTGTGCTAGCTGTAGGGGATATAATGTGTTCTTGGGAAGACCCTGGTAGATGGAGTTGCAATAATCAAATACTGGGGTGATTATTGCTTGACATACTGCGCGGAAGTCCGTTGGGAAGAGGAGTTTGCATAGGATCCTTAAGATCTGGAGCTTGAAATAGACAGATTTGGTAATTTGATTTATTTGTGGCTGGAAGTTGAGTTCTTGCTCCAGTGTGATGCCCAGCTAATTGATTTGGTTTTTGACCATGAGTGGGTTGTTGTTTAGCATGACTGATGGAGGGGGATTGAACATCTTGTTTCTTGTGATGTGGAGTGCTTCTGATTTGTTTTGAATGATTATGAGGTTGTCTTCTTTGAGCCAGTGGTCGATTGCTGTGAAGCAGTTGGAGATTTTGGTGTAGTCTGGTGCTCTGGTTGAGAAAAGGGTGAAGATCATTATGTCATCTGCATAAATTAGGTAACTGACGTCTTGGCTCTTGATGATTTTGCAGAGGGTTTGTATGTAGTTACTGAACAACAGTGAGGAGAATGCAGACCCTTGTGGTACTCCGTGGCTGAGGGGGAATGGCGCAGATGTGAGGCTGCCAATGTTTATGTGCAGAGTACAGTCTGATAGGTAGGAGTGGAACCTTTTCAGAGGAGTTCCTTGAATCCCTATGTTATATAGTCGATTCAGTAGGAGTTGATGTGAGACCGAGTCAAAAGCAGCAGATATGTCTCAGAAAATAAATATAAAACCTTGTGTTATGATTTCGGTGCATTTAATCAATGTGTTGAGAAGGGAAATCATGAGAGTTTCTACACTATGCTGGGGGTGGAAACCATGCTAGTGAATCTCCCATCACCTTGGATACAAAATGTGTCCTTGATCTCCGAGGATCTCATTGGGTATTCCCACCCACAAGAGTGTTTATGTTTATGTTTGCCTTTATTTGATATACTGCAATATCTGCAAACAAGCAATGCAGTTTATAATAAAATAATATGGAAACAAAAAAAGGAACACCAACTTCAACGATAGAAAGGCAAGTAAAGAAAGAACAATAAAGCAGGAAGGATCTGGATACAGGGAAAGAGAGGGAAGAGGAGGGAGGGGGGGACGGTGGGTTGGCTATGTCGGCCCTAACCGAGTACAACTAAGGAGGTTACCATTGATACCCCAAATGCCAAATCAAACAGATACGCCTTCGGTGCTTTTTTAAAGCCTTTGAAGTTTGATTTGACCTGTAAGGGAGTGGACAGACTGTTCCACAGAGAAGGGGTTGTGACAAAGAAAGTAGATTGTTGAGTGGACTCATATTTGACTAAGAAGGGAACTGCAGACTGAAACCATGAAGGGAACGGAGTACCCAAGCAGCACCATGAAGCATGACTAGGGAGGAGAGAGATTCAGAAGCATGGATAACTTTATAGGTAAACATCAGGATCTTGAACAGATGGGGAGTCATGGTGTTGCATAAGTAACGTGGTTGAATATCTGGGTGTGGGCAAGGATACATATGGCTTATTTTGTACTGTCTGTAAACACTTAAGCTGGTACTGGGGAAGCCCTATATATTTTTATTTATTTAACACGATTTTTATACCGCTTAACTTAAATTTTGTAATGTACATTAAAAAGGGACATTGATAACTTAGATTCTTCTGAGGCAATGGAGAGTTAAGTAACTTGCCCACTGCCATAAACAGTGCTAGTGGGAATTGAACACTGGTCTTTTGGGGGTCTGTTTACTAAACGGCGGTAGTGGACCATGCGATATCGGAGCTGTGGCTCCATTGATTTCAATGGGGCCGCGGCTCCGATATCGCACGGAATCTGCTACCACCGTTTAGTAAACAGACCCCTTGGTTTCCAAACCAGTGCTCTAACCATTAGGCTATTCCTCCACTCCAAGTGATATTGTAGTAGTCCAGATGGGAGATTACTGTATGGAGCAAGACTGAGGTTTATGCTGATTGATCCAGAAAAGGTTGAATAGCTCTAAAGTGGTGAAGTGCGAAAAATGATGTCTAATGATTTGGGCTAACTGTGGGGAGAAAGATAGATAGTTCAGAATCCAAAAGTATACCCAGATACCGGAAAGTGGATTGCAATATCTCTGGGATACCCTCACTACTTTCCAGAGGGCATTCGCAATCGTAGTAATCTTCATATTCCTTAGAGCAATGGCCTCCAGTTAGCGAGTAGTGTAGTCCAGTATGACTAAAATATACTTATTGCCTTGGGTGGTTCGCTCCAAGAGTCCTACCAGATCCATGGCCACTCTTTCAAATGGTGTTTCGATAATGGTCATAGGCCCTAGGGGGCAGGTTGTACTTTAGCGGGGTTATAAAGCTGTCATGTGGAGCATGACTGGAAATATAACTGCATCTGATGTTTGCACTGTTTCATTGGGGCTGTCAAGCCCTCCAAAAACTGCTCCAATAGCAGTACCTTGGCTACCTCCAGTCCGGTCTTTCCCTCTGGTTGCAGCCACTGAATCACTGGTGGTAGGCCTCTGGTGTACAGATAGCCTGTTCCATTATGATGGCCGTGACAGCTGCATATGTAGCTCGCCCATCTGGGTTGGCATCTTGGAATGCAGCCTGACTGCTACCCTTCAGCAGATTCCCCAAATTCATAGTCCATGTTGTCTCTGGCTACCTGGCCAAGCAGGCAGTACATTCAAAGTTCACCGAAAAGTCATCAAGTTCATCTTCTGCCATCATTTTAAGTAGTGCTTGCACTGGAGGGTGGAGTGCGGACTCTGTATAGCTTGAATCAACTGAGCCTGGGAACTCCTCTGTAATTCCCCTTGCGTCTGAATAAAATGTTGTAGCTGATGCTGACATTGTTGTTGCTGCTGTTGTCCTTCTAGCAGGTCTTGTTGAAACTGCTGCTGATATTGTTGCTGTTGCTGTTGCTGCTGACTTCCAGTCAGAATCTGGAGGAGCCGCTCCATCCTGGCCGGTCACTGTTCTCTTGCAATACCACCACAGGTTCCTCTTCTGAAGCTGAATCAACCCTGCACTATCCCAGCTCCAACTAACTTTTATTGGCCTCTAATGGCCAAAATAAAGCCTGCCTGTCTGGCACTGACTAGACCTTCTTCAGCTCCCTAACTAGGGCGAGGCTAACACTCAGCCTCTTTAAAAAACATCCTGACCTGCTGTAGAGGCCCAGCCATGGAGGGATGTAGATTTGCTCAGTCACATGGTTAGAGGAAATCCCCACGTTGCCACCATATGTGGTAGTGTGGCAGGTGGTGGGAAGGGGTTTTCTTTAAATAGTTGATTTCTATTGTTCTATGTAAAATGTATACAAACTGTGTACAAGACTGTTAACCTGTTATATGTAAACCGCCCTTGATCTCTGGAAGGGGCGGTATAAAAGAAATAGTTAAATAAATAAAAAAAAATAAAAATAAACACAGGTCAGACAACAGCTCAGGAAAAACAAAAGCAGTTGTTGTGCTGTCCCAACTTGCTAAACCTCCACAAAGCAAAACCCAGAATAGATAGCAGTTCAGGGAAAACAAAGGCAGCTTACTTCTGTCCCAGCTTGTTAAATCTCCACAAGCTGGTTCTCTCAGCCCGTCCTCCAACCTCCATTCAATTTCCTACCTCAGAACTCCTTTGCACGGCTTGCCTTGGAATGACTTCTAACTCCACAGGCCCCCCCCCCCCCCCCCCCCCCCCGCAGCCTGCTGGGTTTTTAATCTTTCTCTGTGAGCCACGCCCACCCAGCTCTGAACCCTGGGCTCCAATCTCTTAAAGGAGACAGTTGATAATCCCCTTGGAGAGGGACGTGTACCATTCTATATGCCCTATCACAGGCAATTTCTGCAAACCCCCACCCCCCCAAAACAACAAAACTACACTTCAAAAGGTGTTGTCTTTTTTCAGCCATCCCATGCACTAATCTGCATGAGTGACAAAGTTGCCACAAACAAGGCCACTAATCTATGCAAAATCCAGAGTTACTAAATCAGCCTCTAAGGCTACAATAATAGTGAGGTCCTTCAATATATGTAGCATGCTTGTTTCATGACTACATTTCTTTCTGTCTGACAGTCTTCTTTTATGTCACGATGAAGCTGTATTTATTGTTTGGGCATTTTAAGGCAGAGGTTGGTGCCTTTATTTTAGCCACGTTCTTGGTTTTCTCTGAACTGTTCTTTCCTTGAGTTTACATTTCAGCCATTCTTGCTGTGCAGGTATTAACTTGCCACCTGTGTACAGTTATAATGAGAATCACAGAGCAGCTGCCCCTCCCTCCTCCCTCCTCCCTCCTCTCTCCCAATCACCCAACTCAGTTTACTGTGGTTCAGAAATGGTGGCCGTGGCCAAATCAGAGCAGTTTTCAAAAAGGCAAGAATGGAAAAAGGGAATTGTGCTTGTTTTACCTAACAGTATTGATGAAAAATAAATACTTTGCTAGAGGAGCTAGTTTAATTTTCATGTGTCCAGTGGAAGTCGAAGGCAATGGGCAGAATTTGGACAAGAAAAATGGATTCCTATTCTGAGCACAGCTGAACAGATGTATCAGTCGTTTATTCACCTTCCTCCACGTTGCCACGAGGAAGCAGTCAGGTCCACCAGATTGCTTACAAATTACCATAAATGGCTCTGGAAAGAGAGTGATTCTTAGCGGAAGGGTCCCTGCATAGCCAGCCACTTGTATCCCCATGTACTGTTCTGTCCACTACGCTTGCATCACCGCTAACCAAGCGCTCAGTATCTTGCAAATAGGTGACATAGTTGTTTAGAATGAATGACTGTCCTAGGCCCAGTCCGACCTGATTAGTACTGGTAAATCTGTTATTTCTGTAGCACTTCTGAGTGCCTTCGAGTTCCCATTGCAAATTGTAATTGTCAGTCACAAGGATACCTCTTAGACATCTCTTTGTGAAAGTTTTGCTCTCAAACCAGAACAGGAGAGATCCTTTAGCAGCTAGGGTTCCTATTATGTGGAAATCTTTTGTCCTTTTCTTTTATTGAAAGACATATTGAGAGACAGAGAGAGAGTTTATTTAGGACGGCAGCAGCTGCAGCACCGTAGGATTAACCCGATGTCTCAGCATGGGACAACAATGCAGCTTTCAAACACCAGTCGGACATTTTTCTGTAGCGTTTTTTTGAGGTGAAAATGAAAGGCCAAGGGATTACATATTTCTACTTTGTGCAAGCTGAGCCTGTTAGGAAAGCTAGGGGTTGCCTTGAGAGTGCTGCCTCCCTTTTCCTGAAAGATTTTTATTTCTTTTTCACAAGGATGGGTGTTTCCGTTCCTGATCGTCAATCTTGTTCAGTGTCCTCCTTCATGCCCCGTGTTACAAACTCAGCTCTTTCTCACCCTGAAGGACTGCAAGATGGGCCAACATGCAGCTGTCTTACTCATTTCTGGCAAGGGAGAAAGACTGAGAGATTCACTCCGTCCTCCTCCTCGCCCTTTGTGGCTCCTCAATGCAGCGTCGAGTTACTTCCGCTGCAGATGAACGCTTAGCCCGTGGAAGGTTCTATTCATTTCTCAATGATCAACACCCTCCAACCATCTCCTCTGAGAAAATCACTCTCACCGCTTTAGGTGTAAGGTCGGAGGGAACTTGTGGTATATGTTGGCAGCTCTTTCACCTATAATCTCAGGCTGCTTTTGCAGTTTCGAAAAGCATTCCCTTTTCTGTAGAAGATGCAGGGCTGCAGGTTATCAGACCTCTAGGCATTTCCTGGTTTTGCTTGAATTTTCTTACAGAACAATATATAGCAGAGCTTTCCCTCCTGGGGACCCCACAGTCAAATGTATTTTCAGGATATGCACAACGGATATGATTGAGATAAATTTGCATATGCTGGAGACTCCGTAGATGCCGATTCATCTCATCCAGAGCATGTACGTGGCTTGCAGCGGTTAGTTCTGCTGAATATCCGCGGGTGCTGCTGCTACACGCCCAATGCTAACCGTTTAGCATCTGGGTGTGCCGGGGGCATTCTGGGGTGGCAATTTTCAGCCGCTGCCCAGTGAGCAACACGTGGTGAAAGTCAGACACGGGAAAGATGGATCTAACTTTTACCACAGACGCTAACCAGGCAGCAGCTGAATATAGGGCCCAAAGTTTTTATGTTAAACAGTTTTTGTGCTTTCCATCTGTTTTCTCATGTGAGAGTACTTTTATAAAGACCCGCTTAGTTACTGCGTATTTTTCTGTGCGTATTTCATGCCTGTTTTCTAAGGTATGGGGGCATTTTCAAAGGGATTAATGCAGTCTGTGGACTTGCAGAACACATTAATCCCACTGAGCGGGATATTCAGCAGCACATACCTGTTTTGTGCCACCGAATGTCCCCTCCAAGCTCAGCAGCATGCCCCAGTGCTAATCAGCTGGCATCAGAGCGGGGGCGGCATCAATGATTACCCAGGCAAAGGTGATATTCAGCCACTGCCCGGTTAACCTATACTTAGGACAGCTGAATGGCTGTCTTATCGTTATCCGGTCTTAAAATCCAGTCGGCGGCTGCATTTCGCTAATGACTGGATTGCAACCAAGCAATCCAGGCAACCCAGACATGCATTTAATATCCAATTTCAATTTGAAGCGTCGACAGCCAGCCGCTTTCGTCAAGTTGGCCGCCACCACTGAATATGCCCTTCTATGCGCATTCTTTCCTTTATAAGATAGGGGCATGAGTGGCCAAAACTAGGCATTAAGGAGGTTATTTTAAAAGCACTATTCGTGATTTGGCTGTCTGCAATTGGACATGCAGACAACCAAATCACAGAGACATCCCCTGAGCCATTTCAGAAGCCGGTTCTATGGATATCTCCAGCACAAGAATGTCCAAGTCTGAACGGGGGCATGGCGAGAGTGTGGCCAAGGCGTTCCTAAGAACCTGGACGTCCCCACCTGTTCTCAGAAATGCCCTAGATATCTCTAATCATGTCTAAAGTTACACCTGCTCCAGACATGATGCTCATTTTGTCAAGCAACTATCTGGAAGGTGTGTAGTTTACACTATATCAGCAAACACTGATGGGGAATGAGGGCTCGTGTTTTCACTTTCCTATGCTACTGGACGTTGCCGTAAGCTATTTTGCCTAAGATGGACATTCCCGACCCAGGCTTCCCCACTGGGGACCTCTGTGTACACCCGCATGCCCATCCAGGTCAGGGACGGCTGTGTTCCTGAAATCAGCTGGCGACGGATGTCACTGGCATTTTTCTACACATTCTGCCATGGACATCCTTTCTAAAAAAAACCGTCTAAATCTAGACACGATCACTTAACACCAATACTATGGCTGCTGTAAGCCTAGATTTCTCAAGAGCACACTTAAATTGTAGTATTTTATGACTTACCCGTGTAACTGCGCACACCAACCAAGCTCCACCTATGCCAGCGCCCACAGTTAAAGTACACACATACATATAGAATATTTATATATTTATTTATTTAACATCTCTTCTATACCGCGCTATTAAAATCAGCGCGGTTTACATTGAACAAAATATACTGCAATGCATACAGGCAACATTGAGTTTACAGAGAACGGGGCATATATAACATGGAATAACAGGGATAACTATGTACAATCAACATTATATTATATATATATTTAACTATATACAAAATTCCTGGCGAAAGTATACACGTTAATGTATACACATTTATACACATAAGTCACTGAAAATACTTGATACACACACATAGCTGGCACATAGAGTTCCACGGGTCCTAATAATATTACCCCTTGTTTGTGAGGAAATTGCTTATACGTGCTTTAAGTCATAGGTGTACATGTGCACAAACACTTTGCATGCACAAAAAACTTTTAGGTGCCCAAATGAACTGAGTATGCACTAGCGAATGCACAGTGCTACAGGAAAGGAGGAGCAGAAGCAGCCCTTCACTTAAGCATGGTTGCATTGTCCCTTATACTAGCAAACAGAGTGGAGGAGTAGCCTAATGGTTAGAGCACTGGTTGGGAACCAAGAGACCAGGGTTTGACTCCTACTAGCACTCCTTGTGGCCTTGGGCAAGTCACTTAACCCTCCACTGCCTCAGAAAAATCCAAGTTATCAATGTCCTTGTTTAATGTATATTGTCAAGTTTAAGTTACAATGCAAACTGCTTAGACTAAATTATAAAGCCATATATGTTGATGAGGTGATGTTCATTACAAGAAACCGTAACTTCACTGCCCCAACAGTACTGAAAGTGAAGGAAGCAGACCTCCAGACCAAATCCGCGATCAGATACCTCGGCATCACACTAGACCAGAACCTAAATATGCAAGCTCATATAAGTAACACTGTAAGGGCAGTATATCATAAAATTAGATCCCTTAGATACCTAAGATCTCTGCTGGAGCCAGATGATTTCAGGACTATCTATCAAGCACTAATTATCCCGCATTTCGATTATGCAAATGCAATACTTCAAGGTCTCCCCCAAACCACCCTAAACCCACTGCAAATGGCAATGAACACCGCAGCAAGAGTACTGCACGGAGCATCCAGGAAAGACCATGTCACACCTATAATGAAACAACTCCACTGGCTCCCGATTCAAGGTAGAATTACATTCAAGACCTTGCTGCTCACCTTTAAAGCCACCAAAGGTCTCTCGTCAACTTCACTAACTGAGCTAATCCAGATGACACCCCACAACAGAGACAGAAGGTCAGTAGCTCAAAACACCTTGATAGTCCCAAGATCTATAACTAAATGCTCCAAGTCAACATCCAGCAGGACTTTCAATCTTTATGCACCAGTGATCTGGAATAACCTCCCTCACAACATTAGATCAATCCCAGACATATTCCAATTCAGGAAGGCCGTGAAACACTACCTCTTCCTCATACATTACCCTGAACCTAATAGAAACTCAGCACCATTTGCCGAATCCACCCAAATCACTACTGTCTAAAACCACACAAACACATGATCAGCCTACAAATTGTATATATTGTATATTTTATGGTTGTACATAGTTACCCTGTTAGCCAAGTTGATTATCCTGTTCATATGTAAACACAAAGTACTATTGGAAATGTGTATGTTCACTGTTTATTGTAAACCGCGCTGATGCTGAATAGCGCGGTATAAAAGAGACTTTAAATAAATAAATAAATAAATAAATAAATATAGAAAACCCATTCAATAAAATAATGTTCTCAGTGGTCTTATTTTCAGTACAAATTCCCAAACTGCAGAATTATTCCCTCAGTTACCAATGCAATCAGGATCCTACTATCCCTGGTATCAAAGAACTTGTATTTTAGAGCAACAGAATCCCCAAAACATGATCCTGAAACTTACAGGTCAATATTTAAACTCTGTGGCCGTTGTTCTTTTTAAGCACTGGCCACGGCATTTAAAGTTATATCAGAAAATTCTGTGCTGGCAGCTATCAAGACACCAGCTCTGAATATTCAAGTATGGTGCCAACTGCTGCCAGAATCCGGATAATGCCAAAAAAACTATCGCTCACTCCAAATGTAACAAAATTGTTATGCTAAATTCATTAGGCTGTGTTCACTCTAATGTTCTTTGTTCTTTATGCACCAACATAGAAAAACATAGAAAACATAAAGGAGATCTCAGACTTATTAGGCATTTTAATCAAGCAAAGAGATACCCAAATGCTTGTGCCATCTTGCATCAACGACCATCCTTTATAGCAGTACAGCTTATAAAATATACAGATCAAAAATGCTTAACTTCTGATTTTTCTTCAAGAAACTGCAAGATCTGTTACTTTCCCAATGCCCCACTGCGGCGCCCTTCAAGCGTTTTGCTTAATAAAGCTTCATCAGGGGCACAGAAAAAGCTGTCAACGAAAAACAAACATACCAAAACTACATTATAATACAAACTCATAACCATCCCATAACAATATCAATTTTATCCGCTTATATACCAATCTCATATGACCAACTTTCAAAAGCAACGCCATACATACAGTTAGACATATAGCTAACTCCAAACACTTCATAAAAACTATCACAATCCCAACCTCTTATTACTGTAACTACTAAAACCGCCACTTACTTTAAGCTTTCATTAGAGTTTATGTTTTTATTGATGCTGCAGACGCTCACACCGCGCCTTCCTTCAACATGGCCGACCTACTCCACAAAAAGATGCAGCGCATGCAAACTGCTTCGTAGAAGCTCAACTAAATATACGTACTTCAATGATGTCATAACAATACCATACTTACACACTCCCTACCCACAAAAATATAATGACATCATTCAAAACTTCATACCTCAAACACTATTCATTAATTATGTACCAACACAATCAACAGAAGCGTGTTATACGCCCTGAAGAACTTCCAAAGCAAACAAATATATTCCCTTCAGTAACGAAATCCTTTGCTATAAAAATTCCGCCCCGCAAGCATGCCAGCAGTACAAAAAGCATCTAAATTCATTGGAACCACATCATCAAACACGAACTCAGATACAACTCCCCCAGTCAATTTGCATATTAAGTCCACTGTCTGTAGATTGAAAATCCACCTCTGTTCGCATAATATCAAAGTTTGTTCTCGCGATCTACCTGCCCAAACTGCCAGTATACTATCAATACAGAAACATCTGAACTCACCAAATTCAAGTAGAGTTAAATTGCCTTTAAAATCATCATGGACTCCTCCTGGCCAGACACATCCAGCTTTGTTGATTTTTAAAGAATTAATTTTGCAAGATGTGAAACATCTTGAAGAGACAGCTCAATGTTTTCATTGCACATTATCTATAGAGGAAAGGGAGGCTTTAAAAGATCTACAGTTAAGATCAGATTTAGTGATTCGCCGTGCTGATAAGGGGGGTGCTATTGTGATTCTTACACGTGAAAATTATTTAGCAGAAGCTGATCAACAGTTGTCTGATATAGACGTGTATACACCCCTTACTGAAGATCCTACTAAACGTTTACAAATATGTATTAAAGATGTTACATCTGAAGCTTTGCATGATAAATTGATAACACAAAAGGAATGGTCCTTTTTAAATGTTTTTTTCCCCAACAGTTGCGAAATTTTATTTGCTGCCTAAAATACATAAAGATGTAGTTAATCCTCCTGGTAGACCTATTGTGTCCACTCGTGGAACAGTTCTTGAGCCTCTGTTGGTATTTATTGATTCGTTTTTGCATCCTTAGCTGGTGGATATTCCTTCTTACATTAAGGATACTACCCTTTTTCTTAAGATTTTGAATAATCACTCAGATTGGGCAGGGATATCTGATATAGTTCTGGTCACACTTGATGTGACGGCTTTATATACTAGCATCCCCCAAAGAGCTGCATATGAAACAGTAGAGATTTTTCTACATCGACGGGGGGATTTATCAGATGATATGATACGGTTCTTGCTACAGTTAGTTAACCTGGCAGTGTTTCAAAACTACTTTATGTTTGAAGGGACAATATATCATCAAATTTCAGAAGTAGCCATGGGGGCTACATGTGCCCATCTATAGCTAACCTGTTTATGGGTTGTTATGAAGAAAAATGGTTAATGACATCTCCTTATGCATCCTGTGTGAAACTTTGGTATAGATACATCGATGATGTGTTTTTACTCTGGAAAGGCTCAACAGATACTTTAGAATGCTTTTTTAAGTGGCTTAACAGTTTAGATTCTAATATCCAGTTTACCTATTCTTATCATGTTGATAAAATGGTGGTTTTAAACGTATTGTCCATAAGGGTAGTACTAGATGGGTCATCTCAATATATCAAAAGCCCACTGATAGAAACACTTTTCTCCACTATAATAGTGCTCATCCAGTGTGGCTTAGGGATGGATTACCGTTTTCTCAATTTCAAAGGTACATAAGGAATTGTTCAGAAATGTCGGATTTTAAGAGATATTCTAGCTCTCTGTCAGCTAATTTTTTAGATAGAGAGTATCCAAAATGAATAGTGAAACAAGCATACCGGAGGGCATTATTTAATAATAGAGTGCTCCTCTTAGATCCAGTTGTGAAGACTGGGAGTGATAATAAGGAATATGTGAACTTGATTACAAAATATTCGCCTTTTAGTTCACGCATACAACGCATTATAAATAAACATATGAATGTTTTGAGTATGATTCCAGGGCTTGAAATAAGGACGCAAGATGTGTTTGGCAACGTCATCAAAATCTGAAAGAGAAATTAAGTCCTGAAGCCCTGCGCCCTTTGTCTTCAGTGCTCTCTCAGCTTGAGGCTCGATTGGGACATAGTAAATGTGGGGATTGTTCTATTTGCCCCATATCTTGGGAGACAACTAGTTTTGAATACCTTGGTACAATGTATAAATTAAAGAAACAAACTTCATGTGGGTCATCTTATGTTGTCTATGGTATTCTTTGCCCATGTGGGTTGATTTACGTAGACAAGACTAATAGATCTTTGAGAGTGTGAATGTGAGAACATAAGAGTAGACTGAACTGTAAGACATGTGAAGTCCCAATAGTACAACATTGTTTAGATCAAGGGCATTTTTTTTGGTGAACTCAGATGTTTCTATATTGATAGTATACAGGCAGTTTGGGCAGGTAGATCGCGAGAACAAACTTTGATAGTATGCGAACAGAGGTGGATTTTCAATCTACAGACAGTATCTCCAGGTGGACTTAATATGCAAATTGACTGGGGGAGTTGTATCTGAGTTCGTGTTTGATGATGTGGTTCCGATGAATTTAGATGCTTTTTGTACTGCTGGCATGCTTGCGGGGCGGAATTTTTATAGCAAAGGATTTCGTTACTGAAGGGAATATATTTGTTTGCTTTGGAAGTTTTTCAGGGCGTATAACACGCTTCTGTTGATTGTGTTGGTACATAATTAATGAACAGTGTTTGAGGTAGGGATATGAAGTTTTGAATGATGTCATTATATTTTTGTGGGTAGGGAGTGTGTAAGTATGGTATTGTTATGACATCATTGAAGTACGTATATTTAGTTGAGCTTCTAAGAAGCAGTTCACATGCACAGCGTCTTTTTATGGAGTAGGTCGGCCATGTTGAAGGAAGGTGCGATCGTGTGAGCATCTGCAGCATCGATAAAAACATAAACTCTAATGAAAGCTTAAAGTAAGTGGCGGTTTTAGTAGTTACAGTAATAAGAGGTTGGGATTGTGATAGTTTTTATGAAGTGTTTGGAGTTAGCTATATGTCTAACTCTGTATGTGTGGCGTTGCTTTTGAAAGTTGGTCATATGAGATTGGTATATAAGTGGATACAATTGATATTGTTATGGGATGGTTATGAGTTTGTATTATAATGTAGTTTTGGTATGTTTGTTTTTTGTTGACAGTTTTTCTCTGCCCCTGATGAAGCTTTATTAAGCGAAACACTTGAAGGGCGCCGCAGTGAAGCGTTGGGAAAGTAACAGATCTTGCTGTTTCTTGAAGAAAGAAGTTAAGCATTTTTGATCTGTATATTTTATAAGCTGTATTGCTATAAAGGATGGTCGATGATGCAAGATGGCACAAGCATTTGGGTATCTCTTTGCTTGATTAAAATGCCTAATAAGTCTGAGACCTTTTTTATGTTTTCTATGTTTTTCTATGTTGGTGCATAAAGAACAAAGAATATTAGAGTGAACACAACCTAATGAATTTAGCATAACAATTTTGTTACATTTGGAGTGAGTGATAGTTTTTTTGGCAGAATTCTCCACTCTAAGAAGTGACCAATTTGGATAGTATCCGGACAATGTCAATATTCAAAACTGCTATTCGGATAGCCATCTATATAACTTTAGTATCTGATATGGAAGGCTGTCATGTTTCTCTGTTGCTATGCAGATAGTTATTTGGGTAGCAGTGCTAAAGATTGCCACTCTCTGGATAAATTGGCGGTCTGTCTTGACTCCACCCCCAGACTGCTCCAGCACTATCTAGATAGCGCTAGAGCTGTCTGTGATTATCAGCAGCAGCTTATCTCGATAGTGCCTCTGAACATCTGTGACTGGCCCTCAGTCGGTGCCATTGATTTGGTTGGAAAATGCTGTTAACCTGATAAATGGTTTTAAATATCAGGTCCTTAGAGTTTCAATAGAATGCATCCTACTTTTAGTAAACAATTGTTATTCACTCACCCCCCCCCCCCCTCCTTCTGCCCCATATTATTTTTCAGTGCTTTAAATGACTCAAGAAAGCGAGGATTCACTGGGGAATCCCATGTTCATTCACACTTATTTCATTGCTAGTTTTGATAGGTTTGTTCTTTCCAGCATTTGTAATAAAAGGGGATTTTTTAACATCTTCGTCAAACAGTTTGTTGGCTTGTCTACCATTTTACTATAAATTAAATTAGCAGCACATCACAGCCCCCTTTTGCCGTCTCTTTCTTTTTACGGCCAGCACATGAACTGTGGAGCAGTTTTACAAGGCTTTGGCAGTCTGCGCTCACCACAAATCACTGTGACTTACAAGTCTAGTGTTGCTCTGCTTCTAAAAGGAAAAAGATGTGATAGGAAGAAATGATTTAGTATCTAGCTTTTCCATAGCTCTTAAAAAGTATTATTTCTGTAACCCTCCTCTTCATGACACTGGTTCTGGAAGAGGATATGTGGAGATGCCTAGGGCTCCCCCAAGGGATTGTTTTGTGTCTATTTACTGAAAAAGGGAGTTCTCCAGAGGATGGAGGGTCCTATAGTAGTTATATAAATTATGAGGAAATCTTGAGGCAGATGCTGCTTATCCCCACAAGGTGGGGTAGGAATATACAGGGGATTCGGTCAGTCTTTGAGTCTTTGTCGTCAACCAGAGGACAGAGGGGAAGAAGCAAGAAGGCTGTACTCCTTTTGTATCCCACAGGAGAGGGAAGAGCAAGGCTTCTTCCTTGTCCATTGAGAGAGGGGCGACTCTCCCGCTACCTTGAAGAGAGTTCCAGGAAGGCTTACGGAGCAGTAGGAACTTGGCCTTCACAGCATGGTCCACCAAACAAGGTATTTGCTGAAGTTTTTCCTATGTGAAGTGGAAGAAGAAGACTTCTGCAGAGCTTTCCTGGTTTGGAAGAATGGAAAGCTCTACTGAGAACATGAGGAGGCCCAGATTTCCTACTATGAGGCTCAAGAAGCTTGAGGATTGGATTCCAAGTGGATGGGAATGTGCTGCTGCCTGAGAGCTGCATATTCCCTAAGGGGTCAATAATTCAGAAGCATTTATCCAGATAGCAGCACCTCCTGTCAAAATAAGTTCCGCAGATTGAGACTATCTGACGATTTTCAGTAGCACTCGCCAGATAGTGCTGCTGAAAATCCTCCTGACCGCCTGCATAGTACCAGGGTGATCATTGCAGAGGCAAGAGCAGAGTGGTAGTTATCCAGATAGCAGCCATATTCAGTCTTATCTTTATCCAGGTATTTATTTAGATTGGGAACTAAATATCACCATTTTCTGGATAGTGGCACCAGTCACTGCTCTATCCAGATGTTCAGCACTGACCATTATCCAGATACCAGTGCTAAATATCCACTGCAGCTGGTGTTTTAAGAAACGCCAATCACAGCAGTCGAATATTAGCTGTAAAGATTCAGACTGTGGAAATTATAAAATATTTTTCTGTACTCTTCTCAACCTTTTCCTATTGTGCTGTGGATTTGGACTATAATCTATATCTTTTTTTGGGAAAACTGCAAATCCTTTAGTAATAGCTTCCTTCTTGGGGGGGCAATTCCTCCAAATAGGTTAGTTTTGCACACACCATGACAATAATAAACCTCGCTCCTAAACCAGGGTATGTGGAGTCAGATCTCAGTCTCTCAAATTTACTGCTAATGCTCGCTGTAGTACTTGCATCATGCCAAAGACAGCCTCTTTCGGAGTTCATAAGATGTAACATGTATCAGCAGTTTATGAAGGTGTGCTTGAAAATTCCTTTTAATCAAGCCTGTAGCACCCAACCCAATGGGAAAATTTTCTGTATTCTTCTGCTACATTTTCTTAATGCCCCATTCTGATCGGGGCCCATCTGGATGTCCAAAATCTGGACAGGCCGGATTTGCACCCGATTCTGCACCTGTGGGAGCTTCCACAGGAGCAGAATCAGGTGCAAAAGGCCTGGATGGGCAGGATATGCCCCGATTCTGTGCCACCGGATGGACAGCACCCAGCCGAAGCACCTGCAAGAGTCCTGATCCACCACACAAGTAAGAAGATCCTATTCCCCACCGCTTGACCTCTGACAGGGCCTGCCAAGGCTGGGACCGGGCTGTGGGGAGCCTTCTTCCCTGCTCACCTAGTCTGCAGGGGTCCTGCCACAATGGCCACCGATGTCGGCAGGACTTATTCCACTCCCGAGGTGGAATAATTCCCCCGTCTACCTCCTCAGGCCTGGACGTACAGGGCCTCAACCAGAATCAGCCTTGTATGGCTGGGGTCAGAGTCCTGCTGCTACCCTGCTCGTGCTCCTCCTCTGGCCCTCCCCTGTCCAGAGCTCCCCGCACATCTCCTGTGTATGTGCAGGAAGCTTTGGGCACGGAATCAGTCCTGAGCGAATAGTGGGAGCTGTATGTCTGAACCGGACACACATCCCTGCTATTCCAGCATTGGAATGACCCCCATAGTGTAACCGGTCTTGCCAATCATCATTAATGGATAGGTATTCAGTAATGTGATTTTTAATATTCTCACTAACAGAACTATCATTCAACAACTCAGCATCCAGTACCTCCCCCTCTCAGAGCACTGTGCAACTCGCACCAGACGGGGGCGTGGTCCAGCCACAACTTTTCACCCATACCACAGTCTTCCACTTTCATACTTAGTTCTTTGTCCAGCAGCAAAAGATCATTTTGGAAGTAAGTGCTATGTACTGCTGAAAAGCAGGAGTAGTCGCTATCGCTGATGTAGCTCCCATCAGCTATCTACCAAACCGTGCGCCCCCATAAAGGCTTTCAATTCTTTCCGTTTGTGTTTATTACCTTCAGAATGTCCCTTGAAGGTATCTAATACTGGATTAAGTGTCACCTTAAAGTCACCCCCTACTAACACATGGCCATCCGCCACTGCCACAACTTTCTCTCCCAGCCCCTCAAAGAAGCCCTCCTGATCTTGATTGTGGGTGTACATATTTACCAATGTATATCCTTGAGAGCCCATTGCCACCTTCACTATAAGATATCTCCCCTCAGCATCTCTGATTACTTCATTTACTTTGCAGGGCACATCACGACCACTGAAGATCCCAGTTCTGCTTTTCTTCCTTCCCTTATTATTGGAAGCAAAACATTGTGCCGGGTAATTAGCATTTGCCAAATGAAACTCATCCTTAGTGAGTAGGTGAGTCTCCTGGATGAGCGCAATAGAGCAGTGCAATCTATTTAATTTTAAGATAGAAGGTGTGATACCACAACACTCTCAGCCATATCCTAATCGAGGCCCAACTCCCTCCCCCTCATAGTCAAAATTAATGCCATTCCCCCAACCCCTATCCCTACCACTCAACCTCCCACCCCCTCCCTCCATGAATAATCAAGTCTGTACAGTCACCAGACTCACATAGAGAAGAAATAGTGCCCCTACCTAGGCATCACTCCAAAAAGAAAAGAGAAAAAAAATCCCCTTCCCAGGAAGGCTCAAACCTATTCTTAATTCCCCCAAGGATCCCCCCCCCCCCCCCCGCCCATCTAGTCATTACCACCAGCACTTCAACATACATCCAGCAGTCACTCCATGTCCAATCTCACACCCTAATCAAATCTCACCATACAGCCTGAGTAAATGATTGTAAGAAGCATTATTCAGCAGACTAAATCTAAAGTCCCTTTATGATCTTTCAGCGTGTTTTCTCTGTGGAATTTTGAACCAAATCTGCTTGTCTCCACGGCCTCCCATCTCCTTGCCTTTCTCTCTGCCATCTAGGCTGCTGGTGTTTCTCCTGCCTCTTGTTGGCCGTCTCACACTTGAATATTCAGTAGGTTTTTCCAGTCTACTTTCTGGAGAGCTGCAATAGAATCCTGCATCTTGTGAACCCGGAAACTTTGCCCCACTATGGAGAAGTGTAAATCAAAAGGATATAGCTACCGGTATCAGACATTTTCAGCTCTTAGCTTCTTTGTAATGTCCTGAAAGTCTCTCCTCTTCTTAATAATGGTTGAAGACAGATTTGCAAAGATTTCCATACAGCCAGCTTCCCGTTTTAGTTGACCCATCTTTCTGACCGCTTGCTTTACCAGTTCTTTGGTATGATACTCATGTAGTCATGCTATAAGATCTTGAGGTCTTTCGGATCTCTGGGTGCCAAGTGCCCTATATGTGCGATCTACATTAAAGCAAAACTTCATAATATCTATACCTGCTGCTTTAAAGAGTGCTTTGTGTATTTGCTCTGTCAGGGCCCAATAGTCTAGTTCTTCATCCAATTCTGGAAGACCCCTGATGCGGATATTATTCCTTCAGGGTCTATTTTCTGGTCCTCAATCTTTGTCTGCAGCTTCTTGTGCAATTGTTGAAAGTCTGCCATTTTATGCTGAAGCAGGGCCAGAGCCTCATCTTGCTCCTCTATCCAATTCTCAACTTCCTCCAGGCACTGTCCAATTTCTAGCACATCGGCTCGGAGTTCAGTAATCCAAGTTTGGGCTTCTGCCCGGAAAGCCCACAACTCCTGTCTCAAATCTCAGTACCACAATTTTATGTCCCCATGAAACTTAGAGAACTAATGATATTATAATGCCTCTGTATCGTTCCATAGTGCGACCGCATCTTGAAGATTGTGTGCAATTCTGGTCACCATACCTTAAAAAGGATATAGCTTAATTAGAAAAGGTACAAAGAAGAGCAACAAAAATGGTAAAGGGAATGGAAGGATACCCCTTTGAAGGGAGGCTAAAAAGGTTGGGGCTCTTCAACTTGAAAAAGAGATGGCTGAGGCGGATATGATAGAGGTCTATAAATTAATGAATGGAGTAGAATGGGTAAAAGTAGATTGGTTGTTTACACCATTAAAAAGTAGATAGACTAGAGGACACACAATGAAGCTACAATGCAACCCATTTAGACTAATAAGAGAAAATATTCTTTTACTCAACGGGTAATCAAACTCTGGAATTTGTTACCAGAGGATATAGTAATAGCTGTTAGTGTAGCTGGGCTTAAAAAAGGTTTAGACAAATTCCTGGAGGAAAGGTTCATAAACCATTATTAAAGGGGGACTGGGAAATCCACTGCTTGCCCAGAAACAAACATTGTGGAACCTGTGTGCCTCTTTGGGAACCTGCCAGGTACTTGAAGCCTGGATTGGCCACTGTTGGAAACAGGATACTGGGCTTGATGGACCTTGGTCTGATCTAATATGGCATTTCTTATGTTCTCCTACAGTGGCCTCCTCTCCATTCTTGGGCTCCCCCACACCACCTCGCTCCTTCATACCCGCAGGTACCATTTTTTAAAAACAAAGCTTTTAAAATTGATAACTGCTTTCTTCACCACGATTGTGCTCCTCAAGGTAGTGGGGTACACCTGCACACTTGGGGGTTGCCAAAAATCAGGCTTCCCATCTACTGGGAAGGGATACTGCTCTCTGCCCACGGAGTTAACCATTCAAGCAGCCATCTATGTCACTGACCTCACTTCCTCCTGCTGATCTTATTCTTTGAGAAGTATTTTCTCTTGTTTTGCAAATTCTGTTGTTTCCTTCCATCTGTGTGTTAGTAAATTCTCATCCATTCCTTCTAATCTTTAGAAAGCCTTTCCAAGTTTGATAATGGAGATGGATGATGGACCTTTACTTTCATATTTCAACACTTTTTGTATATTTCAATTTGTTGATGCTGTTAAATAGGCCTGGAGGCCTATGACAGTAGTTCTGTATATACTGTATAATCAATTTCTATGAGGCCTATTTCTCCTCCTGCTCAAGGAATGTATAGTCTTTATATATACTAGTTCTTATAGACTATCTCAAGGGCATGGAGAAGTTTCCTTGTTTGTACACCAGTTTTTCAAGATTTTTAAGAGGCCAGTCTCCAAATCCAAGGCTATATAACAGTATGAAAATTGACAGCTGATTAATGGCTTGCATCATATTTCATGCCATTAAAGCACTTTTCAATAACAATTTTAATCTCCTGTAATATTCTTTACTGATGTTTTCTCTCAGTAAATTTGCTTGATTTTTGCTCCTTCCTTTATTCCTAGATATTTATGTACAACTTTGTGTGCAAGTTCCTTGATGTCACAATCATCAGTCAGGGAGATATTTCCCATTTTTCTCTAGGAAGGCTGCCTTAGCACATTTGTCAAGGCCATAAGTCATCTGAGAAGATATTCACTACACAGGGTTGTTCTGTTAGTTGTAGATCACTGGAGTTGCAGAACTTCAAGTCATCTACAAAACAGTATTTTTATTTAACAGGGATTTTTTTATACTGCTTTATCATGTCAGTCAAAGTGGTTTATATTGTAACTTAAACTTGGGAATGTACATTAAACAGAGACATTGATAACTTGGATTTTTCTGAGGCAATGGTGGGTTAAGTGACTTGCCCAAGGCCACAAGGAGTGCTAATGGGAATCTAACCCTGGTCTCTTGGTTCCCAAGCCAGTGCTCTAACCATTGGGCTACTCCTCCACTCCAGACAGTAAGTGTGATGTTCTTCCTGGATTGTTGTCATGTTTTGGATTAAGGCTACATCCATATCCCAAAGAATTAGTGAAAGTAGTCAGTGCATTAAGTGCTATACAAAACATAGTGGCGACAAGGAGCCTCCCTAAAATATTCCTTGCTGGATCTTGATGTTGGGGATGACAAACTGTTCTTCATACTTCAGATGTAGTGAGGTTTGCCACGTTTTCATGGTAAACTTGATGCACTCAGTCAATTTAGGATTCATTTTGTACAATTCAAGGCAACTTATCCAAGAGTGTGGGATGCTTTCAAAAGCTTTCTTATAGTTAATCCATGTTACACTAAAGTTTCTGTTTTCTTAGCACTGGCCATGTTGGCATTATTCAGCATTAACTCTTTCCATCAACTCCTTATTGCCTTTCTGCTCTATTACAATAATGTTATTGGAATCAATATGTTCATATTTTCTGTTAGCATCTATTATAGATTATACTTAGATAAGTTATTGGCCTATATTTTTTAGGTACCAGCTAAACAAATTGGGTATTCCAAAGAGATTTCACAAAAGCTCACAAAAAATCCTTTTGAAACAAACACTTTTTTGGAACTGTAAAAACAGAAGGAGAAAAAGGACCTCGGTCATTATCAGCTAATAATGTACATCTTCCATATGTTGGGCTCTCTCACAAGCATCATTGATCCAGAAAAAACTTATTTTATAAAGTTAATGTTCTTTATTTTTAAATTTTTATTTTCAAATTTTCAAAAACAATACTTCCAAAGGTTGTTTTTGGGAGGTTCTGTAATTTTTAGAGACATGAGCTCTCTTTAGAAGGAGAAGTGATCTTCCTTTTATTAGCCATTGCAGTGTTAAATCTGCTTCATGACCTCATCCTACAACATACGCTCGATCTTCTCTCCATGACTGAAACCTGACTTAAACCAGGTGATTAACCCCTTTATTTATTTATTTAGCAACTTTCTTTTTATTCCGCTGTATCTACTAGTCACAGCAGATTACATAGAACTCATAGGAACATTACATAGAACAATTCTCATCAAAGTAAACGGAATCAATTAAACCCATTCTCACCCAATGCTTCCCAGCAGGCTTCTCTGCTTTCTCCACTTCCCGAGCAACTCACACAGGAGGTGGAGTTGTTGCACTGTGCTGCTCCTCACTTAATCTTACTGAAATCCCCTCTCACTTTCTTCACCACTCTGAGTCTTTGTTACTCCGCTTGCCCGCTCATCTGGCCATGACTGGCCCGTCCACTAGGCGAGCTAGGTGGCCAGCCCAGATGGGCAGCGGCATAGGTAGGTGATGGCACACATGGGCAACCGCACCGCACCCCCCCCCCCCAGCTGCCACCGATTCCATTTTGAGGGGAGGTGGGTAGCAGCAGTATTTCCAAAACGGTGGCAAAAAGCTGCCACTTTTGGAAATACTGCTGCTGCATGCCTCCCCCTCCCAAGACGGAATCGGCAGCAACTGGGGGGCGGCGGCAGTGGTGGCAAGCTGAGGGGGGGCGGCATAAACCCTTGGGCCAGCCCTGCATTCAGCTGCTCATTTTCTCCTCATATACGCCCCTCCCACGTTGTCCCCCTCTCTTTGGGATTCTCTCCTCTTATCATCTCAGTGGTTTCTCACCATTATCCCATCCTTATAATCCTAGGTGACTTTAACATCCATGTCAACCTCCCACTCAAGTCCCATGATAAGCTTATCCTAACTCACCTGTCAGATCTTTTGGTTACCCATCATGTTCTCTATCCAATACATACCGCCAGGCAATATGCATGTACCTCCACACAAAGAATCCCGACGGGTCACTCCTGATACCCTTCCTGCCTTCCCCCCAGCAAATACAATCTTCCCAAGGATTTCTTCTCTCTTCCCATCAATGATCAGGCCCACCTATGACACTCTCTTCTGACCTCCGCTTTTGATCTCATCGCTCCTTCCTGCATCACACTCACCAAGTCCAGACATCATCACCCCTAGTATCAACCTGGTCTCCGACTCCTGCGTGCCCATTTGCATCATGCTGAGGACCTCTGGAGAAGCATCCGACACCTGAGGCTTTACATCTCTTTCACCAATCTCACCATCACATGCTATTTCTAGCTAAGAGACTACTATTCATCTCTTATCACTACCTCTGCCTCCCATCCTAAACAACTATATGCGATTCTTGCATAATTGTCCCAGTCTTCTCCCACACTCACCCCTGCTGCTGACCAGCCATCTCCCACCCAATTGGCTCTATTTTTTCATGAGACAACTACTTTGCTTCAACTTGAGTTCCTCACTATGCCCCATGCCCCAAGCCCTATCTCGCCTTCTCTCCCCTTCCCAGTCCTTGATGCATGTCTGGGACTCTTTCATTGCCATCACCCCAGAGTCCTGGCTAAACTTATTTCCACCTCCTGCAAAACCACCTGTTCCCTGGACCCTATTCCTTCCTGGCTTTCTGCAAACTCTCTAGCTTTTCTTCCCTTTGCTTTGTCCATTATAACACAAGCCGCATATCCAGTATTTTCCCCTCTGCCTAAAAGCAGGCTGCTGTTCGCCGTTTAATGAAAACCCATCTCTGGATGCATCCATTCCCTCACATTACAGACCAGTCTCCAACTTTCCCTTCCTATCCAAAGTTCTAGAGAAACTTGTTTTTTCCCAGCTTGCAGCCTTCTTTGACTCTACCAACTCCCTGCACCTCCATCAATCTGGCTTTTGCCCCGGTCACAGCACAGACACCATCTTACTCTCCCTTCTCAGTGAAGTTCACCAGTCGGTGGACTGCGGTAACGTTACTATTGCTGTATCTTTAGACCTTTTCTCTGTGTTCAATTTAATAAACCATGATTACCTTTTATCCCGCTTGCATGAGGTTGGGCTCTATGGCACGGTTCTACATTGGTTTCGCTCCTTCCTTTCTCACCGCTCCTTCTATGTCTCTATGGATACTCTTTCATCCACCCTTTACCTGCTCAACTGTGGTGTTCCCCAAGGGTCCGTTTTAGCCCCCCTCTTGTTCAATATTTTCCTTGCACCACTAGCCCTTCTGGTACAACAGCTCGGCATCTCAGCTTACTACTACGCAGTTGACATCCTACTGATCCTCCACACCGACCATTTGTCTCCTGATCTCACCCCACTTAACACCTGCCTAGACCATATTGCTTCTTGGTTATGCTCAAACCACCTTAACTATTCTAAGACAACAGTGACTTGGTTAACTGGCCCTTTGCCCCACCCTCTCTTCCACCCCAACTCCATGGATCACAGATTTCACTCACACCTTCCTTCCGGTATCTCGGGTTTATCTTAGATTCTGACTTAACTTTTCACCAACGCATTAGCTCCATTGTTAAGCGCTCCTTCTTTTCCCTTTGCTGCATGTGGGCAGTCCACCCTTTTCTAACTACATCTGCTTTAATCACTTTACTTGTTTTCCTTGTCCTTTCCCAACTGGATTACTGCAACTCTGCCCTCGCTGGTCTTCCACAGTATGAATTTAAATAGTTACAACTCATTCAAAACACTGCCATCAAGCTACTGTACTATTTCATGCCTCCCATTTTGTCGATGTTACCCCCATATTAATTAATCTCCACTGGCTCCCAATTTAGTACTGTGTCTAATTTAAACTCCTTACTCTCGTCCAGAAAACCCATCCACACTGATTTACCTCAATATCTTTCCTCTCTCATTATATTACGTATGCCATACCTTGTCCTCCGCTCTGTTCACATGAACCAGCTCCATCTCCCATCACTTTCCTAGGCTCATTTAGAATCCATCTGTCGCTTTTTAGTTCCATGGCCTCTCCCTGTGGAATAACCTCCCCCCCCCCCCTCCAACCTTCATCTGGAATCATCATTTGTAAAATTCAAAGCCCACCTCAAGACCCACTTCTTCTGTAAAGCCTACAGTCTCGCTCCCTAAGCATTTGCAATCCCTGCACTTCCCTTTTTTCTGTCCCCCTCCCTCATATGTATCTTCCTTCCCTCTTTTCCTGTGTCCCCCCTCCCCCTCTTCATTTATGTGCATGTCCTATCTCTCTTTCTATATACCATTGGCATTTCTTTCCCTTCCTTAGATATGTTTTTTAAATTGTATTTTATTGTAAATGCCCCATAAAGAGTGGCATATCAAGTTTTAATAAACATAAACATACTGTAGCTGCTTGACCAACTGTTTTTTACCATATACCAGTCTTGCGGAAGTAAGGATGAGGTTGGGAACTACAGGCCTGTTAGTCTGACATCTGTGGTAAGTAAATTAATAGAAAAGCCATTAAAACAGAGGATAGAGAGATTTCTGGAATCCAATAGATTGCAGAATCCAAGGCATCTTGTCAGACAAATCTGATTATTTTCTTTGAATGGGAGACCAGAGAGTTGGAGCAAGGGAGAGCGTTAGTTGTGGTGTAGTTAGATTCCAGTAAAGCCTTTGACACTATTTCGCACAAGTAACTTATAAATAAATTGAGTACCTTAGTGATGGATCCTAAAGTGACCGATTGGGTTAAAATCTGGTTGAGTGGTAGGCGACAGAGGGTACATGTAAATGGAGCTCATTCTGAGGAGAAGGACATTGCTAATGATGTGCCACAGAGATCTGTCCTTGTTGGATTCTTTTTAACATGTATGTAAGTGATATTGTGGAAAGGCTGTCGGGCAAGTTTTGCCTTTTCGCAGATGATACCAAAATCTGCAGTAGGGTAGACAACCTAGGAAGGTGTAAAAAACATGAAGAGGGATCTAGTGAAACTTGATGAATGGTCAAGAACTTGGCGGCTAAAATTTAATGCTAAAAAAATGGAGGGTCATGCATTTTGGGCTGCAGAAATCCAAGGGAGTAGTACGGTATAGGTGGCTAAACAGGTAGAAAAAGTGATGATGAAAGGATGCTTGGGTGCATAGGAAGAGGAATGGCCAGCAGGAAGGAGGAGGCAATAGTGTCTCTGAATGTTTTTGGTGAGATCTCATTTGAAGTATTGTGTGCAATTCTGGAGACTACACCTTCAAAAGGATATACATTAAATAGGATGGAGTCGATGCAGAGGGTGACTACCAAAATCGTCCATGGTCTTCATCATAAAGAAGAGACTTAAAGATTTCCAAACTCAGTACACTCTGGAAGTAAGGCAGGAAAGGGGAGCTACAAACTGTATTTAGCTCACACATTTCTAGTGGTAGTTCAAGGTGAGTTACATTCAGGTATGTAGGCACTTCTCCATCCCCAGAGGACCTACAGTACAATCTAAGTTTGTACCTGAGTCAATAGAGGGTTAGGAGGGTTAAAAGAGATGTTTAAATACCTCTGTGGCAAAAAATTCACAGGAAGAGAGCCTCTTTCAATTGAAAGAAAACTGCAATGAGGGGGCATAGGATGACTAAGGAGTAATTTGAGGAAATATTTCTTTATGAAAAGAGTGGTGGGACATGGAATAGTCTCTCAGTGGATGTGGTAGAGACAAGAACCTTATCTGAATTTTAAAAAGCATGAAACAAACACAGAGGATTCCTAAGGGGAAAATAGGGACTGTAAGGCTTAGCAGTTGGTATGGAAGGTCAGACCAGAAAGGCTGTATAGTCTTTATCTGTCGTTATTTTTCTGTGTTTGATGGAGTGATGGTAACTGTTTTAGTCAAAAATTGGGCACTCCATCTGGGCCAGGACTTTTCCAGTTTGCAGCTCTTTTTAACTTACTTTCAGCTCTTTAGTTGTTACTTCATGCCATTCTGTTGGTCTGATGTTTGCCTTTTCCAAATTCTCCCAATTGCAGGGTAGCCATTCTGCTACTCAATAGTGCTCTACATGGCCCTCAATAAGTCTCTCCAGAATGCTTCTATTTCAGCTTTTGTCGGTGGTACTAACACTCTTCCCCAGTGCCCTGCAGAACAGTTTTGGGTTCTCTCTAAATAGTTTATTTTTATGTTTCTCATTTCTGTTTTCGTCATATCACTATAATTTTTGTGACTGCTGTTATTTTCAATCTATTATTGGAGCATATGAATTTCAGGTCATCCTTTGTTAATGCAGCATGTTTCGGTTTGATGTTATGGATCTTCCTCATTATTTGTGATGATCTTAATTCTTTTAGATATTCGTCTATCAAGGACACCTCTGCACACAATTAATTAATTTTCCCTCCTATACGTTTTCCAAAAAGACAGTTATTCTGGCCTTGCATTTTCATTAGTAGAATCCTTTCAGCAATAATTTTTACTAACAGTATTTATTCTGTTTATTTCTGTGATAGAAACATAGAAACATAGAAATATGACGACAGAAAAAGACCACATGGCCTATCTAGTCTGTCCTTCCATAACAACTACAACAGTCCACTTTTTGCCTTTAGAGATCCTCTGTGTTGGTCCCATGCTTTCTTGAATTCAGTTACTGTCCTCATCTCTACCACCTCCACTGGGAGACTATTCCACGGATCCACTACTCTTTCCGTAAAGAAATATTTCCGCATATCACTCCTGAATCTATCTCCCTTCACCCTCATCCCATGTCCCCTCATAGCAGAACTTGCTTTCAATTGAAAGAGGCTCTCTCCCTGAACATTTATGCCACGGAGGTATTTAAACATCTCAATCATATCACCTCTATCCCGCCTTTCCTCTAAGGTGTACATATTAAGATCCTTAAGTCTGTCCTCATATGCTTTATAATGAAGCCCATTAATCATTTTGGTAGCAACCCTCTGCACCGACTCCATCCTGTTCACATCCTTTTGAAGGTGCGGTCTCCAGAATTGCACACCATACTCCAAATGAGGTCGCACCAAAGACTTATACAGAGGCATTATCACCTCTTTTTTTCTGCTAGCCATTCCTCTCCGTATGCACCCAAGCATCCTTCTAGCTTTTGCTGTCGCCTTTTCCACCTGTTTAGCTACTTTAAGATCATCAGACACAACCACGCCTAGGTCCCGCTCTTCTTTAGTGGACAAAAGTACTTCACCTCCTATACTGTATTGCTCCCTTGGATTGCTGCAGCCCAAATGCATGACCTTACATTTTTTAACATTAAATCCCAGCTGCCAAATTCTAGACCATTCTTCAAGCTTAGCTAGATCCCTCCTCATGTTATCTACCCCTTCCTGGGTGTCTACTCTATTGCAGATTTTGGTATCATCCGCAAAGAGGCAAACCTTACCCGACAGCCCTTCCGCTATATCACTAACAAAGATGTTAAAAAGAATCGGACCAAGGACAGATCCCTGGGGCACACCACTGGTAACATCCTTCTCCTCAGAGTGAGCTCCATTCACTTGTACTCTTTGTCGCCTCCCACCCAACCAATTTCTAACCCAAGCAGTAACTTTAGGGTCCATCCCTAGGGTGCTCAGTTTGTTTATAAGTCGCCTGTGAGGAACAGTGTCAAAGGCTTTACGGAAATCTAAATACACCACATCTAGAGCTCTCCCTCGGTCCAACTCCCTGGTCACCCAGTCAAAAAAATCAATCAGATTTGTCTGACAAGACCTGCCTCTGGTGAATCCATGCTGCCTCGGATCCTGTAATCCGCTGGACTCCAGAAACCTCACTATTTTCTCTTTCAGCAGCGTTTCCAATAATTTACTCACCACTGAAGTTAAACTAACCGGCCTGTAGTTTTCAACCACATCCTTACTTCCGCTTTTGTGTAAAGGCACCACATGAGCCTCTCTCCAGTCCTTTGGCACCACTCCTGACTCCAACGAGGCATTGAAAAGGTCAGTCAGTGGAGCTGCTAGAACGTCCCCAAGTTCCCTCAGTATTCTAGGGTGTATCCCATCCGGTCCCATCGCTTTGTCTACTTTAAGTTGAGCTAGTTTCTCACGAACACAGTCTTCTGAAAATAGTTCAAGATGTCCCTCGCTTCTGTTCTTATTTGTGGGTGTTTTCTGAGGTCCTGCTCCTGGTTCTTCATCTTTGAACACAGAACAAAAATATTTGTTAAGCAATTCCGCTTTATCCTTATCAGCTTCTACATATTCCCCCCCTGCACCCTTGAGTCTGACAATACCACTTTTGCTCTTCCTCTTCTCACTAATATATCTGAAAAATGTCTTATCCCCCCATTTTATTGCATTGGCTATTTCCTCCTCCTTTTGAATCTTTGCCTTCTTGACTACTTTGCTAGCTTCTCTAAGTTTTTCCAAATACAGATGCCTGTCTTCTGCTCTCTGTGATCTCTTGTATTTCATGAAGGCCTCCCTCTTTTTCTTCACTTTTTCAGCTACTTCCTTCGAAAACCATAGTGGTCTCCTGTTCCTTTTGCCTTTATTTACCATTTTAACAAAAAGGTTGGTTGCCCTTAAAATACCCCCTTTCAGTTTTGCCCACTGTTTTTCTACATCCCCCAGCTGTTCCCATCCCACTAACGACTCCCTGAGGTATTGGCCCATCTTCGCAAAGTTAGTCTTCCTAAAGTCTAAGATCCTCACCTTGGAATGGATTCTAACATCCCTAGTCCTAATACTGAACCACACCATCTGGTGATCACTGGATGCAAAATGATCTCCCACTACAACATCAGAAACACTTTCACCATTGGTAAGCACCAAGTCCAGTATGGCCCCTTCACGTGTGGGGTCTGTTACCAATTGCCTGAATAGTTCTCCCTGTAGAGAATCCAGGATCTCCTTACTTCTAGATGATACTGCAGCAGGAATGTGCCAATCAACATCTGGCATATTGAAATCTCCTATCAGTAGCACTTCCCCTTTCCTAGCAATGCTGCGTATATCTTCAATTAACTCTCTGTCCACCTCTTCCTCTTGTGAGGGAGGTCTGTATATCACTCCAATGCAAATAGATTTCTCTTTCCCTCTTTCTAGTTTAACCCACAATGCCTCCTCTCTCCCTTTTAAGCTCTGTAATTCCAAAGCTTTAATAGTAGTTTTTACATATAGTGCCACTCCTCCTCCTCTTCTTCCTACCCTGTCCTTCCTGAATAAAGTATAGCCAGGTATAGTTACATCCCAGTCATTGTTTTCTGTGAACCATGTTTCTGTAACTGCCACTAAATCCAAGTCAGCCACTCCCACCAAAGCTTCAACCTCAGGGATCTTATTTCCCATGCTACGGGCATTAATACACACTGCTTTCCATATGTTACCCCTGTTACCCATTTCCATAAAGGTATTTAATGTATCACCTACCTGGGGGCTTTCACTTACCTGGGGGCTTTCTTCACCCATCCCCAAGGAATCTAGTTTAAAGCCCTCTTCAGTAGATTAGCCAGTCTACTACCAAAGATGCGTTGACCTCTCTTGGACAGATGGATGCCATCTCTGCTTTGCAACCCTTGGAAAAGCATCCCATGGTCTAGGAAACCAAAACGCTCTCGATGACACCATCCACGCAGCCATGCATTTGTCTCCAGGATGCGAGCCTCTCTGCCTTGGCCTTTACCCTCAACATGGAGGATTGAAGAGAACACCACCTGTGCACCTAACTGCTTCACCCTCTGTCCCAGAGCCATGAAGTCACTTTTGATACGTTCCGAGGTATACCTGGCAGTATCATTTGTTCCAACATGGATTAGCAACATTGGGTAATAGTCTGTGGGCTTGATGAGTCTCGGCAAACTCTCCGTAACATCTTGGATTTTGGCACCAGGCAGACAGCATACCTCTCTGGACATCAAGTCTGGTCGGCAGATGGACGCCTCAGTACCCCTCAGAAGAGAGTCTCCAACCACCACCACCCTTCGTTTCCTTCTGGTGACTGATTCCGCAACTTTGGGGTACTTGAACTCTGGTTCTTCCCTTTCCAGGGATGCTTTCACCTCCTCCACTTCCAGGGCTGCATAATGGTTCTTCAATTCAAGGGATGGAGAAGTTGGATTGGTGATTTTGCAGGCCCTGGTGACTTGTGTCCAACCATCGACATTCTGTTGGCACCCATCTTCTCCGGAGCTGGAGAGCTTGGTTGCTGCAAGTAGCATCTCATCAATGTACTTCTCACTGTCTTGAATGCTCCTCAGCCTCGCCACCTCCTCTCTGAGTTCCTCCACCTCTTTCCTCAGAGCTTCAGCATGCAGGCACCCTGCACATGGAAGTAGATGCCAGTAGATAGTCCCTTCATATAGATTATTTATTTATTTAACTGTATTTATATTCCGCTTTTCACCGGGTCAAAGCGGTTTAACAAAAAAGGGGGGGGACAGTAATCAATTCACAGAGAGGGGGGCCCATCACCAAGGGGGGTCAACATTGATGATCTGAACAGAAAATAACGACTTAGACAATATACTTAGGTCTCTTAGTAGGTAGTTCTGGGGTTATGTCAGAAGGTCTGGAGGAGTTGTCAGTGATGGATGTCTGTTTCTGGTCCAAGGAATTTATGAAACAGGATGTTTTTTAGTTGTTTCCGGAATGTGGAAAGGTCTCCGTTGTTTCTGATTTGGCTCGGTAGGGAGTTCCAGAGGGAGGGTGCGTACAGTTTGAAAGCTCTGTTGCAGGTCCGTTGATTGTACTTAGTTCATTCATGGGGGATAGTGAGGGTGTTGCTGGTGGTTTGTCTGGTTGTCCTGTTGAGGGTGGGCTGGGGTAGTAGAGAGCGTAGTTGGGAAGTCTGCGTTTGATAGAGGGCTTTGTGGATAAGTAGGGCAGATTTGTATTTGATCCTTGCTTCTAGTGGTAGTATGTGCAGTTTTCTCAGGACTGGAGTGATGTGATCTTTTTTTTTTGCTTTCTGGATGATTCTTGCTGTGGTGTTTAAGGCCATATTCATCTTATGTATCATACTGCTAATTTCTGATGTTAAATTCAGCTTAGTTAATCGTTATCTCGCCTTGAACCCAACACACTTATCTCTTTCAATCCAGGCCAGGAGCTCAATTGTTAATACCTCCACCTTCCGGATCCTTCTCCTCCTGCCTTTCTTCCTCCTCTTCAGTTAAAATGTTCTTAATTTGTTCCACTGTCCCTCATTTCTGTATCTCCTATCTCTATTAGGGATATGCAGGCAAAAGATTTTCATTTCGGTTCTGATCACTAAGAACCGATATTCAGTGGCGGTGACTAGCACTGCTAAAGTAGCTAGCCATCGCCACTAAAGATCTGGATATTCAATGCCAGGGCCACATCCGGCCACCACCAGGGCCGGCCCGTCCATTGAGTGAGAATGTTTTTTGCACAGGGCCCCACGTTTCAGGGGGCCCCGCGCAAAGAACATTCTGATTTAAAAGTAAATTTTAAAATTTAAAAAAAAAAAGCTGTCTGCGGCCGCGGCCACCGCGGCAGAATCAAGTGTCCTGCGGGGCCCCCCTGCATTGGCTCCCTCTCCGCAGTTGCACCGGCTTTCAGAGCGCGAAGGGAGAGTTTCTCCCTCGTGGCTCTGTTAGGCTCACGGGCGCTGATGGGAAAATTCCCATCAGCCCCCGCGGGCTTAACAGAGCCGCAAAAGGGATACTAGTCTTCCTTCACGCTCTGAAAACCGGTGCAACTGCGGAGAGGGAGCTGATGCAGGGAGGGAAGGCTTTGCTGGGCAGGGGGGGCCCCGCGGGACACTTGATTCTGCCGTGGGCGTGGCAGCCGCGGCAACAGACAGGTTTTTTTTTATTTTAAATTTTCCCTTGGCTGGGGGGGCCTTGGCTTAGGACTGGAAATGGGCTAATGGGGTTAGGACTGGAAGTGGGCTGATGGGTGGTTAGGACTGGTAATGGGCTATGGGGGGACTAAGTCTGGAAATGGGGTGATGGGGGGTTAGGACTGGTAATGGGCTATGGGGGGGCTAAGTCTGGTGATGGGGGTTAGGACTGGAAATGGGCTGATGGGATTAGGACTGGGAGTGGGCTGATGGGGGCTTAGGACTGCTAATAGGCTATGGGGGGGCTAGGACTGGTAATGGGTTGGGGGGGTTGCTAGGACTGGAAATGGGCTGAGTGGAGGGGGGTTGAACTGCAAATAGCTGATGGGGAGGGGGCTTGGATTGGAAATGGGCTAAGGGGAAGGGGGGCTTGAACTGCAAATAGCTGATGGGGAGGGGGGCTTGGAATGGAAATGGGCTGAGGGGAGGGAGCTAGGACAGGAAATGGGCTGATGGAGGGGCTAGTATAGGACTGGGAATTGGGTGTTGGGGGAGCTAAGATTGTAAATGGTCTGTGGTGGGGGCTTGGATTGAAATGGACTCATGGAGGGGCTAGAACTGGAAGTAGGCTCATAGAGGGGCTTGGATTGGAAATGGGCTGAGTGGAGGGGAGCTAGGATTTGACATGGGCTGATGGTGGGCCTAGGAAAGGACTAGAAATGGGCTGATGGGAGGCTGGTATTGGAAATGAGCTTGTGAAGGGACTCAGATAGGACTGGAAATGGATGGGGGAGCTAGGACTGGAAATGGGCTGATGGGAGGCTAGGACTGGAAATGGGGTGATGCTGGGACTAGAAGGGAGTGGATACTGGGTGGGGCTGGAACTAGAAGGGAGCTGATGTTGGGGGAGATTAGAATGGGATGGGGATGGGGATGGGGCTGGGAGAGTGAAATGGAGAGGGGAAAAATATTTTGCGTGGGAGGGAAGAAAAATCTACAATTGGACGGGTATTGGGAGAGTAAGTGGGGATTGAGGATGGAGTGGTAAAATTTGAGTGGATGAAATAGGAATGAGGAAAGAACAAAAGGAGAAAGATTAGTATGTTAAAGCAAATGTAGAGAGAGAATGGAAAAAAACTAGAAGAGAGAAGAAAGGACAAATGGACAGCAGACGATGGAGAGTTAGCAGAAGACACAAAGAAACCAGAAGAAAGTGGCTGGAACAATTGCAACTGAAAAAAAATGCACAAAAGGTACAAAGATATCTCTTTATTTTAAATTTATTAACTGGAATATGTCAGCTGTGGGAAATATGCATCATTAACATCTGCGCTTTATAGTTTTATTTCTACATTGTTGTTGTACATTCCAAGTTTGGCTTTTAGGGTTCCCAGTTTAATTATTGTCTTCCTGTTTCTAAATTGTGATTCCTTGTTTGGTGATGGTCTATGTTCTGCATGTGTAACTGAGCTGAGGTATTCTGTTTATGTAATTCCTAATTGACATTGCCACTTGTTCTCTTTCCCCAGTAGGTCATGTATTGTTATTCTCTGAAATGTATTGGTTTAATATTTGCAGTGTTGCTTTTTGATAGGTAGGGTATGGTGCTTTGTGAGTCCTGGTAGTGCTGTTATGATATGGCGGGTTTGCTATGGGTTCTAAATGGGCAGTGTTTGTAGTAGTTCCCAATGTGCCTGGCAGTTGGCACTGGATTAAAGTAATGTAGAAATCTTTTAGTCTTTCTTTATCCATACACTCATGAAGAGGAATGTTTACTAAAGGTTAGTGTATGGTAACATTATGCAAATATTTATGAAAACGAGTCCCTTATGCAAATGAGGCCCCGCACCGAGTCTCCGCACATGGCCCACACCCCCCTGGCCACCATCATTGAATATCCAAGCCAGCTGATTGACAGAGAAGCTCGTCGAGAAGCAGCGATATTCAGTTGCTGCCTGGTTACCGCCATGTGCTGTCTCCACTCCACCCCCCAGAATGCCGTGATGCTAGTCGGCTGGCTTCGGACATTCAGTGGTAGCACCCACAGATATTCAGTCAGTGCCTTCCAGTTTGCGTCGGAGAGTGGCAGAAGCGGCAGATAGTAAAAGAACGACACCATGGTGCAGCGCCGGTGACTTAAGGTAAATGGTCCGCTGTAGTTTCTTAGCCATTGCTGCCGCTGCAGGCCCTGACGAGGAGTAACAGCGGCCCCAATGGGGGTGGCAGGATGGATGGCCCGTCTAGGACACCTCCATTCCTTGCATCAGCCCCGAGGTTTTCTTTCCTCCCATCAATTGTAATGTCATCTTGCTGAGATCTGGTATAGATTTTATACAATCAAGTCAGAATCAAAGACCCTTTGGATCTCTTTCCCAAGTACTGGCCCTCCTGGACCCTAGGAACTCACTGCTTTGTGCCTTGGTGTTCCTCTCTGAGGAGTGGAGGAGTAGCCTAGTGGTTAGAACACTGGCTTGGTTACCAAGCAACCAGGGTTCAATTCCCACTAGCACTCCTTGTGGCCTCGGGCAAGTCACTTAACCCTCCATTGTCTTGGAAGAAAGGCCTGGCAATCTACTTCCAGTGATACTGCCAAGAAAACCCAGGAGCTTCTGGGTCACCAGGAGTCAGGACTGACTCAAAGGAACACATTGCTGTTTTGTTCCTCTCTGAGCTCTAGGACCCGTCGATAAGGGCGGCAGATAAAGAGCCAAAATTAAACGCTAGATCCCCAAGCTGCTTCTTCTAGACTAGTGATTTTCAATCTTTTTCCAGTCATGACACACCTGACAGATGGGGCTCATGTGTGTGACATTGCACATGGAATCATCATGGGTAAGGGGTGTCCCCGCTGTTAATGCAGCTAGCTGGTCCTTTCTCACATTTTGTTCTCTGAAGTACACATGTTATTTCATCCCTTCTCTCTTTACAACCCTCAACCTCCACCCAATGATTAGAACTGGCAGGAAGGGGGAGACAGCAAGCAGGACCCTACATTCCCAGCCAGGGCTACAGAGAGCAACAATAGGAAGAAGTAATAGGGATTTCGAGTACCAGGCTCCCGGCACGTCTCAGCCATTAGGTGCATGTTACTATTATGACAACGTGCAGGTTTATCGTCGGTGTCAAATTTTTGGTGACACACTAATGTTCCATGGCACCCTGGTTACGAGCCAGTGTTCTAGACACCTCCCCATAGACGATGTCATGAACTTCTTTCTCTCTAAACTCATTGCTTGCGGTTCCTGTAGAAATGCTGAAGCCCTTCTGTAAGTGAGAAATTGTTGACTCCTTTACATGTCAAAATCATATTCTAAGGAATTATGTCATGATGACTGGAAACTTATGTTGTTGCAAAACATCCTTCATATACTTTAATTTCATTAGACGGACTGCAACTATAGAAATGGAATAAACCTGCTGGATTCCTGGTCAGCTCTTAACCATCTTCCCAACTATAATCTTTTGGGGGGAGAGCCCTTTTCTTTCCTTAAGTGGCATCTTTGGCCAGATCCTCAGATCCCACTGATTACATTTGGCCAGAAAGCGGTATAGAAATAATAAAGCTGGCCACCAATGTGTTATGTGGCTCTTGGGTACCTTCTGAAGTGGTCTGGGAGATCTTGTGAACCAGGGTCACTAAGCAAGCAAGGCTAAGCACTGCAGTCCCCATACCTTTGGGGGTAACAGCATGATTTCAAGGTCCTACCTCTGTGGCTTCTTTTCCCACCACTTCCAACCTTTCAATATGTAGCAAGTCTCTCCCAGAGAAGCAATTATCCATCCTGAGTGGTTGCCCGCTTGGAAAAAGGGCTTACTGATGCAATCTACAGATCTCTTACACAATACAGTCTCTTACCAGTGTCTCTCTCCTGTAGGCTCCACAGAGGGCCTCCTCGACCCTTGGGGCTCACTCCATGGAGCTCAGGCACTCGCAAGGAAGTGGAGAAAGACCCAGTTCCTTACTTTATAAAGGATTTTATACTCCTGCTCCCAGACACTTTCTCCTCTGGACAGGGCCACCAGAATATCCTCTTCCCACTGTTAGTCGTTACTAGTAGAGCTTGTTAAGTCTCTGAAGCCAGGGCCGGATTTAGCTATACGCCATGTACGCCATGGCGTAGGGCCCACAGCTGCAAAGGGCCCACAAAAATTGAAGTAGTTAGGCTTTTTTTTTTTAATAAAATAAAAAAAAACCTGCTGGCTGCCGCCGCGGGGCCCCCTCTGCTGCCGCGGCAGCATGGACTGACCCGCGGGGGCCCCCTCTGTAAGCTCGGTCCCTCCCTCCCTCCGTGTCTCCCGCCGTGCCGGCTGTTAGAGTCGCGCAGGCCGACTGTCTCCTTCTGCCTTCCCGTCTCTGTTAAGCCCGCAGGGCTGATGGGAAATTTCCCATCAGCCCCTGCGGGCTTAACAGAGACGCGAAGGAGACAGTCTGCCTTCGCGTCTCTCACAGCCTGCACGGAGGGAGACACGGAGGCACGGAGGGAGGGACCGAGCTTACAGAGGGGGCCCCCGCGGGTCAGTCCATGCTGCCGCGGCAGCAGAGGGGGCCCCGCGGCGGCAGCCAGCAGGTTTTTTTTTTAAAAATAAATTTTACTTTAGGCCGGGGGAGGGGGAGGGGGAGGGGGTAGGACTGGTAATTGGGGGGGCTGGGACTGGGGCTGGCAAGGGGTCGGGCCGGGGACCGGAAATGGGCTGGGACTGGGACGGGAACTGGGGTGGGGGGATTAAGGCTGGAGGTGGGCTGATGAGGAGGACTGGTAATGGGCTGTGGGCTGTTGGGGGGGGGGTTATAAATGGTAATGGGCTGTGGGGGGGTTAATACTGGTAAGGGGCTGTGGGCTGAAGGGGGCTGTCTGGTAATGGGCGAGTGGGGGGGATAGGACTGGAAATGGGCTGGGGGGGTAAGTCGGGGGGTGGGCTGTTGGGGGTGGGAGGGGTAATGGGCTGTTGGGGGGGGGGTTAGAACTGGTAATGGGTTTTGGGGGTTTAGACTGGTAATGGGCTGTGGGCTGATGGGGGCTGTCTGGTAATGGGCTATGGGGGGGCTAGGACTGGAAATGGGCTGGGGGGTTAAGACTGGAGGTGGGCTGATGGGGTTAGGACTGATAATGGGCTGTTGGGGTTTAGAACGGGTAATGGGCTTTGGGGGGGTCAAGACTGGTAATGGGCTGTGGGCTGATGGGGGCTGTCTGGTAATGGGCTATGGGGGGGGGGTTAGGACTGGAAATGGGCTGGGGGGGGTTAAGACTGGAGGTGGGCTGAGTGGGTTAGGACTGGTAATGGTCTGTGGGCTGATGGGCTGATGGGGGGGTTAGGACTGGCAATGGGCTATGGGGGGCTGACTGGAAATGGGTTGATGGGGTTAGGACTGGAAGTGGGCTGATGGGGGGTTAGGACTGGTAATGGGTTATAGGGGGGGCTTAAACTGAAAATGGGGTGATGGGGGGTTAGGACTTGTATTGGGTTGGGGGGGTTGCTAGGACTGGAAATGGGCTGATGGGTGGCTAGGACTGGAAATGGGCTGATGCAGGGACTAGAAGGGAATGGATGCTGGGTGAGGCTGGAACTAGAAGGGAGCTGATGTTGGAGGAGGATTAGAATGGGATGGGGCTGGAAGAGTAAAATGGAGAAGGGAAAATATTTTGTGTGGGAGGGATAAAAAAATCTACAATTGGCCGGGTATTGGGAGAGTAAGTGGGGATTGAGGATGGAGGGGTAAAATTTGACTGGATGAAATAGGAATGAGGAAAGAGCAAAAGGAGAAAGATTAGTATGTTAAAGCAGATGTAGAGAGAGAATGGAAAAAAACTAGAAGAGAGAAGAAAGGACAAATGGACAGCAGACGATGGAGAGTTAGCAGAAGACATGAAGAAACCAGAAGAAAGTGGCTGGAGCAATTGCAGCTGAAAAAAATGCACAAAAGGTAGAAAAATATCTCTTTATTTTGAATTTATTAATTGGAATATGTCAGCTCTGGTAAATGTGCATCATTAACGTCTGCGCTTTGTTTAGTACAAGAGCAAATTAATGTATAGTTTTATTTCTACAGTGTTGTACATTCCAAGTTTGGCTTTTGGGATTCCCAGTTTAATTATTGTCTTCCTGTTTCTAAAATGTGATTACTTGTTTGGTGATGGTCTATGTTCTGCATGTGTAACTGAGCTGAGGTGTTCTGTTTATATAATTCCTATTTGACATTGCCACTTGTTCTCTTTCCCCAGTAGGTCATGTATTGTTGTTCTCTGAAATGTATTGGTTTAATATTTGCAGTGTTGCCTTTTGATAGGTAGGGTCTGGTGCTTTGTGAGTCCTGGTAGTGCTGTTAGGATACGGCGGGTTTGCTATGGGTTCTAAATGGGCAGTGTTTGTAGTAGTTCCTAATGTGTCTGGCAGTTGGCACTGGATTATAGTAATGTAGAAATCTTTTAGTCTTTCTTTATCCATACACTCATTAAGAGGCACGTTTACTAAAAGTTAGTATATGGTAACATTATGCAAATGTTTATGCAAATGAGGCCCCTTATGCAAATGAGGCCCACACCCCCCTTGGGCCGCCCCTGCTGGGGGCCCACAATTTTTGTTGGCATAGGGCCTCACTCAAGGTAAATCCGGCCCTGTCTGAAGCCACTCCTAATAAGGGGAATTTTATGCCCGTTACAGTTAACAGTGAAAAAAAAGGATCTAATATTACTTTCTTCTTCTTTTCCTTGAATTAAAAGAGCAGTTTAATCTTTTGAATTAGTAGCTCCATGGAACAACTGGCAAATCCAAAATTACCAGCTGATACAAAAACAGTCACTATACCATAGAAACATGATGGCAGAAAAAGACCACATGGCCTATCCTGTCTGCCCTTCCATATGGACTACTACAATAGACCCCTCTTTTCCTTTGGAGATCCACTGTTTTTGTCCCATGCTTTTTTGAATTCAGATACTCTCCTCATTTCTACCACCTCTACTGGGAGACTATTCCACTCATCTACCACTCTTTCCGTAAAGAAATATTTCTGCATATCACTCCTGAGTCTATCCCCTTTCACCCTCATCCTATGTCCCCTCGTAGCAGAGCTTGCTTTCAATCGAAAGAGGCTCTCCTCCTGTGCATTTATGCCATGGAGATATTTAGACATCTCTATGTTGTAACAAATGTAATTATCATGTTATTGTTCTTGTTCAATATGTTCCTTGTTCACTGTAAACTGCCTAGCACAGCATGAGTTCTGTTCTCTGTAAACCACCTTGATTATATGATAAAGCGGTATATAAAACCAATAAATAAATAAATAATATCTCCTCTATCCCGCCTTTCCTCTAAAGTATACATATTAAGATCCTTAAGTCTGTCCTCATATGCTTTATAACGAAGACCACTAACCATTTTAGTAGCCACCCTCTGCACCAACCTGTTTATATCCTTTTGAAGGTGCGGTCTTCGGCATTGCACACAATACTCCAAATGAGGTCACACCAAAGACTTATCCATTCCTCTCCCTATGCACCCAAGCATCCTTCTAGCTTTCGCCGTCACCTATTCTACCTGTTTAGCTACTTTGAGATCGTCAGACAAAATCACACCCAGGTCCCGCTCTTCTTTTGTGGACAGAAGTAAGTATTCCCCCCCCCCCCCAACACACACACACACACACACTGTACCTCTCCCTTGGATTTTTACAGCCCGAATGCATGACCCTGCATTTTTTAGCATTAAATCTCAGCTACCAAATTTGAGACCATTCTTCAAGCTTAGCTAGATCCCTCCTCATGTTATCTTCTCCTTCCTAGGAGTCTACTGTATTGCAGGTTTTGATATCATCCGTAAAGAGGCAAACGTTACCTGACAACCCTTCTGCAATATCACTAACAAAGATGTTAAAAAGAATCAGACTAAGGACAGATCCCTGTGGTACATCACTAGTAACCTCTTTCTTCTCAGAGTGAGCTCCATTTACCTTACCCTTTGTTGCCTCCCACTCAACCAATTTCTAACCCAATCTCTAACTTTAGGGTCCATCTCTAGGGTGCTCAGTTTGTTTATAAGTCACCTATGCAGAATGGGGTCAAAGGTTTTACTGAAATCCAAGTACTCCACATCTAGGGCTCTTCCTCGATCCAACTCCCTGGTCACCCAGTCAAAGAAATCAATCAGGTTTGTCTGACAAGACCTGCCTCTGATGAATCCATGCTGCCTCCGATCCTGTAATCCAATGGACTCCAGAAACCTCACTATTTTCTCTTTGAGCAGCATTTCCAATAATTTACTCACCACAGAGGTTAGACTAACTGGCCTGTAGTTTTCAACCACATCCTTACTTCCGCTTTTGTGCCTCTCTCCAGTCCTCTGGCACCACTCAGGACTCCAAAGAGGCATTGAAAAGGTCAGTCAGTGGAGCCACTAGAACATCCCCAAGTTCTTTCAGTATTTAAGAATGTATCCTATCCAGTCCCATCACTTTGTCTACTTTTAGTTTAGCTAGTTCCTCCCAAATACAGTCTTCTGAAAATTGTTCAAGATACCCGTCGCTTCTGTTCCTATTTGTGGGTGTTTTCTGAGGTCCTGCTCCTGGCCCTTCATCTATGAACACAGAACAGAAATATTTGTTAAGCAATTCTGCTTTCTTCTCATCAATTTCTACATATTCCTCTCCTTCGCCCTTGAGTTTTATAATACCACTATTGCCCTTCCTCTTCTTACTAACATACCTGAAAAATGTCTTATCACCCCCATTTTATTGCATTGGCTATTTCTTCTTCTTTTAGTATCTTTCCTTTCCTGATTACTTTGCTAGCTTCTCTAAGTTTGTCCAAATATAGATGCCTGTCTCTCTGTGATCTCTTATATTTCATGAAGGCCTCTGTCTTCTTCTTCACCTTTTCAGCTACTTCTTTTGAGAACCATAGTGGCCTCCTCTGCCTTTTACCTTTATTTACATTTCCAACAAAAAGGTTGGTTGCCCTTAAAATAGCCCTTTGATTTTTGCCCACTGTTTTTCTACATCCCCCAGCTGTTCCCATACCACTAACGACTCCTTGAGGTATTGGCCCATCTTGGCAAAGTTTGTTTTCCTAAAATCTAAGACCCTCATTTTTGAATGGATTTTATCAGCCCTAGTCCTAATGCTGAACCACACCATCTGGTGATCACTGGATGCGAGATGATCTCTCACAATAACATCAGAAACACTTTCACCATTGGTAAGCATCAAGTCTTGTATGGTCCCTTCAAGTGTGAGTTCTGTTATCAATTGCCTGAATAGTTCTCCCTGTAGAGAATCCAGGATCTCCTTACTTCTAGATGACACCGGAGGGATGTGCCAATACACATCTGGCATATTGAAATCACCTATCAATAGCCCTTCCCCTTTCCTAGCAATACTGTGTATATCTTCTATTAAATCTCCATTTACTTCTTCTCCCTGTGAGGGGGGTCTGTATATCACACCAATGCAAATGGGTTTTTCTTTCTCTCTTTCTAGTTTAACCCACAGTGCCTCCTCTCTCCCTTTTAAGACCTATAATTCTATTGCTTGTCATACGCCCCCCAGCCCTCCGCCTAGGTGTCAGAGGGTTGGGGTTGCCATGATGTCCTTTATGCAGAAAATGACTATAGCTTTTACTCCCGCTATGCCTTATGGGAGTGGTAGTTTTTAGTCCTCTGATAAAAGGATAGCCATGAGTCGAGTGTTAAGCAAAAATTGACAAGAAAATTTATTCCCCTTCCCAAACAGACTTAGTGCAGAACAAACAGTACTCTTTACAGGAGCTTTGCTTGAAGGTTATTTACAGAAACAAAATAGCTGTATTTTCATACTCCTGGCTTCCAAAACATGCAAGGTATTTTTCTCTACAACAAGGTATTTTTCTCTACAACAAAGTAGTAAATCAAAACAGCTTCTTCTTTTCCCTCAAAGAAGAAGATTCCTTTCCTCTGCTTTATCTCAGCTCATTCACCCAAATCTTTAGCGAAGGTATTTAATGTCGTCTGCCAGACAGAGCAGAGTGGAGGAGTAGCCTAGTGGTTAGAACACTGGCTTAGTAACCAAGCAACCAAGGTTTAATTCCCACTAGCACTCCTTGTGGCCTTGGGCAAGTCACTTAACCCTCCACTGCCTTGGAAGAAAGGCCTGGCAATCTACTTCTGGTGACACTACCAAGAAAACCCAGGAGCTTCTGGGTTGCCAGGAGTCAGGACTGATTCAAAGGCACACATTGCATTGCCAGACAGAGCATACAATCCATTGGAGTTTCTTCTGAGTCAGCAGAATTAAATTCCCATTGCATCTCCTCAACCTCAGGGCTTACTGAGCTTTGTTTCAAACTGTTACTGCTAGGCTGGGAATAACCTCTCTCTAAGAACTGGGGTGTTTCCCCTGGGTACAGTTCTAGATGGTGAGGTCTTGTAAGGTTTGTGGCTGTGGGGATTCTTCCCTGGCTCTCCCCTAGTTCTCTCCAGCTGCTAGGCAATGCTTTATACCTTTCGGCATTCAATTCCTGACTAGAGCACTGCCCTAGCTCTTTAGTACAAGCTGAGCCTCTCGACTTGCCTGGTTTAGTGTTAAGTTCCCACCTATATAGACCTTGAGACCTTTCCTCCAGCAGTGAGATCTGAAGGGCTCCCAACTCTCTCCGTCTAGGCAGGTTCCTAGTAGCTAGCTGTGCCTTCTCTCCTTCTGCTCAGTTGGTCTCACTTCCCGAACTACAACCAGGTTCTTCACAGAGTCTCCAACCTTCTGACATCTCTGAGCCTCTCCACTTCTCTGAAGCTCTCCGTGTGCCAGTCTCTCCTTCTTGGCCACTGCTTCCTTCTCTGCCACTTCTTCCACCTCTTTGCTCTCTGCCAGGCCTTCTGCTTCCCTCCTTCTCTGCCTCCTTCTCCTCCCTTCCTGGAGCTACTGAGCAGCGTTTATATTTCTGCTCTCTGAAGCTTGGCTCGGCTTTTCTAAGCAGGTGAGAGTAATCCAACTCCAAGCTTGCTGCTACGTCAGAGCTTGGGTGTGTCAGCTCAACTGCTCCCTCTCTCTGCTTGCTTCTCTTGTGCAGACCCTGAGCTGTGTGTGTTGGCTGACTGTCATTTTTAAAGGTAAAATCCACCTTTCTTTCTACTTCCATAGGCTCTGCCTGTGCTTCTGTATTACATATCCCCCCCCCCCCCCTTAAGATATTACGGGCTGGCGAACCCACACTTGCACAGCTCGTAATACGTGATAGGGCCCGGATATGCTCTTCTACCTGGGACAAACTGGCTGCCACTGTCCTTTCATGACAGGGCCTCAGGACATTCACATGGTAAACCTGTCGGCGCCCTTTGTTGGTTTCCACCGCATAGGAAACGGGACCCACCTGTGCCACTACTTTATAGGGACCCTTCCATTGAGCCTCAAATTTTGGATTGGCGTCTGCTACCATTACCACGACCTTCGCCCCTATGGTCAACTGCCGCGGTTTTGTCCCTCTATCATAATATTTCTTCTGGCGGTTTTGATTGGCCTGTAGATTCTCTTCCGACACCTGAGAAGTCCTTTGTAGGCGACTCCTCAGTTCGCGAAGAAAATGGGGTACCCCTATTTCCTCCACTTCAGGTTCCACCCATTGTTCGCGTAAAATGTCTAAGATTCCCCTCGGGGCACGTCCAAACAGTAATTCATAGGGGGAGGCCCCCAAGGACACCTGAGTACGCTCCCTACAGGCATACAAGACAAAAGGGAGCATGACATCCCACTCAGACATTTTTCCGTCTAACCCACGTCTCAGCATTTGCTTGAGCATCTGATTCAACCACTCCACCAGTCCGTTGGTCTGGGGGTGGTAGGCAGCGGTCTATCCCAAATGCATCCCATACTTTGGCCAAATATCTGGACATGAAATTGCTGCCGCAGTCGGTAAGCATCTCTTGAGGAAAACCGACCTCACAAAATAGTTTAATCAGTTCCAGGGCTATGGTTCTGGCTGAGATATTCAGTAAGGGTATAGCCCACGGGAACCGGGTGGCCTGATCGTCTACCACCAGGATATACTGAAATCCTCTAGGTGTCTTTAGGAGGGGTCCCACGATGTCCATGGCCATACACCGTATGGGTTCAGATATCGTGGGGGTAGGAACCATGGGTACCCCTGGTGGCTTGGCAGGGGTAACCCACTGACACGATGGACAAGATTCACAAAAACGGGTGGTCTCTTTAAAAAAAACCAGCCAATAAAATCGGGATAAAATTTGATACAGGGCCAGCCTTAAAACCACGGCCTTGAAAGTGGTCGGAACGACCAACTGTTTCCTAACTGCTGCAGTCTGAGGGTCATTACTCTCCCTATATAATATTCCCTTATCTAATAGGAATCTCGGGAGCATATCCCGCTCAAATTTGGCATACTCAAACGCCTGTTTTAACGCGGGTTCTGCTTGCTGCTCCTTGGGGAAGGATGGAAATCTCTTAACGAAGTCTGCCGGAACCCAAGGCAACCCTTGCCCGGCCTCCATTTCTGCCCTCCGCTGAGTCCTATGCTTTCTTTCCCGTCGTTTGTCTGCTTTACTTTTCACCATCTTCTCTGAAGGGACACTAATTAGATCCTCATGTGTGGGAAGCTCATCTAGTGCCTCATCTGCCGGTTCCTCTATCCCCCCTAGGGGTTCATTTTTCCCTTCTGGGGGTTCCTTCTCTTCCTCTGGGGGTTCAGCTTTTGCCTTTGAGGTTCCTACCTGGGATCTAGTGGAGACCATACCTGTCTTCATGTGTAGGCCCTTCTCCATCCCTCTGCGAAACTGGGGCCAGTCCCTGTCCAGTACAATATCGTGGGGCAACTTAGGGACTACTGCCACTAGCACCTCCTTCCGTGTACCTAACCCTTTTACTGAAAGTTTGTACAGAGGATAAAAGGAAGACGCTCCGTGTATACAACGGATCTTAACCCTGCCTTCTGGTTGACTCGGTACTGACCCGCTGCGGGCTTCTATGGTCTGCCAGAGCTTTCTTGAAACCATACTTTGGTCTGCACCCGAGTCAAGCAAGACACTGGCTAAAACACCCTGAACCTCCACATTCAGAAGAAAACCTTCTTGTGCGCGTTTACCATTAGCAATTATCAGTGCTGTACGCATCATACAATCTTTTTTCATATGACCTGCTTTACCACACTTATAACATTTTCCTCGTTCCCATTTACTTTCTCTCCTTGGCAGACAATTGGTTACATGTTTCACATTTGGTTTCAATTCCTTTTCTGATTTTTCAAAGTTTGCCTCTCCCAATACGCTTTTAGTTTAGTAACCAACTCGGCCTCGAGATACCGTTCCGTAAGGAGGGCGGCCTCTGCTGTGGTCTGGCAACTTTGCAAAATCAAAAAAGCACGTATTTCTTTAGGCACTGCTTCCATGTATTGTTCCAACACAATGGCATCAATTACCGATTCAAGGGTTTTTCCTTCAGGAGCAAGCCATTTCCAGGCTAAGCTCCGTACCCTTTGTACCAAAGCCTTAGGTGTTTCATTTGGCTTTAGCTTAGTAGCTCTCAACATTCTTCTATAGACCATAGGTGTCAAACCCAACCTATCTCAAATAGCTTTCTTGAGCTCCTCATAGCTTGTCGCAAGAGCAGCGGGCATGGCTTTATAGGCCGCTAAGGACTCTCCAGTTAGGGACGTCGCAAGCCTGACTGCCCATTGTTCTGGCGGCCACTTCACATTAAGGGCAACTCTTTTGAACGCCTCGATAAAGTCGTCTATATCTTCATTAACTGTAAGTTGTCCAAAAGCTAAAGTCTCACAGTGCTGTGGTCCTACCACATAGGTATGCGCGGGTCTTGCTTGTCCTTCCGCCTTCTGGCTGGCAAGCAAAGCCTCAACCAAGTCCACAATCATTTTTTGCTGGGCCTGGAGTGTTGCAGCAACATGTTCCTGGGCGTGCTGAGACATCTCCCGCTGTTTTTCGAATTGGGAGGCCATCCAACGGAACATCTCTTGCGGATCCATCCCTCGTGCTTTCTTCTGCAGAGAAACAAAAGAAAGAAAAGGCCCACCAAGTGCGGCACTACCACTGTGTTCTCAGACTGTCTAGCTTAGGTATTGGTTAGGAGCTCTCTTTCACACCAGAATCCCCTACACCCACGCCCAAATACCGTTTACCTGAGCATAGTGTAGATTCAGGCCTTGAAAAGGGATCTTTTTGCTGGTCTCCGGTCCCTCTGGCCGATACTGCCAGCGATCTCCTGCTCTGCTCCTCAACACATAGCTGTGCAGCTTTGGTTGCTTCCGTTGAAACACCTTCAGTGTATCTCCTAGAGTTTTTCCACTTGTATCCTCTTATATATTCATAAGTTCTACACAAAAATCCGTAAAACTACGCCACTTGTCATACGCCCCCCAGCCCTCCACCTAGGGGTCAGAGGGTTGGGGTTGCCATGATGTCCTTTATGCAGAAAATGACTATAGCTTTTACTCCCGCTATGCCTTATGGGAGTGGTAGTCTTAGTCCTCTGATAAAAGGATAGCCATGAGTCGAGTGTTAGGCAAAAATTGACAAGAAAATTTATTCCCCTTCCCAAACAGACTTAGTGCAGAACAAACAGTACTCTTTACAGGAGCTTTGCTTGAAGGTTATTTACAGAAACAAAATAGCTGTATTTTCATACTCCTGGCTTCTAAAACGTGCAAGGTATTTTTCTCTACAACAAAGTAGTAAATCAAAACAGCTTCTTCTTTTCCCTCAAAGAAGAAGTTTCCTTTCCTCTGCTTTATCTCAGCTCATTCACCCAAATCTTTAGCGAAGGGATTTAATGTCATCTGCCAGACAGAGCGTACAATCCATTGGAATTTCTTTTGAGTCAGCAGAATTAAATTCCCATTGCATCTCCTCAAGCTCAGGGCTTACTGAGCTTTGTTTCAAACTGTTACTGCTAGGCTGGGAATAACCTCTCTCTAAGAACTGGGGCATTTCCCCTGGGTACAGTTCTAGATGGTGAGGTCTTGTAAGGTTTGTGGCTGTGGGGATTCTTTCCTGGCTCTCCCCTAGGTCTCTCCAGCTGCTAGGCAATGCTTTATACCTTTCTGCATTCAATTCCTGACTAGAGCACTGCCCTAGCTCTTTAGTACAAGCTGAGCCTCTTGACTTCCCTGGTTTAGTGTTAGGTTCCCACCTGTATAGACCTCCCAACTCTCTCCGTCTAGGCAGGTTCCTAGTAACTGGCTGTGCCTTCTCTCCTTCTGCTCAGTTGGTCTCACTTCCAGAACTACAACCAGGTTCTTCACAGAGTTTCCAACCTTCTGACGTCTCTGAGCCTCTCCTCTGAAGCTCTCCATGTGCCAGTCTCTCCTTCTTGGCCACTGCTTCCTTCTCTGCCACTCCTTCCGCCTCTTTGCTCTCTGCCAGGCCTTCTGCCTCCCTCCTTCTCTGCCTCCTTCTCCTCCCTTCCTGTGGCTACTGAGCAGCATTTATATTTCTGCTCTCTGAAGCTTGGCTTGGCTTTTCTAAGCAGGTGAGAGTAATCAAACTCCAAGTTTGCTGCTACATCAGAGCTTGGGTGTGTCAGTTCAGCTGCTCCCTCTCTCTGCTTGCTTCTCTTGTGCAGATCCTGAGCTGTGCGTTGGCTGACTGTCATTTTTAAAGGTAAAATCCACCTTTCTTTCTACTTCCATAGGCTCTGCCTGTGCTTCTGTATTACATGCTTTAATGTTATTTTTTACATATAGTGCCATTCCTTCTCCCCTTCCTTCTGCCCTATCCTTCCTGAAAAAGGTATAGCCTGGTATAATTACATCCCAGTCATGGTTGTCTATGAACCATGTCTCTGTAACCACCATTAAATCCACGTCAGTCTATTCCATTAAAGCCTCAACATCTCTGATCTTATTTCCCATGCTACAGGTATTTATACACACCGCTTTCCAGATTAAAATAAAGAGGTATATGTAAACCTGGTTTCTCCTTACATGTTATGCTACAAAATGTCATTACAATAATGCTTTAAGCAAGCTAAGCTTAGTAGGGGGAGGGGGTGAATTGAGATTATGGCTCTCGGTATTCATAACCTGCCTGATATCACTTCCTGTTCCTTCGCTATTACCACTACAGATCTTCTGCTATAGGGTATTCCTGGTTCCTTTTCCACCTGCTGCAGCCCAGGTTCCAATGTTTACCTGTAGCCCACCCCTTTCTTGCTGATGTCAGCGAGGGACCTGAAAATGAATAGATGCCCACTGCCTATGAGGGATGCCAGATGAGATGTTATCTGCTGCAGTATTTGAAGGGGGAGAATGTCATCCAACTGAGCACTTTCCACTGCTCAAGGTGTTTCTGGTTCCTGTTCCAGCTATTGCAGCCCTGGCTCCAGTATTTACATGCAGCCTTGTTGCCTCTTGCTTATGTCATTGGGGGTTGATAATACATAGAGGCCTGCTGCAGATGAGACAGCTGCAATGTTATCTGCAGGACCTACTGGGGACCAGAAGTTCATCTCTCAGCTCTCTCTGGTACTTGAGAGTGTTTCTGATGCCTCTTCCAACTGATACAGAGAGGTACACTGGAAGAAGTGCCCCCCCCCCCTCCCATCTTAAGACTCAAGAGGGCCCCAGCACCTATCCCCTACTAAGGTTAGCACCAATTTAAGTAGAAGTTTTGTCATCCTCCACATGTGTTGTCGTTAAAATGAAGGACTGCAACTATGGTGCACCAGTTCTCTCTATGTTCAACTTTCCTCTTTGTTTTGCTCATGTTTCTAAATTACTACAAGTCTAAATATTTATTTTATTATTTATTTATTTATTAGATTTTATATACTGCTATATCATTTCAATCAAAGTGGTTTACATCGAAACTTAAACTTGGATTACATTAACCCTTTAATGGCTGTTGTTGCCATATGGCAACCTTCAAATTTTCCCGCAAATCTTTCACCGGATTCTATATTTCCAAAAAAATCCACACATTGTGTGCAAAATGTGATGTGTATCTGTGCTTGACATCTGAAAAAAACTGTTATTTAAACTATCACACCCAGCAGTAAATGAAACTGATGCCAAGACTATTTTTAATTTTCAACCATTCAGGACCGTAGTTGCCATATGGCAACAGTAAATATTGTTTCTTAGAAATAAAATTTTTTCAAAAAAACTTTATATTCTGCATCATTTAGCTCAAATCTTAATTAAAATAAACAGAAAAAAAATTCAGTTACAAAACAATTATGTGGACACGAAAGGGTTAAACAGGGACATTGATAACTTGGATTTTCTAAGCAATGGAGGGTTAAGTGACCTGCCCAAGGCCACAAGGAGTGCTAGTGGGCATCAAACCCTGGTCTCTGGGTTTTCAAGCCAGTGTTATTAACCATTAGGCTACTTCTCCACGCCACTCCATCTCTACCTGTTGTTTCATTGATGGAGAAGAAAGTGAAATAACTGACAACTTTAACTTACTTGGGTCAACTATCAATAAAGAAATGACAAACAGTCAAGAAATCCGACGACGCAGTGCTCTTGGCAGAATGGCTATGAAGGACCTAGACAAGATTCTCAAGAGTAGAGACGTCTCTCTCCATACAAAGATTCAACTTGTTCAAGGCATGGTATTTTCAATAACATCATATGGATGTGAAAGTTGGACAGTGAAAAAGATAGAAAGAAAATTTATGCCTTTCAATTATGGTGCTGGTGATGAATACCGTGTATACCATGGACTGCCCGAAGAACAAACCAGTCAGTACTAGAGGAGATCAAACCTAAGCTTTCTTTAGAAGCTCAGGTAGCAAGACTTCGACTTTCATACTTTGGACACATCATGAGAAGAGAGAGATCGTTGGAGAAAGACACCATGTTTGGCAAGGTAGAAGGTCAACACAAAAGAGGAAGGCCAGCAATGAGATGGATCAATACAATAACAGCAACTATGGGTGCCACTGTATCAACAATGAGCTGCCTGACTGAAGACCAAACACAGTTTAGGACAACTATCGAGAGGGTTGCCATGAGTCGACAATGCTGGGGTCATATGCAGCCCGAGCATTGAATATCCGGGGATCACTGCACACCCAGAAGCCACAGTAGATAGTAGATTTTTCCTGACTATCTTTAAGGAACAGATTGCTAACTAGGAAGCATGCAATATCACTGCTGTCCGGTTAGCGCTTATCACCTCCTCTGCTGTGCCCCAAACACCCCTGACACGCCCCGATGCTCACCGGATAGCATCAGGGCGCGTAGGGGAGTTAGGAGGGATATTCAACAGCAGTAACCATGTATGTGCCATTGAATATCCTGATTTAAGGCATTTACACAGTTTACTGGGCCCTTAGACAATACATATGGGGGGAAGAATTCAGTGGCTGTGGCTAGCCGTTGCCACTGAACTTCAAACCCAGATAATCAAGGCCGGGCCCATATCCAGCCACCAGCACTGAATACCCAGGTCAGCTGGATAGCAGCAAATCTAACTGAGCAGCGGCGCCGGATAGCTTCTGCGGCAAAAGTTAAACCAGCTTTTAAGGTGCCTAACTTTCACCACTTAGGGATAACCAGGCAGCAACTGAATATCACTGTTGCCTGGTTATCCCCAAGTGCCCCCTCTGCTCCGCCCCCAGAATGCCCTAATTCTAGCCGGCTAGCACCAGCACACTCAATGAGCGGCACTCAGGGATAATCATGTTAGTGCCGCTGAATATGCCAGTCACTGTGGTTTGCTAGCCATATTAGGCGCTGAATATTTGGGGATTGCTCCTTTGAGGCTGGAATCGTTATTCTTTTTTTGGAGAGAAGGGGATTTGCATTAGCTTGTCCAAGATTTTATTGTTACATGGAATCGTGTTGCTATATTTTTATGGTTGTACACCAGCTCAATCATCTTTATCAGTTTGTCTGATCTTCTTTTGTCCCCTTCTCCTGCCTCACTCCAAAATGCAAAAAAAAAAAAAAAAAAAACTAAAGGGAAAATAATTGTAGCAAATCCTCTGCAGTGAAGTTACAATTAATAAAATGTTTTAGAAAAATCAAACTCTCTGGTCTCCTATCATCATTTTTTTCTTTCTAGAGAGGCTTGAATTGGCAGGTAAGAGAGCGAGAGAATAATTTCTTCTCTAGAGAATCAGATTTGAGTTGGATGGTGGGGCTGGTGATGAGTCACTGCCACATGGAGAGCTGCCAATGCAAACATGTAAACAGGGAGTAAATGGCAGAAAAGTCACACCTCAGAATGATTTCACAAAGAGAGAAATTGTAAGAGTGAGGTGCCTGCTGTGCGCTCTCTCTCTCTCTCTCTCTGTCTGTCTCTCCCTCCCTTATCCCTCCCCCCACCCCACCCCCCCCCCCCCCCCCAAGCAGCAGAACTCCCAGATGACAGGGCAAGAGGAAAAGAGGGAAGGGGAATAGAAGTGGAAGAAGAAAGAGAAAACAGGGAAGAGGGCGAGAGGCATCATTTACCTGCTCACATGCTGCTTTGTAGCTTCAAATATCCCCTCCCCTCCCCCCCCCCCCCCCATTCACTCTTATCCCTCTAGACAGTAAGTTAAGGGAGAGAAATGGGTAGAAAATTCTGCCCCTTCCCCAACCCTGATTATAAGTGTCCAAACTCTACCATTCCCTAAGCATTCTACACTGTATTGTAGCTGCTTAAAAAGTTAGCTTACCTCCCCCCTCAGGAAGAAGCCGCACTGAGCCTTACAGCCTCATCTGGAGAAATCTTTTTTTCTGGTCCATCTCTGGTCAGATCCCATAAGCAAGCCTCATTACCTGTAAGAAGGGGTGTAGTTGGGATAATGTTTAACACTGAGCCGATGCAGCAACTGGGATTACAGTTCTGCAAGAAAGGTGAACCCTGGAACATTGATTTTGCTTTAAACAATAACACAATTGCAAACCTACAGGACATTGTGATAAATCCACCCTGTCTCTGGGCCAGCATCACTCTTAATCCTTCATGCTGCTCTTTCGGGCTGGTACAGAGAGGCCACCAAATTGCTGCAGATTATTTATGAGTGCTCAAAAAGAAAAAAACAAACAAACAGCAAATCAACTCTCTCATTTGTGATGAGGATTGACTATGAGTCAGGGTTTTAATAGAAAATTTCTGTGAATTGTATGGGATGATTTTCGGTACAGTTCCCCTATAATCAAGCTTTTGCAGTCTGTTCTTTTTTAACTGTTGTTTTAGTACTTTGATGTGACTTGAAAATCTCTCAGTTTGTGATGAGGGTTAGCTTGTGGTTTCTATTTTTCACGCTGTACAATAAACATCTGCAGGAGGTCCTAGTGTGATGATAACATACAAGATGTGAAATGTGTCCGCTTAATTTGTATTTGTATGTACAAGGGATATTAGTGGAAGCACGCATGCAATGTGACTAGGCAGACTTACCATACAATCACATGGACAAAAAAGTATGTGTTAGAGTAGGGAAGAAAGGTACGTCCATCAAATACAGGGTGGCCCAAAAAAAGTGAGAACATCTTGTAAATTAAAAGCTTAAATAGTTTACTTATTTCCCTTTTTTAGCTATATAGCATCTTTATTTTGACAATTTCCGGTCGCCATCTTTTTTTTTAAATTTGTCAATCGTTTACATCTGTGTCTTTGAATTTTTAAATAACTTATATGCTACGAGATGTTCTCACTTTTTTGGGCCACCCTGTATATATGTGAGAAAAATAGAATTATTTTCCTAGCGTTAACATGTCAAAAAGGCAACTTACAGAGTGATTTTCAAACTGCTTGCCCTGCTGCAAAATCTGCAGGTACTATCTATTTGCGATCTTTACGACAATTTTCAAAGAGATGTACGCATGCATTTTCCCTTTGAAAATTGCCATGAGTACATACCCCCCGATATTTGCACCTCTATTTTCCGCAACTTAGATTTCCCATGGAAAATAAGGCATGGACATTTGGATATGCAATTTATGCACATTAGTTTCCCTCCTTGACTTAAAACTGCCCCTGAGAGCGCCTCTCCTCTCCTCATTTACCTAATAGTATATGTGGTGCAGAATCCTGCATATACTTTTAGTCAGGTTAAGGATGGGCAGCTTTCAGACAATCCTTCTACCCAGAGACATCGCAACTTACAGTATTACCCAGTAAATAGATTTTGAAAATTGCCCTCTCAAACAATTAATGGAAGTGATTAATATCCCAATGAACAAATAGAAGATGTTTCCAAATGAGTAGGGCACGCGATAGACCATCTCCTCTTGTCCTCCTAGAAAAATGTCATAACCATGGCACTTCTACATGCCCACATACGTGATTGAAGCCTTGAAGCCAGCAGGAGGAGGAGAAAGAGAGCAGGGATGCCCTAGGCTACATTCTTCTCCTCTGTTGTGGCAGATGGAGTGTCATAGTTTGAACCACATGGCTCTACGGTGACTGGTGTGCTTCAAAGTACAACACCGGCTCTGAGCAGTAGAGGAGGGTGGGGTCCCTGTTATTTCTATTCTCTTCCCCCTGCCATTTCTGATGGGTACAGCAGGAACAACAGAGGTAAAGAGGCTGGCCTGACTCAATAGGAGATCTGCTCAAACCTCTACAGCAGCTACAAGACTAGCACCTAGAAATATCCATCCATCCCCATATAGGAGAATTTTAATGAATATACTGGTCTAAAAGAAAACTAGATTTTAGCAGACTGTGATACCCTTTATTGGGCAAACGTAAGAATTAGCTAAAGATGTGGTCATTTCATTAATTGTTGGGTCTAATGCAAATTAACCCAGTTTCTGCAAGGGTATCATGAATATTCATTGTAGAGATTAGTATCACACCTTGCACCTTGCCAGTAGTAGTTCAAGCTGAGTTATATTCAGGTACAGTAGTCATTTTGCTGTCTCCAGGGGGTTTGCATTCCAACTGTAGCCATCTTGATCTATACCAGGTATATACCTGAGGCAGTGGGTGGGGTTAAGTAACTTGCCCAAGACCACAAGCAGTGCCAGTGGAATTTGAACCCTGGTCTTTCTGGTCCCAGGCTGCTGCCCTAACCATTAGGCTACTGCTCCTTAGAATCATACTTATTTGTAGGTTCCCCCATGGATTATAGTAGGTTCTTCCTAACCTAGATGAGTATTTGGCCTAAAGAATTATTTTAACAACATCCCAAAGCATTAAGTTCTGAGTTTTCTTGAAGCAATCTCTCTCTCAGCTCGTTATGCCTGGCATTTCACCTTTGCATGCTGGTCTGGAGGCAGGAGGGCACCCAGATCGCTTCTGCACAGCTACCGACTTTATGTGTCATCAAGAAAGCGTGAGAACTGAAACTGAGATACAACCCGCAAAACAATGTGTGGACACTGTGACACACAACAATTATGAAAAAAGGGAATTTTTCAACTTTGCTTTAAAACATGTTGATTAATTTCCAGTTTCCATTCTCATCACTGCTTTTATTCGTGACTTCTGTCAGTTTCCCGATGGCGCACTGTTCCAGTAGTTGTGTTGCTGTTCGAGAAACCTGGGTGGTCAATATTCAACTGGGGCAGCCACTATTTAAAGCTGAGCTTCGGCCCAGATGCATAACTTAGTACATATATCCAGCACTGCTGTGTATATATATATATATATATATATATATATACAAGCAGTGACCATGCTGGCACCATCTGTTTAGATTTAGGCCTGGTGGATAACTTATCCATTTAGTAGCTGGATAGTGCCGCTAAGTAGATAGCTTCTGGCACCTTCTACGTCTCTCACCTAACCCATCACTTTTTATGTGGATAGCACTGGGCTCTTCAGTGAGTTAAACAGCGTGATAGTATCCATATTAGTTTGGGAAATACACAGACAGGTGAGTTGTGCCCCACTGGCTCTAAGCATAAGATGGATGAAGGATGGCGATGGGACCCTGTGATACTGATGGACCAGCATAGGAAATAACCAAAGATGATGCCCTATATGAACTTTTGGATGAAAAGAGTCTACGTGGTCTCCAAAGCCGATATAGCTCATCATCTTGGGATAATTATTTTGTTGACCTAGTAGGAAATATTGCAAACCTCAAAACAAATCCACATTTCCAAAAAGCCTGCAAACACAATTAACAATTCAGGATGCAGAGCGGTGCACATTTTGCAAGCTGTAATTTTACAGCTTTTACTTTATAATTATTAAATCTTTTAATTGCAAAGTTGACATTGTTAGTGGTTAGTCTGTGGGGAGAAGAGAACCAGATGGAAATAAGTAAAGGCAGATTAGTGTGCTGAAACATGTTTAGATTAGTCGTGCGGCAGTTGAATTAAACATATAACAGAGAAAATACCTATGGCTATTCAGCTATATATGAGATCACTGCTTGTATGGAATAGTTTATTAGCTCAGTTTAAAAATCGTGGACTCTTTTGTGTTTTCCTGCAGATTGCTGAGGAATTAGGAAATGAGAAATTCAACATTGAAGCCAACCAGGCTGGAACTGGAAACTGGTTAAAGTACATCCGGGCAGCGTGTTCCTGTGATGAGCAAAACCTTGTTGTGTTCCCCATTAATGACCAGGTAGTATACTTTAAAATATCTGTGTAGCCTAATCAGAAATAACTGAAAATATGCAAAGAAACTAATGCACACTTGACATCAGTGTGCATTAGTTTCTTTGCAAGCCCCTAGAAGTCACGAGAAGAAAGATGCTGAAGGAGAACGGATCATCTCATGAAGCTGAAAGGAGGGAGGATCAAGAGGAATGGGAGAAAAAATTTAGCCACTGCGAGGGTGGTGGACACCTGTAACAGACTTCCAACAGAGAAGGCAGGAGCCAAAATGATGGTAGAATGTTTGCATGCTTGAGACAGACAAAAAAAGACATTAATAGCAAGATAACTGAGGGAGGAGACTGGAGAAAGAGTAAGACCTTCCCCAGCACAGGAAGCAACTACTGCTGGACAGATTGGGGGAGGGGGGGGATGAGAAGCAAGCGATCTTTAACTACTGACATCTAGGATTTTGTATTTCTAGGCCTAGAAGATTTGCACACAATGTGACAGGAATATGCACATATAAGCCATTTTCTGGCTTTACTCCTGATTTCAAGACATTTTTTCAATTTGTTTCACACATTTGCTTTAATAAAACACGTATGAAGGCACATTTTAGATAGGATGTGAGGACCGGAATGGAGACGTCCAGGTCACCACATTTACAGCTGTGCTGGTATCTGCTAAATGTGGAGCCATTTCTAAAATACACATTCATGGGCTGCAGGAGAAGTGATTTCAGAAAGATGCAGGTGGGAAAAATCAACAGTGCCCTTCTTTCATAATGAGCACGTGTAAATATGTATTTGGGCCATTTTGCAAATGGAAACATACAGATGCTCTTAATGAATTACAGAGGACACTGTCTTACCCCCATCTCATATCGGAAGGGGACGTAGACATTGGGGGATTAAGGTGGATATCCCCTTTAATCCCTCCTGTAAAGAGAGGGCCAAAAGGAGCACTTTTTAAATCCATATTGATACCAGCCAGCTAGCTGGTGTAAATTTGGACATGGACAATTTTGGGCTTACACAAGCAGACCCTTCATGAAATGGGGAATACGTGTGTACATTTTTGTCCCACCCAGGGCATATTCCTAACACCCTTCTGTCTACTTTGGATATGCTGTGGTCATCCACATATAAAGTCACCCTTCTAAAATGACTATTTACACATGGCTGCGATTTACACGTGTATATGGACCACTTAGACACATTTAAATCTCGAGTAGGGCTTCCAAAATAATAGCCTTAACATGCATAAGAACAGTCTAAGAAGCATTAATTGGCATATTGCATGTTAATCTTTAGGTTACCAGACATTACACTGATTTAGTATACGTTACATTTTTTAAGGCATGCGGTCAAGTCAGTGCTGACTCCTAGTGACCCAGCCCCTGAGTTCTCTTGGCAAAATGTGACCAGAAGTAAATTTCCAAGCTTTTCTTCTGCATAGTAAGTCTAGAGCGCCTGGTATTCCAAGAAGGTCTCCCATCCAAGTAGTAGCCAGGCCTGATGCTGCTTAGCTTCTGAAATCAGACAAGCTTGGAGTCATTCAGGGTGGCCAAGCCATGCTAATATTTATCATTTGTATAGCACTACAAGGTGTCCTCAGTGCTGTATAGAGATAAGAGACAGTCCCTGCTCATAAAAGCTTACAGTCTAGGCAAGACAACAACACAACAATCAAGACAGACAACTGGGGATTAGGATATATCTAGGGCAGCGATGGCGAACCTGTGGCACGCGAAGGCCTTGCAGCTGGCACGCGGGAAGGTCCGCAATTAAGATATGCGGCGCGGCGGGAGGTGAGTGTGCTGGTGTCCAGGGCCGGCCCGTCCATTGAGCAAGAATATTTTTTGCACAAGGCCCCGCGTTTCAGGGGGCCCCGCGCAAAGAACATTCTGCTTTCCTCAAAATTACATTTTAAAAAAAGCTGGCTCTCTGGCTGCTGCCGCTGTCGCCGCGGCAGAATGCAGTGTCCCGCGGGGCCCCCTCTGCGCCGGCTGAGCCTTCTGCCCGGCTTTCAGATTCGCGAAGGGAGAGTGTCTCTCCCTCGCGTCTCTGTTAAGCCCGCAGGGGCTAATGGGAAATTTCCCATCAGCCCCGAGGGGTTGATGGGAAATTTCCCATTAGCCCCTGCGGGCTTAACAGAGACGCGAGGGAGAGACACTCTCCCTTCGCGAATCTGAAAGCCAGGCAGAGGGCTCAGCCGGCGCAGAGGGGGCCCCGCGGGACACTGCATTCTGCCGCGGCGGCAGCGGCAGCAGCCAGAGAGCCAGCTTTTTTTTTTGGACTGCTAATGGGCTGGGGCTGGGGCTGGGGCGGGGGGGCTGTTAGGACTGCTAATGGGCTGGGGCTGGGGCTGTGGCGGGGGGTCTGTTATGACTGCTAATGGGCTGGTGCTGGGGGGCTGTAAGGACTGATAATGGGCTGGGAGGGCTGTTAGGACTGCTAATGGGCTGGGGGGGTTAGGACTGCTAATGGGCTGGGGGGGGCTGTTAGGACTGCTAATGGGCTGGGGGGGGGTTAGGACCGCTAATGAAGTGGGGGGGTTAGGACCGCTAATGGGGTGGGGGGGTTAGGACCGCTAATGGGCTGGGGGGTTTGTTAGGACCGCTAATGGGCTGGGGGGGTTAGGACTGGTAATGGGCTGTGGACTGATGGGGGCTGTCTGGAAATGGGGTGATGGGGGGTTAGAACTGCTAATGGGCTATGGGGGGCTGTTAGGACTGCTAATGGGCTGGGGGGGTGGGGGGGCTGTTAGGGCTGCTAATGGGCGGGGGAGGTGTGGGTTAGGACTGCTAATGGGCTGGGGGGTTTAGGACTGGTAATGGTCTGTGGACTGATGGGGGCTGTCTGGAAATGGGATGATGGGGGTGTTAGAACTGCTAATGGGCTATGGGGGGTGGTTAGGACTGATAATGGGCTATGGGGGGGGGCTAGGACAGGAAATGGGCTGATGGGGAGGGGTTAGGACTTGAGGTGGGCTGATGTGGTTAGGACTGGTAATGGGCTGTGGGCTGATGGGGGGGGTTAGGACTGGCAATGGGCTGATGGGGTTAAGACTGGAAGTGGGCTGATGGGGGGGTTAGGACTGGTAATGGGTTATAGGGGGGGCTTAAACTGAAAATGGGGTGATGGGGGGCTAGGACTGGTAATGGGTTGGGGGTTGCTATGACTGGAAATGGGCTGAGTGGAAGGGGAGGCTTGAATTGCAAATAGCTGATGGGGAGGGAGCTTGGAATGGAAATGGGCTGTGAGGGAAGGGAGCTAGGACTGAAAATGGGCTGATGGAGCAGCTAGGATAGGACTGGAAATGGGCTGTTGGGGGGAGCTAAGATTGGAAATGGGCTGTGGTGGGGGCTTGAATTGAAATGGACTCATGGAGGGGCTAGAACTGAAAGTAGGCTCATGGGGGGGGCTTGGACTGGAATTGGACTGAGTGGAGGGGAGCTATGATTTGACATGGGCTGATGATGGGGCTAGGAAATGACTAGAAGTGGGCTGATGGGGGGCTAGGATTGGAAATGAGCTGATGAAGGGACTCAGACTACAAATGGATGGGGGAGCTAGGACTGGAAATGGGTTGATGGTGGGCTAGGACAGGAAATGGGCTGATGCAGGGACTAGAAGGGAATGGATGCTGGGTGAGACTGGAACTAGAAGGGAGCTGATGTTGGGGGAGGATTAGAATGGGATGGGGCTGGGAGAGTAAAATGGAGAGGGGGAAAATATTTTGTGTGGGAGGGATGAAAAATCTACAATTGGCCTGGTATTGGGAGAGTAAGTGAGGATTGAAGATGGAGGGGTAAAATTTGTGTGGATGAAATAGGAATGAGAAAGAGCAAAAGGAGAAAGATTAGTATGTTAAAGCAGATGTAGAGAGAGAGAATGGAAAAAAAACTAGAAGAGAGAAGAAAGAACAAATGGACAGCAGACGATGGACAGTTAGCAGAAAACATGAAGAAACCAGAAGAAAGTGGCTGGAGCAATTGCAACTGAAAAAAAATGCACAAAAGGTAGAAATATCTCTTTATTTTGAATTTATTAACTGGAATATGAAACCTCTGGGAAATGTGCATCATTAACGTCTGTGCTTTGTATAGTACAAGAGGAAATTAATTTATAGTTTTATTTCTACAGTGTTGTTGTACATTCCAAGTTTGGCTTTTGGGGTTCCCAGTTTAATTATTGCCTTCCTGTTTCTAAATTGAATGAAATAATTAAAACATTATAAATTGCCAATAAATTGAAATGAAAACCAAAGGATTGTGAATCAAATTGATTCTCTGACAATACAAAGATTCCAACCTTTACAAATGATGTTACATAGTTCAGGCAACTTTATATAGAGTTTTTAGATACTAAAATCTTGTTGTTAAGGTTTAATTGACGTGCTGGCACTTTGAGGAAATTCTTTGGTTTTGTGCGGCAGTTTGGGCACTCGGGCTCAAAAAGGTTAGCCATCACTGATCTAGGGGAATGGTAAGGGAATACATAGGAGGTGAACAGGAGACTAAGGGGATCAGAATCTAAAAGCAGTCTTAGAGTGAGTTTTTAGCCTGGATTTTTAACAGATTTTTAACAGATGGAGCCAGACGTACCAACTCAAATAGTTTGTTCCAGGCATAAGGAGCAGCAAAGTAGAATGATCAAAGTCTGGAGTTGGCAGTGGAAGAGAAGGGATAGAAGGGATCTTCCGGAAGCCATACAAAACAGTAAGAAAGGACAGCCTCTCTCACTGGGTTCTGAGGAAGTGGGAGGGAAAAAAGGAACAAACAGCATACCATAGTTGTCCATTCATGCTGTAAGAAAAGAATTCTCTGCAAGGAGGAGTGGCTCAGTGGTTGGGACAGGTTACCTCAGGCCAGAAGGCCAGGGGTTCAATTCCCACATGGAGACAAGCAACTTCAGGCCAGAGGGACTGGGGTCTCTAGTCCCATGGCCACTCCTTGTGCCCTTGGGCAAGCCACCTAACCCTCTATTGCCTCAGGTACACTTCGATTGTGAGCCCTTCAGGGACAAAGGAATAAAAAGTACCTGATAGCATACATGTAAACTGCACTGATTCTAAAGAGTGCAGTATAAAATTAAATAAATTTCAGGGGTATAAAGCTAGCACACTCAATTTATAGCAAAAGTGAAACAAGAATGATCTTTCTCTGTCCATCTGTTGAACAGTATTCCTTCTTAGTACAGAAATATCTTAGTGCATTTTGTTTTTCAAAATTAAATCTGGCATCCAGGCCTGATACAATGATATGAGACATCTTAAGGAAATTTTAATCTTGTGGCCCTCCCCCCCCCCCAACCCCCAGTTCTGCCCCCACTGCTACCATCCCTCTCTGGGGCCTGTAGTGGCAGCAATGCAAAGCTTACTCAAAGCCTCCGATGCCGCACTGCTGCTGGTGCTTGCTTTGACCAACCACTTCCGCCCCTATGCAAATAGGAAGTTTATACCAGAAGAGATGGAAATGGCCAGTCAGAGCAAGCAGCCACAGCAATGCGGCTTCGGAGGTTTGGGGTAAGCATTGCACTTCTGTTTTGAGGGCATTGCTGCCACTGCAAGTCCTGGAGAAGTGTGGCAGTAACAGTACTGAGCCACCCTGGAAAGGTTGGAGAGGGCCGGCGCTACCTGGTAAGCCTTACTGAGTCGCCACCGCTCATTTCCAGTTTCTCATAAGAAACAGGAAATGCTTATTATCGCCTTTAGAAATGCCATGGTCCAGCAGTTTATAACATAACAGAGCCGTGGGAGCAGAGAAGTGTTCCTATGGCCCTCTCAAGTGGCCAATCAGTGAGGCACAGATACAGGAGGGAAGGAAGGTGCTGGAAGGGAACTGACATGGGGGGGCTGGAAGGGAGATGAAAAGAGGGGAATGAAGGGGGCTAGAAGGGAGCTGATATGCAGAAGGGTGAGGGCTGGAAGTGAGCTGACACCTACGGATGACACTGAAAGGGGAATGGACAGAGGGGACGGTGACTGGAAGGGAGTTGACACGGAGGGGGTGAGACTTGGACTGGAAGTGAGCTGATACCTGGTATGGTATTTGGACTAGAAGGGGCTGGACAGTGGGGAAAGAGGGGGGCTGGAAGGGACTGGACACCAGTGGTGATGCTGGAATGTAAGGGGGTTGACAATGGAAGGTACTAGGAGGGGAGGACTGGAAAGGGGGCTGATACTGGGGAGGGTTACTGGGACTGGAAATAGGCTGATACTGAGGGAGGTACTGGTACTGGAAGGGGGCTGATGCTAAGGCTGGACAAGAAATGGGTTTATGTTGAGAGGAACTGGACAGGAACTGCAACTGGAAGAGAACTGATACTGGTATATGCTGAGTCAGGTGGGTAAAAGAGGCAGAAACTGGGGGAGTGAAAAGGGAGAGGGGGCAGATATTGTGTGTGTTGGGGGGGGGGGACTTCGCTGCTGGGTGTTGACGGACTCAATGGAGCCGAGGCAGGGAGGCCACACTGCTGCAGGCCTGGGACTGTGAACCAAGCATACCCAGACAGTTTGCCTCTGTCTCAGCTACTGGATGGAGGGAAAGATAGAGACACTAGATGGGTGGTGAGAGATGATAGAGAGAGAATGAGTTAAAGACTGGGGAATAAAGGATCAGGGAAGAAGAGCTGGGGAATGGGAGAACTGAGGTGAAGGTTGAAAAGCAGTAGGTAGATGGCTAAAAAAGAATTAGATAATAAGGAGTAGCAAAATCTGGGTGGAGAGAGAGAGAGAAATAAATAGAAGAAAGCTGAAAGGAAAAAAATCCAAGATGGAAGGAGAGACAAGAAATGGCAGATGGACTATAAACCATAGAAAGAGAGCTAAGAGAAGACAGTGGAAAGCAGAAGCCTCAGATCAGGACCAGCATGATCAGAGAATAAAATGATCAGACAACAAAGGTAGAAAAATAATTGTATTTTCAATTTGGACTTTGTCCTATCTTTATATTTTACACAGTATGGGGAACCGCATCTCTTATTAATCTGGAGTTGTACCGCATGCGGAGTCTGGCTTCCTGAGGTTTCAGTTTAATTTTTGTCTACATATTTTTATTTTTACTTTAGGTTGTAGTCACTTATTCTATATTTGGTGAGGGTCTGTGTTCTGAGTGTGTGACAGAGGCCAGGTGTTCTGTTAACATGAAGTTTGTACACAGGGATCTATACTGTAGTAATTTGACTTGTTCAGCTTTCAAATAGGTATATAGATGTTCTAGGGCCCATTGCAGTATTTATAGTGCTGCATTTTTCTGGGTAAACCCCTTGTTGGATGAGCTTTGGAAGTTTATGCTGGTATAGTATGGTAGATTTGGCCTTGTAGATCTTCGGTGACTTTTGTAGGGTTTTATATGCCTGGTACTGGAGAATGTTTATGTTGTTGTTAGTGAGATGACCAGAATCAGATTTTGTTTTTTGGACTATCACAGCATGTTTGTATGATACTAAGGGGTCTGTTTACTAAAGGCCGGTGTTGTGCAGTCCGCGGTACCGAGCGGGTGCCGTATAAGGAGTGGGCGTTCCGTCGTGAAGAACAGAAGCTGTGATTGACAGATGCGCTAAGGTGCGCGGCGCCCGTGTGGTTAGTGCCCTGTGACATTACGGCGTTTGATCTGTGCACATAGATCACACTGCTCACGGTTTTTGGGCTTCCACTATTGTGCTGCACATTGCTGACGGAAACGGTTTCTTTTCCCTGCACAGCACCTCTAACGCGAGTGTTTCACTGGCGGTAAATTTCTTTGCAGATTCGGGCACGCTCCTGTGCGGCGAGTCTCTCCCCTCCCACATTCCGCCCACTGACCCCGTCTCTCCGCCCCTAGGGGGCCTTCCTCCGCCCTCATTTCGCCTTGGCACGCCTCTTTCGCACATTACCGCCCCGCAAATGTGCGCGTTGTCGGCGCACGCTTGCGGGACCCGTTAATGTGCCGCGCACTCGTACGGGGCGCTTAAGAGCACTTAAATACATCTTTTAGAGCGCTCATGTGCGCCCCGTACATGTGCGCCGTTTAGTAAACAGACCCCTAAGTATTTACTGCTAAGTAGTTATTTTTATTCTGGCTATGCATTTGCCCTTTCACTGCAATTTTCTTACAACATTGGATTTGAAGGAGAAATACTAGCATCACATGAAAAGAGTTCACAAAGGAGTTTTGGGAAAAAGGAGGGTGGGGTGTTGCCTACTTTAATAATAATGAGGGAGAGGGCACCAATGTATAGCTTACAGTGAGCGCCAGAAACCCTAGCAACGGACCTGGGGTCGGCATTCCAGGAGACTGCCTAGTTTGCCTAATGGGTAGCATCGGCCCAACTGGCAGCCCAATTCAAATCTGGCTAGCTAGAAAGTTTGGGATGCAGTCTCAAGAATTTTTAAGAGAGCTGCAATCTACCAGGGCTCTAAGTGGATTCTTGAAGACAATAGAGATAGCACTATGAAATCAAGCTAAAAAGAATAATTTCCAAGATTTTATGCAACACTTTCACAGCCCAACACATGGAGGAGTAGCTTAATGGTTAGAGCACTGGCTTGATAACCAAGAAACCAGGATTCAATTCCCACTAGCTCTCCTTGTTGCCTCAAGCAAGTCACTTAACCCTCCATTGCCTTGAAAAAAAGGCCTGGCAATTTACTTCTGCTCACACTACCAAGAAAACCAGGAGTCAGCACTGACTTGAAGGCACAGGTTCCATTTGCATTACCTTAATAACACTCTGGTACTGTGGCACATTCCAACATAAGCCCATTGAAGCCCTTAACATTTCATTATGTTCTTAGCATAGTAGCAAAAAGAAAAATTGCAAGCAAAATTCTAATGCTGAAGTGAGACAAAAATGAGATTAAGGGTGATATCATACCAATCAAAATGGTTTTCACTATGCCAGCTGGATTATGTTAATATGACCTAATGTCAATACAAATGGGAAGGTTTAAGTTAATTGCAATTTTGCTTTGATTCTTTCTGCCTTGCTCCTAATTGCATCACATGTTGATGGCATTTCCTTACTAATTCTCATTTGTATTCAGAAAGGCAAAAAATTACGCTGTTTATATACTAGTTAAGTAGCAATACCAGGAGAAGAAACAGACTGTGAGTGTTAATAACCTATCATGCAACTTTCAGTTTTACAGTATACCACTACTTCTTGTTGTTATTGTTAAGTGCCATTGAGTTGGTGTCGACTCATGGCGACCTTCTGGATAGTTGACCATACACACATAGCATCAGACTCAATGAGCAAATCCCCTTGATCAACCTTCATACCACCCAACCCAGATGCACACCAGCATCACATCTATCCAAAGAACGCCAACAACCAAAGCATACAGCCCACAAACCATACAATGTCACACATAATACACCCACTCACCACACAAATAATGAACATACAAACCCAATCATAACAACAAACATCAGGTGTGCTCTACTAAATGCCAGATCTATCAGGAACAAACCAAATACTATCCTTGACCTAATCCATGACAAGAAGCTGGATATAATATGCATCACCGAGACCTTGATAGACGACTCAGACCAGGTCATATTAAATCAAGTAACCCCAACAGGATACTCAGCATTTAACTGCATCAGAGCACAAAAGAGAGGAGGAGGAGTACTAATACTTTCCAGAAAGGAATACGGATTCAAAACAATTGCCACCACTAACACAATCGAATTTAACACACTCACTAAAGCCAACAAGTACCTAAGCATCTCCCTCACATACAGACCACCTGGAACCACAACTGAACACCTATCCACAGTAATCTAAACGATATGCGCACATAGCAAAAGACACAAACCCCTTGTTGCACTAGGAGACTACAACCTAACTTCTGCACCCACCAGAGAAACCACAACGTTCTTAAAAGCCATGGAGTCACTAAAATACTGCCAGACAATTAACGCCCCAACACACTAGCATGGCACAACTCCGGACATGGTCTTCATGCCAATGCAATTAGTGGAACAGAACAAGACCACAAAACCAACAATCACGCCAGTCCCTTGGTCAGACCACCATGTGACTGAATTCACCATGACCCTGAATAACCCCACCCAATACAAAGAAGATGAAAGAATAACTAGACGGTTCAAAACATTTAACAGAGACTCATTCATAAACGAAATCACTCCACAACTTCAACAGGAACACGACACCCTTGACCTAAACATAGAAGAATGGAACACAATAATATCTAATGCAGCATCTGCCCCAGCCATCAAAGAACCACAAACATGCAAGAGACCCAACGCCCCATGGTACTCATATGAAATGAGAGTTGCAAAACACACACTCAGAAGACTGGAAAGAAAATGGAGACGGAACAAATCACACAACTTCCTAACCCAATACAGAGACAAACAACTGGAATATAACAATCTAATAAATTAGCGTAGACAGCAACACCATACCAACCTAATCATGAAATCTACTAATAAACCAAGAGAACTCTTCAGCATTGTCGAAAAGCTCACCAAGGACGACACGCAACAAAGCACCCATCATCTTGACCCACAAAAATATGCAGACTACATGAAGTCAAAAACCACCAACCAAACATGCTCTACTACACCACAAACAAACGATCACATGATAAAAAAGCAGCATCAAACATGGGAGAACTTCAACATACCAACAAAGCAGCAAGTAGAAGACATTATATCTGGACTAAACACAACAACTTCACCGTCAGACCCATGCCCAGTGACATAGCTCATAGCTACAAAAAGCCAACTCTCTCATCACATTCAAAAAATCGTCAAAGATTCACTCCAACAAGGATACGTGCCCCAACCCCTAAAGCACGCAATGATATGACCAATACTTAAAAGTAGCAATCTGAGCCCCTCCGAACCAAAATCATACCGTCCCATCTCCATCCTGCCATTCCTTGCTAAAATCGTGGAAAAGGCAGTGCAAAACCAACTTCAGGACCATATTGACATAAATGCCCCACTGGACATCCATCAGCATGGATTTAAACCCCAACATGGTGTGGAAACCCTACTCAATCCCTGTTCGACAATCTCCTAAGAGGCATGGACAACACAAAAAACAGCTTCCTGCTAGTGTTCATGGACATCTCGGTGGCCTTCGACACTGTGTCCCACACTAAGCTATTGCAACGCTTACAACAGATAGGACTATGCAAGAATACCCTGAAGTGGTTCATATCATATTTGGAAGGGCAAACACAACAAGTCAAATGTGACCAAAAGAAATCACTACAATTCCCCATCATGCAGGGAATACCTCAAGGCTCAGCCCTATCATCAATGCTCTTTAACATCTACATACAACCCATATGCAACATCATCAAGCACCACAAACTTCACTATCACATTTATGCTGACGACATCATGGTGTACGCTCCAATCAACCTACTAGCACTAAACACCACAACAATAACCAAATGCCTCGAAGACATGAATGACTGGTTCATAGCCAACAACTTAACGGTCAACTATGATAAAACTGAGGCAATGTTCGTCACCAGGAACCCCATCTTCATACCTCCACAAACTATCAGCATCCTAGACAAACACATAGTAGTCAAAGAAGAAGTTAAGTATCTGGGCATCACACTAGACAGAACTCTAAGCCTGAAATCCCACATCACCAAAACCACAAACAAGGCCTATCAATGACTGAAAACAATAAGACAAATCAAACCAATGCTCCATCAGGACCACTTCCACACAGTGTGCCAAGCACTCATTACACCACCGCTTGATTACAGAAACTCACTATATCAAGGCCTTCCTCAGCAGACACTACACCCACTACAGATGGTACAAAACACCACAGCATGCATCATTACAGACACCCTAAGAACCGAGCACATCACTCCTGTCCTACAACAACTACACTGGCTCCCAATGGTGGCAAGAGCTAAATACAAAACAATCATGATCATCTTCAAAATCATTCACCATCTCTCAGCAGACGTACTCCAAAACGTTATAACAAGGGATATCAGCAATAGACCAAGAAGAACCAATAACTACAACATGATCAGCACACCTGCAGGCTATCACAAAACCAAACAAACAGCTTCAAAAAGAGTACCATCACTACTGGCACTATGGAACTCCGTCCCAATGAGCCCGAGGGCACTAGATGATGTCACAGACTTCCGCAAAGACCTCAAAACATTGTTATTCATAGAAACATATGAGCACTCAGGCAACATCCCCTTTCCAAACATAAATACTACTACCTCCACCAACTAAGCACGCACTCATCTCATCTACACACACAAGCTTATCATACCACATTATTAAATACCCTTATGTTAAATGTTACCCTTCAATTGTACTGTCTAAATGCTGTTAAGTAACTGTACTGTCTAAATGTTTACACGTACCCTAATGTTAAATGTAACCCTCCAATTGTGATGTGACGTGACCACCTTGATTGAAGGATAAGGTGGCATACAAATCTGTCTAAATAAATAAAGCTGTGTTTGATCTGCAGTCAGGCTGCTCATTGTTGATAGAATGGTACTCATAGCTGCTGTTATTCTATCGATCTATCTCATTGCTGACCTTCCTCTTTTGCATTGACCTTCTACCTTGCCAAGCATGATGTCTTTCTCTAACGATCTCTCTCTTCACATGATGTGTCCAAAGTGTGAAAGTCAAAGTCTAGCTACCTGAGTTTCTTAAGAAAGCTTTAGGTTTCATCTCCTCTAGTACTGACTGGTTTGTTCTTCGGGTAGTCTATGGTATACACAGTATTTCTCGCCAACACCATAATTCAAAGGCATCACTTTTATTCCTGTCTTTTTCACTGTCCAACTTTCGCTGTCCAACCATTTCATTTATTAATACTTGATATACCGCCCTTAGTGGGGACAGCAGAGCAATTTTGATTTGAACAAGTCGAATCTGTATAGAGAGAGACATCTCTGCTCTTGAGAATCTTGTCTAGGTCCTTCATAGCCATTCTGCGAAGAGCAATGCGCCGTTGGATTTCTTGACTGCTTGTCATTTTTCTATTGATAGTTGATCCAAATAGGTCAAAGTTGTCAACTATTTCAATTTCTTTTCCATCAACGATGAACTTATTGATTTTGCCAGTTGTCAGAATCTTAGTCTTAAAATGAGCCTGAATCTTCATGTAAAGAAGAAAATGTTCCTTGATCTTGAGAAGCAAATGTTTCAGATCATCTTCACTTTCAGCCAGTAATGTAGTATCATCAGCATAGTGAAGGTTGTTGATGAGTCTTCCAATAACCTTCACACCTTGGCTATCTTCATACAGTCCTGCTTCTCTGATGATTTGTTCTGCATATAAATTAAACAGGTAGGGAGAAAGTATGCAGCCTTGTTGTACACATTTGCTGATTTTAAACCATTCTGTTTCTTCTTGTTCCATTTGAACTGTTGCTTCTTGATCAATGTAAAGATTGTGTAAGAGAACTATCAGGTGTTCTGGTATACTCTTGCTTCTTAATGTCGCCCACAGTTTCTCATAGTTTACACAGTCAAAAGCCGTGCTGTAGTCGATAAAATACATGTAGATATCCTTTTGGTAGTCTTTCGTCTTTTCAAGGATCCATTGCACAATTAACTCTCTCAATCTCCAACCATGGGGGAGCCGAGCCCTCCAGAAACCACAGGGCTCCATATCGTAGCAATGCTGCAACATGGTATGTATGAAAGCCAGGGAAACCAACACCTCCCCTTCTTCTGGGCAGCTTAAACTTAGTCATAGCAATCCATGGCACTTTATTTTTCCACAAAAATTTAGTTAACATCCTATCCAATTGAAAATAAAAACACAAGCTACAAAAACCCTGAAGTATACCCAATGTATAGACTACTCGCAGCAGAATCATCATTTTAATAGTGCCCAGTCTACCCCACCACGACATGCACAAAGATGACCAATGCTGCAGAAGAGTCTTCAACTCAGATAGAATGTTATTGGTATTGTACGCAATTGTGTCCTTAAAATTTGTACAGAAATATACTCCAAGATACTTAATCTTTTGTGGAGACCATCTAAAGGATACTTCTCTTAAGTCACCTTGACTAGTGAAATCATTCATAGGCGATAGCTCTTTTTATTTCCAGTTCACCTTAAACCCTGAGAAGAATGAGAATTTCTTTATCACACTTAGGAGATGGAATAGGGGCTACAGGATTAGAGAGGAACAACAGGACATCGCTAGTATAGGTGGTAAGTTTCCACTTACCAGAAGTTGCACCAATACCCACAATTCCACGTTCCTTCCTAATAGCCAAAAGTAATGACTCCAAGACCACATTAAACAACAATGGCGATAGAGGACATCCCTGTCTAGTACCCCTACTATGAGAGATGGACTCTAAGAAAGTACCATTCACAATTATTTGTGAACGAGGAGAGACATAGAGCACCTTAACCCACTGAACAAAACCAGATCTACAGCCAAACCATCCTAAAGCACGGAACAAATAAGGCCATTCAGTATGATCAAAAGTCTTTTCCACATCAGGGCACATTGCGACTGCAGGACCGTTCTCATGCTGTGCCATCAGTAACAAATCATGAAAAACACAGGCATTATCTCCAATGTACCTACCCCTCACGAAGCCCACCTGTTCCATTTCTATGATCTCTCTCATGACCTGCCCCAATCTAGTGGCCAGTACTTTTACAAGTATTTTATAGTCTACATTCAAAAGTGAAATAGGCCGATATAATTACCCACCAGAGTAGAGTCTCAATCAGGCTTAGGTATTAACACCACATTAGCTTCCTAGAGATTAGTAACTGCCTGCAAGTGTGCATTTAGAAACTGAAAAAGACGTTGCAATCTAGGGGCAAGGACAGGCACAAATTGCTGATAAAACTCAACAGTATACCCATCTGGTCCCAGGTTTTTATTCCTTGACAAATCCCTAATGACTTCCAGTATCTCACCAACCTGCACAGGAGCCCTTAATCTCTCAGTAACCTGTTGATACAACCTTGGATGGTCATCCATGGCTAGGAATGATTCGCACATTCCAATATCAACTGCTCCAGCAGACAAAAACACATTTTTGTAGAAAGAGACAAAGCGTAAATATCATCAGTTTTTGTTAAAACATTTACTTGCTCATCACATATAGACGCTCTAAAGTGATTTTTCTTTTGATTCTTCAGAAGCTGTGCCAACAACTGTCCAGATTTATTCCCTCCAACATAGCACTCAGTTTTCTGCACAAACACTTCCTGCTCTGCTCATCTAGTCAAGGCCTTATTATAATCATATCTAAGTCGGATTAAGTGCCTATATGCATTATTATCATTTATCCACACATGGACGGCTTTATAGTGGGCAATGTCCAACTCCAACCTTTGGATCTTCTTCATTTCACATCTACAGAGCCAGGAGGAAAAACTAATGATTTCTCCATGCAAGGTGGCCTTAAAAGCCTCCCAAATTAGACTATAAATTTGTACAATTCCTCTCATTTCTCTAAAAAAAAAATAATCTATAATTCGCTACAAAGGCCTTTTCTAATAAGAGGCTATTTTGAAAACGCCATGTCAGCCTTATTACAGGCCCATACCAAGACATGAGTTGAAGCAGCACTGCACCATGATCTATTATATGAATAGATTTAATCAAACATTCCTGCATATCTGACAGGAGAGACTTGGACACCAAAATGAAATCTATCTGCCAATAAGTTTTTGCAAATATTGATGCTTGTCTTCCTCTTTCTGTGATCTCTTGTATTTTATGAAGGCCACCTTTTTTTTCTCCACCTTTTCAGCTACTTCTTTTGAGAACCATAGTGGCCTCCTTTTCCATTTATTTACCTTTCTAACAAAAAGGTTTGTTGCCCTTAAAATATCCCCTTTCAGTTTTGCCTGTTGCTTTTCTACATACCCCAGCTGTTCCCAACCCATTAACAACTCCTTGAGGTATTCTCCCATCTTGGCAAAATTAGTTTTCCTAAAGTCTAAACCCTTGCTTTTGAATGGACTTCATCAGCCCTAGTCGTAATGCTGAACCATACTAATTGGTGATCACTGGATGCAACATGATCTCCCACTATAACATCAGAAACACTTTCCCCATTGGTAAGGACCAGGTCCAGTATGGCTCCATCACATGTGGATTATGCTACCAGTTAACTGAATAGTTCTCCCTCTAGAGAATCCAGAATCTTCTTACTTCTAGATGACACCGCAGCAGAGATGTAACATCTGACATATTAAAATCACCTATCAGTAGCACTTCTCCTTTCATAGTAATACTGTGTATGTTTTCTATTAAATCTCTGTCCACTTCTTCTGTCTGCAAAGGAGATCTGTATATCACACCAATCCAAATGGATTTCCCGTTCCCTCTTCCTAGTTTAACCCACAGTGCCTCCTCGCTTTCTTGTAAGCCCTGCAATTCTGAAGCTTAAATATTGCAGTATTTTTTACATATAGTGCCACTCCTCCTCCTCTTCTTCCTACCATGTCCTTCGTTAATAAAGTATAGCCCACTATAATTACATCCCAATCATGGTTGTCTCCGTAACTGCCACTAAATCCAAATCCACCTCCTCCATTAAAACCTCAACATCTGGGATCTTATTTCCCATACTACGAGCATTTATACATACTGCTTTCCAGTTGTTGCCCCTTTTACCCATTTCTACAGAGGTATTTAATGTTATACTTACCTGGGGGCTTTCTCTTACCTTGGGGCTTTCTTCATCCATCCCCAACGGATCTAGTTTAAAGCCCTCTTCAATAGGTTAGCCAGTCTTCTGAGTTAGAGACTTCGACCCTTCTTGGATAGGTGGATGCCACCTTTGCTCTGCAGCCAGTGGAAAATCATCCCATGGCCCAGGAAACCAAAACACTCTTGATGACAGCATCCATACAGCCATGCATTCATCTCCAGGGTGCAAGCTTCTCTGCCTCAGCCTTTACCCTCAACAGAGAGAACTGAAGAGAACACCACCTGGGCACCTATCAGCTTCACCTTCTGTTCCAGAGCCATGAAGTCACGCTTGATATGCTCAGAGGGATACCTAGCAAAATCATTTGTGCCGACATGAATGAACAACATTGGATAATAGTCAGTAGACTTGATGAGTTTCTGCAAACTCTTCATAGCAGCTCCCTGGATATCAAGTCTGGTCAGCAGATGGATGCCTCAGTACCCCTCAGAAGAGATTCACCAAGCACGATGCCTCAGTACCCCTCAGAAGAGAGTCACCAATCACAACTACCTTTTGCTTGCTTGAGGTCACTGATTCTGCAACTTTGGGGTGCTTGAGTTATGGGTTTTCCTTTTCCTAGGATGTTTTCACCTCCTCCCTGTATACTGGTTCTTCGATTCAAGGGCTGGAGGAGTTGGATAGTTGATTCTGCAGGCTCTGCTCACTCATGTCCAACTCTCTTCATTCTGTGGCATACCATCTTCACTTCTCTTGGAGAGCTTGGATGCTTCAAGAAGCATCACATCAATGTACTTCTCGCTGTCTCGGATTCTTCTCAGCCTCGCCACCTCTTCTCTGACCTCCTCCATTTGTTTTCTAAGGGCTTGAACTTGCAGGCATCTTGCACATGGAACCAGCCCCTTGACTGGCATCAGGCTGTCTGTTTGGACAGAGGCAGAAGCTGCAACAGGGGCAACAGCTTTGGCATTTCAATTTTTCCCAGCCATCATTCATTTGGTAGAGCTTTGATACCTGTTGAATAAACAAGAGAGACCTACAAAAGTCCCTAACTTTTCCTCAGCTGTCCTTTAAGAGAAAAAGTAGCTAACCTCTTTTATGTGTGTTCTAACAGTGCTGTTCTATGTCCCTGTTTGTAGCCCTGCTTGCTTGCTAAATAGTTATTACTTTACACAGGTAAATTCTGATCTTATGTGCCTGAGGTATATAGATTAATGTATTCACTTTGTAAACTTACTTAATCAGAGATCCTTCAAGAATATCAAATCATTTACTTTTAGTAGATATTCAAATGTTGAACTATTTGATTCCTAGATTTTCTCTACCAACCAATAAAAATATGTTGTCTAAGTCAACAAACTAATTAGGGAGTTGCCCTATATAGCAAGAATTCTCACATGGGGTGGATGGGAGTTGGGGTGGGAAGGGAGGGATCTAACACCTGAAGAGGTCAGTGACTTCAAAGAGCTTGCCTACCTCTTTAAATTTGAAGGCTATGTGGGTCATTCCAAACAGTAAATAGTGGAGATGTATGTCCGGACAGGGGCGGGGGGGGGGGGGCGATGGGGTGGAGAGTGGGCGGAGCAGGGTGGGCCACACAACCCGGATATACAGGGCCTATTTAGGTCACAGCCCTGTACTTCCAGCACTTCCAAGATGGATGTGGGGCTTGTTCCATCTCAGAGGTGGAATAAGTCCAATGTGAGGTAGAGATCAGGGCATGCAGACCCCCAAACATCCCAGAGCAGCCAAAAGGTAAGCCCCCGTCACCTGATCCCAACCCTGGCTGCCCCCACCGAGGGCAGGGCAGCAGGAAAGAAGAGCAGGACCGGTGTCATGCTGACCTTGCCCCTGCTGGGCATCCTGGTGCCATAGCGATGGGACGCCACAGCACCAGCACTCCAGCAGGAGCATAGGTAGAGCTGGGTGGGCAGGAGGTTAGACGTCTCCCATGGCAGAATTGGGACACGTCTGGCCCATCTAAGTGCCTGATTCTGCACTCATGGAAACATCTAGTTCCCGTGGGTGCAGAATCAGGTACACTTTCGGGCCGTTCATTTTTTTGGACGGCCCGGATGTGCCCCCATCAGAATCGGCCTCCACATAAATGATTAATAGTAGTAGTAGTACTAGAGAAGAAGAAAAAGGACTCTAGCAGCAAAAAAAACTTTGCCCAAGAACACAAAAAATTCCTCTCTTGCAACACAGCAGAAAAAAAATTAGCTATTAAAAATAAAAAACAAAGCCCCCTTTAAGAGCGCTCAGGCAGAGAGTTTATATTCAAGAGCCCCTCAGTATTACCTTGCTTGTAATGCAGGTCAATAAACATACAAAAAAATGCTAAATTTGTTTTGGACTAACTTAATATATTTCTTGACTAGCTTTTCAACACTCTCTTCCTAAGGTCGTTCTTTTGCAATTAAGGATTTTTTGTGTTTTATCCCAGGCTTTCTTAAATTCTGTTACTCCCTCTGCTACTTTCACTGGGAAGCTTCTCCATGTAGCCACTCTGCATACAAATTGTGCACACATACGCCTACGAATTAACACATGGACTATCACTTGTGCACTATTTTACTTTATGTGTGCAAAAGATATATGCTCATAAACATGAAGAGCCCAAATAAACATTAAAAAATGCCCAAAAAAATGTTTGTTTTAAATGAGCATGAACCAAACCTTTTTTGGCCATGCACACCCCTAGCAAAAAAAAAAAAAAATTCTAATATTACCCTTGAGTCTTCCCCCTTTGAGCCCTCATATTTTGATCTATTGTTCCAAAAATGGTTCCTCCTGAAATATTGTCTGCATCGTTTATATCGTTGGAAAATCTGAATGTTTCTGTCATATCCCTCTTTCTTCTCTGGGCGCTGCACTTTTAACTCCTTAAGTTTCTACTGTATTACCTAAACACACCATCAACGCATGCAGAGTTTCAGGGAATACAAGAGAACGTGAAACATTAAATAAATTAAATGAGGTTTACAATATAGCAAACAGATAAGAAAACAGAAGTGCTTATAAAAATCTCTGTCCTGAAGTGCTTACAACCCGGTGATAGGTGTATGTGTTTTAATGAGGACGGCACAGAACTCTATACTTAAAGTTGTCAAGAGGGGCCTTCATTCAGTTCATGTCAATATGATGGACCTCTTTCAAGGGCACTGAAGTGATGGGAAGCTTCTGGCCCAAAGACGACCCCACTGATGGGAAAACTGAAGCACCATTGATGGTGATCAAAAAACCCATCTTTTGGCCACAGAAAAGAAAAATAAATGAATGGCGATCAGTGATGGAATTTGCCTTCATTAAAAACAGTAGACAGTTATATCAGATGTTGACAGTGATGAATAGGCTGTCAGCTTCCAAACTGTGAAATAAGATTTTCTTTGTTAAAAAAAAAATTAAAACAGCAGTGGATATTGCTGTTTGCCAAGTATGTACAGAGAACCTAAACTTTTATACTGTACTTTGTCCACTGAATAAGACCACCTTTCAAAGAATCCAGTCCTATAACTAGTTGTGTTTGCATTTTTTGATGGGTCATGTGCTCTTGCTTCTCAGCCGTGTGTGCGTGTATGTATGCAGATATATATCTATATATGTATGTAAAACCTATCACACGGTAAATGCAAAAGTCATGTGCTGTTGAGGCTGTGCCCAGTAGTCACCGCACTGCGTCGTAGCCTAATACACAGCAACATTCACACCTATTGCAGGTAGATTTAGTAAAAGGGCGCCAAAGAGAGAGAATGAGAGGTACGTGAGATTTTACAAAAAGTTCACAAACTAATTCAATGAATCCACAAGAAGTACACAAGTTGTCCAAATTAAGTTATCACTTTTTTTTTTTTTTTAATCTTTAAGCCTCTCAACGGAGCAAATATGTTCAGGTTGATTCTCCCAGTTTGAAGGGGCCCACACAACCGGCAGATTCCAAAGAGGATTCCTGCAGATTTGTCTCATTTCTGATCAGAAAACCAGAAAGTCCATCAAGCTTGAACCAATATAATTATTTAGCATTTTTCTTCAAAATATTAACATAATAAAATCTAATAAAAACCTCTAGAAATGATGGATATATTCAATAATTAAAATCAAAAGGAGAAAAAAGCAATATGAAAGAAACGCCAAAAATCCATGTCGGTAAGCAAAAGAAGCCCCAAGCCTGAAAGTGAAAGGAAATAAAATAAAATATTCCGAAGACAAAGTGAAGGCCAATCCATTAAAAGGCATAATGACAATGCAAATGTTAATATGTGTTAAATGTCTGAATTATCATTTTAACGCATCGTAACGTGCAGTGAGCTAGCAAATGCACCTAAAAATACATTGTACGCTCTGAAACTAGTGGTTATAAAATTGTCTGCAGATACAAAAAGTAGGCGTGCCACAAGAAGCACCTTTTATGTGAGGGGCATGTTTACAAAACTGTGTCACCTGGAATTTTGGGCTTTAGCGCATGGTATGAGCATGACTCAAAAAAGTAGTGCAGGTCCTAGTGCCAGAAATCCCATGCTACCCTTGTAGCACATGTTAGGGCAGGGACTGCGCAGACAGGGATGGCATGCATCGTAGTTAGTATGGCCATTAGTGGCCCACTCTAACTGTGCTTGACACTCTTAGTGCAGGTGCATTTAACACTACCTCAGTGGGTGGTCTTAAGTGTGCCCACAAGCCGGCTTGCCTGCCACCGCGTCCTGGGCCCGCATTAATTGCGAATGGATGGAAGCACATGTCCCCTGAATTAGCATTGACCTCTTAATGCTAGTAACGCAGCCCACATGCGTGTTACCAGTACAGGTCTTAATAAACATACCCCATGTGGAAAAACATTCCTAGGGCTGTAGCTGAGGTGAGATTGGGGCAGAGTTACGATCTACATGCGTTTTTATACGAAACAGCCGCACACTCACCCATTTACATCTTCATCAGAACAAGTCTAAATCTATATGAAGAAATGTGTGCTCTACTGGGGGCCATTGTACAAGTCTGCTTCCTAAAGGCACATATTTATTTAACTGTTTTTTTATACCACTTTATTTCAGTCAAAGCGGTTTACGTTGTAACTTAAACTTAGTAAGGTACATTAAACAGGGACATTGATAACTTGGATTGGTAACTGATAACTGTACTGCCTTTATAAAATGGGCCTGCAATAGGTGTAGTTTTGGACATTTCATATGGGCCCCTTGTTATGAAATTACCCTCAACAGTCTATTGTAGGCATTCCTGGGGTGGAGCATAAGTGGAGAAGGGGCGGGATTGGCACCGAAGTGCATACTTAACAAAATTAATGCACATGCACCTATTCTTTCCTGAGCAAACGTGCACACAGAGCAGGTGTAAATCCCTGCACGCCTTCTTTCCCTTGTGTAATTTTGTAAAGGCACATATGTTAACTTGAAGGCACAGGCTGTCTGAAATAAAAGCAGGCATGTGCACATTCAGGCAAGATTTCAGAAACGTGGATGTGCCTGCTATGACGTCTATGAAGACATCCCCAGAATAGCATCTCAGAACATGGATGTCTAATAGCAACATCCCCAGGGTTCAGGTCCCAGCATAGACATTTGTGATCTTAGACTAGTCACCTAATTCTCCATTTTCCCTACACCCTTTGGATGTTTTAAGGTCACAAGAAGCACTTTCCTGATGCCTGGAGCAGGTATAAACGTGGACATGCCTGCAGGTGCCAAAACTGAACTGAGACATCTAAGTTCATTGCACCTCTCCAGACACACCCCTGCCCAGTGGACATCCCTGCACTGAAGATGTCTCTAAACATCATTTATAAAATGGATCTGGAGATGTCTCTGTAATTTCAATGTCCACGTGCACATCTTCGGATGTCCAAATCACAACTAAGAATTTAAAATGACCCCCTTTGTATATTGAAACAGCAAAAAGCACACCACATATCGTAGAGTACAGAATTGCTGTATTTTAACAGGTTTGTAGTATTTTTAAAAATCATAATAACCTCTTAATTGTTCACTAGCATACTGCCTTCCATATATGTCAAGGAGTCCAGATATTGTCCCCATATTTTTCAAGAAATTTCCCATCTATTAGACCAAGCAGGAACTGAAATCTTTTCAAAGAAGAGTGAATGGTATATGGCAGCATGTCCTCGAGTCACAGCTGGGAGTTCTGCAGATCTCCAGTTAGCCAGGATACGCTCTTTTGGTATAAGAAGAGCCTTCTGGAGAAACAGCTTCTCAAATCTATCACAACTCTTAAGCAGTCCAAAATCATTGAAAAGGACAGTATCTGGCAAAACTGGCAATCTTGCCCTAAGGTTTTGTGCAAAAATTCAACTTGTTTCGTCCAAAAGGGTTTTATTATCTGACATGTCCAAAAAGCGTGAACCCAAGAACCCCCTCCTCAAGTTTACATTCGTCACATATCCAAGAGTAGTCAAATCCTGCCCTATATGTCATATCTAAAAAATAATTTATACTGTTTCTTGAAAAGAAATGATCTCAGTGAACAAGGGTATATATGCATAATTTCAACCACTATTTGTTCTGATATCAAATTGATATTTAAATCCTCATTTCATTTAGAAAAAACATTCTCACGGGCACTGACTTCTCACGACTAAAAGCACAATATCATAACAGCTCCCACAACCAGCCGCAGCACATCTGCAATAAAGTAAGGTGAAGCATAGATACCATGGGTCGGTCTGTGTCATTAAGCTGGAAACATTTCTAATGCCTTCAAGGTCTCAATGTCTAAATATGATCTGTTCAAATGCTGTATGTAATGCTTGATTTAACAGAAGCCATGCATGGCCAAAAATGTTTGGTTCTTGCTTTGTTTTAAACAAATTTAATAGGCTCATCCTATTAATGAGAAATGACAAGAATTCCCAAATTCGCAATCAACTTTTCGTCTTTTCTACAAGTGCTTTACACATGTGGAGGGTACGTTTAGAACAAGTCACCTGTGTGAAGAAAGCGCACAAAACCCACAAAAGAGTACAGGAACAAAAGGGGAGCAGGTAACACACTATACCGTGAAATTCTTGTATTAGACTATTGGAGTGTCTTAGAGGTCCATCTCTAAATGTCTGTATTTCAGCAACAGAGCCGTCATCAGGGGCTCAAGACATGTGTCTGTGGAAAGGCCAAAAAGGCAATCGCTCTGTGAGCATCTAGCACTCTGGACTTAAACAGCATAACGATGCAGCTAGTGAATGAGGGGTATCAAGAAAACATGTGTCTTTATAATATCTTAGGATAAAAGTGGCACAAATCGCTACTAGAATAAAGCTGCGGACATTGATGCCTGCTTGGAAGTAAGCATAAAATATTTGCCTGCAAATTGCATGCGTATATGTTTATTTTGTAAAATACACATGGAAATCGCGAGTCTGCCTGTGCTCCGTTCAAACTGCCCTGAACATGCCTACTTTCAGGTCACATAAAAGTAACCACTCTTGAATAATTTTATAAAGCTCTTTTGCAAGCATAAGAAAATCCTTTATAAAATTACCCCTTCATTTGTACAGGTTGGTTAGGTCCGTAGGAAGTGGAAATCCATACCTATCATAGAGATTCAGTAATCCACCTAAGTGAGAAATCTTGGGCTCTTTGGTAAAGCAGCTAAAGTCTATGGGGTATGTTTACTAAACTGCGATAGCAGACTCCGTGCGATATCGGAGCCACAGCCCCATTGATTTCAATGTGGCCGCGGCTCCGATATCGCACAGAGTCTGCTACCACGGTTTAGTAAACATTCTCCTATGACTCAGTAAACTGTAATGTTAAACAAGAAATTTCACCAGATTCTTTAAATTCCTCCATAAGTTGAATCACGGATGATTTGGGATCAATAGTGTGTATCAACTATTTTCCCTACTTCCACACCTTATACATTTTCATTCAGGCTTAAAAGGTTACAGCTCTTCAACCTTGAAGGCTGAGGGGAGATATGATAGAGGTCTATAAATTATTGAATGGAGTGGAATGAGTAAACGTAGATCAATTGTTTACGCCATCAAAAAGTAGAAAGACTAGGGGACATGCAATGAAGCTACAGTATAACCCGTTTAAGACTAATAAGAGAAAATATCTGTTCACTCAACGCGTAATCAAACTCTGGAATTCATTACTGCAGAATGTAGTAATAGCTGTTAATGTAGCTGGGTTTAAAGAAGGTTTGGACAAGTTCCTGGAGGACAGATACATAAACCATTACAAGCATTGTGGAACCTGTGTCTTTTGAGAAACTGCCAGGTACTTGTGACCTAGATTAGCCACTGTTGGAAACAGGATACAGGGCTTGATGGACCTTGGTCTGACCCATTATGGCATATCTTATGTTCTTATGTTCACTTTGATTCTTTAAAGCATCTGTTCTAAGAATAAAAAAAATAATAATAAATGTGGCAAAGGGTATCCCTAACGAGTGCCTCTTTCCACTTCAGTCTCTGAAGATAAGGTCCTGCTAACCTAAACAGATGCCATAGGCAGGGCCGGATTTACCTTGAGTGAGGCCCTATGCCAACAAAAATTGTGGGCCCCCAGAAAAAATAAAAACGAGATCAACTTACCAAAACAGAAATGGCAATAGATGTATAGAATTGCCTGACATAAAGAGGCAATAGGGACAAAATCAGCATCGGAATTCAAGAAATACATAAAAAAGACATATTCCAGTTAATAAATTCAAAATAAAAAGTATTTTTCTACCTTCTGTTTGGGCATTTTTTCAGTTGCAATTGCTCCAGTCACTTTCTTCTGGTTTCTTCGTGTCTTCTGCGAGCTATCCATTTGTCCTTTCTTCTCTTTTAGATGTTTTCCATTCTCTCTCTATTTCTGCTTTAACATACTGATTGTTTCCCTTTTGCTCTTTCCCCCAATTCTTTCCTTATTCCTTTATCATCCATTTAAATTTCACCCTTCCATTTTCAAGCCCCTCTTACTCTCCCAATACCCAGCCCATCATAGACTTTTCTTCCACACAAAATATTTTTTCCCCTCTCCATTCTCATTCCCCATCCATTCTAGTCCTCCCCCAAAATCAGTTCCCTTATAGTTCTAGACCCATCCAGCATCCACTCCCTTCTAGTCCCATTCTCCCATGCCCCACATCAGCCCATTTCCAGTCCTATTCTAGCTCTTCATCAGCCCATTTCCAGTGCTAGCCTTCACATCACAGGCCATTTCCAGTCCTAGCCCCCCCATCACAGCCTATTTCCAGTCCTAGCCCCCACCATCACATCCCATTTGCAGTCCGAGTCGCCCTGCACCATCACAGCCCATTTGCAGTCCTAGTTCCCCACCCCCACCATCACAGCTCATTTCCAGTCCAAGTCCCCCCCCCCCCATAGCCCTTTTACAGTTCAGGTCCCCCCCCCTATCACAGCCCATTTCTTTCCAGTCCAAGTCCCCCCCCCCATAGCCCTTTTCCGGTCCAGGTCCCCCCCCCCCCATCACAACCCATTTCCAGTCCAAGTCCCCCCCCCATAGCCCTTTTCCGGTCCAGGTCCCCCTCCCCATCACAACCCATTTCCAGTCCTTGTCCCCCCCCCCATAGCCCTTTTACAGTTCAGGTCCCCCCCCCCATCACAGCCCATTTCTTTCCAGTCCAAGTCCCCCCCCCCCCATAGCCCTTTTCCTGTCCAGGTACCCCCCTTCTCAACTCATTTCCAGTCCACGTCCCCCCCCCATAGCCCTTTTACAGTTCAGGTCCCCCCCCCCATCACAACCCATTTCTTTCCAGTCCAAGCCCCCCCCCCCCCCATAGCCCTTTTCCGGTCCAGGTCCCCCCCCCCAATCACAGCCCATGCAGTCCTTGGCCCCCCCCCACCAGCACCGCTGCTGTCTGAGAGGCTTCAGAGGGAGCTGGGTAAGCTCACGCGAGGCCCCGGCTCCCTCTGTACAGCCGCCAGTGTGAAGAGCCTTTTCCTTCACGCTGGCGGCTGTATCTGTGAAGCCGCGAATGCTGGGAAAGGTTAAAGGGCATTGCCTTTAACCTTTCCCAGCAATCGCGGCTTTACAGATACAGCCGCCAGCGTGAAGGAAAAGGCTCTTCACGCTGGTGGCTGTACAGAGGGAGCCGGGGCCTCGTGCGAGCTTACCCTGCTCCCTCTGAAGCCCTGCGGTGTGTGGGCTGACTCCGGGTGGGCGCTTGCCAGCTGTGGGCCCTACACCATGGCGTTCATGGCGTATAGGTAAATCTGGCCCTGGCCATAGGAGTAGTAGAAAGAACACTAGGGCACTTTTACTAAAGTTCATTAAGCAGGAAACATGGGAAGTAGGTCATGATAACTATTAGTCCACACCTACACCAACAATGAGCGCAGTCAATTTACATTTAGTGCATGCTAATTCCCACATTAACTGTACAGCTTGGAATGGGGCAGGGAAGAGCCAATTAACACATGGTAACTTACCACATGTTAATTGTTAACACAGCAGATAATGCAGAGGAGTTAACGTCATCTTAGTAGGTGGTGTTAGGTGCATCCGCACACCTGTTCAAGGCAGCTCACAATAAAAACATCCATAAATGAAAATTGCAAGCATGAAACAATGCAAAAGACAAACAGACCAAAATGCATATGTATTTTCTCTTTCTCCAGACTATAAACACACAGCCACTAACCAGATCCAAAGGCTTCAAGATACAAATGGGAAATGATCCTTGGTCTAACCCAGTATGGCATATCTTATGTTCTTACATTAAAGCGTCCTGACATTTCAAGTAATCAAACTGAAGGTGCATGGAATTGGGCAATGAATTCCACAACCTAGGTCCAGCAACTGACCACATCCCAGACTGTGCAGCAGCCAACCCAGCCCACCTCAAGTCCAGGGATGATTAGCCCCAGCAGACCTTAAAGTATATCCCAGAATACCACTGTAGCAGATCTCTCAAATATGAAGGCACACACCAACATGCAAAACCTTAAAAATCAAGGAACATAATTTAAATTTTATATGGCACAAGATGGCAGTCAATGCAAAGCCTTTAGTTCTGGGGAGATACTTGCAGACTGACTAATGCCAGTCACTGACCGTGCAGCAGCTCCAGGTATAGAAGTACTCCCCCGCAACTCTAAAGACAGCACACTACATTAGCACAGACTTCCGAAAACTAGAGACTGTAAAGCCATCTTAAAGCTGACAGAGGTAAATAATGCTTCAACCACCACAAACGTTGACCACCAATTTAACCTACTCTCAACCACTCAAAACAAAGTCTAATCAAAAACTCAAATCACGCATCATTAAAACAATAGGGAGTGAAAACATATTGAGCATTACTGTTATCCCAGCCTTGAGGAGAGGGAAACAACTCACCCAAAGAAGTTCAGTCTTAATATGATTGAACACCAAATGATTCCGGACCTTCAGTCTACTACCAGGCATAAGCAAGAAGTGATTTGTGCAGAAACCTCCGATGCCTGTAAAACAGATACTGATGTCTGCACTTTAGCAGCATAGATACAGAAAAAGAAACCCTGTATTGATAAATAAATGACCAACATTGCAGACCGTGTGGAATCCTGCAGGACCCCTGACACCAGTGGCATCCACCCAGACTCCTCCACTCCATGGACTACCATCTTGGTATGTCCGGACAAAAAAAATAAGAAAAACAGAAACCACAGGAGCTGGTGCACCGGTAACGGTCAACAAACTTTATTGGTACCCCAGACACACAGCACTCCATGTTGACACAGAGTGCTGTGTGACTGCACGCAAGCTCATAGGAATACGATTTAGAGGATAGATACTGGTGGTTGCAGCACTTACAAGTTTTACTAATAAAAATCTTGACCCCCCCCCCCCCTGAGGAAGGCCTTGATGGTTGAAACACGTTGGGGTACCAATAAAGTCTGTTGACCACCACCTGTGCACCAGCTCCTATGGTTTCTGTTTATCCTCCTGCTGGTGCGGGTTGCTCTCCTTTAGTTCTTTGGACAAAAAATAATCCAACCAGCCCAGCACCATCCCCAGGATACTCAAATCCTGTGATCTACAATAAAATCCTATGATCTACAATATCAAAAGCAGCAGCCACATCAAGCAGCACCAGCACAACATTTGAATGTCTTTGCAGATATCTATAATTGCCACTAAAACCATCTTGGAACTATAACTCTGTGAAAGCAACTTAGTCAATCACAACTTCCTTTAACTAGCAAAGCCCACATTTCTCCAACTGCTGTCAAAGAAACTGGGCAATAGTTGGCACAAACTGTCCTTTTTCAAGAGTGGACCAATGACAACCTGCTTTAATCCAGTAGGAATAACCCCATACCTCAAAGTTCTAATCATGACTAATAATAATTGGGAACTCTCTTCCTTGCAAGATTTCAAAATCCAAAGGGAACACACATCCAACATAAAACCTCTTGGTTTCCATATTTAACCATTCCACCCCACTCATAATTTTATAAACTTTTATCATATCATCTGATAGTTAAGAACATAAGAACATAAGATATGCCATACTGGGTCAGACCAAGGTCCATCAAGCCCAGTATTCTGTTTCCAACAGTGGCCAATCTAGGTCATACGTACCTAGCAGTTTCCCCAAGAGACACAGGTTCCACAATGCTTGTATTGGTTCAAGCATTGATATCCTGGGTCCCTTCTTAATAATGGTTTATGGACCTTTCCTCCAGGAACTTGTCCAAACCTTTTTTAAACCCAGCTACACTAACAGCTTTTACTACATCCTCCGGTAACAAATTCCAGAGTTTGATTACACGTTGAGTGAAAAAATATTTTCTTTTATTAGCCTTAAATAGTTTACCCTGTAGCTTCATTGCATGTCCCCTAGTCTTTCTATATTCTGATAAGGTAAACAATCGATCTACGTTTACCCGTTCCACTCCGTTCATTAATTTATAGACTTCTATCATATCACCCCTCAGCCGTCTCTTTTCCAGGTTAAAGAGCCCTAACCTTTTTAGCCTTTCTTCATAGGAGTATCCTTCCATCCCCTTTACCATTTTGGTGGCTCTTCTCTGAACCTTTTCTAAAATCGCTATATCCTTTTTAAGATACGGCGACCAGAATTGCACACAATATTCAAGGTGCGGTCTTCGCATGGAACGATATAGAGGCATTATAATATCTTTTGTTTTATTTTCCATTCCTTTCCTTATGATACCTAGCATTCTATTTGCTCTCTTGGCCGCCGCTGCACATTGGGCCGAGGGTTTTAACATGTTATCCACAATGACGCCTAAATCTTTTTCCTGGGTGGTGGTTCCTAATGTGGAACCTTGCATCGTGTAACCATTGTTTGGGTTGTTCTTCCCTAGGTGCATAACCTTGCACTTGTCCACATTAAATTTCATCTGCCATTTCTCATACACAACCTCTACATTGATCATGAAGCAAGTTTGAACAGAACAAGGGGAAACAGAATGGTTTAAAATCATCAAAGGTATACAACAAGGCTGCATACTTTCCCCCTACCTGTTTAATTTATATGCTGAACAAGTCATCAGAGAAGCATGACTGTACGAAGACAGCAGAGGTGTGACGATTGGTGTAAAACTCATCAACAAGCTTTGCTATGTTGATGATACCACATTACTGGCTGAAAGTGAAGATGATCTGAAACATTTGCTTCTCAAGACCAAGGAACATAGTCCTAAAATGGGTCTGCATCTTAACGGGAAGAAGGCAAAGACCTGACAACTGGCAAAATCAATAAGTTTATCACTGATGGAGAAGAAATAGAAATAGTGGACAACTTTAACCTCCTTGGATCAATAATCAATAAAGAAATAACAAGCAGTCAATAAATTCAACAATGCATTGCTCTTGGCAGAATGGCTATGAAGGACCTAGACAAGATTCTCAAGAGCAAAGATGTATCTCGTCATACAAAGATTCAATTTGTCCAAGTCATGGCATTTTGAATAACATCATATGGATACGAAGGTTGGACAGTGAAAAAGATAGACAGGAAAAAAAATCAATGCCTTCAGAGTGGAGGAGTAGCCTAGTGGTTGGGGCAAGGTACTTCAGGCCGGAAGGTCAGGGGTTCAAATCCCACTAGAGGACAGCAACCTTGGGCCAGAAGAACTGGGGTTTCTAGTCCCACAGGTGCTCCTTGAGGTCTTGGGCAAGCCACGTAACCCTCCATAGCCCATGTTCCCTGTAAAATAGTTTTCTCCAAGTTATAATACCCTGTTCAATGTAATTTCAGTTTGTTCAATGTAAACCACACTGATGCAGAATAGCACGGTATATAAGAGAATGTAAATAAATAAATATTATGGTGCTGGCGAAGAATATTGTGTATACCATGGATTGCCCAAAGAACAAACCTAAGCTTTCTTTAGAAATTAAGATGAGAAGACTTTAACTTTTATACTTTGGACACATCATGTGAAGAGAGATCATTAGAGAAAGACATCACTCTTGGCAAGGTTGAAGGTCAATGCAAAAGAGGAAGGTCAGTGATGAGATGAATGGATACAATAACAGCAGTGATGGATGCCACTCTACCAACAATTAGCCACCTGACTGAAGACTGACCACAGTTTAGGACAATTATCCACAGGTTAACCATGAGTCGGCATTGACTCGACAGCACTTAACTACAACAATAAATCATATCCCTTCTCAGTCATCTTTTAATTTAATTGAGTTCTATTTAATACAGTTTCTTATATACTACAGTCTTCTCAACATAGGAATTGACATGGTGCACAATACAACATAAACAATTAAAATATAAAATTACCACCATGATGTCAGTTTGTTTGTTTGAATATGGTATGATAAATATTGATAAACAAATGATAAAGAGCCTCATTCTGGGAGGGAGACATCCGGGCCGTCCAGATATCCCCACTGAATACGGGGGCCATTAGGACCCAATTCTGATCCACAGCAACAAAACGTTCCTGCGAGAGCCAGAAATTGTCCCAAGGACGGCCCAGCATGCCCCCTGCCCCCAGCATCCATGGCTCCAGCCACCAATACCCCGCTGCTCGACCCATAGCTGGCTACCCGTGACTTGGATTGGGCGGCGGGGATGCCGCGCACCTGGCCCCAGCCCCAGCCCCAGGGGTGACTCATCTGCCCCAATCTGCCAACTTGTGCTACTTATACCACCTCTGAGGTGGAATAAGCAGCATGTCCCAGCAGACCTGGCAGGACGCACAGGGCCATGACCTGAATTGGCCCTGTATGTGCTGCCGGGCAGCCCTCTCCCGCCGCCCCCCCCCCCCCATCCAGCTCTTCCCTTCCTGAAGCACAGGACGTATGGGGAGAGCCAGTGGGGGAATAGGGTCTAGGTGGATTGTAGGGCTGCATGTCCATGCAACCCTTGTTCATGAATGAGGGCCAAAGTCAATTGAAAATTAAAACTTGTAAGCATATTATACGTTCTAAGTGAAAAGCCCTAACCTGTTTAGCCTTTCTTCATAAGGAGTCCTAAAGGGATATTAATTATTTTATACTATCCTATTGTTATATTATACTAGGTAACTTTTCTGTAGAGCCAGGGGTGAGAGAATTTTACAATCTCTTCTCTGTAGCTCTTCTTGTGAGGCAGATACATGAAACTGCCCTGTTCCACACACACTGATGCACTTCCATTAGCACTGTCTCCCAACGTCCCTCCCTGCCACTGTACGGATCTTAGTTGGCAGAAAGTAAATACTCTTGGGTCAATAGTCAGCAGATACTGCTTTAGGGATAAGTGCCACTGACCGTTTAGTATGATTAATTTTGCTTAGGTGGTATAAAATGTTTTAAAATAAATAAGTAAATAAATACCCAGTGCTACTGAATATCCTGTCTGACCACTATCCAGATTATGCCGGGGAAATCCATGAGCAGAGTGGCAAATTACACTGGTCTACAATTTTTAAAAGATGTCTGCTTTAGAGACAAAACTTGCCAATTATTATGGATTTTGATGCGCTGATTCTGAATTTGACAATTAAAGCTGCTGATTGGCTACCGTTTCCAAGATGTTTAAGCTTTTCCATTTTACATGTATATATAGTGTGTTGGTAGTAGAGTTTTAATCACAAATTATTATAAACCTAGGTCTTTTCATGTATTTATGGTTGCCATATATAGGACCTTGATAATATTTCACCTGTCGTCTTTGTTTAAAAGGTTAAAATCAGCCAAAGAGTTATTTAAATACAATTTAAAACAATAGTATAGAACTGAAAGCAAGAAACGACTATGTATGCATTAGTATTCATTTCAGACCTTATTCAGTGTCTACTCAGCGTTTCTTGGCTTGTCTCTTGTATTCTGTAGATGTAGCATCTCTTGTCACTGTCCAGCAATAGTCTGCAAGCATTGATGGGCTCCATTTGCCTTGATATCTTTTCTCGATCGCTGCAATGTCCTGATGAAATTGCTCACCGCTCCACAGTTTGGTGTTAACAAATCAAGATGAGAGTGCAAAATATGTATCTTTAGTAACATATTTTAGTCAAGACTTTTGTATGCATTGAGGAGTTTTTCCACCAACTCCCTGTAGTTGTCTGCCTTGTTGTTTCTGAGAAAAATTGCTGTCACTAACTGGAAGGCTTTCCATGCTGTCCTTTCTTTGCTACATAGTGCATGGTTAAATGCATCGTTTCAAAGAAGTTCACAAATCTGAGGACCAAGACAGACACCTTCTTTTATCTTAGCTTCACGTAGTCTTGAAAATTTCCCGTTGAGATACTTGAACGCTGGTTTTGTCCAAAGGGGACTGTTGTAGTTGTTGATATGGAAAGACAGACTAGATAGGCCATGTGGACTTTTTCTGTTGTCATATTTCTATGTTTCTATGTTTTGTCCATTGTCTTGACAAAATCTTTCATTAGATGCAGCTTAATGTGTAAGAGTGATAACAAAATCTTCCTTGATTCAATAAATGGTGGATGCTGCACACTTTTTTTTCCAGGCTCCAGTGTCAAAGTGGCCAATCTCTTTTGTAGTGGGAATCTTTTGCAGGACTCTCCCATTCACAGAGAAAACAGCAGTACTTTGTGTATCCAGTTTGCAGACTGAGCAACGACTTTCAAATCACCACAAAGCTGCCACTGATGTTGATCCTAGTTTATGCACATCAACAGCTGTTTTATATTGTAATAGGTTTCCTTCATATGGACTATGTGACCAACTGGAATCGATTGCAAAGCATTGCCATTGTGCAGCAAAATAGCTTTAAGATTCGTCTTCGATGAAGAAATTAACAATCTCCACTCATCTGGATGATGAATGATGTTGAGGGCTGCCATCAAACCATTGATGTTGTTGTAGGCTACAAGATCACCTTCCATGAAGAAGAATGTAACAAAATCCTTTTGATGTTCGCGGAAAATGGAAACCCTAACATTACTTTACAGGAGAATCCGCTGCTGCAGTCTGGAGCCCGACAGCTCTGCCTTACTCTTAGGTAGTTCCAATTCCATGACCAGGTTATTCAGTTCACCTTATGTTTATGAGGTGTGGTTCAGAGGAAGAGAATGGGGAAAAATCTGGGTCATGTGACGTTGATGGTTCGCAACCAGAAGTTTCATCCCCTTCCTCTTCCTCATCTGACTCAAATGAGAATGATTCTGAAGCATCAGGGTTCAGCAGTCCTTCTCTGTGGGGTACTGGGCATATAACTGATGGAATGTTTGGATACTACACAGTCCATTTTTTTCTTCTTTGACAAATCTTTCCCAACAGGATACACCATTCAGAAGTAACAATTGCTGATATGATCTGTTGGCTCTCTCCAAATCACTGGCACTGCAAAAAGCATGGATTTCCTTTTCCTATTCAAACACTGACAAAGATTTGCTGCACAAATCTTGCAGCATGTGTGTGGGCCCCAGCTATTGTCCCTATCTCCAACTTTGCAGCCAAAGTAAAGGTGGTAGGCTTTCTTAAAATGGTTATACTGCATTTTTGTGATGCAAAAGTCACTTCACCACAAATGTAGCAGAAGTCATCCGCATTGATCAAACAATTACGAGGCATCTCTCACTTTGGCTAAATGAAAAAACAATCAAACACTGAGAAGACTGGTCTACAGTCAAATACTACTGACACATCATGTTCATTTAAAAAATGTTGCGCAATTTGTTCTGCAGAGTGATATAATTAAGCTGAGTTAGGACTGCATCATCTATGACTTCTAGGGATAACATGATGCAATAGCGCCTTCAAACTGCGTCATTCAGTACTTTCCAAACAAAAACAGATTTATCACAAATCCAGCTGAAGTTATGCATGTATTTTAGTAATTTATGGTTTAAATTGAGATCCCTTCCCATTATATCTCGCATATCCTTAGCACTTCCGAAGTTGAGGTCATATGTCCTGATCCAGTAGTGTACATTGAAAACTAGAGCCAATAAATAATTTTAAGCATCATTTTCATTCTCAGCAACCCAGACTTGGTAAAGTCTGACTGATTTTATTTCTGAAGCATTTTGGCTTTAAAACAGTGTTATCTGTGTAGTAGCAATTTTCAGCTCTGCTATACAGATAGCTATCCGCATAGCTTAGGACAGAAAATCAAAGCTGCCTTAATGGTTATCCAGATAAACCTAATGGTGTATTGATGCTGAAAATCACTACTTTGTAGAAAGTGCCGGCATTGGCCACATTGCCCAGAAATTCAATGCTGGCCATTATCCAAATACCATTGCTGAATATCTGGTTTTTATTTAGCTATGTTGGCTAGCATTTAAAAAAGAATGCTGGCCGCTGTGGCTCAATATTGACACATCTTTCCCTCCAATATTCAGCAACCCTGACAAACGTGTAAAGCAAGCAAACTTATCTCTGCCTATAACAGAAATCTATGTGCTCTGTGCTCTCTGGGCGATTTTTTTTTTCTTTATTCATTAACACCATCTAAACTTCTGCAATTTTTGCTGAAGCACTTGAGCAAATCAGCAGACTATAATATGAAATCCTTTATCAAAGGTAGATTAGCTTTGAAAATAATTTTTAAAAATCCTATAAAGATCTAATTTTTTTAAGTGCCATCACGCTTACTCCTGGAAAACCAGCAGCCCCTGGGTTTTCTTGGCAAAATATTGCTGGAAGTAGATTGCCAGGTCTTTGCTTCCAAGGCAAGAGAGGGTACAGTGACTTGCCCAAGGTCACAAGGACAATCAATGGGAATCTAACTCCAATTTCTGGGGTATTAGGCTGCTGCTCTAACCACTAGGCTACTTCTCCACTCCTTTTATACTAAACTATTGGTACCCTTAAATGTCCAGTATCTCGTAAAAAAGAAAAAAAAAAACAGTAGCCAGTGAAATGGCTGTGAATTATATATGTACACATATTTGACACATAGAAGAATCAAATAAAACAAGAACAATTAAAAAAAGGAAATAGAATAAAAACTAGGACATTGCCAGGGCATGATTATTAAAATCTTTACCCCACTAACATCTGCTCACTGCATATTCCAAAACTTTTTGTCAGACTATGTTCATCAAAGCCGCTATCACAAGTGGCTTCTAACTTAATAGTCCCCTTTTTCTCTTTATTTTTTTGGTCCACTTTTGTAATTTAAAAAAACTATACTAATTTTTATGGATCACATTTAGAATGAAAGATTATAAAGTTGATGCAGAAAAAAGTTGATCAAAGAAAAGTTGATGCAGAAAAAAGTTGATCAAAGAAAAAGAAAATCAAAAAGTTGAGAAATTAAAAGTTGACCAAAAAAGAGAAAAAGGGACTATTAAGCTAGAAGAAGCTTGTGATAGCAGCTTTGATGAACATAGACAAAACGTTTTGGAATATGCAGTGAGCAAATGCTAGTGGGGTAAACATTTTGATCATATGTGGTATTACCCTGCATGGGTTCCAGTTTGTCATTTCTAGGACATGATTATTGGCACCCCTATAAACAATCCAAATCAGTTTGAATAGAAGAACCACATTCACATTGCAGTAATATTAGACACACCTGTGATCAATTGTCAATACTCATGAATTGAATCAACCAATGAATGATGGCTCTAATATTTAAATGGCCACATTCACTCCCTGTTCCATTTGCACAATGATGAAGACAAGAGAGCTGCCTGAGACTGTTAGAAAAGCCATTATCACCAAACATCAAACTTCAAAGGGGTACAAGGCCATCTCCAAACACCTTGAGATTTCTGTGTCTACAGTTCACAATGTTATTAAGAATTTTTCTGCTCATGGAACTGTCAAGAACTTCCCAGGATGTAGTGAGAAGAGAAAAATTAATCCAAGAAGTCTTCAAAGGTTAGTGTGAACTGTTGGAAAAACACAATGTATAACATCCAAAAGGCTTAAGGCTGACCTGTAGCAATCTGGAGTGGTGGTTTCAACCTGCACCATATGCCTTGCACTTAACAAAGACTTCATGGGCAAAAGCCAAGAAGGACCCCACTGCTCAAAGACAGACATAGAAACAGAAAAAGACCACATGGCTTATCTAGTCTGCCTTCAATATCAACTACTATAGTCCCCTTTTTTTCTTTAAAGATCTTCTGTGTTGTCCCATGCATTTTTGAATTCAGATACTGTCCATATCTCTACTACCACCAATGGGAGACTATTCCGTACATCTACCACTCTTTCTGTACAGAAATATTCCCACATATTACTCCTGAGTCTATCCCCTTTCACCCTCATCCTATGTCCCCTCATAAAGAGCTTGTTTTCAATCAAAAGAGGGTCTTCTCTTGTGCATTTATGACAGTTATTTAAACATCTCTATATGAGGTCACGTGATGCGGCCAGGGTAGCGGTCGCATTCTGAGTGCGCTCCGGACCCCTAACCCAATACCGGCGAAATAATACCGTGCAAAACGACAGAAACGAGGGGAAACGGTACCTAAAGGGAACTGGAGAGCCGGCAGAGCCTAACAGTGAGATCTTGACTGGCGGGGGACATGGCGGCAGCGATTAAAACGGGTCGTCGAGACCGCGACCGCGTGGCCGGCAGCAGCAAGATGGTGGACGCGGCCGCGGCGCCGAGCTCACCTAGATCCCCTGCGTCCCTCGATGAGGTGTCGGCGGCAGTGGTGGCGGCTTTATCTCCTCAATTTGAGGCTCTACATGAAAAAATAGATGTCTTGCAATCATCGGTGGACATCTTGGGGAGCCGGCTTCGTGAGGCCGAAGATCGCCTATGCAAGGTGGAGGAGAAGACGGAGGCCCAGGCAACTGAGCTGGCCGGCCTAAAAGCCCAGGTACAACAGCAGGAGGCGAAAATCGACGATTTAGAGAACCGTTCCCGACGGAATAATCTACGGTTTCTAGGGGTCCCCGAGTCTGTTCCCGACAAAGAGCTGCGGAGCTATTTAGAGGCCCTGATCTTACATGTGTTGGAGGGCTCTGATCTTGGGGATACCCTGCGGATCGAGAGGGTCCACCGGGTGGGCAGCAAACAGCTTCGAGATAGCCGCCCCAGAATTGTGCTAGCCAAATTCCTGTGCTTTCCTCAAAAGGAGACGATACTGCGAGCGGCCCGCCAGAAGGGAGCTTTGACCTACAATAACAACAAAATCCGGATAGCGCAGGACTACTCGGCAGCGCTCAGCCAGAAGCGCAGGGAGTATGCTCCTTTGTGCGAAAAGCTTATTGGTGCGGGGATCCGCTTCTCTGTGCAATACCCGGCCAAACTGCACGTCCTACATGAGGGAGCACACCGGGCCTTTGCAACGGCGGCGGATGCAGAGGCCTATGTGAACCAGCTTGCAGCGCCAGCGCGCCCGGCATCGGGGACCCTTCGCTGAGACTGTCAATACTGCTGGTGGTGGATTTTGCACTGGCCGAGAGAGTGTGATGCCGACGGAGCATTTGAGTACAGCGGGCCATGCAATCAGAGTGGCTTAAGCTGTAACGGCCCCACCGATATCAAGGAGCCTGCCTTGCGGGGCCTTTCCCCATGCTGTTTCGAACATTATCTCTCCATCTGGCAAGGCACCTTATTGATTCTTGGTGTGCTCATTAACTGTTTATGCTCTTGAGTTTTTGCATGTTCTGAGCAGGGCCCTGTATCGATATGTGGGAGCCTGGTGTGTCTATTTTCTCTCTGTTTGTTTTTTTTCTCTTCTTTCTCTCTCTCTTTTTCTTTGATTGCAAAGATAGTATTAAGCTGCTTGGGCGCCGGATGTTCCTAGAGCCACGGGCCCTGCTTTAGGGTCGGGAAGGATAACGGCTCGTATTATTCCCTCCTCAGGTAAGCTGGAACACTATGTGCCTGACTGACCTTGGGGAATATCGCGAGCCGATAGGACTGGCGGATTTGGGCCTAAGTGGAGGTGGAGTGGGAACTAGGCGCCCACAACTTTCTACTGCCCTTAGATGTAGATGGGTGGGGGAGTTTTATGTGATTTCCTCTGTAGATATTATGGGCAGTGAATATGGAGCCTTACCACTATTGTCTTGGCCGTTGGCCCGGTTGGCTTAAGCTGTGTCCCGGGCGTGGAGGGCTCCTTTAACCTCGAGAGGCGATTCCTGGGGGGCGACTTGTATATATTTCTGGCATATTTCGGGCTTTTTGCATAAGGGACGTATACCCTACCCCCCCAGGTCGCGTGGCGGTGCATGAGTGAGATAATGCAACATGCTACCAGGGGGGTGGCTAATAGTGCATGTAACCACAGTAATCCATGGATCTCATGTGCCCCAGATAGAGGACTCCGCTGCCTGATCTAAGTTGATGGATACCCTTTCGTCTTATTTTTACCATGTTCTATTGCCTAGATACTGTGGGATATCTTTGGGTCTGGGGGGGTGGGGTGCGAGGCACTCCCCGCCCCGGGTGCTCTCTTATTACAGGAGGGGGCTGAACTGGGTTCTAGGGCCCAAGGGGCTATACAGCTGGGTAGACAACCTGGGTCCCCTTTATAGTTTTGTTGTTCCCTGCTTTATTGGGCTATGAAGGGGATGTTGGTGGAATTATCGGCTCCTTTGGGGTGGTGGGTCTGGCCGCACTCAGAGTGGCCTTGGCGGGCCTTCTCGGGAAGAGGTAGGCGGGGAAGGTCCCTAGGGTAGGGGAGTGGAATTGGGGGAGGACGGGATTCGAAAGTGTGGAGAGGGGAGGGAGGGAGTCTGGGAGGGAAGGGGGGTGGGATGAGGGGGAGGGTGGGGGGATGGGAAGGGTTGGGGATAGAGATCAGGAGGGGCGGGGGGTAGGGAGAGTTGGGGTGGTAAGGGGAGGGATGGGGATGCAGCCCTGGAGAATGTTGAAGCAAGAAGGCAAGAGACCCCTTAAGGGAAAGCAGGGAGGATCTCAGGCTGGGGAGATCTGTCCCGAGTATGCTCTTATAGACGGACCCATTACCTTCTGTTATCTACAGACGTGAAGATCTTATCTTGGAATGTCTGTGGTATAGGCAGCCCTATCAAGCGATATAAGGTACTTCAGGCATTAGCGAGACATCACTGCGATATAGCTATGCTTCAAGAGACACACCAGAGTACAGAGGAGCATGCTAAACTTAAAAGAGATTGGGTGGGACAGGAATGGGGGGCCCCGGCGCAGGGAAGGAAGGGTGGAGTGGTCATTTTGATACACAAGAGACTCCGGTTTACCAAGGAGGAGGTCTATGCTGATCCGGATGGGCGCTTCATATTGCTGTACGGGATTCTAGAAGGGCAGCCCGTAATACTAGGTAACCTATACAGCCCAAATGTGGTAGATCGGGCTCTCTATGCTCGATTGGGTTCGCGGGTAGAGCAATTGCCAGATGCCCCACTGATTTTGGCTGGGGACCTCAATGGTGTCTTAGACCCTACATTGGACGTGTCGGGGGATGGGGACAAGAGGACGCGCAGACAGGGCGCTGCGGCCTTGCAACACATGAAGCAGCGGCTACAACTGACGGATCCATGGCGCCTCTTGCACCCGGGGGAACGAGATTTTACCCACCAATCTCGGGCACATGGCACGAGTGCCCGCATTGACTACGTGTTAATGTCGGAAAGACTCTTTGCTTATGTGCGGGATGCGCAGATTGGCCCCTTTGAAATTTCCGACCATGCTATCATCTGGGTGGATCTAGAGTGGAAGGATGCTACTCCGTTGCCCCGTATCTGGCGATTCCCGGTTGAGCTTTACCACGATACCGATTTTTCCTCATTCCTTAGGCAGAAATGGCAGGAATTTGCCGTTCATAATGAACAACATCGTATCAACCCGGAGTTATTCTGGGAAACGGCTAAAACGGTTCTACGGGGTGACATAATAGGGTATGTGGCCCGTAAGCGAAAGTTAATAGCAAAGCAGATTATCCGCCTTGAAACACAGGTCTGCCGTGCTCGGCGTCGGCAGGCTAGTACCCCATCGGTGGTCAATAAGAAGGCATTATGGGAAACCCAATTAGCCCTTAACGAACTACTCCACCAACGGGCCAAAAAATCATTTATGTATTATAAATATCAACTCTACCGCTTCGGGGACAAATCTGGGAAATTGCTAGCTAGGTGTCTCCGGGGTAGGGGGGGGACCAGAACGGTGGTGGCCCTGCGAGACGAACAGGGTAGCCTGCAGTCCGGGACCCCGGAAATCACCAAGATTTTTCGCCAGTTTTATCAGAAGCTGTATTCACGGGGGGCTGACCCTGGTACCGCTATAGAAGAGTACTTGAGGGAAGTGCAGCTGCCCCGTCTTGATGAAGAACAACGAGCGCGCTTGGAGATGCCGGTCACGACGGAGGAAGTCTCCCTGGTGGTCCAACGGGCGAGCTGCTGTCGTGCCCCGGGGCCAGACGGGTTAGGGGCCGAGTTTTACAAGTTGCTGGGGGATCTCACACCGCCACTGTTGGTGGAGGTCTACCATCAGAGGCGGGCACATGGAACCTTCATGTGGGGTGGGAACCATGCCCATATTATTTTGTTCCCCAAACCCGGGAAGGATAGTACGTACGCGGAGTCTTACCGACCTATCTCGCTTCTCAACTTTGATGTGAAGATCTTAGCCAAAGTGCTTGCGTTGCGACTCGCCGGGGTTTTGGGAGACCTGGTGCACGAATCCCAAGTGGGATTTGTGAAGGGTCGGTATGCGGTGCGGAACATACGGAGAATTCTGGCGTCCCTGGAGTGGGTCCATCGATATGGTATACCCTCGCTATTGGTTAGTTTCGATGCTGAAAAAGCCTTCGACCGGGTGGGTTGGCCGTATTTGAAGTCTCTCTTACCGAAATATGGACTGGGGGAGTTTTTCTGTGGGATGGTGGAGCTGCTGTATGCTCGGCCTACGGCGAGTGTTTGTTGTAACGGGTTGCTGTCGGAGGCCTTTGGGTTGGAACGAGGCACCCGACAGGGGTGTCCACTCTCCCCTTTACTTTTTGTCTTGTCATTAGACCCCCTGGTACGGCAGATTGAAGCGTCGGTTGGGATTGCGGGGATACGAGTGGGACCTCATGGGTTTAAAATAGCGGCTTTTGCCGACGATATGTTGGTCCACGTGTCGGCCCCGCAGACCTCCCTCCCGAGGCTGTTGGAGGAGTTCTCTCGTTTCGGCAGTTTCGCGGGCCTTCGCATTAATATGGGCAAGTCTGAAGCGCTAGATGTTGGGGGAACGCTTCGTGCGGCATGGGGAGACTCCTTCCCCCTTCGGTGGGCAGTGGACTCCTTCACTTACTTGGGTATTTCTCTGACCAAAGATCCCAAGCAATTATATCGGGCGAATGTGACTCGGATCTTATCTAAGACACGACTCCAGTTACAGGCGTGGGGCCCTCTTCCCTTGTCACTGCTAGGTAGAGCGGCGGCCTTGAGCATGGTAATTTTCCCACGTATCCTTTATTGGCTACAAACGCTTCCTGTGTGGCCCAAAAAGCGCGATCTGCTTGAGATTGAACGTCTTTTTCGAGGCTTCTTATGGAAAGGGGCGCGGGCTCGTATCCCCCTGTGTCGATTACAGAGGAGGTGGAGGGATGGGGGAATCGGCATTCCGGATTTGCAGCTCTATGCCCTGGCCTGTCAAGCGCGGCACCTTAGGGACTGGCTGGGAGAGACGGATGACCATACCCCACGGGCGTTAGAGGAGGCTTTGATGGCCCCCCGGACCCTATTGGCGGTTCTGCACCAGAAGGGATCGGATCTACCAGGATGGGCAACACAGAGTGTGCTGATACGGCCGGTTCGGTGTGCCTGGCAACAACTAAATAAATGGTGGGGGGCGTCCCCGGAGGTTTCCAGTTGGTTACCGCTACAGGGGAACGCTCAGTTTACCCCAGGAACGGATGCGCCCTCCTTTCGGCTCTGGGAGCAGAAGGGGATTCGGAATCTCGGACATGTCGTCGACTGTGAGGGGAGGTGTAAACCTTTCTCGGTTTTAGCCAAAGAGTATGACTTAAGCCTCCGACATTCTTTTACATATGCCCAGGTCTCCCATTATGTTGCATCACTCCCGCGGACTGGGTTGGTGGTTGAACGGGCTGCGCGGATACTCGAGTTTCTGGACCTTGGAGCGGAATCTGGGCCGTCCATAGCTAGGTTGAAGCGACGTATTGAGAAGTGGATACCCCTGATAGACTACACCGGGGTGGAGAGAGCGTGGGCTAGAGAGTTGGGGGTAGCGGTGGTACCGGGTGCAATTCATCAGGCTTTGAGCCATGTTGGGGAGCTGGCAGACGGGGCCCGTTGGAGGGAGATACAGATTAAATGTCTTTTACGCGCCCATTTTTCTCCACGACGAGCTCTTCGTAGCCATCTTACACAGGATGGGAGCTGCCCGAAATGTAACGCTGTACTGGCCGATTTAGGCCACATGTGGTGGGGCTGTGCGAAAGTTCGCAGATATTGGATGCAGATTCGGAATTACATGAATGGAGTGTTAGGTCAGCGGATAAGTTGGACGGGGTCTGTTGTGGTGTTAGATCAACTTGGACCACTCCACCCGAAGGGCAGATGGGAGCGCCTCTTACTTAGAAAAGCCTGTTTGGTGGGGAAGGGTCCGCTGCTCCGCAGTTGGCGGGAGCCTACTTCCCCCTCCTTCTGGGAATGGCGTAACAGCTTTCACCAGCTGATGCTGTTTGAGAAGCGGGGGGCGAGAGGAAGAGCTCGACGCTGGACATCCTTCCTGATGACCTGGGAACCTTATATCCAGACCCTACGGCCCACCACTCGCAATGAAGTGCTACAAGCGCACTATTAGCTAGGAGCAAGATCGACATTATCAGTGGGAAGTAGAGAGTACTGCGGTGAGGGGATCAGGGGAGGAGCAGGGGCCGGGGCTGCAAAGGGGAGGGGGTAGGGGTAGGGGGGGTTGGAGGGGGGGTGGGGGGGGACCCCCTTTTGGGAAAAAATAATAGCCGTGTTGATGGTGGGCATGTGCTGGCTGCTTGACCCGGGCGGAGGATAAGATACAACCCTGCCCGGGCAATTAAGTATGTTCTGTGTACTGCGATTATGTTCTGCTGTATAGACTGTTTGTGTTTGATGAATGCCTTGTTTCAATAAAAATGATTATATAAAAAAAACATCTCTATATATCTCCTCTATCCCACCTTCCCTCTAACGTATAGTTATAATGCCCTGTTCAATGTAATTTCAGTTTGTTCAATGTAAACCGCACTGATGCAGAATAACGCGGTATATAAGAGAATTAAAATAAAATAAATAAATATTAAGATCTTTAAATCTGTCCTCACATGCTCTATAACAAAGACCACTAAACATTTTAGTAGCCACCCTCTGCACCAACTCCAGAATTCACACAATACTCCAAATGAGGTCACATCAGAGACTTACACAGAGGCACTATCACCTCCTTTTTTTTGCTGGGCATTCCTCTCCCTGTGCACACACAAGGATCATTCTGACTTTTACCATTGCCTTTTCTACCTGTTTAGCCAATTTAAGATCATCAGAAACAATCACACCCAGGTCCCGCTCTTCTTTTGTGGACAGAAGTACTTCTCCCCCTACACTGTACCACTTCCTTGGATTTTTGCAGCCCAAATGCATGACCCTGCTTTTTTTAGCATTAAATCTCAGCTGCCAAATTATGTCATCTATTCCTTCCTGGGTGTCTACTCTATTGCAAATTTTGGATCATCCGCAAAGAGGCAAACCTTACCCGACAGCCCTTCCACAATATCACTAACAAAGATGTTAAAAAGAATCGGACCAAGGACAGATCCCTGCGGCACACCACTGGTAACCTCCTTCTCCTCAGAGTGAGCTCCATTTACCTGTACACTTTGTCGCTCCCATTCAACCAATTTCTAACCCAAGCAGTAACTTTAGGGTCCATCCCTAGGGTGCTCAGTTTGTCTATACGTCACCTGTGTGGAACAGTGTCAAAGGCTTTACTGAAATCTAAATACACCACATCTAGGGCTCTCCCTCAGTCCCACAGTCAAAGAAATCAATCAGACTTGTCTGACAAGACTTGCCTCTGATAAACCTATACTGTCTCGGATTCTGCAATCCATTGGACTCCAGAAACCTCTCTATTCTCTCTTTTAGCAGCTTTTCCAATAATTTATTCACCACAGAGGTTAAACTAACCAGCCTGTAGTTTTCAACCTCATCCTTGGTTCCACTTCCAGTCCTCTGGGACCACTCCAAATAAGCATTGAAAAGCTCAGTCAGTGGAGCCACTAGAACGTCCCCAAGTTCCTTCAATATTCTCGGATGTATCCCATATGGTCCCATAAAAGGCACACCTATTCTTTGCCCAAATCCACCATGAGAAACCACAGTCCTTCTAGGAAAATGTTCTGTGGACAGATGAAACCAAACTTGAGCTCTTTGGCAATGCAGACCAGCAATACATTTATAGGCAAAGAAATGAAGCTTAAAAGGAAAAAGAACACCCTTCCTATAGTTAAATACGGTGGAGGTTCCATAATGTTGTGGGGCTGTTTTGCTGCCTCAGGAACTGAAGGCCTGGAATGTCTTAAAAGGAATCATGACGTTAAAGAACAATGAAGGTATTTTGAAATGAAATGTGCTACCTAGTGTCAGAAAGCTAGGTCTGGGTCGAAGGTCATGGGTCCTCCAACAGGACAATGACCCAAAACATACATCCAGAAGTATAAAAGAATGGTTAAAAAGGAAAAAAAATGGACTGTTTTAAACTGGCCAGTAATATGTCCTGATCTCAGTCTAATCAAGAACGCTGGAAAGAGCTGAAATCTGCCATTGGTAAAAGGAATCCTGGAAACATTCAGGAGCTGGAACAAATCACAGTTGAAAAGTGGGAGAAACTACCAGCAGACAGACGTATGAAACATTTGGAGGCTGGCATCGCTGCCAAGGGTTGTGCAACCAAATATTAGCGAAGGGTGCCATTAATCCTGTCCACGTAATTTATTCTCAGAAATTACTAAGTCTAAGTTGCACAGACATCTTTTTTTGTTGTATACCTTTGAACATACGATTAAAATATTATGATAACCTACAGATGGAATATTTCCAATTATTTCTCAAGATGTTGTACACAACATACCTAAAATGCAAGGGTGCAATAATGTTGACCACAATTGTATTATATTAAGTAGCTTCTCTATAGAACCAGTGGGTGAGAGATTGTTACAAATCACTTCTGTACTGCTTTACTTATGAGATAGATACACTCAACCCTGTCTCTCTCACACACACACTAGTGAATTTATGTGTGTCACTCACTCACTAGCTCTGTTTCCCTGTGTCCCTCTCTGTCTCTGTATTGATCTCTCAAGCTAGGAGAGAGCAAACACTCTTTCTCTCCATCTCCAGCAACCTTGATAAACTTGGAAAGCAAGCACTCTTTTCTCTGTTTGTTACAGAAGTCTGTGTGCTGTATGGTTTCTGGATGATTTTTTATTTAATTTTTTTAACACCTTTCTAACTTCTGCAATTTTTTGATGAAGCACTGGAGCAAACAAGTACAACGTCCCCTCTCTGTCTGAAAGTGCATAGCAAATGCTTCTCTGCCTTGATGCTGTGCTCTGGCTTCAAACCCAGCTGTGACATCTTTACCTATGGGATTTGGATAAATAAGGCGGGATTAGGTGTGTTTGGCTGCTTATCAACGTGTTTTAACATGATTGGCTGAAGTGCCTCACGCTTCTGGTATGTCCTTCACTTCCTTCCATTCTTCCCCTCTCAGAGTGGCACCATGGTATGTAGGCCATAGCCACATGTATGAAGAAAATGAGTACAACAAATGGTGGTTTGTGTGAAACCACAGTTTCACGTATTCAGTTCAGTGGCAGCAGAACTGAGCAAATTATGCCGCTGTTCATCAAATTTTGCTATAAGTGCAAAAACCAATGCACATCCCTAACAGTTAACAAGCCCCTATCCTGTCATTCAGCACGCTAGTGTATGAGCAGCCTTTAGCAGGTGAATCAGAGTGCGATAACCTTCTACAGACTCTTCTTATTTCTCTGCTATATGTGCCAGAAGAATGGAGGAGTAGACTAGTAGTTAGAGCAACAGCCTAGTACCCAAGAAATCTGGGTTTGATTCCCACTGGCACTCCTTGGGCAAGTCACTTTATCTCCATTGCTTTTGAAGAAAAGGCCTTGCTATCTAATTCTGGTCATACCTTGCCAAGAAAACCCAAGGGCTGCTGGGTTACCAGGAATCAGCATTGACTTGACTGCACTTAAAAAAAAAAAATAAGAGCCACAATCATACCACTCAATCTATTGACCAAATCCTTACACAAAATTGTAATATCACAATGAAACGTTAATACCGGCCACTAAAAGAACATTCTCACCAGGTTTCAGCAATGTGATTATAACTCGTTGTATGCTTTGGGAAATACCCTCTTTCAATAACTGACCAATGGCTCACTCACATGCATTTGTAGCTTCTTGAAACATTCATTGATAAAGCCATCAGGCTCAGGGGATTTATGGCACGTGAAGGCCCATTTTAGATAGGCTATGGAGAGGGGGTATTGGGACTTCCAGCCCAGGGTGTGCTCAGTTTGCCTGCTATTCTAGAAAAGGCTCTGATGAACAGGGAGCCTTTATTAAAATCCCTTTATGGACGCCAGCAAATACACATGTATTTGCCGGAACAAACAAAGGAAAGAGTGATTTTATAAATAAAGATGTGCACAAAATGAGCATTGACCATGAAAGTCAATGGACTATCAGTTAGTGGGTCTTTTACTCAAGGTCAGACAGTGACATGTTTTGTTAGGTATTTTTTGCCCAATCTGTTTGCACCTTTGATTTGAATGAGCCATTTGTTGAAAAGACAGGTGATGAGGCAGAGAGACATCCCAGTGGAAGGGAGAAGCTCATCATTCTGGGATATGAACTTGGGAGAGCTATTAATAGTGTGACCAGAAATATGAAAGTTTGTAAAAACTAGAATAAAGAATAAAGAACTGGATAAACCCTCCAAATCTATTAATAGGCCAGAAGAGTAAAATGCTTAATTTCAGGATATATCAGCCATGGATTTGATCCAAATCAGTACTTTTAATTCAGTAATGCTAAGGGCCTTTCTTATAAAGTGCACTTTTTTTCCTGAGCTTTCTGATGCTCCATAAGACCTATGCAATAGACTGATTACATTTTGTGAACACTTTCTTGTTTAAGTAAACAGGAAGCACCTGGAATAATTATAATTGGCAAGGAAATATATTCACTTTAATTATAAATATTGTGCCAAAAAAGAAGGGACCATCAATTCATATTCTCTGAAATTTTTAGACTAGAAGAAAAGAGGTTTATTCACCATCTTAGACATTTTTTATAATAAACAATAAAAATATGCCGGCACTTGAAGCCATGCAGTGAATATTCTAAAGGGAAGGGAAATCCATAGCACTGGGAAAAACTGTTAGAGCCATGCACTATAGTTCACCACAGGTTTTCTAACACAAAGAAAATGCTAAACGTTTGCTCACAGATGCAGCAAAAAAATGAAAATCAATTGTGTGCAAATATTTGCACAAAGGCAGGCACATGCCCACACAGACTTGTGCTGCCACATCCATGAGCTAAATATGTCATCTGAGGTAGAGTTTGACATTTCAAACCAGATGATACCCTTGATGTCCTGCCAAACACCCCCCTCCCCAATCACCACAAAAATCATTGGTGGCTCTAATGGCACCCTCCTCCCTGATCCCCCAAAATTAGACATTGGTGGCCCTAGTAGTGCTATACTCCTCACCCCAACCCTGAGCACCCCATAAAACAGAGCTCTTGGAGGGTCCTCATACTCCCCAGGACACACTGTACCCCCTCCCAATACCTCAAATGATGGGAGGAAGGAGTGCTGCCCACACGACCCTGCCGCTAAACCGCCATCTTGATCCTATGCAGTGATCCTGGGATGCGTCACATGGGGTCAGTCTAATTCCTCCCCAACATGGCCTATTTTTAGTCTATTTTATCAAAACAAGTACGTGTCCTCTTGCCCTTATAAAATAATAATGTTAGTGGTAGAGATAAGATGTGGATGTTTGCACCCATTCTGCAGCAGGTATAACTGAACCGCATAAGGTTTTCAAGTACGGAAGCAAATTCAAGTATTTTTAGAATCAGCATGGTACTTGCTAACTGCCTGTTTTCTGCCCAGATCATTCCCCCCACTAGACCTACCAGCAAAGTATGCACCTTTATGCCAAAATACGTCATTTTACACAGGTCAGTATTTTATAAGACACCATTACTGCATGTAGACTGGCACATCCGCATGTTAATGACTTCATAAAATTACCTTCAGGTTGTGCATATGCATGCCAGCTTACACCGCATGAACCTTTAGACCTGGCCTAATTTTCTAAAAGCCCATTTACATGGGTAAAACAATATTTTATGCACTGCCATGGTTTCTAAAATTGCCCAATTACTGATTCAAATGGTCAAACCTATCCACACACACAAATCAAAGGATTTTTTTTTTTAAAAAGCACTTCTACTGTCAACCTCACTATCAACCACATACAAGCTTTTAACTATGGGGCCAAAGTACTTTAGATATTATATTTCTCTCTCTCATATATAAGCACACAAATACTTTCAGGCTGATATTCTAAAGCACCAACCATATAATTGTTTTTTTTTCTTAAATTTGAGGTGGTTGTATGTATAGCTCTGACCATTTAGTTGCAAAACAGGCCACGTTTTCAGGTGCCTAACTTTCGCCGCTTTGCGATAGCCGGGCCGTGGCGCACTATCACTGCTGCGCAGTTATCACTGGGGGCTGCCTCCGGAACTCCCTGATGCTCGCTGATCAAGGTGCGCAGCAGCAGCAGCAAATGTGGATATTCAGCGGCGCTAATCATGATTAATGTGGTTAGCGGGTCTGCAAACCTTGTTAATTGCTTCGATTATCTCCCCCCCCCCCCCTTACATTTTTCTGGCCCTTATTCCACTCAAAATCATGTATAACTGTGGCTAACTTTCACCGCTGAAGCTTACCGGGCAACTTGAATATTCAGTGCCGCTGGCTTCAGTGACAATGGCTAGCCACGTTAGAATGGCTAGCGGCGTTGCTGAATAGACCCCATATATGCTTAGTGGCATAATTTAGTCGCTAAACATAGGGGGGCATATGTAAAGTGTTTTAGCCAGTTCTCAGACGTCCTAACCGGTTAAATGCAGCAATCCCGATATTCGGCGGCTACGGAATAAGCTCAGTTAAAACTAGGCTGGTCTATGGGCAGATTAGAGTTGATGCCGGTCGCTCTCTGGCAGCAGTGATATTCAGTCGTTAATTGCATAACTAAACTGATTAAAGTTAGGACAGTTCAAATGGCTGCCCTTATTTTAACCTGTTACTGCTGGAAGCTGGATAAGTTCCAGTACTGGATATCCAGTTTATTTAAAGTGGCAGTGATCGGGGATTGCTCCTATTCCAATTAGACACCAAGGAACCTCAGACCCCAGTAAGAACAGGGGTAGGTGGATAGGAGATGGGGGATTGAGGAGTCTTCCCAAGGTACATCAGAGAGGGCTCTTGCTGCCCAGTGGGGACTGCATGTTGGAAGTGGATGCTTTCTAGGGGGGGGGGTTGGGTGATATGTGGTGGATTGGATGCTTTTTGAGGGGAGGGTTGGGTGATTTGTGTGGAGGGAGCTCAGATGATTTGTAGGAAGACTGGGTGATTGGGGGGGGTCAGGGTGGATGAGATGTCAGGGAGTAATCGAAGGGTCGCTGTCAAGGAGTGATCAGGAGAGGAACTGGTGCCGCAGGAGAACGGGAACTTGTGCTCATGCACATGTGCGGTGTAATTGTACACATTTTCCCCCACCGGCAGCTTTATCCAACTGGATATGAGGAGACATCAACATGCAGTTCTATATGTCCTTACACGTACATATTTAACAAGAGGCTTTGCATATGGTAGAGTATTTTGTAAAATGCAGTGGGAATTTTCCATGTCCCGACCCGGAGATCTAAATTCCCCTCTCCATAACTAAAATCTGCCTTCATGTCTCTATGCAGCTGTCTTGCACTAGTACCTTCAGAAATATGTACAGTAAAATGGATCGGCTTTCATTGCCTTTTAATTCTCTTAATTCAGCAGAAAAGGTTTAATAATAGTTGATTGCTATGAATCAGTCCTGAATATGCTTACATAAGCATGCAGAGGAAGACACAGAAAGCTTTCTAGAAGACCTCAGGAATAGAGACTCAAATGTCATCCCAAAGTCCAAGAATGATCCAGGTCACCAAAGCAAATTTCCCCTCTGGCAATGTGAATAGTGTTGAGATTCATTTTGCTAAGATGTGTTGTCATTTCACATCTGATTGCATTCAGAATGGTCTGCTTTACGTTGCTCCATACAGAACACACAAAACTTTCTCCAAAAGAAACGTAAGCTACCCTACAATGTCTCCATACATGTAGAGTTAAATCTGACAAGACTTTAAACCCCTCCTCTCCACCACTGTTCATTCAGGCCCCTCTCCCACCCATCCCTAGGTGTTTTGGAGTTAATGAAGAAGTGTTATTTTGTATGCTAAACACTATTTTACTTGACTTTATTAAAGCAAATTTCTTTTTCAAATGAAATTTTGGGGACCTTTTTCTAAAAGTTTTAATGTGCATTAATGAAGTTGACGCACGTTAAGTGCCTGCAGCCCTATGAGTGCAAGAGAACGTAATGCATGTTGACTGTATTAATGCGCATTAATCTTTAGTAAAAGGGCCCCTTTATGTCATTGTTTCAAAACTAGACAGCTGATTATTTTGTAAAATCTGTATTTCTTCTGGCACAGTTTCAAATATTTTTGTCAATTTTTTCACAGTGTATATGAATTGCTAATTAATTTAAAATGGATTAACACATAGTACATCTAGCAGCGCAAGGCTGGTGCAATTAGATGTAGGACAGTTTAGAGTAATTTTATAGGGAAGCATGTAAAGATACATGCAGTCAACATGTGTAAATCACCTATTTTTAGTGATTTACACATGTGAATGGGCCTTTACACGTGCACTTTAGCTGTAAGTACGTGCATCAGGCCAATGGCACATACTATGAATGTGGGCATGCACATAGGCAGAGAGCAAAGTTACATGTGCAAAATGTAAAATATTATTATTTGATTTACAAATCTTGGCCCTAAGGTTGTGTAAACGATCATACCTAGGTTTGCCATGTGTATCCCACTGCTGACACTGAAATTTGTAAACCTCAGTACATGCGTATCCTTTACTTGTGTGTATGAAATTATCCACACAAATATTGCCTTAGCTTGCCCTAGGGATGCCCTGACTTGGCCCCTTTATTTATAACTAAATCTATGTGCCCAGCAATCTGTGCAGAGAAGCTTTACTTAGACCAGAGGGAGGGGTGGATATTTAATTTGTTAGATTTATTTGGTTAAAAAACAATTTTAACCACATATAGCTTGTAAATATTGATCCCATACTATTCTGCACCAGTATGTTTTTTTCGATAGCAAGCTGCTACTTCCCATATATTTCCTCCTTCAGATATATATTCTGGGTGCATGCAAATGATGAAAAAGACATGCAGATTTTATGAACATGCTCATGGTGGTTTCTCAGAATTAAAACCTGGATTATGCCCTCATGGTTACTGCACATCACTTGCACATGAAACCAAGATAAGTTGAATTACCTAGACAAATTGAACAACTACAGACATAAAATCAATGAGCAAAAAAAGGAATGTCACACAAAGTTAATAATGTCCTCCTTAAATAAACCCCGTGAGCTTAATGACACTTCTAAAATGCAGTGAAAATAGCACCATTGCAAATACACCAACACCACAACAACTAACTTACTTTTTTCAAGCAAAGGTAGAGAGAGAGCATTCGAACATCATTGTACCTCAATACAATCATCCTCCACTACTGTCAGACTCGCACTCACTCCTCCATCACTGGAGAACCTAGAAACCATCATTCAAAACCTCAACACCACAACGTCACCCCTTGATCCATGTCCAGTAAGCTAAATCAAGCTTGCTCGCTCCAACTTAGCCCCGTTCATTAAGAAGATAATCAAACACTCCTTCGAACAAGGCTACATACCAGCTGAGCTGAAAACGGGTTCAATACGCCCTATCCTAAAGAACCACAAGTTAGGTTGATATGAATTTGTGTCAGTTGCTTGTATCACCAGTTTACCATTCCTAACTAAAATAATTGAAAAGGGTCGTACAAATACAGCTGCAAGATTACATCAACCCTAATTCTCCTCTTGATACTCAAAAGCACGGTTTCAGACAATTCCATGGGGTAGAAACACTAATTACCTCCCTCTTAGATAACATTATAAAAGTGATTCAAAATAAAGAACACAGATTCATACTAATCTTCCTCGATGTAAAAGCAGCATTTGACTGGGGTTCTCGTAAACTACTGCTCGCACGACTACAAACCAAAGGAGTACTGAATTCCGCATTAGTGTTTTCACTCATACCTAACGGGGTGCCAACAACAGGTGAAAATGGGATCCTCCAACTCTTACCCTTACCAGCTCACTCAGGGAGCTCCACAGGGTTCTGCAGTATCCTCAGGTCTATTTAACTTATACTTACAACCGCTCTGCAACATTATTCAGGATCATGGCATACTATACCACATATATGCTGATGATATTATGATTTACACACCATTCTCCATCTCAACTGCATGCCACGATCAGATACTAAATTGGTTTAAAGACATCTCCAACTGGTTACTAATACACCAGCTAAGAATAAACTACAATACAACAGAAGTACTTTTCATTACCAGGAACCAAGATTTTTCATCCCCCACAGTGTTAAAAGTCAATGGTGCCGAGCTAAAGGTCAAGGAAGAGATCCAATACCTGGGAATAACAATCAATCAGCAGCTCACACTACAAATTCATGTAAAAAAAAAAACGCCAAAATAATATACCAGAAAATTAAGACTCTGCAACAACTACGCCCCCTGATCGCTCCAGAGGATTTCAGAACAGTTTTCCAAGCAATGATCTCCCCACACTTGGATTACGGAAACATTATCTATCAGGGCGTCCCAAAGAGTATCCTGTACCCACTCCAGATGGCACAGCATACCGCAGCAAGAATCTTGACAGGAACTTCAGGAACAGAACATATCACCCCTATCCTCAGGCAGTTGCACTGGCTACCACTTCAAGCTCAGACTACATACCAAGTTTGCGTAACTATATTCAAAAGCTTACACAATATGTCTGCTGATTACCTACAATCCATCCTTGAGAGACATCCGAACAACAGAGCCAGAAGAACATGTTTCCAGAACAAACTATTTGTACCGCTTGACAAACTGAAATTCAACCAGGCAAATTGTGCACAAGCCTTTTCTTTGTACGCCTCAAGTCTATGGAACAGCCTTCCTACAGAACTGAGATACACAGGTGACCTCACACAGTTCCACAAAAGAATAAGGACTTTGCTATTCAGAGAACACTTTGACAAAGAGACATAGCATCTTCAATATTCCTGTATCCCAGGATAAACATATGACTTCACCCTAACCCACAATTCTCTGCCCGTTATCTTCTTTGACCCTCTCTTATGTAAAATCCTTGCAATCACCACAAATCGTAGGAAACCCTATTCACCTCTATAAACATTGCAACCCACAAGTCACATTTCACACCATTGCTCTGTACTTAAGTTGTTAATAATATGTAAATAAGTTAATTATGTATCTCTCAATATTATGTAACTAAGTTAATGCTCTAAATTAATTCTGTATGTTCACAGTACCATGGGAAACCCTTTCTTTTTGAAAATTAGCTTTACTAATGGTTATCTGATCCATATCTTAACTTGTTCCAGGTAAACTGCATATATATCTTTAATCTTTCCATGTAAACCGCATTAACCATAGAAAATGTGGTATATGTTAAATAAATAAATAAATAAAACTGTGGATCCAATAGGGGTGCAATAAGACATTCTGCTTGCAGTCCAGCTTTATCAGAAGAAAATATCGAAACTCAATAAGTGTTTGACCGGGATTTTACAAAAATATCCAAGTAGGTGTAGAATTTGTCTAAGGGAAATTTATGAGATGAAACCATCATAAGAAGATTAGTTAAATCATAAAACAATCAAAAGGTTCTGTCCTTATGTTTAGATAAATAGTATTCTGAAATGATTATTTTCAATCATTTTTCTTAAGGACAGACGAATATTTTTTATTCAGCACAAATTCATGTACATTTATTATGAATGGAATATCTGGAGCTCACATGAACATGCTGGGTGTCTGGATATTAATATGTAAAGCACAGCTTAAGGGGAAAGAAAATAATATAAAACAGATCTTAATAAGCATATAAAAGACTCTAGTGTAATAATTACCAGTCTATATTATGAAGCAAAACCTGACAAAATTATTACCTCAGTAGCTACAGGACCTGCCTATTTTTAAATAATTCTGCACAATTATATAAATGCATAGTTACTTCATGTAATAGGCAAGCCTTTTAAAGGAAATTATATTAAAGGAAGACGGTTAATGTATTTAATGAAGGGTAAATAAACCGTCATTGGAGTATAAGTGTAAGCAGAGCACTTTCTCTCGTGGATTATTAAACCATATTTGAATCAGTGTTCAGCAAACGTGTAAAAGAGCTTTAAGCTGAAGGCCATTATAGGCAAAGCAATCAGCTGACGCTGAGGGCAGATCCTATCCTTGTTCAAAACAGTTTATCAGCATTTTGCTAGGAAATGCTGTTTCATGGTAGGGAATTTGTTTCCCTTAGGTAGTCTACATTCCATTTGATGGGAGAGGTGTAAATAAAGACCAATAAAGGGAAAAAAATTATAAGGTGATACCTATTTATTGGACTAATGCTATATGTTTCTTGACTAGCTTTCAAGAGTTGACACTCCCCTATCAGGTTCAAAGAGAATGAGCAGGTCAGGGCAGAAGATGAGGTCACTAGAACATACAAATGAAGCATTGATTACATCACAATAGTAGTGTGAAAGGGAAGGGAAAAGGGGGGGGGGGGCAGGGAACTGTGGCACTTCAGTGTTCTTAACAGAAGTATGGCTTGTGATCTTTGATTTAGGGATCTATGTAGACTCCTTCAAGAGATGTTCATAAACCAATTCCGCAAGCTAGCAAGAAATCTACAGGATTAGTCAAATGTTGATTCGCTGACTTTTTTAAATTAAGAAAATAGTTGCTAGTGAAATTTGAAAGAGAATCTGCTTTAGGATATTTTTTATTATATACATTTATAAATATATATATATCCTTACAGATAATATTCCCAACAGGATTGGCCCATAAATTGGCTCAAGATGTTGACACCCTAAGCAAACCTTAAGCCCCCTTTGGCTATCAGAATCTATTGTTTGCTGCCCCCCAGAAGCTGCTGCCCTAGGTGACTACCTAATTTGCTTAATAGTTGGGCCGGCCCTGACTCCCCAGTCCTCTGTGGGCATTCCTGCCAGTGGGAGGTAGAGGAACATGATCATATTTAGGATTATGAGGCACAGGGAGGGGTCACCTCTCGATCCTAAGGAAATTGCAATGCACACCCTCCCCCCCCCCCCCCCCCACCACCACATCAGGAATGCTGGCAGAGAACTCCCATGCAGGTTGACATTCAAAAGTACCCATGAGATCAACTGTATAGCTGGATTTTTTTTTTGTCACAAACAAACATATAATTTTGGCCATTCTAATGACAACATGGCCATTTATACTACTGAATATGTAAGTTATTTGTGCAAGTCACAAATGTCAATAAGGAGCTCTACCTTTAAACAGATAAGCATCCAGATGAATTTTCAGCAGTGGTGCTTACCCAGGTAGTACTGCTGAAAATATGATGGGGTCAATTCTCACAGGAAGTTATATATTTACTAGCAGCTAGTGCATGCAAATGTCCAGCCACTACAAGGATACTGGACTGCAAATATATCTAACTCTCCACCCCTAACCCGTATGGTGAAAGGGCAGAGCAAGGGCGGCAATCAAATATTATCCATATAGTGCTGATATTCAGCTGCTATCTGCATAAGCTGTACGCGTGGAGGCCGATTCAGACCAGGGCATATCTGAGCCGTCTGGACGCATAAAAGATGTACGAGCCTCAATTGTACCCGATTCTGCAACTGCAGGAGCTATACATTCCTGCATTGCAGAATCAGGACACTTAGACGGCCTGGTATGCCTGGCATTCAGCCACAGGAGACGTCCCAGGGGCTACCTGTCCATCCCACACAGTGCTCCGGCTGGCATGGCTGTATAATGGCATCTCTCGCTATGATACTGGCACGGCCTGCCGAAGACACAGTCTGGCTCGGTGCATCTCAGCCCAGACGTCCCGGGAGCTGCGTGTCCATCCCAGATAGTGCTCCAGCTGGCATGGCTGTATAGTGGCATCCTGTTGCCATGATACTGGCATGGTCTGCTGAAGACACAGTCTGGCTCGGCACACCTCGGCCTCGACCTCGACATCCCACTGCCTGACCCCCAGCAGGGGTCCCCAAGGCCAGGATCGAGGTGCAGGGGCACTTCCATGGAGTGTCAGTGGGTTTGGGGGGCTGCATGCCCTGATCGCCCTGGCGCCCAGCACTTATTTCACCTCCAAGGTACAGGGCCATTGTACGGGGAGCACTGGACAGGGGAGGGATGAGGCAGAGCAAGGGTGTGGCCAAGTACAGGGACTACAGAGGCCATTCAGGTCAGGCCTCTGTATGTCCTCTGGAAGTGATGTGGACGCCCGACTTATTCCACCCTGAAGGTGGAATAAACGCCAGGCATCACTCCAAATGCATCCTGCAGTCCCCCTTCCTCTTCCCCATCATGCCACTGCGGGGGTGCATCTGGAGTCCTATCCCATCCATGGGGTCCCCCCTGAGGACCAGACTGAGAGGTGAGTGGTCATATTGGCAACCATGCACTTGGTTGCTCCAGCTGAATGTGCCGGTGCCATGGCGACAGGATGTTGAGAGGCCAGCCGGAGTGTTGAGAGGGCTGGCCGGGCACATCGATGGATGTGTCCTGCATCGGAATTGGGGGCACGCCGGGCCTTCTAAGTTCAATGGATTCTGCAACCGCAGGAACATACTGCTCCCGTGCTTGCAGCATCATGTACAAATTGGGCCCATACATTTTTTGGGCATCCGGACAGCCCGGATGTGCTCATTTCAGAATCTACCTCCACATGTAGGCCTACTGAATAGCAGATCTAAACTAAATGGACAGTGGCAGCAGTGGTCACCACACTAAAAGAAAAGTGGGCACCTACTTTTCCTTACACAATAGGGGATAAGTGTTACAAAATCTAGGCACCGGCCCTAGAGCAGGCACCTAGATTTTATAAGTTAGGTGTGTAAGTCTAGGCTCCATCTATGAGCTACCTATGTTCTACCCCTATGTACACCCACACTGAAAGTAGGTACAATTGCACTTAGGCGTGCACTTACTGAACAGTGCCTGCCTAAATGTGTGCCTAAGTGCTCATTTAGGTGCCTAAATCCTTTAAAATAGGGACTTACAATGGTGCATAGCTTTAGGCGCCTTCCTTACAGAATCAGCCTCTACATGCATCTTCAGTGACAGTGCCTACATACAGCAGCTTTGTGTGTATCTATTATCTTTAATGCCTGTTAAAATAAATTTAAAGTTAGACAGCAGTCCTCTGCTAAATACACTCGTCCTTTGCATTAGATTCTCCCCATGAATCTCAGGAATAAGCCACAGATTAATACTTCAAATAATAATAGACAATGTCAAACCTTTTTCAGAGGAGAGAATGTTAGTCATGGTATGAGATGCCATTGGGGAACATCAGACAGAATTGGTTCAAGGTGTTGGCACTCTAGTTAAACCTTAAGCCTTATGCCTCCCCCCGCTGTCAGAATCTATTGTTTAGCTTTGAATGCCCTGTTCTTTGCTGCCCCCCCCCCCCCAAGTTGATGCCCTAGGTTCCTGCCTAGTTTGCCTAATGGTTGGGCCAGCCCTGTTCACAGAAAGGGTGGTGAATAAATTAAAAGGTCTCTTGGGGGAGGTGATGGAGATCAGTGTTGTCACAGAACTGCATGTGAGTCCTCTGCTGCTGCCAGTAGGGGGAGTTGCTGCGATATCCCATTTGTAGTCACTCCTTGTGACTAACAACACGACAATGCAGCAGCAGCAGCAGCGCCGGGACAGGCTGTGACAAAATTCAACAAAGCATGATATCTGGTTCTGACGAACTGAGAAGCCAAGGAGTCTGGAGCAGTGCAGCAAGCAGGAACTGAACAGACTATATGGACAGCAAGGTCCTTACATGCGCTCATGTTCTCTGTTTCTAGGATTTTGGTGAACTTCAATCAGACTGAAATCTGCCTGGTTTGAACTGAGCCCAAATTAATTCATTCACACCTACTACTCAACGTTCCTTTGCCATGATTTATTTTAAGCCTGAGGTTTATTCCTCCTGTTTTTTGCAATGGCTGTAAGGGGGGGGGGGGGGGGTCGTCAGGCAGCGAAGAGTTAACCTCCTCCCTGGGACGTACAGGTTCTCAGTCGCAAGGCCAAGAAGGGGCCATCTCCCACTCATGGTTTAGAGCCTACCCTTGGACTTTAGCCAAGAAGGGCTGAGAAGTCACAGATACGCATATTAAGTCACATGTGAGATGGTCAAGGCATTGCAACTTCAAAGGCAAGTTCTGCCCTGTTCCTTGTATTTGCAACAGGGTGCTAACTCGGAAAGTTTCTTTTAAGAAGAGAGGAAATCCTAACAGCTCTAATTCAACCTCTAGTGTGCAGACAAAAATAAAAACACAAATGAACTAAAAGAAGAAATGTGTTTATTCTGTTCAATCGGTAAAGAGAAGGCTTTTTCTATTTGCTCTCTGAAAGTCTGAGTTTAGCAAAAATTGGATCCATTTCCTTTCTAGTGGTGTTTTGTTTAAGTTATAATATTTGATTGAAAAACAAAGTTTTAAAAAAAAACCATACCAGTGTCCAGTTTCTACAGTCATTAAAAGCAAGTTTAATTTTGGAAAGGGCAAAGGTCAGCTGGGTATTGGATACATAACACTCTCAGAATCCTTAAGTTCTCGAAGGCAAAAGTGTTTCTTCTCAAACTTGTCACTCTCGCCCGTGCCTCTTTAAACAAAAACATTGACATTTCATTATTTCTAATTGTTTCCAGGAAATAATTAGCAACAACTATTGAAGGGGCTCTTTCCAAAAGATGACCTCAAGGAAGCAAGAGGTTGAGACAATCTAAATTTAAAAAAAAAAAAAAAAACCCTTATCTAAGCGACTCAGGCTTGCAGCGTTGTCCGTGTAAATGTAGACCGGGTGATACGCGAGAATGCCCAGCTTCCTTTTTAAAGTTAACAAAAAACTTCCAGTTCAGTAATTAGACGATCAATTTTCGAACTCCTGATCTGAATGTATCACAAAAATGTTGAGCTGATTCCAGGCCATTAATGAATAACTAATATAAAGAAAGTTTATTTTAAAAAAAAAAGCCCGTTCTGAACTTGGAATAGTAAAATGCCAGAGAGAGACTTCCTCTTCCTCTGATTAAGGAGCTGTTTGTTGTAGTCCCTGATACAGACATCAGATAATGTAAGGGAGGGGTCTCCAGAGAGATCAGTCCTCACTGATGAGAGGAGGGGGAGTGTCTTGGGTCTTGAATCTCAGACCACTGAGAGCCCGGCAGGATAACCAGCAATGAATGAGGATGAAGTAGACAGGTCTGCAGGGCCGTAGCAGCAGCCCCTCTGCCTTCCTGTTCATGGGAAGCATGGTGCAGACTAAGAGCACCACTGCTCTGGGGATAGCTGAGGAACCCTAAACTTCCCTCCAGACTCTCAGCTGGTGCACCTTACAAAGAGAGAGAAGAAAAGGTTAGACGTTTTATCTCTTACCCCCCCCCCCCCCCCGATCCCCGCTGTTCAGATATGCCTTTCCGAGCTTTTGCTATCACTAAAGTAATTTTCAACCGGCAAGGGATTTTGTGTTGGGACTGAAGTTTTGTACTGTTGGTGCTGACGAATATAAAACAGTTTATACGTACTTTCCCGTTTCCTCCTCTTAAGGTTTTGCTTTTCTTAACTTTACAAGGTGAGTTAAAACGAGGGCTTTATGTTTGTAAGAGCGATAGCTTGCAAATGTGTGCGTCTTGCGTTGTGTGTGTGTGAGTGAGAAGAGCGTGAATTTTTTTACTGGAACGTTTCCAAGTCTCTTTTACATTAGTAAATACCGCCCCCTAGTGGAAGACGTTAGCGGCAGCTTCCTCTAGCTGGGAATCCTTTGTTTTTTCAGCTGTTCGAAATATATTCCCATGATATACCCAGGCTCAGCACAGCAACAAATTATAACATAATTATTCTTCATTTTAGCACACCGACGTGCATCTTCCCCAGGTGCACAAAGTCTTTCCTATACCCCCTCAGCTCTTTAAGCCATGCTTTTCACGTGAAAGATAAAAATAGCAGGCTTCTTTAATTGCACGCTCTTTAAGCAGGATTTTCTCCTACTCTAGTCGAATAATGCAGTTCGTACAAACAAAACCTGAAGTATATTTCAACTTTTGATTCAACTAAGAATTACGACTTTATGGTAATGGTTTCAACTTCTCTAGATATATTAAAGCCGGAATATAATTACGCTAAATTAGAGGCACTCCATTAATTAGTACGAAAAACAGAGAAAGAGAACAGTTTTCAGTTAGATAGATGGATAGAGCTTTGGAAATTTTGCAAAACAGAGCTCCAAATGAAATAGAAAAGACGGAACATAAAGTGCTTTCTTAAAAAAAATCGGTGAAGACCGCAATAAATGAAAGTAAATATTTGACTTTTGCAACACCTCTCTTGCATGGGGGAATCTGTTTTGATCCCATCGTAAACGGAGGTTTCCTGACATAAATGATCTCGGCAAAACAATTTTGTTCAGTACTGCAGCAGGGCCAAGGGGGTCAGGACGGTGTACTGACCCCCTTAGCCATGTCTATAACAGCGCCACACCTTTATGGATGCGGTGATCGGGAAGGGTCATTTCTGATCTTAAAGGAAGAAAAAAGAAATAGTTCTTCTCCAAACTGAGGCAGAAAAGAAAACCAAAAGTAAAACCATCTGATCTGGATGTGACAATGAAAATATCACAGTACCTGCAATAGCAAAATTTGCAGGTTCCAACTGGAAGAAATTTGACGGTGAAACAAACCCGATAGAGCAATTGCGCGCGCGTTACGATTTCCCCCTATCCACAACATACAAAAATAGGGGTTTGAATGAGACTGTCTCTCATGACCGAAAGTGCCATGCGATTGTCAAAACAGAACGCGAGGCATCCAGGAACACAAACCCTTACACAAAAAGATATATTTCCCAAAAAGGCTTTTACCTGAAGAAGGGAGGGAGAAAGTTGATCTCCGGCTAAAATGCGCAAGTCCCTATCGCACCCCTTCTACTTTCTACATAAGTAACCCCTGCTTTCAGAATCTACAATCTGCTTTATAGCTCAAAGGTACTGTATTCCTTTGAGATGTGTCTTAAGACCTGGCAAATCTAGGTACAAAACGGAAAAACCGTTATCTCCAAGCTACTTCCAAGAGCTTCTTCCCTCGTCCTTTTCACTTTCCCAGATTTATAGCCGTATTTGAATTGCATCTTCCACAGATGGAAGAAATCCCAGCGTATTTCGAGTTCCCATTTTAGAATACTATAATTGTTAAAGAATGATAGTAATATTCAGCTGACAGCTCAAACTCATCAGGATCGCCCTGTCACATTTTAGTTTATTCTCATAGCTGTAGAGAGACGTGTTGGAAGCTATTGAAATGTCCTACTGTTCGGCATCTCTGTTGACTCTGAGGTGCTGCGGTGCTGCTCGTAATTAGAGCTCAGGGATCCCCTTTCCCCCACCACCTGCATTCCAACATGAAGATAGCATGAAAAACCAAAGAAGGAAGGCTGGTTGGAGGAAATAGACTTCTAAGAGCAGGAGCAGACCTTAAAAAGTGGAACATTTTCAGAAAGCTTATGAGGGCAAGAGAGAGAAACTCTGTGAATCCAACCCAAAGAGACCAGGGAGCAGCAAGATGATAGTTTGGGAAGGCAGTTCTACCCCTGTGAGGAATAAAGGAAAATATTCTCTCAAAATACATTTCTGCTGCTTTTCAAGGAGCAGACATGGGACTTCCTGGGTCAATATTTATCAGTGGCGGGAAGTATTTTTTCTTAAATGCTGGCCATGGCTTCTTAAAAAATATGGATGTCCAGCAATACAGATAGACAGGTCTGCTGAATATACATGGACAATACTCACCGCTGGTAGTAGGGATATTCAGATGCTATGAGGTCAGTTCATAAAGCAATTTTGTGTATAAAAAGCTGGTTTGTGTAACTAAAGGCTTCTTATAAAATTAGGTCACGCCTAAAAGTCTGCATGGAGCAAGTAGGTGGGGACTGGTAGAGTAGATGTGGGTGGAGCATGGGCAAAGTCGTGATGCACGCATGTTTTTTACGCATCAATATCAGCAGCCACAATATGGCCACTATTTCTGCAGGATTTTTGCTGGAATTTTAGAAAAACACATAGGCGCCTATATTTCTTGTTAAAATAGACGTCTTCTCCACCTCCAATCTAGACATCCTGTTATAAAATTACCTTCCATATGCATACCTAAGCAGTGAAGTTAGGATGGCATTTTTTTCAGTCCTAACTTAAATTGATTAACTATACAGAGAGTGACTGATCATTGATGCCGTCCGTAGATCTAGGCATAACGCCTTACCTCCACTACATCACTATATGGGTAGTGCTGGAGCAGTTAGAGGAATGTTCAGTGGCATGATCCATATAGTGCCACAGAAACATCGCATATCGAGGACCTATACTGTATGTTTGCAGCTGCCACTAAACGTGTCAGTCCTTTTGAATATTGAACTCCATAATTCTATCATATTGCCTTCAAAAACTATAGTTTGACCCTGGTCCTTGCATCTGAGAAACCAGTGTAGGTTGAACAGGGCTCACTTTTGTAGTAGGATACTGCTAAGTACTGTCAATTTATTACATGTATGTACAGTGCACACAATAGATGGAGAAGGTCCTTCCATAGAGTCACAGTGGAAGGAGGTACCAATGGGATGTAGGACTGTACCTTGTGACCATCCTCACTCTTCTCTTTCATCCCCATGTTAAGAAGAAGCCAAGAAAGGATCAGCATGAGGAAAGATAACCATAGGGACCAGGAGCTCGAACTTCACTTGTTTTGTCCTAGGCATTTCACTGATAGAAAAATGTTACAGATGCACCCCCTATTGACCACTCTTGCCTTTTATCTTCCTCCCTTCCTTTCCTTTATTTAATTAGAACATTATATTTTAATTTGGACTTGGATTTTGGATTTAATAAATCACCCATCACATGCTCGATGTAGTAGGTATAATATCACTGGTCAACAAATTTTTACAAAAGTCATGTTACTGAAATAAAAATAGTCATTTCTTATCAATTTTTATATGCTGAACACGAATATGACAGTGAAATTGCAAAGTTAGCTCTAGTTTTTTTGTAATCTACAGGAATTAATGTTTACATCACGAAATGCATGTCAATAGTAAATATAATAGGCCTTCAGTTAATACCTGTAAAAAAACAAGTCATAGATGACTACTTAGATTTTTTTGCCTGTCTCTTGTACAGCTGTTTGGGAGCTTCTCTGGGGAGTGTCCAGCAGTAGTCAGCCAGCATTGTAGTGGACCATTTTCCCTGGTATCTTTGCTCCATCGTTGCGATATCCTGGTGAAAACATTCACCCTGTTCATCACTAACCATACCACAGTTGTCAGGAAAGAAATCAAGATGGGAATCAAGGAAATGGATCTTTAGAGACATATTGCAGCCAAGTTTCTGTTACTGCATCAGCATGTCTTCTACTAGTTCCTTGTAGTTTTCTGCCCTAACATTCCCGAGAAAGTTTGTTGACACTAGGCGAAAAGCATTCCATGCTTGTTTCGCATCACCCTGCAGCAAGTTGTTGAACTGGTCATCTTTAGAGAGCTCTCGAATCTGAGGACCCACAAAAACTCCCTCTTTAATCTTTGCTTCGCTGAGTCGAGGGAATTTTTCAGGCAGTTATCGGAAAGCTGGCGAAGTGCGGTCCATGGCTTTCACAAAGTTTTTCATCAAACCTAGTTTGATGTGAAGGGGTGGTAGCAGGATTTTGTGAGCCTCAGCCAGAGCTGGGTGCTGGATATTCTTCTCTCCGACTGTTACATTTTGTCTGCAATTCCATTCCTTCGGCAAGTAGTGCCAATCCCTTTCTCGGCTATCCCACTCACATAAGAAACACATGTATTTTATATATCCCTGCTGCAGTCCCATTAAAAGGGCAACTACCTTCAACTACCTGCTGAGGGAGGAGTGGCTCAGTGGTTGGGACAGGTTGCCTCAGGCCGGAAGGCCGGGGGTTCAATTCTCACATGGGGAAAAGCAACCTCAGGCCGGAGGGACTGGGGTCTCTAGTCCCATGGCCACTCCTTGTGGCCTTGGGCAAGCCATTTAACCCTCCATTGCCTCAGGTACACTTAGATTGTGAGCCCTTTGGGGACAAGGGAATAAAAAGTACCTGTTAGTATACATGTAAACCACATTGATTCTAAAGAGCGCGGTATAAAAAATAAAAAAATAAAAAAAATAAGTTACCACAGAGGTGCCAGCTGTACTTGTTATAGTTAATGGAAGTCAGTAGATGCTTTAAGTTATCGTATGTCTCTCTCATGTGGACGGCATGCACTACTGGAATAGATGGAAGACGGTTTCCATTGTTCAAAAGCACAGCCTTCAGACTCAGTTTCGAAGAGTCTATAAATAGTCTCCAGTCTTGTGGGTCATGAGTGATTTTTAAGGCATTCATGAGGCTTTCAATATTGGAACAGAATACCAGATTACTTTACTTTCCGACTGCGTATGGTACACTGCTGACGTCAGATGGCTTCAGCAGCTGTCCGGCAGTAGTATTGCATTGCATCAGAAAATGATGCAATCAACTCTGGATGATGTGTGCATGCTGGTATTATGCAATGTGATGCAATATTACATCATTCAAGGCTTATTTGGGATGTTGTTTATCTTTATCTTTTATCTTTATTTGCAAAATTTGATAAACCGCCCAGGCCGAAGCATCCGGGTGGTGTACAATACAAAAGGTAAGGCTACTGAAAAGAAAGTCAGAAAGGAACGCCAAAAACCAATAGGACAGGGAGAGACAGTTAAAAGATAGAAAGCAGGAAAGGCCCGAGAGGGGCAAGAGGACGAGAGGGGAGAAGAAGAAAAGGAAAAGTGGGAGGCGGGCATACGAGAAGGTATTATGAGGGGTGGGGAGCGCGGCTGGGGGATAAGGCACCGTCAGCATGGGAAGGGAGATCGAAGGCCTGACAGGAGAGATGAGTCTTGAGGAGAGTTTTAAAGCGGGGATAGGACGGTTCTGTACGAAGAGATAAAGGGAGCGAGTTCCAGAGAGCGGGGCCTAAAAAGAAAAAGGCGTAGTGACGGGTGAGTTCCAGATGGGCCTGGGCAGGGGGAGGGAGAAAGAGACGGTTACCATAGGCCGAGCGGAGAAGATGTGGAGAGGGCTGGAGGTGAATAATGTCGGCCAGGTATTGGGGAGTGCTGGTGTAGAGAGCCTTGTGTGGGAGAATAAGCACTTTAAAGAGGAATCCTTAGATGTTGATGTCCTACTGGATAAATTTACACGGTGAAACGTCAAAAATGAACTACATGCAATATCTTCAAAACGAGAGCCAATACATTTTTTTTAATGTTATATTCGTGTTAAGCTCACCAAGATACTACAGATTAAGGCCTTTTAAAGTCAGTAACGATTTCAATGTTGACCAGTGTATTCAGTGTATGGAATGTTTCACTGAAATCTGGCCTATGAAATAGTTTAGGGCGAATATATGAAACCTCAATGCAAAGAATATAATATACTACGCTCATTGGGGGTAATTTTAGAAAGTGTTTCCAATATGTAAAGCATGCTTTACACATGGAGAGTATCTCTTGTAAAATAGTGCACAGGTATACAAGAAGAGCACGTAAACTGTGTGTAGCCATTCCTTGGGGGGAAGGGTGGGGGTGATATGCATGCGTATATTTTATGAAGTACACTTGTACACACGTGCATTTGTACCTTCTTCAGAGCAAGTGTAAATTTTGTCTCAGATGATTTGTGCGCTGCTTGGGGTAATTGTATGAGATATAATATAGAGGCTTTTTTGCCAATTCACATAGGCATCCTGTTATGAAATTACCCCTGGTATGTCCAATATGGCAGTATAGTAATGAAAAAATATAGGGGGTACGTCATATTATCTCACTTCAAGAATATGGGTAGAAAATTGGTAGCCATACTTGTGCTAGAGAACACTGGTTTATTCAGTGACTAAGGGTAACAGAGGTCCCCCCCCCCCCCCGCCATCTTTTAATCTCTAAGCTATGCGCTGCCTAAGCAAATGTGATTGACCTCAGTATCCTGGTCCCTGTGGCTATCTTTCCTTCTCCTCTTTTACACAGAATAACTTTTATTGGACTAAATACAGAGTTTTCTAATGTTCTTAGGTTAATTCATCTTTCAAGCCCATATTGGTATCTTCTTTGCATGGCACTATGCAAAAGGAATCCTTCGTGGTCCTAAAACGTCTTAAAGAACATCATCAAGGCATTATTTTAGTCTGTTCAACCACAAGCATCACAAGGAGAGCAACACATTCATGGGAAAACTGTTATCCTCCTACCCAAGTCATTCACCTCAACAGACCGTAATGATATCGTCATTTTAAATATCAGCTGCTGGAAGTCTTAGCAAGCTCACTTACTAGTGAATAGGCAGGTTGAATGGTTCAGATTGTATATGGGAATTTTTATTTGATGAAAATGGTGGGAGAGTTTAAACAAACATACCTAGAAGTTAAATGTCTGATGGCGTGCCAGCTATTTTATTTTCCATTCTACTGGCCAGCCACTGTCTGAGGTCAATTGGTAGCACTGACTGAGAGGCTCAATGATAGGGTTTGCCTTAAGCCAAAGAGTAGAAAATTATTTACCTGCCATGTTAGTCCACTTAAGAAACAAGTCAAAGTTGAAACCTTTTTATTGGAATAACCCAATAAATTAACCTGCTTTTTTCACCTTGAGCCAGTGAAGAGAGTGTAGCTAGTTTAAAAAAATATGGTGTTATTCCAACAAAAAAGTATCACCTATGAATTCTTTGATTTTTGCAGACCCAAAAAATTCCATAAGCCTTCTTTAGAAAACACACTTCCCATTGGAAAGGGTGCTACGTTTTAATAGCTAGCTTGATCCTGGATAAAACTGGACTATTTATGGACTGTCCTTCTTATACGGAATCAATTTAAGAATTACCCAGAGGTGATGCTACACGTGATCTGTCTAGACCAGATTTGTCCCAAATCTGGCCAGTGGTTATGTATGAAGAGGAGGCTAATCTGATCTGGTAAACTCACACACAGTTATCTTTCACTAGCTACCAGAAATATCAGAATGAAAATTAAGCTATAAAGCATGGGCAGATTGAATAATTGGTATAATGTAATACAATCCTTCTCTGTCTTTCTAAGATTTCAGAGTAGAATTGTTTTGGTTTAGCTTTAAGAGTCTTGACGTGAAGCACTGTACAGACAAGCATCACAATCATGCATTGTATAAAATGCAGTTTTTAATTCCTGTGCATGCCTCTTGTTTTTTCTATACTCCAGATTTATTATAAAGTTATTAAGGACATTGAACCAGGAGAAGAGCTGTTGGTGTACTTGAAGGACGGAGCCTATTCGGTCGGGGACATGCCTCCTAATCTAGATGGTTAGTTCATCTTTATACCTTCCCAATTCTATGCACCTGTAAATAACAAAGAGCACCCAATGACGACCTGGCTAGGCAGAGGCCATTTTACAATATGGAGTATTGCTTATGCAAATGCCACTGTGCTTGTGAGGCGTCAAGTCCTAACAGGGCATCTATGTGAAATGTCCAAAAAAGCACCTATTTTATAAAGGCTACAGAGATGCCTAAATGCCTTGAGAAAATAGACTTTCTAAAGTATCCATCGTAGTGCACAAATTTACATCTGCTCCAAGGAAGGTGTACATGTGTGCAAATAGTGTATGTGTAGTTTATAAAATGCTGCACCTTGCAACCCTACCCCAGCTCTGCCCAAATGGCACTCCCGGGAATGCCCACCTGCCGTGCCCATGTAAACACATGTGATCTTGTTGGCGCGCATGCTTGTATGAATGTACTCAGTCACACGGTTTTATCTGAGCCATTTTTCACATGCAAAGCATGCTCTGAGGCACATTCTATAGGTGCACTGGAAGATCCGTGTGCAAACTACACCTAAGTCCCTATTTTAAAGGACTTACATGTATGCCTGGGCACTTACACACTCGCTGTCATTGGGCATTATTCTGTAAGGGCGTGCATAAATCCCATTCCGTGTATCTTCAGTTGCGGTGCTCATGGGGGCGGATCTTAAGCGGAGCAGAGGCGGAGCCTAGATCTATATGTGCAAGCTGTGGAATACTATAACTTATGTGCGTCACTGCATCAGTTTAGGCTCTGGCAGTAATACCTGCTCTAGAGCAAGTGCAACTAAGGCACTTAGGTAAAGGCACGTCTGTACGTCCCTATTTTATAAAGTAAAGCCCATGTGTGCTGTACTGTATAGAATAGACTCCCTGTACACATTCAGCAACGTGCTTTGCCTATGCACGATATCATAAAATTACCCTCCATGTGTGAAAAATGCTGTCTTGAGGATAATTTTATAACCCAGTGCCTAGTTGAAGGCACCAAGAATGTGCCTAGTTTAAGCCTATTTCATATGGAATCTTTATAAATACAGCAGTTTTCAGCCACTTGCACTATTAAGTTCAGGCACCAACATTTACAGAAGTCGTAGAGGTGGTGTAAACTCTGTGCCTAGATTTTTCAAAAACGCGCCTAAATGATCATTTATGGTCTCCGCAGGTACTCGTGCTCTCTGCCCACACTCCACCCACAGTGAAAGTGCACACCACACAAGCAAGGTCACTTATGCACATAATTGACTAAAATACCAACATTTAGATGCATATTGGCCACCAAAATCTAGACAGTTCCTATATAAAATTACCCCATATGAGTGAACATCTCTCGAAGTACACAGATCCCTTAATGAGCACTGTGTTCATCCTCATTCAGCTTTTTACAGCTTTGCACTTCCGAATTATATCGCTTTTTGTCTTGCCCAAAATAGAACTGTACGATTTCTCATATTCATGTGTCTCATAAGATACCTTTTATACCGATAGAGAAGCGTGCAGAGACTGGTAAACAGTTAACATGGATTACTAAATGATGTGCTATCTTTAAGGATGTATATGGAAGAAAGGTTCATGTTGTTCCATTTTTGATTTTTTTATTCCATTTAATTTGAGAACTTTCTTCATTTTGTTTCTGCCTTTGGTGTGCTCTAAAACAGTTAACTACATTTTGATGGGGGGATTTTGTGTCATCTCAACAAAACTTGTTCTTACCTATCATTTTAGAATGACAGCGTTTATTCTTAGGTCAAAATCTGATAAGAGCAAAGTGGGACCACATGAGTTAATCATGTCAGTGTTGAATAGACTAAATATATTGCACGCACTTGTTTTTTAAGGTCTATAGGAGAAAGTTTGAAATAAGTTAAAAATAATCCCAAAGTCTTAAAGTTGGCCAGTTAATTGCTGTGCCATCTGCAGGAGTTACGTTTTAACCTATACAAAGAGAAACCCATCCAAAACTGTCACAGAATTTAAAGGGAGGAATGCAAGGGATGTGTGAATTTCTTTGGAAGAAATTTGAGAATGCATTTCTCAGAACCTCAAAATAGAGCCTCTTTGATGCGCTTTTGCATCTTCTGATCCCAGACTTTACATGTCTTGGGGGGAGAGGGAGAGGGGGTCATGCGGGGGAAAATAAACCAGGTAGATGTTAGCCTGAATCACCTGCACTGTTTTGTCACAATTCATAGCGGAACTCTTGGGGATTCAGGGCTGACTTTCTGCAGGATCTAGCTAGCTAAAGCTCATTTGCTGAACATATCATCCTGCAGTCCATCTGGATTTAGCCAGCTAGATTCAGCGATTGGCTCCTTTTTGCTGCCCTTAAAATGGGTGGCCCCAGAGGTTTTGCCTGGGTGTGTTTCTGACTTAATGATCAGTGCAGAATTTTGGTGCTATATGATGACGTTTTGCCAGCTAAATTGGGGCAGCTACCTTTAGGTTTAGTTTCAGCCAGAAATGTAACGGCAAGCTTTGAGTGAAAATAAACCTTATTTTAGCTGTGTCAATCAGATGTTGAGCGCTTTTCAGATAACTGGCCTATTTGATTAATAAGCCAAGGATTAGCTTATTCGGTAGAGCCGTAGATTGAGAATCAGAGAAGCCAAGGTTCAAATCCTGCTGCTCTAGGTGCACCTCACTCCTAGTGCCCCCTTGATGCCTCCACGGTTGCTGTTGCCGCCACATTTCTGGACATGCAGTGGTAGCAATTCCTTTTAAACCAACCCTCCAGCTCGACCCATCACCTCTGGAGCAAAAGGAAGTGGAATTGCAGGGGCGGAAGCAGATAGTGCAGCTGTCTCAGCGGGTGGTGGTAACTTCGCCCATGTCGATCATAGCTAACACGCACTTAGATCGATTGTTTACGTTATCAGAATAGCGAAAGACTAGGGGACATGCAATGAAGCTACAGGGTAAACTATTTAAGACTAATAAAAGAAAATATTGTTTCACTCAACGTGTAATCAAACTCTGGAATTTGTTACCGGAGGATGTAGTAAAGGCTGTTCGTGTAGCTGGGTTTAAAAAAGGTTTGGACAAGTTCCTGGAGGAAAGGTCCATAAACCATTATTAAGAAGGGACCCAGGATATCAATGCTTGACCCAATACAAGCATTGTGGAACCTGTGTCTTTTGGGGAAACTGCTAGGTACGTATGACCTAGATTGGCCACTGTTGGAATCAGGATACTGGGCTTGATGGACCTTGGTCTGACCCAGTATGGCATATCTTATGTTCTTATTTTTTTATATTTAACTGCATGGGGAAATGGCGAAATGTGCCCCATCAGCTAGTATGGGTCAGGCCCTGCCCATTTGCTAAAAAAATGGGCCTCCATGCACTCTAACAGCACATTTTGCTAAAGATGCACTAAAGTGACTTGCTGTAGGTATACCGCTGGAAGAAGAGGTTTTTAACACAGACCTCTTGTGTTCCAGTGTAGTACCCACTCCAGAAGACCACTCTATGAATAGTAGGGCAGATATACCAGTAGCATTTAGCCTACCCCATTGTAATACCATAGACTCTACCTCATTCTATTTCTTTATCCCTGGTCATCACACCACCAAGGATCCTCTGCGCTTGTACCACGAATTACCAAATTTCAGTACCATTGGGAAACCTTTCCAGGCCTCTGCCATCCTTTCTGTGCAAAAATGCTTCTTACATTATGCCCGAGTCTGTCCTTCTTTTTAAACCAGCTGAGCCAACAGTGGTTTTACCGTGAAATTGTTTTGTGCTGGATACCATGTTATCCCCATTGCAATACCATTGGATGGTGACAACATACACTTTCACCAACTGTAAGGTATTCTATAGAGTGGAGGAGTAGCCTAATGGTTAGAGCACCAGCCTAGTAACCAAGTGAGCAAGGTTCGATTCCCACTAGCACTCCTTGTGGCCTTGGGTAAGTCACTCAACCCTCCATTGCCTCAGAAGAAAGGCCTGGCAATCTACTTCCGGTGACACTGCCAAGAAAACCCAGGAGCAGCTCAGTTGCCAGGAGTTGGCATTGACTCAAAGGCACACATTGAGATTGCACAACAGCACAGGATTTAACTCAAGCCCTATCTGGACTGCACCTTGTAATATAGAACATGCTGTATCATAGCGCACTATGTACATAGCCCACCATAATCTATACACCTCCCACATACGCACATTTTAAACAATACAGCCACTGCATGAACTTCCCCCCACACGCACATTATATCCTCCTGCACTGCATGAACTTCCCCTCACACCCTTGATTGTATTGTTGTGATACCGCCTTGATTTTACGATAAGACGGTCTAGAAATACTTTTAAATAAATAAATAAACACATTGTATTTTCAATCTATTCTATATTTATTGTACTGCTGAAAACACATATGGGCGTGCTTACAGATATATGCTAACTGGGTAACGCACAGTCAGGTGGGGACTGCGCAGAGTGTGGGCGCAGATGGCCTTTGAGGTATGTTTATTTAACGGGTTTATTTAACGGGCATAAATCTCCTTATCAAGATGTCACGGCGGTTTACATGGAACATTTATCAATTAACTTTACATGGAACAGTGTGGTATAACTTGAATAACCGGATTAAGCTAGGTTACCATACATGGAACAGAAAGTATTAAAGAACGGCATTTACATACTGTAATAACTTATACGAACAGTTTAACTGTTAAACCACGATGTAACATTAAAGCATTAAGAGTTGTCGTTATAGTCTGTAGGGAGGATGGAGGATAGAGCAGAGGGAAGGGGTGGGTGGGTGGGGGGAATTGAGGTTATGTAGTGTGTTCACCGCAGTGTTCCTTAAATAGGGGTGGTTTTAGCTTCTTCTTTTTCCTGAAGCCTTGTAGGTCTCTCGTGGAGTGGATATCAGGCGGTAGAGCATTCCATGGGTGCGGAGCGTGCAGGGTGAATCCTGTGCGTGATGATTTTTGGCTGCTTTTTCTGCGTGTTGTAGGAATGGTGCATTGGTTCTCCTCGGATGTTCTGGTGTCTGCTAACCATGAAGGTAGATGTTAGTGGAGGTGTGTTTAATGCCACCTCAGTGGGTGGTGGTAAGTGCACCCGCACTCTGGTTAGCATGGTGTGGCATGTTAGCAGCATGATAACAGCAGGGGGACAGACGCACACGCTCCTTAAAGCTAGCATGGGCATCTGCGCCCACTTCCGGGCCCCAACACCTGCTGCCAGTGCATTTCTTAGTAAGCATGTCCCATAAAATCCTTCAGTTCTAATCGATTTCTCCATATGCATCAAGTGGCAGCACATGACCTTCAGACCTTTTTGCCTGGGGTCTTTTCTACTGTTACGATATTTTTTAATTGATTTATCGCATCTGCCAAATTCTACTTTGGAATATTTTCAGACTGTGTCTACCCATCATCTGTAAAGTGAAAAGCTATGCCGCTCTCTCTAGGCCAACTACTTGTAGAAACAGCAATTTCATTTCAAATATTTCACTTTCCTCTAGGGGGTGGGGAGGGTACTTCCCCTGTCATCACCCCCGACCCCCATCCTTTCCACCTCTGTAGTGCATGCTTCCTTTTCCCAGTTAAACTCTGAATGTCACGAGAAAGAAAATGCTAAACTGTTCTGCACAAAGATAATTACCATTTTAAAAAAATAAGAAAAAAAAATACTCTTTTATGCAAACCCCAGCCAAAGGCAGCAAAACCCCTTATCTCTGCTGGAATTTCGAGTATCCCCCTCAAACTCCTTTGAGATTGTAGTCTGCTAGATTAGTATGTAGATGCTACATAATTACCTTCCCTCTGGTTTCTTGAAAGCCATTAGAGAACATATTTTGTTTCTGTTACATTCTGCCATTGTCCTGAGTGTTACTGATGGAACTCGAGACAGAAGGAGCAGCCGCCGGTTTGACAAACAAGACACAGAGAGCCGGCAGTGCTGGCATTTTTTTTCCCCTTTCCTCCCTCCCCAAGAGATATTTAAGGAGTAACCTGTTTTTTGAAACTGAAGTTTGCATTGTGCAGAGAAATATTTAGTGAAACTGGCAAGGGGGACCGGGGAAATGGATTTTAATTGTATGAAACTTAGATCTCCGAATGTGAGAAGCAGATCTATTATGTTCCATTTTGTGTGCCACTAGCCTATAATCTCCTCGTTGGACGAGTGTGTACAATTAGTTGATTCATTTAATGGAACTTAATTCCTGCTTCTTTCAGACATTAGTAGTTGGTAAGGGTATCTGGCAGCAACCTTTTTTGATTTACAGTATCTGTGTTCAGGCACCACAATTAATGCTTTCTTTCTTAAGAAAATTTAAAAAAAAAGGGGGGGATGGGAAGGGGCAAAGATGTTTCTATATATGACTCTAGGCTGTTATAACTTGAAGCAGTCTCAAAATGTGTACTGTTAGCTTTTAAATAATCTCAATCTGGTTCCAGAACTTCAAAATGCAAAGATCTGGCAGCCATTTCGGGCCCAGAAACTAAGGTATTCCAAAGAAGGGTCCCGCAGGATCTGAAACTGAGGTCTTCCCCCATCTGTTCACATGAGCGCAATAAAAGAAATGCCCAGCTTTAAAATTACACTTGCCAGCCCGGGGGCAACTTGTCATAATACATTTTATTCAAAGCCTCATGCGCTGCACACGGAGGGGGTCATTCTTTAACTGGGTGTATTGGTGAAGGGTACACATGAACTTTCACTTCCAAAATTAGCCCAAAAAGATACCTGTAAACATTTACACCTTGTAATTTGTGCAGACACTTTCTCTAAGTAAAAGTGTGCACAAAATTCTAAATTTTGAAAGGTATGTGCATAGGTAATTTTATAAACCTTTTCTGAGCATAAAAGACCTCTCTTAACATTAGGTCATAAGAACATAAGATATGCCATACTGGGTCAGACCAAGGTCCATCAAGCCCACTATACTGTTTCCAACAGTGTCCAATCTAGGTCATAAATACCTAGCAGTTTCCCCAAAAAACACAGGTTCCTCAATGCTTGTATTGGGTCAAGCAGTGATATCCTGGGTCCCTTTTAATAATGGTTTATGGACCTTTCCTCCAGGAACTTGTCCAAACCCTTTTTAAACCCGGCTACTCTAACAGCTTTTACTAAATCCTCCGGTAACAAATTCCAGAGTTTGATTACACGTTGAGTGAAAAAATATGTTCTCTTTTTAGTGTTAAATAGTTTACCCTGTAGCTTCATTGCATGTCCCCTAGTCTTTCTATATTCTGGTGACGTAAACAATCGATCTACGTTTACCCGTTCCACTCCGTTCATTAATTTATAGACCTCTATCATATCTCCCCTCAGTCGTCTCTTTTCCAGGTTGAAGAGCCCTAACCTTTGTAGCCTCTCTTCATAGGAGTATCCTTCCATCCCCTTTACCATTTTGGTGGCTCTTCTCTGTATCTGTTCCTGCCTAAAAGCATGCACAGTGCACTTAGCAGCATCCTTGTAGAGTGGATATGCTCATGGAGAAGTATGAGTGTAGCATGGGCTGAGTTATGATTTATATGCATGTGCTAATATTTACAGCCGCTCTCAAGCAGAGGTAAATGTTGGCACCCTCAATCTAAGTGCTATTTCTGCAGGATATGTGCTAGCGTTTTATAAAGACACATAGGCACCTATCCGGTCCATAGCTGAAAAGCACTTAGACATCTGAGGTGGCATTTTAGAAGGGACCACCAGCTGGAATTTGAGATGTTCAGGTCACAACGTCCAAAATTCCAGGGAAGTGGTGCTAGTGAAGGGAGGTGCATGTAAGTGCTGCCTGAAATCGCTCCATGTCTGCCACAAAAGATGCACATTCGCACGGTAGGTTCTGGAGACGGGCCTGTGCACATTTGCAGGCCATTTTAGAAATGTGGACATCCCCGAAATGCAGTGTCACAGAAATGGGTACGTAGATGTGCTGGTTGAGTTATTTCAGAATGGGGGTGCCTATGCTATGATACATGCGCATCCCAGCTTGCCAGGTTAGATCTGCAGACGTGCAGCAGTGGGCAATGAAAGTGAAAGGATTGTTAATTTCATATGCAGGTTTTGTTGTCCCGGTACTGTGGCGGTGAAAGTCCATTTCGTTCTTCCCACTATAAATGCTGCTGCTGTGAAATGAGCACTTTTCTGCAACTTATTTGAGGTCAGGAGCAGGTATAAGCATAGACGCATCACCAACCAGGGCCAGACATGTGCAGGCCTTTTTCATATCACACAGCAGCTGCCGAGGGAACCCCCCCTCCCCCCCACCACACCTTCATGAGACATTGATGTGATCGCGCTGGGGATGTCTATATGCCCAACTTTCCAAAATGGCTCTGGGAATGTTTTTGTGATTTGCACATCTGAATTCCTGTTTTCAGACGTCCAAATCGTGAATAGTGTTTTTAAAATGACCCCCATTGGTACTGAGATTTCGCCCCTAACATAACTTGTACTTGCTTTTGGCCTATCTGAGCTGTAAATATAGCACCAATATTCAGGGCCGTATCTGTATACCTTAGGCATGGAAACTCTGATGTTTGCACATCTAATTTAGATGTTTCAAATTATTCCGCTATTCAGCAGCACTTTGCATGTAGCTAGTGCCGCTAAATGCGTGGGTGTGCACGTGCCATTGCCTTAGTGCTGACTCCTGGTGGCCCAGCAGCCCCTGGGTTTTCTTGGCAAGGTATGACTGGAAGTAGATTGCCAGGCCTTTCTTCCGAGGCAATGGAGGATAAAATGACTTGCTCAAGGCCACAAGGAGTGCCAGTGGGAATCGAACCTTGATTTCTTAGTCACCAGGTTACTCCTCCATATACCTATGGGGGGGGGGGGGGATATTCAAAGGGCTTAATAAGGTTAGCAGACCTGCTAACCACGTTAATCCCTCTATCTGAGATACCCTAACTGGGCAGTAGTTGAATAAGTTTGCGAAAGTAAGGCGCAGTAAAGGCTGGCCTTACTTTCGCCTCGGAAACTAACTGGGCAGCAGCTGAATATCGCCAGTGCCCACTTAGCTTTCTGCCAATCGGGGCAACCCTGGTATTCAGTATTGGGGCCGGATATGGCCCGAGCATTGAATATCCAGGTTTAAAGTTCAACAACCATGGCTAGCCATCGCCGCTGAATATTCCCCACCCCTCATAATTTTAGACTGGTATTTTTAGTGGTACTGTATGCTGAATATAGGAATAATTTCAAACATCTAAATTAGATGTTTAAAATTATTCTCCAGATATCCTGCCAAAATTTGTCCTCTGTGTGCCTTTATAAAATAGGCTAACAATAGGCACCTTCTCTACCTCCATACCTAGGCACCTGTTATAAAATTACCCTCATCAGTCCTGATTTTACTCTACCGTAAGTAGGGGCTCCTCATTCTTCTTCCCCCAATGCAACTATGTCTGCAACTGCAAAATATTGGATGAACCTCGTTCCTTAAACCTCAGTCAACGTTTTTGTTTCCAGACCTTGATTACTACTCATGGTATCACCTCTGTTTTTATCTACTTTTCAAAGTTTATCAATTTCTGTTGTAGAAGACAAGCAATAGCAGCAGCCTTATGAGATGGTAAACCAGGCGGCCACTCAAAGCCCCAGACTTTACAAGACATGAAACGTCCATCTTTCAGAGAAAAGAAATAGTTATTAGCAAAAACAGATTTCATTAAGGGGGGTCAATTTAGAAGCTCTATTTGTGCCACACTGGATCAGGCCAAAGGTCCATCGAGCCTAGTGTTCTGTTTCCAAAGGTGGCCAATCCAGGTCACAAGAACCTGTCTGGCACGATCGTGGTTGGGGGCTTCATAAAAAGATCTATGTGCATTTCCAATTCCAGAAAGATGCCACACATTGAAGACCACTGGCAGACATGTAACCTGCTCCTTGACACAAACAGGAATTTGAAAAGTGCTCATTTTGACCAGCTCTCAACACGAAAGAAATCGGGGGCATTCCCTCTTGTCACCACATTAATTCCCTTCCCCCCCCTCCACCCCAGAAGGATAGCAGGTGAAAATCAAGGCCTCTTTGCATACTGCCACAGTGCTTCATGTCTCCGTTGCCTAGAATGGCAGGTCGGGATATGCATGTGGTAGCATGTTACATGTGCGTGTTCTGAAATGCTTTCACGAGCATGTCTATGTTGCCCTTCACGGTGGCATCCATATTTCACATCCGCACATTTCTAATGTCAACCATCTCTCTACTTGTATCTGAACCCTTATTCTGCACCTCCGCATTCTAAGTTTGGGGCAGAGAGAGGTTGATTTTTGGGGGGACATTTACACATGTCCAACTTTTCTGCTGCCCCCTCCCATAGGATTTTGGACATCCCAAGGGGCTCTTAAATGGCCTTTCTAAAATGTGCTTTTACATGTAGAAATGTAGAACATAATGGCAGGAAGAGATCATATGGGTTCTCTAGTAGGGTTGTGAACGGAGTAAAAATATTTGTGTTTTGTTTCAATTCATTTGGGTTTTTTTCCTGATTTTCAGGTGGTTTTTCACTTTGTTTCACACATTCGTTCAAATAAAAAAAAAATTGAACGTGTTTAAACTTTTCAATATGCAGTCATTGACTTAACGTGTTAATTCCTAGTTTAAGGTAACTTAATTCAATTTAGCATGCCCTATATTCTTTTAAGGACCACCACAAACTAAAACAGCCCAAATAAAGAAGTGCCGAGCACAAGCCACATAAACAAGCACCACTACTCTGCAGAAAACGTATAGATTTCAAATTTAGCAAGGAAAATAATTCTAAAGTGTGGCTTCAATTGTAGAAACATAGAACATGACGGCAAGAAGAGATCAATAGGGTTGTGAACAGAAGAACAGGAAGGCGAATGGAACTTGCCACTTGTCAGAAAAATCAATTGTAATTAATATTTCTGGCATTCTTTTGTCTGATGCACAAGAATCTGTTCTTAATAAAGGTCTTTCATTTGTACTACCGACTTTTATGATCCCTCTCAAATGTGGTTTGATTTATTTCGGATTAGACGTAATTTGCTGGTGGAATTATTTTTTTCTCAACAGGAGGTAGAAAACCACGATCTGTCTTTATTTAAGATAAAGTCACTTTGGGTTTCTCCTGGTCTGATTGATGCTCCGGTTGCAACTTTTAGAGATGCGAAGTGACATTTTAAAAAGCGTGCGCGGGTGAAGTCTGACAGCAATGGTGCAGGACAAAATGTCCAAAAACACGCCAAGAATATTTATGTCACTGCTCAATTTTAGCAACTTGGTCATCCCCACAATCGATGGCCGCAGGGGTGGCCACATAAATGTCCCCACTACAAGCACTTGGGGCGAAGACATCTATCCTATGCTGAATGCCAGGGCCTGCCTGCCAACTAGGCAGCCAACCCTGGTGGGAGACATGACTCCGTTTTAAAGGGGTCGCACACATACATGCCACCGCGTTCAAAACAAAATCATACTGCTGCTACTCCTCCTCGAATCCATCTTCTCATCTTGCAGTGGTGGGGGGTGGGGGCAGGGGCAGCCTGTGTGTATGCCACTGCTTTCAAAATGGAGTAATGCTCCCCCCCTTGCGTGGGCAGTGGCTGCGGAGGGAGGAGGGGACAGCGGAGGTGGCGTTTGTCAAGGCCGGCAGAAACCTTTGGGCTGGGCATACTGAACGCACGTCGATGCAAGCTATTTTGTACATGGGGACACTCATCAGCGTGCCAATCCAAAATCAAGTGTCCTTGTTTCTCTTCAGGTTTTGTTATCATCATGGGAAATATAGGGGATATCAGAGTATATTCCTCTTTATGCCCTCTAGGGGCTGGATGGCAGAACAAGAGTTTTTCTGATGCCTATTTATTCCATGGATTAGGAATAGACATGGATGGTTTCTCTAGTTGGTAGGGATATCCTCACAGTTTCTGAAATCAGTTGCGCACATCCAACTCCCCTCTCCCCCCTCAAGTCACACCTCTGTCATGCCTCTTCATGACTTAGACGTCCTCATGCTAGGAATGCCTATAGAACCAGCTTCTAAAATGGCTCTGGGGACGTTTCTTGATTTGGATGTCAGCGTGTCTGGTTTCAGACATCCAGAGCACATTTAGGACTTTTGAAATAAGCCTCTTAGTGTTATACAATTTGACTAATTTTGAATCTCTGAGGAATCTTATGAAATATTAGAACTTGTCTGAAGGAATATTTAGCTTTATGTGAACTGAGCCCACAGCTTATTGTGTAACCAGCTGATACAGTTGTAGTCAATATTATTGGCATCCTTGCTGTTCAACCCCTTAATGTCCAATATCTCATAAAAATGGCCAGTGACATGGCTATGGACTATATATGCATGCATATTTGACTGCTGTGATTTGAGAGACATAATGGACCATTTATGCAGCTAAGTTATTTGGTTTTCTCACTGGTGAACGCCAGGGTTATGCGTTGGCTTGTCTTAAGCCTGGTTCATTTGTTGTCTCTCTAAATACTGAGGTTGATTCATATCTTGCCTCGGATTTTAAGGGTGATTTCACTCTTTTTAATAAAACGATTAAAAGGAGGGTTTGCCACGAGAGAGGGGAAAGTTTCCCTCGCAGGGCAAACGATCCGACAAAAATTATTTTTGGTGAGTGGGCAGAGGGAGTTTCATTCTTATACAATATAAGTACCATATTGAATGATTTGCGGTTAGTAGACTTATAGGACATGATTATTGGCACCCTTATAAACAATTCAAATCAGTTGAACAAAGACCCACATTCCCATTGCAGTAAATTAGATGCACCTGTGATCAATTGTCAGTACTCACATGACTTGAATCAACCAATGAATGATGGCCACGACTTGAATCAACCAATGAATGATGGCCATGACTTGAATCAACCAATGAATGTTTAAAATTGCCACATTCATTCCTTGTTCCATTTTCACAATGATGAAGACAAGACAGCTGCCTGAGACCATCAGAAAAGCTATTATCACCAAACTTCAAAGGGATACAAGGCCATCTCCAAAGACCTTGGGATTCCTGTGTCTACAGTTTGCAATGCTACTAAGACGTTTTCTACTTATGGAACTGTCCTCCCAGGACGTGGTGGGAAGAGGAAAATTAATCCAAGAGGTCTTTGAAGGTTAGTGCGAACTGTTGGAAAAACATCACATGCAACTTCCAAAGAGCTTAAGACTGACCTGGAGCAATCTGAAGTGATAGTTTCAAACCACACCATTTGCCGCACACTAATAAGAGAAAATATTTTTTTACTCAACGTGTAATCAAACTCTGGAATTCGTTACCGGAGGATGTAGTAAAAGCTGTTAGTGGGTTTAAAAAAGGTTTGGAAAGTTTCTGGAGGAAAGGTCCATAAAACATGATTAAAGAGAACCCAGGAAATCCCCTGCATATCCCAGGACAAGCATTGTAGAACCTTTATGCCTTTTTGGGAACCTGCCAGGTACTTGTGGCCTGGATTGGCCACTGTTGGAAACAGGATACTGGGCTTGATGGACTTTGGTCTGACCCAGAATGGCATTATTTATGTTCTTAACAAAGAAGGACTTCATAGGTGAAGGCCAAGGAGGACTGTATTGCTCAAAGGCAGACATAAAAAGGATGCCTGATCTTTGCCCAAACCCACCTTGAGAAACCACAGTCCTTTTGGGAAAATGTTCCAAAGACAGATGAAACCAAACTTGAGCTCTTTGGCAATGCTGACCAGTGATAAATTTGCAAAGAAATGAAGCTTATAAGGAAAGACACCCTTCCTACAGTTAAATATGATGGAGGTTCCATAATGTTGTGAGGCTGTTTGTGGAGGCGTGGAAAGTATTTAAAGGAATCATGAAGTCAGAGGACTACCAAGGTATTTTGAAGTGAAATGCGATACCTAGTATTAGCTAGGTCTGGGTCAAAGGTCATGGGTCTTCCAGAAGGACAATGACCCAAAGGTACAAAAGAATGTTAAAAAGGAACAAAGGGTCCGTTTTAAACTGGCCAGTCCAATCAAGAACCTTTGAACATGGCTGAAATCTGCCATTGGTAAAAGGAATCCTGGAAACATTCATGAGCTGGAACAAATTACAGTTGAAGAGTGGGAGAAACTACCAGCAGACAGATGTACGAAACTTATAGATCCAAAATGTTGAACAATATACTCTGTACTATAACTCAAAAGTGATATTAGTCATACTCCTGACTGTTTATGTTATAAACCTGAAAACTCAATTACCAACTTCTTCAGAGGAGGGTACGTGGTCTCAGTATCATTGGGCTTACAGCAACATACTAATTACTCGCCCAAATTTGTAACATCAAGGACCATCCTATTGCAGCCTCCTCCCAGATGACATTCGCTATTAATTATTTATAGAAGGTATGAAAAAATGCTTAGCTTTGAACGGCGTATATTGTTCAACATTTTGGTTATACACTACTCTGTGGAAGCAGACCCATTACAAGAGTTCGAAACTTATAGATGGCTACAAGAAATGTTTGGGGCTGTCATCACTGCCAAGGGTTGTGCAACCAAATATTAGTGAAGAATGCCATTAATCCTGTCCAGATCATATTTTGTATTTTTCTCAGAAATTACTACGTCTAAGTTGCAGAGACACTTTTTTTGTATACCTTTTGAACATACTATTAAAATATTATGATGCGATACAGTTGGAATATTTCCAATTATTCTTCAAGATATTGTACACCACATACCTAAAATGCAAGGGTGCCGATACTTTTGACCACAACTATAAAGGCAACTCCACTGTGGTACAGAACTGGACTCAATATGTGAATGAGGCTCGTCATCAGCTATCTATTATGAACCATTACAAGACGATCCTACATTGAACTTACAGCTGCAGATTGGTGATCTTGCTCAAATGACTATGCAATCTGGTTGTATCACTAGAATGTTTTGTGTATAAAGAATACTAGGACACCAATTTTTTTTAATCTCTTGCCAAAAATTCATAAGCCGCTATTACAACCTCCAAGGTGACCAATTGTGTCTATGAATCATTCTGTATTGGAACTGTTGTCTCTGTCTTTTGGATTCTTTTCTTAAACCATTTGTGAGTCATTTGAAGTCTTATATTAAGAACACTGCTCATTTTATTCATCAGTTAGTATCTGAAGTGACTTTGTTTTGTGGTCAGTATGGACTTAGAAGCACTGTACACTAATATTTCCCAACAAGCTGCTCTTCGTATTGTGGAAATGACATTAGATAAACTTCTGAGGCAAGTGCTTACATCTTTTTCTAGTCTTTGTCTCAGTTGACTGTGTATGCAAAACTTTTTTCGATTTGATGATCGGTTATTTTTGGAAATTCATGGAACTGCAGTGGGAGTGGCCATGACTCAGAGTATAGCAGATGTGCATGTTATGTGTTGTTAATGTCATTTATGATCCGTTTTATCATAATTTTAGTCTACCTCACTTGGAACATTCATGTTTTTATTGATTCAGGATGGCATTCATTTTTTCTTATGTATCTTTTAATGTTTTATGTCTTTAAACAAAAATGTTGTTTATTGTTTTAACAGATTATTTATTTATGTTCATTTATGTTCTTTATAGTACCTATTGAACCCCTGAGGAAGGCAGTGCCGAAACACAGCCATGTCTGGTTAGGTTTGGTGTACCCCAGGACTGAGAATATATCTAATAAAGAATCCTATTTGAATCAATACCATGCTCTAGGTTTATGGAATTTGAAGAGACATTTTTATATTCATCTACGTGGTTTTATTTTGGGTTATTATAAGAACATAAGATATGCCATACTGGGTCAGACCAAGGTCCATCAAGCCCAGTATTCTGTTTCCAACAGTGGCCAATCTAGGTCATACGTACCTAGCAGTTTCCCCAAGGGACACAGGTTCCACAATGCTTGTATTGGTTCAAGCATTGATATCCTGGGTCCCTTCTTAATAATGGTTTATGGACCTTTCCTCCAGGAACTTGTCCAAACCTTTTTTAAACCCAGCTACACTAACAGCCTTTACTACATCCTCCGGTAACAAATTCCAGAGTTTGATTACACGTTGAGTGAAAAAATATTTTCTTTTATTAGTCTTAAATAGTTTACCCTGTAGCTTCATTGCATGTCCCCTAGTCTTTCTATATTCTGATAAGGTAAACAATCGATCTACGTTTACCCGTTCCACTCCGTTCATTAATTTATAGACTTCTATCATATCTCCCCTCAGCCGTCTCTTTTCCAGGTTAAAGAGCCCAACCTTTTTAGCCTCTCTTCATAGGAGTAGCCTTCCATCCCCTTTACCATTTTGGTGGCTCTTCTCTGAACCTTTTCTAAAATCGCTATATCCTTTTTAAGATACGGCGACCAGAATTGCACACAATATTCAAGGTGCGGTCTCACCATGGAACGATATAGAGGCATTATAATATCTTTTGTTTTATTTTCCATTCCTTTCCTTATCATACCTAGCATTCTATTTGCTCTCTTGGCCGCCGCTGCACACTGGGCCGAGGGTTTTAACATGGTATCCACAAGGACGCCTAAATCTTTTTCTTGGGTGGTGGTTCCTAATGTGGAACCTTGCATCGTGTAACCATAGTTTGGGTTGTTCTTCCCTAGGTGCATAACCTTGCACTTCTCCACATTAAATTTCATCTGCCATTTTGATGCCCAGTCTTCCAATTTATCAAGATCCTCTTGCAATTTTCCACAATCCTCCTGGGTTTTAACAACTTTAAATAGTTTTGTGTCATCAGCAAATTTGATAACCTCACTCGTTATTCCACTTTCCAGGTCATTTATGAATATGTCAAAAAGCAGCGGACCCAGCACAGATCCCTGGGGTACACCACTATTCACCTTTCTCCATTGGGAAAATTGGCCATTTAGCCCTACCCTCTGCTTTCTATCTTTTAACCAGTTCCTGATCCACAGTAGTACACTGCCTCCTATCCCATGACTCTTTAGTTTTGCCAAAAGTCTCTGATGAGGGACCTTGTCAAAGGCTTTCTGAAAGTCCAGATACACAATATCAACCGACTCACCTTTGTCCACCTGTTTATTCACTCCTTCAAAAAACATAACAGACTAGTAAGACAAGATCTTCCTTGTCTAAAGCCATGTTGGCTGTCTCCCATTAGGTCATGACTATCTATATGCTGAGTAATTTTATTCTTTATGATGGTTTCTACCATTTTTCCCGGTACTGATGTCAGGCTCACCGGTCTGTAGTTTCCCGGATCACCCCTCGAACCCTTTTTAAAAATTGGTGTTACATTGGCGATCCTCCAATCCTCAGGTATTAGAGATGATTTTAATGATAGTTCACAGATTACTGATAGCAGGTCTGCAATCTCATATTTCAGATCTTTCAACACCCTTGGATGTATACCATCCGGCCCAGGTGATTTGCTACTCTTCAGTTTATCTAATAGTTGTAAGACATCTTCCCGATGTATCGATATTTCCTTCAATTCTTCCACACCTTTAAATACCACTTCAGTCGTGGGTAACATCCCTACATCTTCCTCAGTAAAGACCGAAGCAAAGAATTCATTCAGTCTCTCCGCTATCGCCTTGTCGCCTCTTAGTGCTCCTTTAACCCCTTTATCATCTAATGGACCAACTGACTCTCTCACGGGTTTTTTGCTACGAATGTACTTGAAAAGGTCTTTATTTCGCGTTTTTGCTTCCGCAGCAAGCTTCTTCTCAAATTCTCTCTTTGCCTGCCTTATCAATGCCTTGCATTTGACTTGCCAGTGCTTGTGCTGTTTCCAGGTTTCATCATTTGGCTCTTTTTTCCATTTCTTGAAAGATGCTTTTTTGGCAACAACAGCCTCTCTGACCTCAGCTTTAAACCATGCTGGCAATTTTTTAGACTTCCTTCCACTTTTCTTAAAGCGTGGAATACAGCTGGCATATTGTGGCATCATTTTATTGATGAGATATTTTTTGTATGAATCACATCATTGGAAAAGTTATTTTTGTTTGAACAATGGATCAATAATTGTGACCTTCATTTGAGGTCCACTATGACATATTCTCTGAATTCTGTGTCCTTTTTGGATGTGATTGTTTTCAAACTGGACAATAAATTGGCTACTACACTTTTTCGAAATGGAGCATAATATTAAGATTTTCAGTCAGCATCCACAAAAATTAAAATCGGCTTTGCCTGTTGGCCAAGTTTTACAACTGAGACATCTTTGCTGTTCATGTGAAGATTTCTTTACGACATCAATGACAAAATGGAATCATCCACATTCTGGGAAAACTTATACATTAAAAATGTTACTACCTGTAAAACCATGTAGGCTGTCTGTTATGTGTTCTTGCAGGAATTTGTATGTGGGATAGACTAATAGACAAGTAAAAACTTTGTTTAATTCAGCACAAGTCATGAATCAAGATTAAATCTATGACTGCCCCCATGGTTCAACATTTTGTGATGTTGGGTCATTCTGGGCAAGACATTTTTTGGTTTATTATTGATGTGGTCCCAGTGGCTTGGAGTGGAAATTTGGCAATGCAGTTGACTTGCAAGGAACAGCGATGGATCTTTAAAAGAGTGTGTGTCCATTCGGCATGAATGAGGAGATTGAAGTGATGTCCGTTATCTGAACTTAGTCATGCTGTGAATGATATCATCACATTTTTACTTTTCAGTTTGTTCCCACAGTATCATCAACAGAGAGCGTATTTAAACGCCAATAGCTCTGCAAGTTTTTACATTCTTGCAAGGAACTACTCAGTATTTTAGATCCTTTTGAAAAACATTTTCCCCTGATGCAGTTTTTTGACGAAACTCGAGTTGGGCAATGGGAGCATTTTTTTGAATACAGCCATGGCAACTGTGAGAAAAGAGAAACAAGATAAGTAATTTTTGGTTGCCATTAAAAGTTTTTTAGTTGCTGTTAATATTTTTATTGAATTTTTGTGACACTATATATTAGAAAGATAAAAAGTATAATCTTAAATTTTATGAAATTAAATTTAAAGAAAATAAGGAGACAGATGACTGGTCGATTGGCACCTAGCAATGAATGATGATCCACGGAATGCTTTTGATGAGGTCCTCTTCGAAAATTGTTTTCGTTGCTAAATTTGAAAACTTAGTAGTCTGTTTTTGTGGCTATCTTCTTTTAAGGCACACTAACGAACCGGATGCACACTAATAAATGCTTATCCCTACCATCCAGCCAATCCTCCACACCAACGAACCGGATGCACACTAATGAATGCTTATCCCTACCACCCAGCCAATCCTCCACATCAACTGGTCAGTTCTACACTCTATTTCTTTCCCTCAGAGATCCTGCTTGTGATTTGGAAAGTTCCCATAATTGCTTTCAAAAGGACTGTTCTGAACAACTCAGTATATGTCTTCTGTATGTCTTATATCGCGCTTTCCATGTGTAGTGGTAAAAATCCCAAGCAAACACTAAAATGAATGACTTGGTCTCCCGTCAGCTGGGTGCACTTTGATGCATCCCATCTCACTGCTCCACATATCAAGCAACATAAACTACTGCACATCTATGACTGAGCAAACTTTCAATGAGTTATTCTCTCACACATACACAGTTAGGCATTATCCTTGTGAATTAAAATGAACAGACGTTTCTTAATTGGATTTGCATTTATTATTACCATATTGGAAAAGATTTGGTTTATAAATTGGCAGCAGGAAGATCTACTTGATAGCAGGTAGTTTCGTTTAATTCAAAGGGAAATGATCGGATGTCCTATATGGTTGATTTTATAACAAGGAGACTGTGTGCACTTCCAAAAATGTGCCGGTTTTATAAAGGCAGCAGGGACTGCTCTCGTTCTAAGTTCAACTCTGGAGAAGGAATATGAACCTACAATGAGAGAAGATCCCTGATGCAGAAACAAAATGTGATTTTTGAATGAGTTTTATAAAGGCAACATAGATGCCAATGTGCCTTTATAAAATAGGCTCCTACACTAATCCCAAGTAGTGCACTATTGCCTTTGTATAAATCTACAGAAGATCCGAGGCAGCTGTGTGCATTGGCATTATATGATGCGCATAGGACCCGATTCTGATCCTGTGGGGCATGTCTGTCCCCCGCGGGATCAGAATCATGTCTAGGCTTGTACGTGCAGGCCGGGACCCGATTCCCATCAGCCTGCACATATAGGCCCCTGCCCATCTAACTTAGTCAAGCTTCTGAATGGAGCCACGATCCCCGGTCGCCGACCACTTTTGCTTTTTCCCACATCCTGATCCCCGATCTCCGATCTGGCCTCCCATGGCCAGGGTTGGGCTCTGGGAAACCTCCTGCACCCCTCACCTTTTTGCTCCCAGCCAGGCCTCTTGTCCCCCCGATGTTTAGGGGGACTTATTCCACCTCCAAAATGGAATAAGTCCCCTATCCAGTCTGCTGGCCCTGGACGTACAGGGCCGACTTAAGAATCAGCCCTGTACATCCGGGGTCACGGACTGCCCACTGCCTGCCCTAACTCTGCCTCCGCCCCCCCTGGTTTAAGCCTCCCCATATAAACCCCTTGTTCATACGGGGAGGCTTAGTCGGGATGGCAAGGGGACGTCCATCCCCGCTATTCAAGGGATGGAATAGACTCCATAGTGCACATCAGCAAGAATACGTCTATGCAGGTATACATATTCATGGTTTTAATAAGAATTATTTTACATATGTACAACATGCTTTACCCACAGAAACTCGTCATACAAGTACCACCAAAATGACTACAAAAGAGAATTTGAATTTGGGATAAACGAGCCAATTTATTTGTGACTGGAACTCTCTCCTAAATTGAGATAGGCAAGCGGAGCAGAGTGGATAGATGTTTCATTTGAATTAAATTATTCAAGCCACAGATGAATCTCCGCCAGTGCAACTCGGACTGAATCCAAACCCAACTTTCTACTACTGCAGCTCGGCTCAACTTGATACACAATTTATGAATCTGAGCCTTGAGCAGGTACAGAGGCAACTAAAGGCTGTAAAGAAAGCACAAGACAACACATCACATAAAAAAACGTAAAGGAGAGACTCCTTTAACAAGGGGAGGCATCTGCTTCAGATGTAGCCCAACCATCTGTAAGAACTAAATTTATTCTCTACGGCTGTGTTGTAGCTGAAAGGGAGATAAAGCCCTCCTAGAGATATATCATATTGACAGCCTAGAGGAATATCAGATAATAGCACTTAAGTATATATGCTGGCAGATAACTGTTAATGACGTCAGCTCCGGTGTGTGTCTTTAAGCCTTTATCATGTTGATGCACTAGTTCACGGCTTTAGTTTCCCAGGCTAACCAACTGATCAGTCCAAGTGATAAAATTGAGTATCATTGTCCATGTTACAGGATTTCCCGTTAGGAAGTAATGAAATACAATACACAGAAGGCGCTGCTGCTGTCCAAGTTTACTGCCCCATTATACTTCTTAATATTGTAAAGTCTCATTACTAGATTTGTCCTAGGGGACTTCAGTGGTGCTCAAAGGATGCATGACGTAATACAGAAGAGTGCAGTAACAGTAACTGTATGGGTTCTGGAGAAAAGTGGAGTCTCCAGCAGGCTTTGATACATTTCACTGGATCAGCATAAGGGATTATCTGAAAGCTGGAGATGTTGTCCAGGGGCTTTCCATGTCACATCGGTCCCTTCTTCATTCCATATGGTCTCCAAAGTTCACTTACATCATAAGTTTGGATCACCTCCTTCTGGTCAATTACCAGGTATCTCAGCCTGCAAAAGAAAAAAAAATATGCTTGCAGATTCTTCAGCTGAATACTTTCAAAATCGTTATGCATTCTTTTCTGTCCTAGATTTGCTTTTTAAAGCCTCATTAGGTTATTTTCTAAGCAGTTCTTGCTAGCAATGTGCACTCCTTAACACAACAATTGCATTTGGTCTAAAGTGTGTTCCCTTAATAACCTTAAGCAAGTACAGCTTCATGTTATCTACAAAGTTCTGTAAAAAGGGAAGGTTTAATAGAAACATTTGTTTTACTCTTTTTAGCACTTGAACTCACGAATAGTGCCGTTTGACGCATGGCCCAGTACCTACAAGAATATCAAAGGAGCGATTAAGTAATGTTGTTATTAGATTAATTTTCTGCTCTGTTATCTCAAACTTCTCTCTCCTCCCCTTTCTCTTCATATCTAATAGTCCTATTGGGTGCGGCGGTTCTTTAATTGGTCTAGTTTCAAGGCAGGAGAGAGGCACAAGATGGGTGGTCCTGGTTGCTTGTGTCCGTGACAGGCTCCAAGCACAAGTTGCTTAGAAGTTGTCCCTAAGATGGTGATGGGTTCTCAGTGCTGTGTCTCCTCTGTCCCCCAACTGTCTCCTAGGCAACTCTCTGCTGTCTAATCAACTTCAAAATATGAGCAATAGTGAGAAGGGGAATCCTAATGGAATTCAAAAACGTGAGGGATAAGCAGAGATGAACTTAATGGGGCCTAGGTGATGGGCTTGTGGAAATCATGGTTGAAGATGGCAGAATCTGAGGTGGCCCATTAGTGGAGGCCGTAGACACTGTTTGTTGCTGGAGCAGATTTTGAACATGCTTGGAGGGCAGTAGTAGGAGGGTTGGGAGGTCAGGTAAAGGATATTGGTGAAGGCGGAAATGGTGTTAGGTTACTTATGGGACTTGTTACGCATGCCTATCCAAGTTGGGCAAATATCATATGGGCAGACTGGATGTGCCATTTTGAACTTTATCTGCCGTCATTTCTGTGTTACTATGTTCTGAAAAGATTTACCAATTTAGTTATTGGAGTACCTAAATCCAGCCAGGCACAGTGTATACTACATATGCTACATCCTTAGAAGGCAAGTATTATTTTTAAATTGTTTTTAAAAATTCTTTGCAACTTTGGAGTTTCTTCTCATAATGTTTTGCATTCCCAGTTGACCATTTACCCCACTGGTGGTAATCAGCCCATAGCAGTCAACAATTCAGCACTGTTAACTGGATATAACGGTCGGCGCCAGCATGATCCAGATAGGCAAATCACATAATGCAAATTAATATCCATAGAGAGGCGCTGAAAATCACCACTGTTGGGATAAGTCCTGGCTCTGCCTCTGTTCCACCCACAGAGTGCCAGGCACTACGCGGAGAGTGTCGAGGCGGGGCAAAATAGTGCTGCCGAATATCCCTCTCATTGGGACTTCTGCTAACAGGATAAGTCCTTTTGAATATTAACCTGATTGAGCTGGTGTCATTGTAGAGAGTTTGCGGAGAGTCCAGTGGTGTGCCAAACCAAGGAGAGAAGTGTTCCCTACGTGCATGCCATGCTCCAGTCCTGAGGCGATAACTCCTTATTAAAGGGTTATTTTCCCCTTCTGAGAGCATGCAGTGCAATATTTAAAGTTTGCTTTTTTCATAGGGCATCTAGAGCCCCTTTTACTAAGCCTAGTGACTGGTTACTGTGCATCTTAATGCACTACAACTGGCAGCCAGGCACACTGAGCAGACATGCAGCCATTACACGCTGAAATGCACAATAAATGGCCATCACAGGATGGGGCAGGAACTGGGCAGCATGTGTGTGTAGAGCACATTATCACCAGCGTCAAGCAATTGCTATGCACTCAGCTGCAATGCGGTTCTTAGCATGATTTCACCTCTATGGGAATCGCTAGCAGAGTTGTCAATTTACCCAGTTCCAGGCATGAGATTTCAAGCCAGTCCTGGATGTCTGACAATCTCATTCTGGGACCTGCAGCACTGGTTCCAATGGGTAAAATCAGGGACTACCAATACCATACTGCATTATGTGCAAATTTGAAAACCAGAACTGGAGAAATCTCTCTCTATCTCTCCTTGAAATGGGTAACTAGGCAGCTCTGTATTAGGTGAACTTGTCTTACTGGAGTGCATGTTAGAGTTTACATCCCAGCGTTAATTTTAGCAGACTTTAGTAAAAGGGCCCCTAGTAATCAAATGGACATTCAAATCTGCACATTCACAGTTGGCGAGTAGTTTACAAAGAGCTGACTGAATGTGGAGCCGTTTTGTAAAATGACTACAAGGCCTGGGAACTGCTCGTGTACAGCAGAAAGAGCTGTTTTACAAAAAAAAAAAAAATTCCAAAAAGAGCAGCATCACTCAGGCTGTAAAAATGTAATTAATAGCACTTATGAGTGTCCGATTTTTGCATCCTATGGGGGCGGTTATTCTACAGCGGTGGTGGCTAACGTGGTTAAAGTGGCTAGCCGTGATGCAGTGAGCCCGAGCAGTCGCACGCTGCTCGAGCTCTGGGCCCCCTCGCCCTTCCGGCGAAGAAAAATGTTGTAACCGGGGCTAAATTCGGGGTTCTTCATCCCCCCCAGGCTTTCCCAACTGGACCGCTGCATGGGATGGTGCCCCGGTGCTCCCCTTTCACCCCCACACGTCAATCTGCGGAGGCGGCCTAGACCCGGGCGGCTGGAACAGCAGACGCCGCACTGAATTGGAAGCCGCGCTGTGGGGTGAGCCGGTAAGCTGAAAACTTCGGCAGGGATTGGAGCTGTGTTCCGCGGCGGCAGAGGCTCTCCGACAGGCGTACTTCACCCCCCTCCGCCCCCACTCACCTACAACAAGTGTCCTGGGAGGGAGGCTGACACAGAAGCTACCAGGGGAGGCTGGGAACCCTTGCTGGGCCTTGGTTTGGGCCGCTGTCTGCTTTGCCCGCCCCCGGGAGTTCCTTGGGGGCCGAACAGCCTAGACTGCATCCTGCGCCCTATCTCCAGCGCACAGGAGCCTGAGACCTGCGCCCTACCTCCAACGCACAGGAGCCTGAGACCTGCGCCCTACCTCCAGCGCACAGGAGCCTGAGACCTGCGCCCTACCTCCAGCGCACAGGAGCCTGAGACCTGCGCCCTACCTCCAGCGCACAGGAGCCTGAGACCTGCGCCCTACCTCCAGCGCACAGGAGCCTGAGACCCGCGCCCTACCTCTAGCGCACAGGAGCCTGAGACCCGCGCCCTACCTCCAACGCACAGGAGCCTGAGACCTGCGCCCTACCTCCAACGCACAGGAGCCTGAGACCTGCGCCCTACCTCAAGCGCACAGGAGCCTGAGACCTGCGCCCTACCTCCAGCGCACAGGAGCCTGAGACCTGCGCCCTACCTCCAGCGCACAGGAGCCTGAGACCCGCGCCCTACCTCTAGCGCACAGGAGCCTGAGACCCGCGCCCTACCTCTAGCGCACAGGAGCCTGAGACCCGCGCCCTACCTCTAGCGCACAGGAGCCTGAGACCTGCGCCCTACCTCCAGCGCACAGGAGCCTGAGAAGAATCCGCGGCACCTGGAACTTGGGACGGAGGAGGCCCTGCCCCCCCTCTCTTTTTTCTTCTCTGCGGGGACTGTGCTGCGCACATAGGAGGAAGGCAAACCGGGGCCTTCGTAGCCTGGCAGCGAGGTGAAGGGACGCAGCGAGGTGAAGACCAAAGCAGCCTTGGCGATGGCGGCAAAGGGAGGCCGCCGGGTAGAGAAGGAGAAGACCCCCCTGCCGCCAAGGGGGGGGGGAGCAATCCTCGCCACTGAAGGGGGAGGCTAAGGCTACGGCGGGGATGGTGGACGAAATCTCCATGGCCGTGGCGGGGGCGCTGTCTGCGCAATTCGAAGATCTGCGGGGCCAAATGGACCTCATCCAAACCTCAGTGGAGGCCCTGGGAAGCCGACTGCAGGAAGCAGAGCACCGGATAGAGCGGTCAGAGGAGCATGTGCTGGAGCTGCAGCAGGAGATGGCCCGGGTGAAAAAGTTACTTCAGGGTCAGGAGGCCAAGCTAGACGACCTTGAGAATAGGTCCCGCCATAATAACTTGAGATTTCTTGGGATCCCGGATGCCATCGAGGATAGGGACCTAAAATCCTACTTAGAAGACCTGGTGAAACAAATCCTGGAGAATGATCCTGAAGGCACCCCAGTGCAAATAGAGAGAGCGCACCGGGTTGGGCCTAGGAGAGCCAGTGATGGCCGACCCAGGGTGGTTCTAGCACGGTTCCTGCGATTCCCACAGAAGGAAACGGTCTTGCGTGCAGTGCGGAAGAAAGGAACCATTCAAAAGGACAATGTTCGGCTACGTATTGTTCAGGATTACTCGGCGGCCCTGGGACAGCGACGACGAGAGTACGGACCTCTGTGCCAGACCCTGATAGACAACAATATCAAATTTATGGTGCAATACCCCGCCCGGTTGATCTTCACTCATGGTGGGATCCGTCGGTCTTTTGACTCAGCGACAGCAGCAACGCCCTACGTGGAGGAGATACGGCGGAGGGCCACAGCGGCGGCCGAGACATGAGGACCAGCGGAGAGGACTATTGATCTGAAGAACAAGTCAGGAGTATGCCGCTTTGGACTGTGAAGAGGTGGCGATGGTAACCATGTTGGGGGAGGGGGTGGTAAGGGGTCTGTTAAAACTGTTTTTAAGTAGGGCTCGTTGGCTGTTTCTTTTGGGTGTGGGGGGCGGACGAGGGGAGGCCCGGGTAGTTGGGGATGTTTGGCGGGGGGGGAGTGGGGAGGGGGAGTGGTCCTGGTGGGGGGGGGGGCACGGGGGGGGGACCCCGGATGGCTCGCAGCGGAGCCGGTATAAAGGAGGGGTGGGGGGGCGCCTCACGCATCTAGGAGTACATAGAGGGAGAGAGGAGGATGGTAGTAGAGATAAGGAATTGGAGTGGGGGGGGGGAGGGAGGGGATAGGGGGGTAGAGAGGGGGGGAGGGGGAGAGAGGGAGGGGGAGGAGAAGGAGAGCTGTATCTTAGGGGACCAGTTGAGGAGTGGAAGGTGAGAGGGACATATCCGGGGGGGAATGGGGGAGGACCTCAGGCTGGGGGGGGTGTCTTCCCTATATTCTGTATGGTATGTAACTGACACTATTGGGCCAAGTCTTGTAATACATGCCGCTTAAGATAATCTCTTGGAATGTTTGTGGCCTGGGCAATCCGATTAAACGGGCTAAAATCTTGCAGGCCCTGGCGAGGCAGGGGGCGGACATCGCTATGCTCCAAGAAACCCACCAGACTGCCGAGGAGCACCGTAATCTTTGCCGGGAGTGGGTGGGACAGGTCTGGGGGGCCCCGGCCCTTAGAAAGAAGGGGGGGTAGTGCTTTTGATACATAAGCGCGTAAGGTTGGAGGTGGTGAGGGACTTGGTTGATCCGTCGGGCAGATTTGTACTGGTGCAGGGAGTCCTTGAGGGGAGGCCTGTAATTCTCGGCAACGTGTATTGTCCCAATGTGCTAGATTTGCCCCTCTATGCGCGCCTTGCCTCTAAAATTGAGACGTTGCCGGAGACCCCCGTTATCTTGGGGGATTTCAATGGGGTCATGGACGTTGACCTCGATACCTCTAAAGGGGGGGAGCAAAGAGATAGGATAGCGACGGTTCGGGCACTACGACGTTTATGCTCCAGGCTGGGGCTGGTGGACCCATGGCGACTACTACACCCGGCCGAGCGGGATTACACGCATCAATCTCGGGCTCATGGCACTAGCGCACGCATAGATTATCTGTTGATGTCTGCCGGTCTGTTTGCCAAAGTCGGGGATGCCCAGATAGGGCCCGTAGAGATATCCGATCATGCTTTTGTTTGGCTAGACGTCTTTTGGAGTGGGAGTACTCCCCAAGCCCTTCAATGGCATTTTCCACTTGAATTATATAGGGACGCGCAATTCCATTCTTTTATTCAGAGGCGGTGGCAGGAATTTGAAGCTGATCATAGGGGTCATCAGGATGACCCAGAGTTGCTCTGGGAGACAGCGAAAGTTGTACTGCGGGGAGATATAATCGGGTTCCTTGCCAGGAAAAGAAGATTGAGGGCCGAACGTATTATTTGCTTAGAGAGATTGGTGACGAGGCTGAGACGCCGATGGGCCCAAAACCCAACAGCAGGGCTCAAAAAGCAGCTGTGGACTCTCAAACGGAATTAAATGAACTCCTACACCAAAGGGCTAAGAAGTCAGTGTTATACTACCGCTACCAACTGTACCGCTATGGGGACAAGCCCGGGAAGTTATTGGCTCGGTGCCTTCGTGGACCCAGGAGCTCCAAATTGGTACCAGCCTTGCGGGATGATTTGGGGACCTTACACCGGGAGAGCCCGGCGATAGTGCGTATTTTTCATTCCTTTTTCCAGAACCTCTATGCAGCTGAGGCGACCTCCCTCACGCAGATGGCGGATTATGTGGGGGGACTGGACTTACCCCACTTATCAGTAGAGCAAAGAGCACAGTTGGACCGGCCGATTATGGCGGCTGAGCTGCAAGGGGCTATCTTAAAAGCCAGCTGTTACAAATCTCCTGGGTCCGATGGCCTGGGTGCCGAATTTTATAAAATTCTTAACGAACAGATCTCCCCAACGCTGGCCGCCGTACATAATCGGAGAGCGCAGCAGGGCTACTTTCGGTGGGGGGCTAACCATGCTCACATTGTTCTTATCCCCAAACCGGCAAAGGACCCTCTCTCTGCGGCCTCGTATCATCCTATTTCTTTACTTAATTTCGACCTTAAATTAATGGCTAAGATCTTAGCAGATCGCCTGGCGGAGTTTTTGGGGCAGCTGGTCCATGAGTCACAAGTCGGTTTCGTTAAGGGGCGATATGCAGTCCGCAACTTGCGCAAGATCGTCGCGTCCTTAGAGTGGGTCCAGCATAGACAGCTGTCCTCTTTATTGGTTAGCTTTGACGCGGAAAAAGCCTTTGACAGGGTGGACTGGCAATATTTGAGATTCATCCTCCCACAATATGGCTTAGGGCCGTCGTTTTGTAACATGGTCGAGAGTTTGTATGCCAACCCGACTGCAGCGATACTCTGTAATGGGGTGTTATCAGAGAACTTTTCGTTGCAAAGGGGGACTCGCCAGGGCTGCCCCCTCTCTCCTCTCCTATTCGTTCTTTCGCTGGACCCTTTCCTGCAGCGAGTGGCGGGATTGCGAACAATAAGGGAAGTCGGTATTGGCAACCAAGAATTTAAGATATCAGCCTTTGCCGATGATTTGTTGATGCACTTGCTTTCCCCTGGGGATTCCCTGACTCTTCTTTTGCAGGAGTTTCGAACTTTTGGGCAGTTTGCGGGGTTTAGTATTAACAGGGATAAATCTGAAGCCCTGGATGTCTCAGGTCGCCTCCGGAGCAGCTGGCCGGGTGAGTTCCCCCTCAAATGGGCTGAGCACCAGTTCATATACCTGGGGATTGTACTGCCCTGTCAGCCAGGTCAACTATATGGGAGTAACTTGCGGCAGATGTTGACCAAGGTGAGAACTCAGTTGCAGGCCTGGCTGCCCCTCCCCTTGTCCCTAACGGGGAGAATCGCGGCGATTAAACTGGTTCTTTTGCTGCGGATATTATACTGGCTACCGACCCTCCCTGTTTGGATCCTCCGACTGGATATTCGGCATTTTGAGGCAGAGTTTTGGGGTCTTCTCTGGGGGGGGTCCAGAGCCCGTATCCCCTATCGTCGACTGGTGGGGAGGGTGGGGGTTGGGGGCTCCCAGACCTTGGTGCCTATGCACTGGCTTGCCAAGCGCGTCACCTGGGGGACTGGCTAGGTGATACCGATCTTTATACCCCTTGGGCCTTGGAGGAGTCATACGTGGCACCCCACTCCCTACGAGCCCTTCTGCATTTGGAGGTCAGTAGGTGGCCTACGCATCTGGCAGATAGTGTGTTATTGGCCCCGGTTTGTAAGACCTGGCGGCATTTGAATGCCTACTGGGGCCGTCGCTGGCAGGTGTCGAGCTGGCTGCCCATTCGGGGCAATGCCAATTTTACCCCGGGCACTGAAACCGCTGCGTTCCGTCTATGGGGGGAGAGAGGTATACATACTTTGGGCCATGTGGTGGACTTGGTGGGCAAACCTAAGCCCTTCCTTGTATTATCTCGCGAGTATGAGTTGGGGCCCCTCCATTCCTTTGCGTACATGCAAGTGGCCCACTATGTGGCTTCCCTTTCGAGGACGGAGCTACGCAGCGACCGTTCGGCCCAGATAATAGCGTTCCTTGGTCTCAGCGATGTAGAACGACCGTCCATTCGGACCTTTCACCTTAGGTTGGAGCAGTTTCGACTGCGGCCGGACTATCGCAGTGTGGAACGGGCTTGGGGGGCTGAAATGGGTCGGGAGATCCCGCCTGACACTATTCTGGTGGCCCTCCGGAGAGTGGCGAGCCTGGCGGATGGCACCCGCTGGCGGGAAATTTAGCTTAAGAATTTGACTAGGGTTTACTTCTCACCGCGGCGGGCCCTTCGTTGCCACTTGACTGCGGATGGTAGCTGCCCGCGGTGTGCTGAGCCTATGGCGACATTGTACCATATGTGGTGGGGCTGCCTACGGATACGCCTCTATTGGCGGAGAATCGCCTTATTTATGGCCAGTCTCCTTGGAAACCTGTTAACTGGGATGCTGCCTTGATCGCCCTGGATCTCCTGAGCCTTACCTCTCCGAAAGGGAAATGGAGTCGCTGGCTGGTGCGGAAGGCATGTCTGGTGGGTAAAGGGCCACTCCTACGTAGGTGGAGGGACAGCCACCCTCCCTCTTTTTGGGAGTGGCGGAACTCCTTCCATCAACTTATGCTCCTGGAGTGTAGGGCTGCTCGAGGTCATGTTAAGCGATGGTCCACCTTCTGGCTACTGTGAGAGCCTTATATTCAAAATCTGAGTCCCCGGACTCATAATGTAGTCCTGTAATGTAAAGAACTAGGCTGCTGATAACCTCACCTGTATGTGGAGACATATTGATGTTCTGTAGTACTGTATACACTGGTCCTGTTTGGCATTGCCCTGGGTTGGTGGGGTGGGGGGGTTAAGGGGGGGAGGATGGGGGGGGAGGGGGGTTGGGGTAACCTTTGAAAATCCATGTAACCATCCCTGTGTTCTGCCCCTTGGGGATAAGAGTCCACCCCAGGGAGCGGCTGTTATCGGTTGTGTATTTGCTGTTTTTTTGATGGTTTCTAAATAAAATTTTGAAAAAAAAAAAAGTGGCTAGCCATCACTGCTGAAAATTAAACCTGGATATTCAACACCGGAGCCATGGCTTCTGCAGTGAAAGTTGGGCCAGCCTTTGCTGCGACTTACTTTTCCCACTTTGCCATAACCAGGCAGCGGCTCAGTATCGCCACTGCCTAGCTATGGATGGACGCTGTCCCCAGAACGCCCCAATGCTAACTGGCTAGCGTCGGCAGCAACCGGGGATATTCAGCAGGCACGAACTGTATTGCTGCTGCTGAATATCCCAGAGAAGGGGATTAACACAATCAGCAGGTCTGTTTAGCATGTCCATCCCTTTGAATATCCCCCCTAGATGTGTAAGTGCTAGATTATCATAGAACTGGGCGTCCAAGGGTCTTGATTAAGGAGCCACATTCTAAAACTCTAACTTATGGTTTTTTGAGGTGGTTTTAAACACGGGGAAGGTAAGCATAGTAGTTTGTTTCTTCACTCCTCCAAAACCTGTGCCAAATGAGCAAGCATAAATGCGTACGGTCACATTTTATAACGTACTGCCGTTGCACAAAAGGAAAGACACACACATTCTTCGGACCCACCCTCTCCATTCCCAGCGCACGCCGTCTTCAAAGCCGTGCGTGCTGTGGGTATACGCCTGGAAGTAGCGACTTTTCTAAAATCATTATTTACATGCACAAATGGCACATAACCCCCTTAAAATGTCCTCGTTAATCTCTCTTTATGGGTGTATGTGACGGAGGGTGGGGGGATGGTAGGTTTGAATGTGGTGAAAAACTGCTTGCTTACCAGCCCAAAACACTAGTACAGTAAAGCCAAACATTACTTTGGTTATTAGACTGCAGCTATGGTTATCTGTTTTGGAGTGGATAAGTACCACAGTGCATCTCTAGGAGGAAAGAAGAAGAAGGGGTGGACAGAGGAAGTAGCTGAAAACCTTTAAAATTTCTGCTAGTTTCTTCATCGTCATGAAAACTCCAAGAAAATGATTGGGTTCAGGCTAAAATCAGTGGCTCCCTCCACCCCATAAAAAGGCCAATTGTGGCCCATCTTGTGAGTTACAGATGAAATAAGCATGGAATAAAGTGTTTGCATAAGAGCAAAAAGGTTCATTTAAGAAGGGGCTTTCTCTGGGAACGTGAAGGGGGAAGAGAACAGAGACTTTCTGAAGTCTTGGCTCCCCCTCCTGTTGGCTGGAGGAAAACCAGAGACAATCCCTTCGCTTATCCAAGATGCAGGTCTCCTGGAAAATTCAGAGCACAGTTGTTCAGAGAGTCCGTTGTTTAACTTGGCATGATGGTCAGGATGCTGCCTTGTAAACTTAATAATAACTGCCCTCCGTTTTAATTTGTTTGACCTTGCCTAAGTCATTTTTTTAGAAGCTTTGACTTTTTTTTTAAACTTCGGAATGTGCCAGCTTATTGCACGAATTGCTAATTCTAAATTTCTGCTACCTCCCCGCTATGCCGAAAAGCTTCTAAAAATGATTTTGATTGTTTTGGAGCAAACCCCCCCCCCTCCCCCCGAAAAATTAATGATTCAAAAGTCCATTGTAGGACTTAATGTAATAATCCTTTATCTGTTTGTATTTGTTTGTTTTGTAAAACGGGAGCAGGGAGTCTAGAGGTCGTTTGATCCTCTGCACCTCATTTCAGGAAACAAGAATACCATTGTTTCCACTGTTTGTTCTTCTGATGCTTTAATTTTACGCACTGCATTACAACTGAGCGCATAGGTCTGAGCGCACTGGAAAGAAAAGGTGTGATCACAGCTACCTCCCCTAAGCAAACTTACTTTTCATGGCCTTTGAAATTTTGAAGTTCCAATAAAAAGTAAAACGTGGTACTACAGAGAGCGTTCTTGCTATTTATTTTCAGAAGAGCACGCTTTTCGCTGTGAAGACTGTGATGAGCTGTTTCAATCTAAGCTGGAGCTACGGCGACACCAGAAGTACGCCTGTGGCGCTGTGGGTCCACTCTACGAATCGCTGAGCAAGGAGATCAAACAGGAAGGGTTTGATGACGAGCAGGTGCACGAGTGCAAGGATTGTGAGCGACTGTTTCCTAACCAGTACAGGTAAAACGAGAACCGTTGCGCACGTGCAAGTTTTGTTCAATGAAGTAACTTTGCGCCATTGACTTCCAAAGCTGTGGCTTCTATTCAACAAAGTGACCTCGTCACGCCACTTCAAAAGGATAGGAGAAAAACAAAGTAGTTTCATTTTTCTTTTTATCTCTCATTTCATCATGTTGGTGCACATTAAAACAACTTGGAGAGTGATTTTATAAAAATTTGCCTAGATTGAAAGGCTAAATAGCATCTATTTGCAGGTGGTTGTATAAAAACGCATTGGTGCCTATGGGGCCCTTTTACTAAGCGCCACTAACCAGTTAATATACAGTAACTGGCTGTGGTGAACATTAATGTGTGTTCATGCAGCTGCCGACTGGCGAAACGCACGTCACCTGGCACTCATGCACTAATTTGGAGAGTGGGCAGGTTAGAGGCAAGTGTGAGCATGGAGAGGACATTAGTGTGCCGGCATCACAGACATGGCAATTAGCAGGGGTGCACCAGATGTTACCTCTGTGGGTATCGTTTGGTGCACCTGTGTTAACTGTGCCACACATTGTATTTAGCTGCCAGGAACATGCTGGCCATGCCCCCGACTGCGAACGCGGGGGCTTTGCACGTAAGCCCACCGTCTTACTGGGATTTAGTAAAAGGGCCTCTATGTGTCTTTATAAAATACTAATACAAATCATGCTGAACTGCAGATAAAATTTGATGTAATCATATGTATTTTCTAAAGCAAATGAAGAAATCATGACCCCACCTGTGCTCCACCCAAACTCCGCCGCAGAGTACGCCTTCACGAATGTCACATACAAGGACAAGTGATTGTGTCACCCCTCACACTTGTATGTAGGGGGTACTTTTATAAGAGACATTTTATGTATGTATGAGGAGAGACTGATAAGTCTCTGGCCTTGTAGCGAAACAGAAAGCTACGGGCACACTTCAGTTCCGGTGGTCCGAATGATCTCTGCAGTTTCGTTTTATTTTGGTACGAAATAAAACGACAGTGCAGAGAGATCATTCGGACCACCAGAACTGAAGTGTGCCTGTAGCTTTCTGTTTCGTTACAAGGCCAGAGACTTATCGTCCCCTTCTCATGTAAGGACAGTATATCAAATGCAATAAACATAACATATTTTATTTTTATTTAACATTTTTTTATATACCGCCTTTCATGATATCAAGGCGGTTTACATTGAACAGGGCATTATAACTTGGAGAACTATTTTACAGGGAACATGGGCAATGGAGGGTTAAGTTAACATATGCTGCCATAGGCTTGGATTATAGCAGCTCGTTGTTGGCCAGGGTCCCTCAATACCAGCTGAAAAAGCTACAGTTAATTCAGAATATACCGGTAATGTGGCTTTTCAGTGCCAAAAAACATGACTTGGTCACTATCTTGCTAGCACTGCCTCCCCATCCAGTATCTGCTAAACCTTTAGGGCCCGATATTCAGCGCCAGCAGTTGGACCGCTAACTCGGATAGCCACTGGTGCTGAACATTATACCCAGATATTCAGTGCCGGGGTCATATCCAACCCTGGTAGTGAATATCCGGGTTCACTGCATATGCTGATCGGTAACTGGGCAGCAGCGATATTGAGCCGCTACCCGGTTAGCACTATGCGGTGAATATTAGGATCCGGGTTTCCCATATATCACTAACCAGGTAGCAACTCGATATCGCTCCTGCCCGGTTAGCGATTGGGGCCATCTCCGACACACCCCAATGCTAAGCAGTTTGCATGGAAGCATGTAGAGCCGGCAGCACCAGGTTAGTGATCCATTCACCATGATTAATGCAGTTAGCAGCTCTGCTAACCACTTTAATCACTTTGAATATCTGGCCCTTAAATCTTTACCCTTGCATATCATGCCTACGTCACAAGACTTCCGCTCTGTCTGAGCTCTATACTGATCCTCTACTGTCCAGCACACACACTTCACTCCTCCCAGGTCGACCTCTTTGCAGCGCCATCTGTAGGTAAAGTATAGCATCTTCTTGCAGCGAGGCTTTTTGTTTCCGTGCTCCTTTACGTTACTCTGCCCCAAGAACTCGTACAGAGAGCTTGTTTAAAAGAAAGTTAAGACTGGAGTGAACAGGTGGCTTTTCACTCGAGACTTCACATGAACTAGGCTCCATCCTATACATGTATTCTCCTGTTTTTGTTTTACATTTTATGTTATGCTTCAGGTTTGAATTGTGCTATACATTCCTGCCCTACTCTGTTTGTAGAGAAAACACCAAAACCTTATAAACTGAGTCTAAAAAATATGAAAATCCCTAAAAAACCCAGCACACATAAACCAAAAATAACTTTTTTTGTTGGAATAGCCAGCACAGTTAACAGGACTTTACCTGCTACCACAGTGGCCCGTCCATTTTAATCAAATTTGTAAATCAAATTAAAAACAGCTCTTATTCAAAAACGGCTGGTACTTAGCTTTGTAGAAAAGAGCAGGCTGTAGGAACGTTTGCAACGATAAATTGATATCACTCCAGTAGGTCAATATTGCTACGACGTGCCACGTTTCGGGGGTACACACATCAACCCCCTGCTTCAGGTCAGACCTCTGAGTTGAGTTAAGAACGTCAGCCCTAAATGCACAGCTGAAAAAGTGGTTTTTATATACCCGGCTCGCCGTTGAAAACCACAAAATAGGACACACATTGGCTGATTCGGAAGGAGGCGGATTTTTTGATTAAACGCCATCCTCGGATTCCGATTTTCTATCTTGTGCCCAAAATCCACAAATCGTTAGTTAATCCCCCGGGGCGTCCGATCGTATCGTGTAGAGACTCTATATTGGAACCCCTGTCTCAGTTCTGTGACCTTTTTTTGAAACCACTTGCAACGACTGTGTCATCATATATTAAAGATACGGGGGATTTTTTGAGTCAATTGGCAGCTTATTCTGACATCTCTTTGTGTACATTTTTAGTCACGCTGGACGTTCAGGCCCTATACACCAATATCGATCAAAACGAGGTAATGTCTGGCTTTTTACAATCACCGATTCCACTACCAGATCGTATCCCCAAGCAATTCTTTTTGGATTTACTAGATTTGGTGTTAAATAAAAAATTTTTCTTATACCAGGGGCAATTCTATTTACAGACTTTTGGAATTGCCATGGGAGCGACGGTGGCTCCCTCCATAGCAACGATCTATATGGCCTGGTTTGAGGATTTGTACGTATATTCTCATCCATTGTTTTCCTATGTCATGTGTTGGAAACGATTTCTGGACGACGTTTTTTTCATATGGACTGGTAATAGAGGGGATTTGGATATTTTCCTGGTCTCCCTAAATTCCTTTAAGCCCAATATACAATTTACCTCTCAGGTGGAGACCCAGAGGATCCAATTTTTAGACATCATAATTGAGCGCTCTCAGGCGGGTCTTTCAACCTCCTTGTATAGGAAGCCTGTTCAATGTAATACACTGCTTCGATTTGACAGTTACCATCCTCCAGCCTTGAAGCGGGGCTTGCCATACGGCCAGTTTCTGAGACTTCGTAGAAATTGCACTGAATTATCGCAATTTAAATTCCATGCACATGAATTAATTACTCGTCTTTTATCAAGGGGTTACCCATTAAAGGTGGTCCATCTAGCCTATAAAAGGGCATGCAACACTCATCGGGAGTGGCTTTTGACGTCTAAGGCTTCTACACCCTCCGAGGAAAAAACAACGGGGGTTCTTCCTTTTATGCAAGGTACCACTGCGGTGGTTCGCTTAATGCATCAATTTTGGCCCATTCTAGCCATTCATTCATGTTTCCGAAAGCCACTTCAAATTGCCTACTCCCGTGGTTCCAATCTGCGGGACTTTTTGGTTAAGACAAGATTTCTTTTTGACCAACCTCCTAAGAGCCATGATCAGGCTGGTCACTTTACATGTCAAGTTTGTTCATTTTGCTTGGGCACTCTAACAGGTCTCATTTGGATTGACACCCGTACTAACAGATCCTACTATACTCGGCGGCATACCGATTGTAACACTAATCATGTGGTTTACTTGATCGTTTGTTCTTGCCAGCTACCTTATGTTGGGAGGACATCACGGTCTTTTAAGCAAAGATTGACTGAGCATGCTTCTCGGATACGTACTCAATCATTGACAGCTCCTTTGGTCAGTCACTGTCTTGAGCACTCACATGGGTTTGATGATCTCCGGTGGCGAATTCTTGACCATGTACCCCCGGATCCTTGTGGCGGTGACCGGATTCAACGCTTGCAAAACTTGGAGCAAAGATGGATATTTCGATTGAACTCCGTTTTTCCACATGGTCTTAATCAACAAATCGATTGGCATACCATTCATTGAATTGAGATGTGGTATTGGATGGTGATTCCCTCTGCACATTGGCTTTTCTTCACTGCCTATCAACCTTTCTGATCGGGAGGTGAAGTCTGATTGGTGGCTTCACCCCTCTGTGTGGATTGGTTCCTCTTTGGCATATCACATTGGGAAGGTGTGTCCTATTTTGTGGTTTTCAACGGCGAGCCGGGTATATAAAAACCACTTTTTCAGCTGTGCATTTAGGGCTGACGTTCTTAACTCAACTCAGAGGTCTGACCTGAAGCAGGGGGTTGATGTGCGTACCCCCGAAACGTGGCACGTCGTAGCAATATTGACCTACTGGAGTGATATCAATTTATCGTTGCAAACAACGTTCCTACAGCCTGCTCTTTTCTACAAAGCTAAGTACCAGCCGTTTTTGAATAAGAGCTGTTTTTAATTTGATTTACAAATTTGATTAAAATGGACGGGCCACTGTGGTAGCAGGTAAAGTCCTGTTAACTGTGCTGGCTATTCCAACAAAAAAAGTTATTTTTGGTTTATGTGTGCTGGTTTTTTTAGGGATTTTCTACTCTGTTTGTATGCATAAATTATCGGCACTTTTTAAAAAAAATAATGTTTTGTCCCTGCAATTATTTCCAGACTTGGTAAACCGCTTTGACAGTGTCTCCTTTAGTGGTATAATAAATATTGTTAAATAATAGATAGATACTTGTGAATGCTGCCTTTGTAAAATTACCCTCTTAGTGCACATTTGGTCCCCCTTTACTAAGCTTAGATTGAATGTGCCATAGGCAAAGTCTCTGTTAACTGTCGGAGGGTGGGGGGAGGTCCAGCATTTTCCCATACAGTTAATACAGAAACAAGACACTTGCCATGTGTTAACTCATTGCAGATCATGTAGATCCACTTAGCGCCACCTAAGGTATTCACAACATACAGTACCGTAAGTGTAAGCTCAGTCCCTCCCATTCCATGATTGTTAACGCAGAGATTAGCAGGTGCCAAGTGTAAAGCTGCTATGTCAACAGATATCACATGCGAACTCCCGTGCACTAACATGACAAAACAAAATGTTGTTGTTTTTTTGTGTCTTTTCAGATTGGAAAAGAAACAGCATATTTCCCCAGTACTTATGCTGTTTGCAAGTGACAGCATAGCCCTAAACATGGCTGACTGAATCCTGGCCCCGCCTTCCCCCCCCCCCCCGCCTTCATTACATGCTTGGAGATAGAGCCCAGATTTCCTGCAGACAGTGGAATAAAACCAGGACTGGCTTGGCCTCCTCTCTTTTTGGCCACTAAGTTCCATGGTCTCTCTAGCTGAGAATATTTCTAAATGGTTTACATGAGTTTGAATACCATGAGAGATACGTAGTGCGGTGGACCAAGGATTTCAGCTTTCAAAAGTCAATTATGTTAGTGCAATAAAAAGGCATCACCAACAACTTTTTTGTAGCTCTTTGTTCTTCCAATGTCCCTAGCAAATTTGAAAATGAAATTAAGGAGGACATCTATAGGATTACAGCATTTACATTATTTTCGGATCCTCTTGTTTCCTAGTTCCAGCAGATGCACTATTTATAAACCAGAGTCGGTTGCAGTTTGCCAGTATTTCATACCATGAAAGCTGTGCAATTGAAATGCATTGCCTTAGAAAACCTTTCTTGCCTACATCCAAGCCCTTTGTTAAGTCTTCAGCGGCGGAGAAAAACAAGTTTGGAAAGACACCGTTGAAAGTTTGGCACAATCTGTTCTGAAATGTGAATATCAAACTTTGCTTCACAAGTACGTTTTGCAGTTTATCGCTTAATTTGTTGTTGGTATTTACCAGCTTCTGACAGGTATCAGTCTTGGTGAATTCCATCATTTTTTTTCATTTAGTCATGGAAAAAGACAGAAGGAGAAGTTTAGTGCCCCAACCTGCTCAAAACCTCTAACTGTTAGCAAATAAGAATTTATCAATATAGTTCAAGGAATATAAAGACCCATTTTGCATAGGTTGTCAAGAGGAATTGAGATGTTCCTTGTTCCCTTGTATTTTACAAAAGGCTCTGCCGAATGTGGAGTCTTTTGTAAAATCTCTATATGGGATAATAACAGGTGATTTCAGTTACCCCGGTATCAACTGGATCAGTGTCGCAGCAGGACATGCTAGGGAGATAAAGGCCCTCATTTTAGAATGCGGGTTGCGGGGCTGCATGTCCCGCCAGGACGTGCAGCCTCACAATACACCTAGACTCTGTTCCCCCACCGGCTCTCCCCTATGTCCTGTGCTTCAGGACGAGGAGAGCAGGTGGGTGCAGGCCGCCTGGCACCATGTACAGGGCTGATTCAGGTCATGGCCCTATGTGTGCTGCTGGGGCGTGCTGCTTATACCACCTCAGAGATGGTATAAGCAGCACCGTTTGCGGATCGGGGCAGGTGAGACACCCCCGGATGCGAAAGCGTCCCCACTGCCTGATCCAGGCTGCAGCAGGCCAGCTGCGGGTCAGGTGGTGGGGTTTTGGGGGGTCAGAGCCATGGATGCTGGAGGCACCTGTGGGGAGGATGTCCCCACAGGCAGAGAGGGCATGCCGGGCCGTCCTCTGGCCTGATTCTGGCTCCCATGGGAATGTTTTGCTCCCATGGACCAGAATCGGGTCCTAATGGCCCCGTCTTTAGCGGGAATGTTCAGATGTCCCAGACATTCCCCTCCCAGAATGGGGCTCACAGTTTCTAGATGAAATAAATGACTGCTTTCTGGAGGAGCTGATTCATGAACCAACAAGAGGGGAAGCCATTTTGGACTTAGTCTTTAGTGGAACACAAGATCTGGTGCAAGAGAGAAAGGTGTTGGGGCCACTTGGCAATGGTGATCATAGCATGATTGCATTTGATTTAATAAACAGAGGAAGGACAGCAAGGAAATCCACAATGCTACCTTTTAAGTTTCAAAAGGGAGACTTTGATAAAATGAGGAAAATAGTTAAGAAAAAACTAAAAGAAGCAGCTGCAAAGGTTAAATATTTACTTCAAGCATGAACATTGTTTAAAAATACTGTCTTGGAAGCCCAGACCAGCTATATTCCACGCTTTAAGAAAAATGGAAGGAAGTCCAAAAAACTGCTAAAACTGTTTAAATGTGAGATCAGAGAGGCTATTGAAGCCAAAAAAGCATCTTTCAGGAAATGGAAAAAGTAGCCCAAATGACAATAACTGGAAACAACATAAGCACTGGTAAGTTAGATGCAGGCATTGATAAGGCGGGCAAAGAGAATTTTAAAAAAAGCTTGCTGTGGAAGCAAAAAGGCATAATAAAAACTTTTTCAAGTACATTCGTAACAAAAAACCTGTGAGAGTCAGTTGGACCATTAGATGATCAAAGGGTAAAAGGGGCACTAAGAAGAGACAAGACCATAGTAGAGAGGCTGAATAAATTCTTTGCTTCAGTCTTTACTGAAGAAGATGTAGGGAAGTTACCTATGACTGAAATGGTATTTAAAGCTGATGCAGCAGAAGAATTGAAAGAAATATCGAGAAACTGGGAAGATGTATTACAACTATTTGATAAACTAAAGAGTAGACACCTGGAGCGGATGGTATACATCTGAGGGTGTTGAAAGAACTGAAATATGAGATTGCATACCTACTATTAGTAATCTATGATCTATCTGAAAATTGGCGAATTTTCAATAAGTAGAAGGGCGTGCAGGAGTACATGCATATTTGCTGGCATGTACAGTGGAAGTAGCCATTTTACAGATTTACATGTGTGCAAAAAGTGTGGCTTCAGCTCAGCAGCTTTAAGGTATAAGCACCAGCTTTTACACATGGAAGCGACAATTGTTCAACTTCCTTATGGAGGTGCCTTTAACTTAGACCTATGCTGGGACCAATTTACAAACCTAGACATGTAAGTGCCACCAATTAACTAGTGAAGTGGCATTTTTATTTCTAAATGTTTGAGGGAAATTAAAAAATGGGAGTAAAGAAAATTGCTCCCTTAATCCCTCGTGTAAACTGCTGGCCACATTTAGCACATTTTTGACAGTTAATAGGTTTATTTATAACACAAATAAGTATATATCATACTTCATAAAGATCCAAGATATGTTGTTGTTGTTAAGTGCCGTCGAGTCGGAGTCGACTCATGGCGACCCTCTGGATAGCTATCCTAAATTGTGTTCGGTCTTCAGTCAGGCGGCTCACTGTTGAAGGCTGGCACCTGTAGCTGCTGTTATTGTATCGATCCATCTCATGGCTGGCCTTCCTCTTTTGCGTTGACCTTCTATCTTGCCAAGCATAATGTCTTTCTCTAATGATCTCTCTCTTCGCATCATGTGTCCAAAGTATGAAAGTCGAAGTCTTGTCATCTGAGCTTCTAAAGAAAGCTTAGGTTTGATCTCCTCTAGTACCGACTGATTTGTTCTTCGTGCAGTCCATGGTATACACAGTATTCGCCGCCAGCACCATAATTCAAAGGCATAAATTTTCTTCCTATCTGTCTTTTTCACTGTCCAGCTTTCACATCCATATGATGTTATTGAAAATACCATGGCTTGAACAAGTCGAATCTTTGTATGGAGAGAGACATCTCTGCTCTTGAGAATCTTATCTAGTTCTTTCATAGCCATTCTGCCAAGAGCAATGCGTCGTCTGATTTCTTGACTGCTTGTTGCTTCTTTATTGATAGTTGATCCAAGTAGGTTAAAGTTGTTCACAATTTCAATTTCTTCTCCTTCAATGATGAACCTGTTGATTATGCCAGTTGTCATGATCTTTGTCTTCTTTACATTAAGGTGCAGGCCCATTTTGAGACTATGTTCTTTGATTGTGAGAAGCAAATGTTTCAGATCATCTTCACTTTCAGCCAGTAATGTGGTATCATCAGCATAGCAAAGGTTGTTGATGAGTCTTCCACCAATCTTCACACTTCTGTTGTCTTCATACAATCCTGCTTCTCTGATGATTTGTTCTGCATATAAATTAAACAGGTAGGGGGACAGTATGCAGCCTTGTCTTACACCTTTGCTTATTTTAAACCATTCTGTTTCTCCTTGTTCCGTTTGAACTGTTGCTTCTTGATCAATGTACAGATTGCGCAAGAGAACAATCAGGTGTTCTGGTATACCCATGCTTCTTAATGTGGCCCAGAGTTTCTCATGGTTTACACAGTCAAAAGCCTTGCTATAGTCGATAAAGCACAAATAGATATCCTTTGGTATTCTTTAGTCTTTTCAAGGATCCATCTCACATCTGCAATGATGTCTCTCGTTCCTCGCCCTTTCCAGAACCCTGCTTGCACTTAAGATAGTTCTTGTTCCAGGTATGGTTGTAGTCTCTTTTGAATAATCTTCAGTAGAATCTTGCTGGCATGTGGGATCAGAGCGATTGTGCGATAATTTCCACAGTCAGTTGGATCACCTTTCCTTAGTATTGGTATAAACACAGATCTTTTCCAGTCAGTTGGCCATGATGTTGTCTTCCATATTTCTTGGCAGAGCCTTGTAAGTACGGTAACAGCTGCATCAGATTGCTGCAATACTTCTATGGGAATGCTATCAATGCCTGGTGCTTTGTTCTTTGATAAGGCTTTCAATGCTGCTTCAACTTCTTCTTTCATCACCAATGGTTCCCGATCATAAGGTACAGGTTGAAACGGCTGTTGGTCCACTTTATCTTTAAAACTCTGTATATTCCTTCCACCTTTTCTTGATCTTCTCAGCATCATTCAACATAGGACCTTGAGCATCTTGTAACATTCCAATTCGAGGCTGGAACTTTTTCTTCAACTCTCGTAGCTTTAGGAAAGCTGATCTTGTTCTTCCTCTAATAGTTTCTGCTTCTATTTCCTTGCAAGTGTCATTGTAGTACTTTTCCTTGTCCTGTCTTGCTGCACGTTGGAAATCTCTGAGTTCTGAGACTGTCTTTCTTTTTCCTCTGGCTTTAGCTTCTCTGCGTTTCTGGGCAATTTTCAGAGTTTCTTCCGTCATCCATTTTGCCCATTTTTGCTTTTTCACCTTTTGTAGAGACTTCTCGCTTTCTTCCAACACAACCTTCTTGATGTCATTCCATAACTCTTCCGGAGCTCTGTCATTTGTATCTAAAGCAGCAAATCGATTTTGCAGGCAGTCTTTAAAATCGAGTGGTATATTCTCAAGGTCATATTTTGCTGCATTCATGAGTGGTTTGCTCTTTTTCAACTTTAGCTTGAGTTTGCATACTAGTAGTTGATGATCTATACCACAGTCAGCTCCAGGTTTTGTCTTTGTTGATGTTACAGAGCTTTTCCATCGTTGACTTCCACAGATGTAGTCAATTTGATTTTTATACAATCCATTGGGTGAAGTCCATGTGTACAGTCGCCGCTTGTGTTGCTGGAAGAAGGTGTTTGAGATGAATAGATCATTGGTCTTGCAGAATTCTATCAGTCTTTCTCCAGCTTCATTTCTGTTGCCAAGTCCATATTTTCCAACTACTTTGCCTTCTTCTTTGTTGCCATCTTTTGCGTTCCAGTCACCCATGACTATCAGGATATCCTGTTTGCATGTTCTGTCAATTTCAGCTTGTACTTGTTCATAGAACTCTTCAATTTCATTCTCTTCTGCAGCTGTTGTTGGGGCATATACTTGAATTATAGTTTTGTTGATAGGCAATCCTCGTAGACGAATAGAGATTAAGCGTTCGCTGACTGCATTGTATTTCATTACAGTTCTTGCAAGTTTCTTCTTTATTATAAATGCAACACCATTTCTTCTTTGTCTTTCATTTCCAGCATAGTAGAACATGTGATCATCTGATGCAAAGTGCCCCATGCCAGTCCATTTCAGTTCGCTGACACCCAACAGATCAAGTTGTACACATTCCATTTCATTCTTGACCACCTCCAACTTCCCTTGGTTCATGCTTCGTACGTTCCATGTTCCAATTTGTAAGACATCTTTACAGCTTCTGACTCTCATTTCATGCGCAGCTACATCAGCAGTCAGACTTCCCGAGGGCCTTGATCCAACCACATCATAAATGCTGGCTTTACTCTGAAAAGTCTTCAGCTCTTCCCCAGTAGCTAGTTGAGTGCCTTCCGACCTGGGGGTCTCATCTTCCAGCACCATAGCACAATTTGTTTTGTTGTAACTATCCATTGGGTTTTCATGGCAAGATACAGAAGTAGATTGCCGGGCCTTTCTTCTGCGCAGTTTAAGTTTGGTGGTGTTGCCGTTGTCACAAAAATGTGATCCTCCGCCGTCAACACTGTCCCATTCTGCTGCTGCCCAGATTGGTGGTTTGTCTTGGTCTGGCACCTCAGCTGAGACCTGTCCATCTTGGGAGACCCTGCCAGTAGTTAAACTACCGATAGTTTAGCTCTCAGCATCACTGATGCACGCAAGCCCTCACAGCACGACAAGCTGCAAACCAAGATATATCCAAAATAAATGAATATAAGATATAAAGCTGATATGCCAACCAGCTACCAAAGATTTATAAGCTTTAAGCATTTTAAGAGTCCAAATAAGAATCTAAAGATAATCCTTCTTATGTCCTTGCAAAAATACATTCAGCTGATTTTGATCAAAAAAGACATACTTAATTTTACATTTGCAAGGAAAACTTTGCATCTAACACTCACTTGAGTTTTCAAAGTAAGAAATTGTTGATGACATTATGGTATTTCAAATGAGAGATCAGAGTATATCCTAATAGATTGTCACAAAAAACCTTTTTATTCTTCCTAGGAGAAAATAATTTAAAGATCCAAGGCCCGATATTCAAAGGCCTGTAAACTGTGTAAATGCCTCTAAGCAGGATATTCAGCGGCACTAACCATGGTTAGTGCTGCTGATTCTCAGAGAACAAGCAGGAAGTCAGTGCCAGACCACCCTAGACTCCTCCACTGACTATGAGTCAGACTGGGAGATGGAGGACGAGGAGTTCCCGGACACCTGTCATCACCAAGATGTGCCTTCCAACCCAGCGCCAGTCCTGCCCAAGGATATGGCTTTCCTTGACTTTGTGCGGGACATGGCTAAGGCACTAGCCTTTGACACTGAGTCAGAGGAGGACTCTTGGATAAAGAAGCTTGAGATCCTCCAGTATGAGGCCCATCCAAAGGAGGCACTCGGTTCCCATTCCCCCAATCCTGGAATGGCTGCTCCTCCGCATGTTGGAGTCCCCCGCTTCAGTGCCCATAGTAAGCAGATGACTGGACTCGATGTACCGGGTCTGCTGGAGCCCTGGCTTACAGAAAGCACCTCTGCCACACAATTCTGTGGTGGTGGAGTCAACCATGCATCGGCTCAGGAGCCAGAAGATGCACTCCTTTATGTCCCCGGGTAGGGAGGCTCGCATCATGGATGCTCTGGGTAGAAAATGCTACCAGGGCTTAATGCTCATTGGCTGGATCTGGGCATACCAACTGTAAATGGGCATGTACCTGAGAGACCTGGCGAAGGAGCTCACTGGATTCTCGGCTGGTCTCTCCGGAGAACCCCTCCTGCGGTTCCAGACCCTGGTTTTGACTGTCAAGAAGTGCTCCAAGTTCATGACTCGGGCAACCTATGACTGCTTTGAGTCAGTGGCTAGAGTGATTGCGACGGGCATTGATGCCCGATGCCAGGCCTGGCTACAGTTCTCCGACTTGGAGCAGTGGGTTCAGGACAAACTGGTTGATGTCCCTTGCTGGGGAGAGAACCTCTTTGGCAAACCCATGACTGATAACGCTGCAGAGTTGGAGTCTGAGTTCCTGACAAGGACCAGGCTCTCCAAGAAGCCCCCTTATTCAAGGAAAGGCAAGGTTTATGGAAACTACCCTCACTATCGGGCCTTCCTGGCTCCACAACAGGGCCAGCAGGCCAAGGGACAAGGGCACGGCCCTTGTAAGCCTAAGGCTTCCAAACTCAGGTACCGGCTCTGACCCAGCCTGGTGAGAGTTTTTGATTCCTTGGGCATAGCCTCTCTTCCCCCAGGAGGCCTAGCCCAGCAGCCCACAGGGGGGCACCTGGTTCTCTATGCCAACTAGTGGCCTTCCATCATCTGGGCGCTGCAGGTGGTAAGGGAGGGATACCTCCTCCACCTGGCGCAGATGCTGCCTCCTTTATTTTCCGAGAGATCCCACCAGGACTCCCTTCCACCAGACTTTTCTACTGCAGGAGCTCGCAGGCCTTCTCAAGGACAGGTCAGCAGAACCAGTGCCCGAGTATCTCCAAGGCAATGAGTTCTACTCTCATTACTTCCTCTTACCCAAGAGCACTGGAGGTCTCTGGTCCATTCTGGACCTGAGGGATCTCAACAGGTTCCTTGTGAAGGAGAAGTTCAAAATTCTCTCCCTTGGAACACTGCTGCCATACCTCCAGCAGGGAAACTGGCTATGCTCCTTGGATCTAAAGGATGCATACATACACATCCTCATCCATCTCAACCACAGATAATACCTCAGGTTCATGGTGGGAGGCAGCCACTACCAGTACAGTGTCCTACCCTTCGGACTGGCTTCCGCCCCAAGGGTGTTCACCAAATGCCTAGTTGTAGTCCCTGCCTACCACTGCCTCCAGGGGGGCCTTTGTCTTCCCCTACCTGGACGACTGGCTTATAAGGGTGCACAGCCGCCAAGATGCAGCATGCAACAGCGCACACCATCCTCGTCCTGCAGCATTTGGAGTTTGTGATAAACCACCCCAAGTCTCATCTTCTCCTGACACAGTGTCTGGGATTCATAGGGGCATGGCTGGACACTGTTTAGGCCAGGGCCTTCCTCCATCTGGACAGGGATGACCGCCTCAAGGCACTGGCTGCTGTCGTGCAGTGCCGTCACCCTGTGTCCACACGTCTTCTGCTCTGCCTGTTGACTCGCATGGTGTCCACAGCTCATTACCCCAGACGCCCATCTCCATATGCGGGCGGCCCAATGGAGCCTCTGCTCACATTGGACCCAAGCCACAGACTGGCTGCGGGACAGGGTGGTGGTAACCTACCCACTGGCCCACTCCCTCAGCTGGTGGTGTCCTCCAGCACATTCAGGCCAGAATGCCTTTTCAGGCTCCCACCCCTCAGTAGGTCCTCAAAAGGACACCTCACTGCTGCACTGGAGAGCCCATTGTGACATCATCTGCACTCAGGGCAGTTGGCCGCAGTCAGAATGCCTGAAGTAGATCAACCTCCTGGAGCTTCGGGCCATATTCCTGGCCCTTCAAGCCTTCCGCCACAACCTGCAACACCAGTCAGTGCTGGTCCAGGCGGACAATTGAGTGGGTGATGTTCTGCATTAACAAGCAGTGGGGCACAGGGTTATCCACCCTCTGCCAAGAGGCAGTAGCTCTCTGCTCATATGCAAACTGCCACGGGATGCTCCTGCAGGCGGTGTATCTGCTGGGCTGGACAACGCCCTGGTGGACAGACTAAGCAGGGTCCTCCAGCCACACGAGTGGTGGCTGGACCGCAGATTGGCCTTCCAGCTCTCGGGAACTCCTCTGATGGACCTGTTTCTGGCCAACACTCAGCTGCCCCACTTCTGCTTCAGGCAGCCACACCTGTCCCAGGTGGCTGCAGATGCACTCCTCATCCGGTAGACGGAGGACCTCCTATACGTCTTTCCACCCACGCTGCTGATTGCCAAAACCTTGTTCAAGGCCCAGTGCAACAGGGCCTTTCTGATACTAGTAGCCTCACGATGGTTTCCACTCCTCCTTTTGCTTGTCCACGGCACCCCCTGGGGAGTGTCCAGTGGCTGCTCTCACAGGAGGAGGGCTCCCTCTTACACCCCAACTTGGGGTCTCTGATTCTAACGGCATAGCTGCTGAAAGGGTAGCCTTGGCACCCTTTCAACCTCCCAGGGGAGATGGAAGAGGTCCTGCTAGCCTCCCGCAAGACGAGCTTATGTCTTCGTATAGCACAGATTCTCAGTGTGGTGCATGAAGCGATGGGTTAACTTGTCCTGCTCAGTGCAGCTAGTGCTGCAGTATTTACTCTGGGACATCACGCTGGACTAAAGTCCAACTCAGTCAGGGTTCACCTGAGCACTCTTGCAGCTCACCACCACCTCATCGAGAGCATGTTCTTCTCTTTCCAACCTCTCATGACCCGCTTCCTGTGGAGCCTTCTATCCGCCCACTGGTGGCGGAGTGGGATCTCAACATGGTGCTGCCATGGATCACTGGCCCTCCGTTCAAGCCCCTGGTTACTTGCTACCTATGGTATCTGTCCTGGAAGGTTATGTTCCTGGTGGCATTCACGACAGCTCGCAAGGTCAGTGAACTCCAGGCGTTAGTGGCCTTACACTATAAAAACAGAGTCGTGCTCCACACACACCCCAAGTTTCTTCCCAAGGTGGTGTCTCCATTCCATCTCAATCAGGAGGTGCTGCTCTCCATCTTCTTTTTGCAGCCTCACGCCAGTAGGGCAGAGGCCATCCTTCATACTCTGGTCTGTAAGAGGGCCCTGTCGTTCTTCTACCTTCAACATACCCAGGGCCACTACAAAGCTGCTACTACTACTACTGAGCATTTGTATAGGCTACAAGATGTATGCAGCACTGCATGGACATGTAGGAGACAGTCCCTGCTCTTCAGAGCTTACAATCTAGTCAAGACAGACAACACAAGGGAAACACAAGGAGATCAGGTGAGTTAAGATCCGAAAGCAGCAGCGAAGCAGTGAGTTTTCAGCCTGAATTTAAAAAGAGTCAGAGAAGGCGCCCAGTGTACAGACTCAGGTAGTTTGTTCCAGGCGTAAAGTTCAGCAAGGTGAAAGGAGCGAAGTCTGGAGTTAGCATTAGAAGAGAAGGGCACAGATAGAAACAATTTGCCAAAAGAGCAGAGTTCTCGAGGAGGGGTGTAGGGAGAGAAAAGAGAGGAAAGGTAGTGAGGAGCTGCAGAGTGAATGCACTTATAGGTCAGCAGGAGAAGTTTGAACTGGATGCAGAAATGGATAGGGACCCAAGGAAGTGACTTGAGAAGAGGGGTAATATGAGCATGACAAGGCTGGAGAAAGATTAGCCGTGCAGCAGAGTGTTGAACAGATTGGAGGGGAGAGAGATGATTCAAAGGAGACCAGCAAGGAGTAGGTCACAGTAGTCAAGACAGGAGGTGATTAAGGAGTGGATAAGTGTCTTAGTAGTGTGTTCAGAGAGGAAAGGGTGGATTTTGTTGATATAGAGAAAGCTAAGACCTGCTGTTTCTATCAGATGAATGTGTGTGGAGAAGGAGAGAGAGGAGTCAAAGACAACCCCAAGGTTGCGAGCTGAGGAAACAGGGAGGAGTAGAGAGTTATCCACAGAGAATGAGGAAGGGGGGAAAAATAAGAAGCTCAGTTTTGGCCATGTTCAATTTCAAGTGGCTGTGAGACAGCTTTTTATCTCCAGTGACCCCAGTCAGCTGGGGGGAGGCGGTGATCAAGCATACTCTGTCCACTTGGGTGGTAGACCGCATTGCCCTCGCCTACCCAAAAGCTGGGCTCTCGCTGGAGTGCCGGGCTATGGCATATAGGGTCAGGGCCAAGGCGGCATCCATGGCAAACCTGCTTTCCATCCCTCTATCGGAAATATGCCGAACTGCCACCTGGTCCTCAGTCCATACCTTTGCAGCTCATTACTGCTTGGAGAGGGAGTCCCGATGGGACAGCGCCTTTAGCCAGGCAGTACTCTGTCATCTGTTCAGGGTGTAGGCATCTCCTGCTCTCTGGCCTTGTGTGTTCAGGCTACTGGAGTGCTAGTTCTTCACTAGACACATGGGCCGCTCGGGAGTCTGTTGTTCCAGAACTCATTGCTGCTGGTCATGGCTTACCTTTTATGATCACTCATGGCTGTTAAAGGTTCTTTGGTAGCCTGTAGCTAGGGAGCCCCATATGTGAGGAATGACTTCCTGCATGTTCACGGAGAAAGCGTAGTTACTCACCTGTAACAGATGTTCTCCAGGGACAGCAGAAATCAGTCCTCACAACCTTCTCTCTTCCCCATGAAGTTGCTTCTTTCTCATTTTTTGCCGTCTTTAGCTATGTTGTTAGACTGAGGCAAGATGTCCCCTTCCTGCCCAAGGGTGCTCACGCATGCACGATGCATCTCCCAAAGGCTTTCTTTTGAAAGCTGGGGAGAAGCTTCCATACAGTCTGTCAGCACCAGCATCGTCCATATGTGAGGACTGATTTCTGCTGTCCCCATAAAACTCCTGTTACAGGTGAGTAACTACGCCATATCTATGGGTCCCGCCACTGTATGTCCTGATGCTAACCACTTAGCATCAGGACGGTACCCATCGCTAACTGGTCAGCAGCGATATTGAGCCACTGCCTGGTTAGCAACCTGCGGGTAAAGATAGGCATGACAAAAGCTGGCCTATCTTTACCAATGGGAGCTAACCGAGTAGCGGCTCAGTATCACTGCTGCCAGGTTAGCTTCTAGGCTGTGCAACTGACACAGATATTCAATACCGGTGGCCGGATATGGCCCCAGCATTGACTATCCGGGTTTAATATTCAGCGGTGCCAGCTGGGCACTGTCATCGCACTAGCTGCCACTGAATATCGGGGCCCCCAGTGTCTATCAGACTCTAGTAGTAAAGTTACTAATAGCGTTGCCCTCTCCACAGACTGAGAGAGAAGTTCGGCAGATAAATCAACCAAAGTAGAATCCGACATGGATGAAGAACTATTAGGAATGCATGTGGGCAGGACCACGCCAAGTTAGACATGCCCAGCTGTGCACAGAAACTCACTATAACTGAGCTCCCTGAAAGCCCATTGATGACATCGGCGCCCCCTCAGTACTTGCCCCCTGTGCTGCTGCACCACTTGCAGAGCTCTTAGTACAGCCCTGCATGTGGATAGCATGCGACTGAGCCACCAGATTAGTGCAAAGGCCCACACTAATTTTTTAGGGCAATACTAATGTGCAGCACCATGATAACCAGCATGTGGCATTAGGTGCATGCACACGAATGGTAATGGGCTCAGTTAGCATGTACCCAAAATTCCCGCATTGTGACACTCCATCAGTGCCCAAACATAAATTACTCACTATTGAAATAGGAATAGACGTAAGGATGCTGCATGTGCTGCATCCAACTTTCCGTCTTACATTTCATACCCAGGGAAGTGGAGGAGTAGTCTAATGGCTAGAGCTGTGGGCTAGAACCAGAGCAACCAGGGTTAGAGTCCCACCATGGCTGCTTGTGATCTTGGGCAAGTCATTTAACCTTCCATTGCCTCAGATACATTCGGGTACAGCAGATATTTGTAATGCACCTTCAGCTTCTGAGAAAAGGTGTGAGCTAAATGCAGTTCCCCTTTGTTGAATTGCAATACATTGGCTAATATCTAGCCCACAGGAGTAAATTATGGAAGAATTCTGGGTCCACAAAGCTCATCTAGCCAAACATGTTGGACCTCGTTGTTCTATAGAATAACAGTGTAAAGAGCAACATAGTAAACTACAGCAGATAAAGACCAGCATGGCCCATCTAGTCCGCCCAGCAAAGTGTTTAGGATTGCAGCTACTGTTCCATGCAGGTTATCTCTCCTCACTGCATTTTATTTTGGGTCGTAACTTTCACTCTGTGCAGGTTATCCCCACTCTATGCTTTTTACTCTTAGGTTGTAATTAATCCTGCTCTCTGCGTTTGACTTTGGGTTGTAACTGCTGCTCTGTGGTCAACCCCCTCTATCCTTTTCACTTTAGGTTATAACTCTCACTCTATGCAGGTTATCCCCCATTCTGTGCTTTTTAATTTGAGTTGTAACTGCCACTCTGACAGCTACCTGCCATGCTTTTTTGAAATGTGAAGGTCGTTTACATTTTGCTTTGAGCAGGAAAACACCTCTTTCTATATAGGAATCATCTGTGTTTAGACCATCCCTTTTTTTAATTCCGTCGCCATTTTGTCCCCGTGCTGTCCAGGCATCCACCACTTCTCCCATGAACCATTATCTCCTGATGATGCTTTTAAATTGTCTTCCTTTCAGCTTAATCTCATGTCCTATAGGATTATAGCTTCCTTATCTTTGTAAAATGTTTCTTTGCTCATTTAATATCTTTCAAGTATTTAAAAATCTGTATTGTCTCCCCTGTGCCTCCTTTCCTATAGTGCAGTGGTTCTCAACCTGATCCTTGGGACACACTTAGCCAATCAGGTTTTCAGGATAACCACAGTGAATATGCACAAGATAGGCTTGCATACAACTGTGTTCAAATATCTCTCATGTGGTTATCCAAGGACTAGGTTGAGAATCACTGCTCTAGGGCATACATATGCAGGTTTTCAAGTCTCTTCTCATATGGATTCTGGCGCAAACCCCATACCATTTTGGTTGCTTTCCTCTGAACTGCTATATCCAGCCTCTAAAACTAGACAGTATTCCAAGTGAGGCCTCACCAATGACTTGCCGAAAGGCATTATAATCTCCTCTCTTCAGCTTGTTACGGCCCTCTCTCCTGCCAACCACATAAAGCCCAGCAGAATGATGTCACGCTGTCAGAAATAATGGGCTTGATGACCTCACCAATTGCTTTTCTAAGACACCTAGGATGAGGAAGTTGCAATCTCGAAAGAAAACTGATCTGCTTGAGTCTGAAGAGTACAGTTCACCTTGGATAGGGATAAGCCTCCTTTAATTCTGATGAGAAGAATCCCTGTTCAAGTCATTTATAGAAGAGCCAATGGGAATACATTGTACTCTACAAGAATATTGAGGATTCTTGCTGCAGAAAAAAAAATGTCACATGAATTGCCATCAGGCGCAATAGTGAAGAAGGTTTTATAACGAAGAGGAGGCACTGATGAATCTATGATTATAACCAACACCAGAAGGCAGTAGTATTGTGTCAGAGGATCAAAACCACTATTTGATGGACATGGCAGCTTCATTTTACTTTGTGATCCATCCTGAAAAATAAAGTAATAAAGTTTATAGAGCAGAAACAAACATAGAAACATAGAAAAATGATGACAGAAAAAGACCACATGGCCTATCTAATCTGTCCTTCCATATCAACAACTACAATTATTCCCTTTTTTCCTTTAGAGATCCTCTTCTGTTTGTCCCATGCTTTTTTGAATTCAGATACCGTCGTCATCTCTACCACATCCACTGGGAGACTATTCCACGGATCCACCACTCTTTCCGTAAAGAAATATTTCCGCATATCACTCCTGAATCTATCCCCTTTCACCCTCATCCCATGTCCCCTCATAGCAGAACTTGATTCAATCGAAAGAGGCTCTCCCCCTGTGCATTTATGCCACGGAAGTATTTAAATATCTCAATCATATCACCTCTATCCCACCTTTCCTCTAAGGTGTACATATAAAGATCCTTATATCTGTCCTCATATGCTTTATAATGAAGACCACTAACCATTTTAGTAGCCACCCTCTGTACCGACTCCATCCTGTTTATATCCTTTTGAAGGTGCGGTCTCCAGAATTGCACACTATACTCCAAATGAGGTCCCACCAAAGACTTATACAGAGGCACTATCACCTCCTCTTTTCTGCTAGCCATTCCTCTCCGTATACACCCAAGCATCCTTCTAGCTTTTGCTGTCGCCTTTTCTACCTGTTTAGCTACTTTAAGATCATCAGATACAACCACGCCTAGGTCCCGCTCTTCTTTAGTGGGCAAAGGTACTTCATCCCCTATACTATATTGCTCACTTGGGTTGCTGCAGCCCAAATGCATGACCTTGCATTTTTTTTATTTTAAATCCCAGCTGCCAAATTCTAGACCATTCTTCAAGCTTAGCTAGATCCCTCCTCATGTTATCTACACCTTCCTGGGTGTCTTCTCTATTGCAGATTTTGGTATCATTCGCAAATAGGCAAACCTTACCCGACACCCCTTCCGCTATATCACTAACAAAGATGTTGAAAAGAATGGGACCAAGGACAGATCCCTGTGGCAGACTACTGGTAACTGAGCTCCATTTACCAGTACTCTTTGTCGCCTCCCACTCAACCAATTTCTAACCCAATCAGTAACTTTAAGGTCCATCCCTAGGGTGCTCAGTTTGTTTATAAGTCGCCTGTGAGGAACGGTATCAAAGGCTTTACTGAAATCTAAATACACCACATCTAGGGCTCTCCCTCGGTCCAACTCCCTGGTCACCCGGTCAAAGAAATCAATCAGATTTGTCTGACAAGACCTGCCTCTGGTGAATCCATGCTGCCTCGGATCCCGTTATCCGCTGGACTCCAGAAACCTCACTATTTTCTCTTTCAGCAGCGTTTCCAATAATTTACTCACCACCGAAGTTAAACTAACTGGCCTGTAGTTTTCAACCACATCCTTACTTCCGCTTTTGTGTAAAGGCACCACATGAGCCTCTCTCCAGTCCTTTGGCACCACTCCCAACTCTAACGAGGCATTGAAAAGGTCAGTCAGTGGAGCTGCTAGACCGTCCCCAAATTCCCTCAGTATTCTAGGGTGTATCCCATCCGGTCCCATCGCTTTGTCTACTTTAAGTTTAGTTAGTTTCTCATGAACACAGTCTTCTGAAAATTGTTCATGATGCCCCTCACTTCTGTTCCTGTTTCTGGGTGTTTTCTGAGGTCCTGTTCCTGGTTCTTCATCTGTGAACACAGAACAGAAATATTTGTTAAGCAATTCTGCTTTATCCTCATCAGCTTCTACATATTCTTCCCCTTCATCCTTGAGTCTGACAATACCACTTTTGACCTTCCTCTTCTCACTAACATATCTGAAAAATGTCCTATCCCCCCATTTTATTGCATTGGCTATTTCCTCCTCTTTTTTTAATCTTTGCTTTCCTGACTACTTTGCTAGCTTCTCTAAGTTTTTCCAAATATAGATGCCTGTCTTTCTCATTGTGTGTCATTGAATGGTTAACTGTCAAGAATACACAGTATACCTTATTCTGATTATCCTTCTCATCTTGCCTTATGGAATGAGTCTGCCAAAAGACAAGATTTCTACCATGAATTAACTTTTAGGATCTTCAATTTAGAGCTGCTTCCATTGTTTCTAACCTCTTTGCCCTCCTGTTCTAAACAGTTTCCCTTCTTACTCTTAGTTCAAAAGAAGCAGAGATATTTGGTTTTTCCATGCAGAAACCTTACGACATTACAGATGAAATGTCAAAAAAAAATCAAGCAAACTGCTGCACATATGCTGTCAAAGCCCTGAAATGAAAGCCAGTGGCCTGTGACAGTTTTAACACCAGAAATGTTGAACTTTAAGAAGTAAAAAATATGGAATAATCCTCAAGGTACCTGTACAATTCTCTACTTCAGCAAAGTGAACCTAGATGCCAACATGCTGCCTATGTCTATTTCATGCCTATTTTATAAAGGCAATATAGGCATGGGTGTACTTTCATAAATAGGCTCCTACAATTAATGCTCAGTAGCACAAAAATGTTCTCAAAGGAGCATATTTACTAGCAGAAGCACCCTTAGCATGTACCCAGGCCATGAAACCACCATGGAGGCCTGTGCCACCCTCAGGGCATCTGTCCATCTCCCTGCTATTAGCGCATTGCTGACACATGGCGCGACAGTAATCCAGCTCATGGGTGTACCTAATGCCACCCATAGAGATGACCTTAAATATACCGACACTAACGCCTACTATCGTGGTTAGCGTGCAGCCAAAACGTCAGCGCTAACCGCGATGCACAGTCGGCACCCTCGTTAGCCCCTAACCCTCCCTGTCTCCGCCTATTCACATGCTAACGGTTAGCGTGATTTAGTAAACGTGCAGCAAAGCTACACCGGCTCATGTATTTTTACGGCGGCATTTTCTCGTGTGTGGAAAGCATGCCTTGCACATGGAAACTGCTTTATAGGATAACTGAGGATGTATAAGCATGCAACTTTTTACCTCATTCTTTAATTTAACACTTTCAGGCAAAAAGTACCAAAGTGGTGATTGCTGCACTCCCCTCCCCCCCTCCCCCCCCGACCTGAAATTGCAATAAATAAAATACTTGGGCAGAGCAGATAGACTTGCTGCTTTTGTTATTTAATTAATTTTTTGACCCAAAGGCTAAACCTGACTCCTACCGGATAACGTCCTTCCAAAGGAGAAAATATCAAAGAAAGTTCTGTTCTGGGACTGACATGTATGTGTCAAGTACCAGGGTGGCCTTTCAGTCTTGTGGGGAACTGTATCGGAATGCAACAGCAAAATCCAGATAGGAGCTCTGAAAAACAAAGTAATTTTCTTTATTCTCGTAACACATTGTAATTTAAACATCTTGGAGAAGTTACCAGTATTAAGATCAAAATATAATTCCATTAAGATCTTGTTCAATTTTTATTGTCACAAATGTTTATTTGTATTTCAGATATTCTCAGATTCTAATTTCTACGTTTTTGTAACCATAAGGCTTTTTACTCTGTCTCCAGACGCATAAACTGAATTGTTGATTATATTTATTTACTTTCGTAATTACCTTTATCTCTCCCAAGCCTCCTTGACAGTGTGCTCCTAAAGAGGTTTATTCAGGGTTACATTTTTCTGTAACCAGATCTCTCATCCCATTCCCTATCCATCTCTGAAGAATAGTATGAAGTCAAATTGTTTACTTCGTACCAATTCCCTTGTGGAGTAAACCTACGGTTTCCCCCCTCACAGCTTGGACCAGCATATGATCATCCACACTGAAGAGCGGGAGTATAAGTGTGACCAGTGTCCCAAGGCCTTCAACTGGAAATCAAACTTGATCCGTCACCAGATGTCACATGATAGCGGCAAACGGTTTGAATGTGAAAACTGTGTGAAGGTATGGGAACCAGCAGCCTAACTATGACCGTATTGCTTTGCATGAAAAGTTAACACCATCTACTATATATCATTGTGTATTTAGCTCATATCTTTCCAGTAGCAGTCCATTGCATTAGTTTCCTGTTGCTAAACGTGGGGCCATAGTATGATACTTTCAAGGTAAAATCTTGCATAAAATGCCAATTTTAGGGATACGTTTTTGCAGTCTCGGGTACAATTCTGCCACTGTCCAGCAATGCATTGTGTGAGTTTTACATGTCACCAGTTTTATGGATGACAAATATTTAACATTTTCTGTACTAGCTATCATTTTAACTTTCTAATTAACCCTTGATCTATTAATTGTTCCTTGATCCAAATTCAACTATTTTTCCCTCAGCCCTATAACAGCCTCATATTCGTACTCATGCTTCTGGGTACACCAGACATTTGCACTCACTACCTAAGGGTGAAGGGCGAGATGCTTAACAGGGTAGAGAGAGGGAGGGGTTGCTGGATTTGGGGTAGAGAGGGGGAGAATTAGTGAAAGACTAGGGAATGGAAGGGCTAGGGTAAGGGAAAGAGGTGGAAAGCTGTAGGTAGATGCAGTAAAAAGGGAGAGAGAGGACTAGTTGGTAAGAAGGAATTAAATTTGAGTTAACAAAGAGGCAGAAAAATAAATAGAAGAAAGCTGAAAAGAAACGATCAATGTCAGAGGTGGATGTAGGGGAAGAAGTGAAGAAGGCGAGAGGGAGAGCCTCATAAAGAGAGTTAAGAGAAGACAGAGGAAAGCAGAGACCAAAGACTGGGCCAGCACTATTAGAAAAATAAAATGGCCAGGCAACAAAGGTAGAAAAAATAATTTTATTTCTAATTTTGGTGACTGGCATTTGTCAGTTTTTGAAATTTCCATCTGCCGTTTTTATATTTGCACAGTACAAGGGGAAATGCATCAGTATTTCAGTTTCTCAGGTGTTGCATTGCATGTGGAGTCTGTCCTCGTTGGGTTTCAGTTTAATTTTTGTCTACATATTTCTATTTTTAGTTTATGATTTACTTGTTCTATACTTAGTAAGGGTCTGTCTGCGTTCTGCATGTGTGAACGAGGCCAGGTATTCTGTTAGCACTGAATGTCAATGAAGGATCTAGCTTGTTTAGTTTTCCCAATAGGTATATTGATGTTCTAGTACCTGCTGCAGTATTTTCAGTAATGCCTTTCTTTTTTAGGTAGCCCTTATTTTGAGACCCCTGGTACTTAATGCTGTTATGGTGTGGCAGAATTGTTCTTACAGGTCTTGAGTGACTTTGCAAGGGTTTGTTATGACTTCACAATATGCCTAGTACCGGAGAGGGTTGACTGAGAACAGAGTGTTCAAGTACTTGCATATATTCTAAAATGCTGTTCTGTTTAATATGTTTTATTATTTGGTGCATTAACTTGAGTGTTTGGCACAAAATTCTCTGAAGTGTATTCGGTCTACATATTGCCATCAGTAATACAGGTACTATGGACGAGAGAACTGGTACAGTTGTAGCCACCACAGAGTGAAGAGGCTCCTTCCCTATTGTGTTCCAAAGTGTCTGTCCCCCTGTTGCTGACATAGGTGTTGCCGTCCACCCCAAGGATTTTAACTCTCTGCACCACCCCCCATCCCTCTCTGGCCTATCTTCATCCCAGCCCTGCCTGTGCCCCACTCCATTTTAACTTCCTCAAACAGCCGAGTCACGGACCGTCTGTGCACTAAATAAAGACAGGAATTAAGACTCAAGGGAGGTTCTTTATGAGACAAAAGCTAGATGCCCAAGCAGAGACCAAAGAAGTACACTGCTTCACGTAGACAAATTCAAAGCGAATCTACTCCGCCATCTAGAGGTCACTGTCTTATACACACTTCGTCATAACCATTGCAGCAAGTCCTGGTGAGGACGCTATGGCAGAATGCTTTGTATCTCTTCACTCTTCTAAGGGGGGGTATGGTCCTGCTGCCAGGATAATTCTGGGGTGTGAGGTCCCAAAGGGTTCTTTTACATGTGCAAAACGTAGCTTTTAAATGATGCATTGAAGAAGAAATTTTAGAGCATTGCTAATTGATGTAAACATACTGAGCCCGATATTCTTCCGGGCAGGCTGTGCGCGGCTAAGGCACATAGCCCTGCCCACCGACCCTTAGCCGTCGATATTCAATTCTGGGGTCAAATGCTACCCTGGCATTGAATATCCAGGGATTGCCGCACACGCCGGAAGCCGCATTAGGTAACCGAGCGGCAGCAATACTGCATGCTGCCCAGTTAGCTCGTGCGCCGAAAGATAGGCAAGGGTTTTCCTCGCCTATCTTTTCGGTACAGTTCGCTAACTGGGCAGCATGCAATATCGCTGCCGCCCAGTTATCATTTGTCGCTGCCTCTGCTCTGCCCTACAATGTCCCTGACATGCCCCAATGCTAATCGCGTAGGGGAATTTAAGGCATTTAGACAATTTATCGGGCCCACTATTCCAGTTGCTTATTTTATGACTTTTATTTATTTTTACATTTTATATTCAATTTGTTTGATTATATATCTAGTCATCATTGTATAATATGAACATTTAGGGCCCGATATTCTTCTAGGCAGACTATGCACCGCTACAGCGCATAGCCCTCCCGGTCACCCCTAACCCGGATATTCAATGCCACGGCGACAGCATTGAATATCCAGTTCTGGCGCCCTGTGAAAACTACCGCAGAGCCTAACCAGGCGATTATTGGACCGCTACCTGGTTAGTATCCGTGACTAAAACTAGGCGAGCCAGAAGCTGACCTAGTTTTAGCTGTGGATTGCTAACCGGGTAGCGGTGCTCCCCGCCTCCGCTCTACCCTGGAACACACCCAACATCCCCAGATGCTAACCGGATATCATCGGGGTGCATAGAGGACATAGACAGGGATGTTCAATGGTATTAACTGTGTAGATGCCGCCGAATATCCCCATTTAAGGCAATTACATGATTTACAGGGCTGTAAACCATGTAGATGCCTTTTGAATATCGGGCCCATAATGACTATTCACCATTTTCGGCTTTTTGTTAAAGTAATGTGACTTATAACAAGGAAATAAATATATATTTTTATTCGTTTAAAGAATAGTGAAATATAAAATAGTAATAGTACTGATGGTGAAACAAAGGTAAAACTGGAGGTCAAGTAAATAAATGCATTTTTGTGATGTTTGCATTCTTTAAAGTAATGGGAGAAGTCAGCAAGCGTATCACTTTGCAGTACAATGTAAAGAAAGTCTTTCTGATAGTTTGGCATTTAAAAACCTGAAACCAATCTGATGAAGTTCTTTGTTTAACCCCCTCCCCCTTCATGTACATGCACTTTGCCCCTGAAACGTACATTTCCTTCCCCTATTGTTCTCTTTCCTTCCAGGTGTTCACAGACCCAAGCAACTTGCAGCGGCACATTCGCTCTCAACACGTGGGAGCTCGGGCTCACGCCTGCCCGGACTGCGGCAAAACCTTCGCCACCTCCTCCGGCCTCAAGCAACACAAGCACATTCACAGTACTGTCAAACCTTTCATATGTGAGTTGTCACAGCCATCAGAACACTGACTTCTTGCTATAATTGCACTGTCCCAAGAGGCACCCCTTAGCTTTCTCTCCACCTCCGCAACAAGCGTCTGTAATTCATAGGTCAGGATACAAAATGAGATTCCAGAGTCTTTCTTGCCTTTATTTTTTTAAACCAGGGTCCCCCTTGTTTTTTTCAAGAAACATTCTCAGCAGCTTTTTGATTCCTTTGACAACTTTTAAAAGCTAAAAACCTCAGAGCTTTTCCATTTTCCCCTATCTTTACTTCTTAATGTTTTCTTCACTTCCCGATCTGCAAAATGTGGAAGAAGTAAATGCAACTTAACAAAAATGTATTTCTATATTGACTCCAATGTTAAAACTGGCAAAGATTTCTTTAGGGGGGAGGGAGAAGAAGAAGAAAGAGAGCCCACCGAGTGAAGCATATGCTCTAAAAATGTCTATATAAAAGGAAATCTCTCCATTAAACACAGAAAATATCCAACAGCATTATTCAGATGGCATATTACCGGTACCCTAAGGGCCAGATAGTCAGTCAGAAGAGCAAACATTTCAACAGTATGGTGGTCAGCTGCAACGTTTAAATATCATCCAGGTATTCGGCACCATAATCCAGACATTGGCTGGAGTTAAATATCCACATAGAGTGGTCAGTGATGGCGACTATCCGAATAGCGGCAATATTTAGCTGCTATCCTGATAACATTTAGGGCAGCTTTTTTGCTGTCCTGAGTTCTGCGGATAGGCTACCTGCATAAGAGCAGAATTTATCAGGATCGTGGTCTGATATCGCTGCTATCCTGATAAATCTAGATAATCGCTAGCACCGCCCTCGCTCCGCCCACAGTCTACCGCGTGCTAATCGGATAGTGCTGAGGTGGTCTGTGAATATCTGGACAGTACCCACTGTATAGCCCTGTCAGCACCCTTATCCACTCCAGGTAAGGGTGCTTACATTTATTTGGTGTAATGGTTTTGAAAAGAAATTATACAATTCAGAAGTGCCTTATGTATGAATATGGCAAGAAATCTCAGCTGAATCAAACTTTTTGACAAGTCGATGCTCAACTGTATACTTGGCCTAGTTGTTTTGAGCCCTGTTGGTTTGGTAGGGTTTTCGTTTCTACACAAAAATCAGAAATACATCTCGCAGGATGCATTGAGATGCAAATTTAAAAAATGTAAGCACAAAAAAAAACGAAGCTAAGATGAAAATGTGATCATCTGTTTATATATCTATATCTGTGGGCCCAATATTCAACTCATGGTGGTCAGCGTTTTAAAGCACCTGGTAATCAACAACAAAAGTGAAACTGGATATTCAGCGCCAGAATCCAGACTTCCGTCCGGCACTGAATATTCAGTTTGGTATGGCTGTCTGTCCTGATAGCCGAACTGCAAAAAATTAGAATAGATATTGACGTGACCTAACTATATGTAGTTACATATCCAGTAAGCGGACTGAAAATTGACACTAATTGGAGAGGTTGCAGGACTACCTCCCCTGCCCAGGGACTGCCTTGGCATTTTCCAGATAGTGCCATGGCAGTTAGAGGAGATATGGGGTGGTATTATCTGGGTAGTGCAGCTGGATATCAGGCTCGGCAGGGTTTATTTGGTTAGCAGCAAGCCCTGGATTTGGGCTCAGATATATATACACACACACAAATGTTTAATTCATATACATGACAGGGCTGGTTAAGCAGTTGCCTAGGGTGGCAAATCTCGATGGAAGGCAGGCACACATAACCTGCCGTACCCCACCCCATGCAATGAACCGCGCCGCCCTTCACACCCCCATGCTGAGCCACACTGTGCTGCCGCTGATTCCAGTGCAGGGGGGACGGCTAGGCTCGGTAGTAGGCCATGTGCTTTGGCACACATGGCCTACGTTTCTGAACCTTCAAAGTTATGTCAGAAGGGGGGTCAGAAACGGCAGGTAATGTGTTCCAAAGCACATGGCCTACTGCCAAGCCTACCCGCCCCTCCCCCCGACCCCACCGCCAGAATTGGCAATAGCACAGCTCAGTGTGGCGTGGGGGGGGGACATGGCCAGGGCTTCTGCCTAGGGCGGCAGAAATCTTTGGGCTGGCCATTCCTGACACGCAGTTTAATTTTCCCATCCAAAGTTCAAATTACAAATGTTTACACAAACTACATCCTGTTATGATGACATGATTTCAAATACTTACATCCAAACAATGCAGAATAAATCCCTGATTGTTTTTCATACCAGAAAGAAACACATTTGGGCCCATAAGGAAGCCACAATATTGAATGTTTGAGAAATGGGACTTTTCCCTTGGAAAGAGAAATATATCTTTGTCTTTCAGGAAAACCCAAAACTGTATAATTTCAAGGAAATTACTGACAATTTTCAGAGATGCTAGGTCGTAATGCCGATATTGCTATATGTTTGTGAAATATAAATCAGGGTTGTGAAAAATGTTCCTTTCGACCAAATTGAAGTTCAACCCTTTTACTTTAGGAATATTCACAATTATTCTGTAGAGCCCTAACCCAGTGTTGCATCTAAATATTATAATCTGATTGAGGCACACAAATGATCCAGAGTTGCCAAGTTACCAGTTCCAGGAGTAAGATTTTTTTGCCAGTTCAGGTTTTAAATTTGCATTGTAGTACAGTATGGAATTTGTAGTCCCTGAATTTACTCATTAGAATTGGTGCTGCAGATCCCATGATGCATCAGAATGGGATTGTCAGAAATCCAGAACTGGCTTAAAATCTCACTCCTGGACCTGGGTCAACTCTGTTGATCCCTTCTCTATTGAATCTGTCAAAAACAGTCAGACTGCAACAAAAGAAGATTTAAAACTAGAATATTTTGGACGGTTTTCAAAACTTGTGTGTGACAACACAGAATTTATATGCTAGAGGTCCAAATGGACTGATTAAACATGTTGAACCAAATGGATACATAGCCTAGTGATCAACACTGGGATTGTGAACCAGAAAAGACGGGGTTTAACACTAGAAGCCCCAAAAGGAATTTTACCTAGAAACCCCAAAGTGCGTCAATTGACGCATTATCACGATGACTGCGTTTAGCATGAAATGCAGATGTGAATTAATGTGAAGTTACTTATTTGTTAAATATGTGTAGTATGTGACGCCATTGCAGGTCATCGTGTGTTTATTGTTTGTAATGTCGGAGTAAAACTGTAAACAGTGATTGAGATGCGCCACCTAGTGGGAACATGAATTTATACCTAGAAGTCCCAAAGTACGTCAATTGACGCATCCAAAACAATTGAGTGTGTCAATTGGCACACTTTGGGGCTTCTAGGTATAAATTCATTTTCCCGCTAGGTGGTGCATCTGTCATTAATTTTCTATGAACATATTTGAACATCTTGACCTTGCTAACAAAGTCATGGAACATGATTGACATGGTTCTAGCAGTGGCGCTGGTATACAACTTCGAACATGCATTTGCGTCAATTGACGCACTTTGGGGCTTCTAGTGTTAAATCACCGATTCTCCAACTATTTCTCCTTATAACTTTGGGAAAGTCACTTAACCATCCACTGCTTTCAGTACAAACATAGGGCCTGATTTACTAAGGCTTTTGCTCCATTCTGGGTCTTTGGGGGGAAAAAAAAATTAAGGCCCTTTGTTTGGGCAGGGAAGGGAACTATCTACTATAGTGATACTATAGTATCACTATAGTAGATACTATAGTGATACTATAGTATACTATCTACTATAGGTGATTGCAACTCATCTTCAGTGAATTTAGAGAGGCAAAAAACAAAACCAAAAATCCAAATTTTCAATACAGCTGATGTCCAAATTGCCCATAAATAAATAAATAACTTACATAGTCTGACTTTAAGCACTCCATGTAGGCATACAAGAAGGTGTCCAAGTAGCATTTTGGAACCAATTTCTGCTGTGTTTTTTTGGTGTACAAATTAAATGATTCAATAATGATGAGTAAACAATAACAAGAGTCCGTCTTTAAAAAATGCCCCATTTCTGGTCTCATCAAGGCAATTTCATAAAATCAAACTGAAGCTGCTCTTGTAGATTTCCTTGTATTTATCATGGAAGATTTTCTTATCCGTGGACTGAGAAATGATTTTGGTTTCCAAGAAAGAGCTTCATAATAGCAGAGAAAAGCAGATTGAAGAAAACAACAACATATGTCCAGACTCCACTGGTAACAGAAAGCTAAATCCTTTAACGGTCTATTCAAACGGGGCATGTTCAAAACGTTTTAGCTGCTTAGCAGAACGGCTCATCGCCTAAAATGTGGTCAGTGAGATATTCAACAGCAGCAGCATGGTTAGTACCACTGGATATCCCCTTCCAGCTGGGTTGAATGCCCCAACCCTAACTGGTTTGCATTGGGGAGTTCCAGGGACAGAGAGGAGACGGCAACCTTAGCTAGCCATTCAGCTGTGATATTAAGCCGCTAACTAAAATTCCTAAAGTTACGACAGATAAAAGGCTATCCTAACTTTAGGAATTTTGGCAATCCAGCCAGAAGCTGAATGCCGCTGCCGACGAGCTAGTTAAAACCCTATCTGAGCAAACCGTATATTTGGTGCCCTTCTGAGATATGGCATGGCACTGAATATCGAGCTTTAAGTTAAAGCGGAATTGGCCGCCACTGCTGAATGGTCCCCCTCCAAGGTTTTATGTGGCTGAAAGGGTTTTAATTGCATTAATAGGCTCTCTGAACATTGATCTCCCTCAGTGTGATTAAAAGTCCATGTATCGTGGCGTCTGACCATCCGTTTTCCTTCAATCTGCTTTTCTTTGATAATACAAAGCTATGCTGAGGCAGACCAAGTGGCATGTCCCAGTCAAGAGTACTTGACAGATCCTCTGTACTTTTGGCAACATTGAGCAGAGTTCCATGTTTAGGTCAAGAAAGGAAAAGCACCCAAGTAGATTGCATTTCTGAATCATTTTGAATACTTGTTTGGCAAATTCTACCTGTAGAAAGAGTAGATGGAAGTTACCATGTATGCTCTAGGTATCCATGGCAAGTTTCATAATAAATGCACGTGCATATTGGTGGAAAAAGATGCATATGGGCTTTGTCCATCGTAGACAGTTTGAAAATTGTTTCCTTAATATTCTGATCTAAAACAAAATCTAGTTACTTTTCAAGCCAGAATGAAAGATGTTGTAGTGCATAAGTGTTAAAACGTTCATAGGTCATGCCCTAGTCTGTGAGGTCTTAAAACCCCAGGTATTTTAAGAGTGTCACGGTCTACAAAGACTCCAGTTTTCTTTGAGGCCAGTATGACTACTAGAACTCTGTTATACAATTTATTTGGTTAACTTCGGGACTTAAACAAAAAACATGATATGTGTGAAAATTTGGGACCGTCGACCAGTTAATGTTTGTTCAGACATCTCAATCTCCAGTCAAAAGGTAACTGGTCAAGATGGGGAGGAATCTCAGGTATGTGGGAAACCAGGTTGTCTCTTAGCCAGATAGCACTAATATAAAGTAAAGCGCATGAATAACAGGTATAAAGATATCCAAATAAGTTATCTAGTTTAACTGGAAATATTCAGTAGCTCCAACTTAAAGGTTATGTCTTCGAAGTCCAGTTAAAGTTAATGGGATAAGACGTATATTTCAGCTAAATTTTATCTTCTTCCACTGAGTATGAATCAGCACAAGATTTCTTGCCTAAGAATGTGATAAAATGTGGATGGATGTTGAACATTTAAGCACACTGTGCACCCAATGGGAGGGAGGCCTATGATGACTGTCTTCTCTTCAGGTTTAGGTAACTATTATGTCAGTTTCAAAGTGCTTTGTCTCTTTTGCAGTGCTTTAAAATGTAAATTGGGCAGACAGCCACTAACTGGACTGGGAAAACCTTCATGTCTCATCCCCAGATCTTAATTATAATGAAGTTCCCAGCTGTATGGTAAAATCTAGGTGTGAAGGAGGGGAGAAAACCCTACCATAAAGAAATTTTCTATCATTTATCTCCAGGGGTTTACCCTATGTCGGTGTCTTTTTAACAGCCTGGTGGATGAACTGTAATTGGTAGCAAGAGATCAGGGTATTTAGAAGGTTAGTTTGCTTGAGAAAAAACTTCTATTTTATACTGTTTTGTGTTTTGGTTTCTTTCTGTTGGTGTTTCAGGTGAGGTCTGCCACAAGTCGTACACACAGTTCTCTAACTTGTGCCGCCACAAGCGAATGCATGCGGACTGTCGCACCCAGATCAAATGTAAAGACTGTGGTCAGATGTTCAGCACTACCTCTTCTCTCAACAAGCACCGCCGTTTCTGTGAGGGTAAAAATCATTACAACCCTGGGGGACTTTTCGCCCCTGGCTTGCCTTTGACACATAACTCTTTGATGGACAAGTCAAAATCTTCCCCAAACCTCAATCATACCAGCTTAAATTTCAGTGACTATTTCCCATCTAGGCCGCATCCTGGGAGTTTGGCATTTTCTCCTACTCCTCACCCCTTTCCTGCACTTGCGCCGGGATTCCCAGGGATCTTCCCACCATCGTTATACCCCAGACCACCCTTGTTACCACCCACCCAGCTACTCAAATGTCCAATTAACCACACACAGGATGCAAAGCTCCCAAGCCCCCATGGGAACCCCGCCTTGCCTCTGTTGTCCGCCATGAACAGCAGCAGCCAGAATATCCCATTGGAAGGAAAGTTTGAAAGTAATATGGAAAACTATCTTCAGAAGCAGAAAGCCAGAAGTAGTGACATGTCGGATGGCAGTGATTTTGAAGACGTCAACACAACTACAGGGACCGACTTGGACACTACAACTGGTACCGGGTCAGATTTGGACAGCGATGTAGACAGTGACAGGGACAAAAACAAAAGCAAAAACAAAGAGACAGAAAGTAAGCAAGAGGTAGTAAGCAACTCCATATCCACAAGCTTGAATAATAATTTCCCTGATCGGCCCTTTTTATATTCCCAACATTCCTTTTTCCCACCACCAGAAGACCAACTGCTCCCCAACATGGGAGCAGCCAATGACTCTATTAAAGCAATTGCTTCCATAGCGGAAAAGTATTTTGGCCCTGGATTTATGGGCATGCAGGAAAAGAAAATGGGGTCACTTCCCTATCATTCAGTGTTCCCATTTCAATTCCTCCCTAATTTTCCCCATTCGTTGTACCCAGCATTTACAGATCGGACCCTAAACCACAACTTGCTGGACAAGGCAGAACCAAAGTCACCCAGGGACCTTCAGAAAGTGTGCAGCACCAGCTCAGAGTCACCTTTTGATCTCACCATCAAACCCAAAGAGTTAAAGCCAGTCTTACCACCACCTAAGATCCTACCCATCCAGTCGACTGGGGAGGAACAGCCATTGGATTTAAGCATCAGTAACCGGAGCCGTGCCAGTCACAATGGAGGAAGGGAGCCTAGAAGAAACCATATCTATGGGGACAGCAGGAAATTCTTGGCCAGCGAGGTATTACCCAAGTTTTCTCATGCCCAGCTTCCACAGCAGCCATCACTACATTACGCTAAGCCTTCGCCCTTCTTCATGGATCCCATATACAGGTATTAACATACTTTATCTCGGTCAAGCTTACAGTTTATTAAGGGTTCCCATATGTGTCGACTCTTGTCTGGAAGTGGTAAATGAAGGCCCAGCAGTAAGTTTTCCACAAGATTTTGCTTCCATGGTTGGGGTTTTTTTCTGTAGACCACCTTTCCATTTCAGAACATGCAGGCTTGACTTAGCACGCACTAATTCCCATGTCGGGTGTATAGCGTGGACTGGGGTATGGGCCTGCAGTATGCATGAACTGTTACTACAGCAGATAATGAAAATCATTTAACTCTACCTCAGAAGGTGGTGGTACGTGCATTCATGTTCTCTACAATGCAGTTAACACATGCAAAAAAAGGGTAATTTTATAACGGGATGCCTAGTTTAAGGTGGCCAAAAGGTGCCTGTTTTTCTTTATTAAATAAGTGTAAGCAGCCAAAACATGGGTTCATTTAAGGGCATTCATTAACACCTAGAGTTTTTGTGAATAACCATGCCTACGCTTTGGAAATATGCACACAAATTGTAGTATTTTATCATCGACGCACGCACTTGAGCTCTCCACCTTTGCAAACTCTGCCCTGTCCATGCCCCCAGTGAAAGTATACGCCATCAAATGAACATGCATACTTTTACACAGGGCACTATTTTATAAAATGCATTTATGTGTGTCATTGACTAAAATACCCCTTTTTTAGTGGGCTACTTTCACATGTAAAAGCAGGCACCTCTTTTTAAATTTACTTCCAAATGTATTTTTTTCTGCATTAAAGGCATGGCCAGATCCTGGGAACACCCCCAACAGCTAACGCAGAAGCTCTGCATTTACCACATGGTAACTGGGGCAGTTACTGCATGGGACCTGCAGAACTTTAGCAATTTTTAGTAAAACGTCTCCCAAGTCTTTGAGCAAAAGGTGCTCAATTTCAAGATTTGTGCAAGTAGCTGTCTGGGTTAAGCTTTTGTTGTCCATTTTTTGCCCGAGACTCCAATCTAATCCCTAGAATTTCTTCATGATGTCATAAAGAATATTTTCCTTCCAGTATTTTCTAACATTTTATGGGCATCACATTGACTACTGTAACACTTGTAAACAGCAGCGTAAACGGAGCTTCATCGATGAGCGGCACTGCAGTGTCTGCCTCAGTCTCCAGACCTCTAGGGATGACTGCCATTAGTCCATTTTACCTACCACATTTCTGTAACACAATTCTACCTTTTTAATTTTTATTTTTGGGCAGTGCAGTTTCCTCCTAGTCCTTTGAGCTACCCTCAAGGAGCCACAGCACTGTAAATCTTCAATCACAGCCATCTAGTGTTCAACCACCCCTCATTATTAACGATCTCCATCTGCCTGTCTGGTCCAGCCATTGCAGTCACAGACCTTGCCAAGAACTACAGACTGAGGTTCCCTCTGGAACTGGATAACCGTGCACGCCTGATTCTGACCACTGGCTATATACATGGAATAGCACAGACTCCCTCCCTACTAGCCTGTGAATACAGCTTTCATAGTATCCCCAGCTTATGTCCGCCCAAGAGGCAAAAACCAGGCTTAGGAATCCAACCTAAGTCTCCCATATGGCACTGGCATTGAGCTATAGGACTAGCACATTCTTTTGATTTTAAAAATATCTTTGTTATTAACAAGACTATTTGGCAGCTAAACCAGAGAATAGCTTCAGACTCTCACTCAGTAGCAACTACATGCAAGTTTTAGTATGCATCGAAGGGAATGCTGATGCATGGGCATGTCGGCTCTCAACTCTAAAGCACAGGTTAACTGGCACTTGTGTGCCGATTTATTGATCGGGCGAGTGTGGCCATGGAGAGCATGCTAGCACATGAGTACAGTTAATGTGGCAATGAGCGCAGGTTCATCTAACAACACTTATATGCGACACTTATGAAGGTACTTCATCCCACGTTAACTTCCAGCAGGGCCAGCGTGACCATTAGGCGGTCACCTGGAGCGCAAATGATCTGGGTGCATGCCGCTGCTGTCCGTCTCTCAAACCTGCAATGGCCACAAAGAGCCCCACAGCACTTACCTTCAACCCCCAGCGCTGTGAGGCTGTTTCCATTCTGCCAAGGCTCCCCTCCTTCTGAGGCATTGAGCTTCAGAAGGGGCAGGAGTTGACCAGCACTGGAGGATGAAGGTAAGTGCTGCAGGGCTCTTTGTGACCACTGTCACCCCTCTCCGGGACGTGCAGTGGGTAGCAGAGAGGGGGTGGGAAGAAGAGCAGGAGCTGGGGGGATGCAAGGGATGAAGTTCGCCTAACGTGTCTGATCTCTTTGTGCTGGCCTTGACTGCCAAGAACATACTAGTCATCCTCCGGACAACTAGCACAACGTGTGTTGGTAATGCACATTAAGTGCAAAACTTCAGCAGACTTTAGTAAAAGGGCCTTATAGTCAACTGTCCCCAAATTTGTACTGTGCTGCAGAAGTTTCCATACATTCACAGTGCAACAGTATATCAGAAAATAGACCCTAACTTACATTGGACAACATCTTCCAAGGATCTGGGTTTCCATCCCCAGACCAGGTTTATTGTTAACCAGTAGATTGAGGCTAGGAATGATCCAAAAGGACATGAGACCCAAGCATGGTTCCTACAACAGAGGAAGGCACACCTAAACCTAGCACCTGCTTTTATGTGGACCACATGTAAGTGTTCCCTTTGGCTGCATTTTGTGGAGCAAATTTGCACATATTGTTTAACATATGCTAGTGGACACATGAAGGCACATTTTACAAATGTTGTAAAATGTGCCTTCATGTGTGCACTACCATATGTTATACAATATGTGAAATTTGCTCCACAAAACCAGATTGCGGGATGTCCAAGCCAGAATGTCTGGGGAAAAAAGAAGCAGGCGTATCCAAGTTCAGGCATGATTTCAGAAATGTGGATGTGTCCAATATAGATGTCTGTGGGGCATCTACATAGACATCCCTGAATAGTATTCCAAAGCAGGGACACCTAGGAATAGTCTAATGGTTAGATTAGTGAGCTAGAACCAGGGAAGCCAGTGTTTGAATCCCACTGCTGCTGTCGCTGTGATTGTGGAGAGTACCAGGGATGGTGCAATGCCATCTTCTCTATACCCTCTCCGATGTTTTACGGCCAAAAGAGCACTTTCCTGATGCCTATTCATGCCTGGAGCAGGTCCAGACTTGGAAATGGTTGCAGATGTTTCTGAAATCATGGGGGGCATCTAAGCCCATTTCACCTCCCCAAACAAGCCTCCGCCATGCCCCTACCTACTTGACTGCCTGTGCACCAGAGACATCTTTAAAAGCCATTTGTAAAATTGCTCTGGGGACATCTCTGTGATTTGGATATCTGCATGCATGTTTTTGGACATCCAAATCACAACTAAGACTTTTAAAATGACCCCCATAGTGTCCGTGCACACATTTATGCCTTCTTCAGAGAGGATGACAATTTGTGCACCACTGGGACTCTTCTAGATTTCTGTTTTATAAAGACACATAAACACCTATATTGCCTTATTAAAAAATTGCCTTTTTCCAGCTTTGTCCTAGGTGCTCTGTCCCTATATGTCATACAAAGTGTACCATTAACTAACCCCTTCAAGGAGACTAACTTGTTTATTAAAAAATGCCTTATTGTGAAGCAGCTTATAGAGCCCAGCAGTGCATCGACTTAGGCACATTCATTTTATAGGATAAGCTAGACTACAGTGTCATAGACAAGAGATCCCTGTGATATGGTATCTGACTCCTGTTTAGAGAATGAAAACAAGCAATACTAGAGGCTAGGGTAGGTATGATGAGCTGCTACTGAAAAGGCATGAAATAAATCCAAATCCAATCCACAAAAAGTCATATTTGGATTTGCTAAATAGACAGACAAGATAAGGCTGGAAGGGACTTCAATGGTTATGTTTGTGTTGTTCAGAAAAGTCTTCTAAGAAAGACTAAATAGAAAAGAATGTTCGAAAAAGAAACTTGGGGGGGGGGGGAATTAAAACACAGACCTTTTTAGGATTGCACACCAATCCCAAATATGGTTAAGAACTAATGTAAGAATAATATTTACTGGCCTTCAGTGGCCAACTCAAATAAGACATTGCAAAGCCCAGAAGACAGCTGTACATGAAAGATGACGACATTTCTCTTAAGACAAGAATTCTGAAATATGTTCTTCATTCTGCAGACACCTTGATCTAAATATAAGGTCATCAGAGCCTCTTATCAGCCTGAAAATGTTTGACTTCCAAACGTCCTTTTATTTGGTCCCTCATAAAAATTTGAAATTTTAGTCCTGATGACTATAATGTCTTGCACATATTATTGTTAAGTGCCATCGAGTCGATGTCGATTCATGGCAACCCTGTGTATAGTTGTCCTAACACATACTATAGTGGTGAGGTAATATCTGGAATCGGGTAATTTTCTCACTCTCTCATCTGGGCAGCATACCATTCAGAGCTCTGTACGATAACAAATCTTACAAAATGCCAAGGAATTTTCAGTTAAAACTAGATTTATTTGGTCACTTAGAATGGGACGTGTCAGTCGCTCAGCTATTGAACCATTCCAAACTTAGGATAAAGTCAATAAGCTTTGTCTCCGATTTAGATGATAGAATCTTCTGATATACTTTAAAAGTGAAAGAATAAAGTATCTGTTATGAAAATCTCATTTGCGGAATTATACATCAGCCACTTCTCTAATGACAGAATGAATCATTGGTTGGGTCTCATTATGACAAAATATAGGATTAAACCATTCAAAACAAAATATAATGATGTCATAGTTATGCATATTTATCATCAGGAAAACCTGGGTAACAAAATATTAAGAGGATCGCTTCCTAACAGCCTGCAGTACTGCCGTTCACGCACATTGGCATGTGCTGTTAGTAAATGACCCCCTAAAGTTGCAGTCCACTCTTGGTCATTCCTAGTGCTGTGGGGTATGTAACCCTCTGTGTTGCTGTCCAGCAGGGTGGAGAAACGGAAGGTGCCGGACCCTGTGGGTACCCTAAAGGAGAAGTACTTAAGACCCTCTCCACTGCTGTTTCATCCCCAGGTAAAGCTAAGTTAATAAAATCCAAGGTAGGATTGCCGAATTCGTTTTCTGGTATTTATAGCAGTATTGCCTAAACTGGTCTCTGAGCTTCATCCAACAAAATTGGTTGACAGCATACATATGATGATTAGACATAAAGACTTGGGTATACACTGCAGAGGTAACTTTTATAAAGACATTCCTGCACATATTTTGCCACATGCGTGCGTAAATGACCTCTTATAAAATACTGACTAGCATGAAAGTAGGTACTTTGGCATGAAGATGTCAGTAGGTGCAGTCGGGGGCGCAGTCTTAGTGGATCACATACACATGTAGATCATAAAATGCCTTAATCTCTGTGCATGCCTATGTAAAGTATCCGTGAACACCTGCTTGCCCGCATTAAGGCATGCTCTCTGCCACTCTCTAGTACTGCGTTCCCAAGCTGTGTTTGGTCACAAAATTATCATTTGGGGTCGTGGCGGCTAGCAGAGTAAAAATTTAAAAAGTACAACCAGTGCGGCACGCTGTGGCAACAAATCAAAGTAGCACATCTGCGCTTTCATTGAGCCACGTGCGTGGAGAGCGAACCTCGGGGAACTGGCTGTTCGGCTCGGCCGCTTCTCCTAAAGTGCGCTCCTCAGCTCCCGCTCCGGTTTGGTAAGTTAAGGCATCCCCACCACCAGAACTGTGCAACTCATGAACCTGGCGCCCCTCCCTCCCAGCCATGTGCAGGAACTCACACTTTTTGAGCTTTGTGGAAGCCCAGTGATGATATCAGTGTCCCCTTCCATACTTGCACCCTGTGCAACCCTGCCCACCACCAGCACCGTTGCTTAGGCCTCAATGCTATACTTGCAAAGCAGGCACTTCAGCCAATGCACACAGGGCCTTCTCTCTGTGCTTCCGATGCTCCAAGTCCTTTCACTGCCTCTGAAGGGATTTTATTACACCCTGCCTCCAATGCCCTAAGTCCCTTCACCACCACTGTTAGGATTTTTTTTTTTACTACACTGCCACTGATGCTCCCAATTATTTCTAACATCTGTTCACCACCTCTACTGCCTCCAGGGGCTGTCTCTGCCTCCTTCCTACTGCCAGCTCTGCTGCTGATATTGAAAAGGTACTGGCAGGGGAGGGGAGGAAAGAGGAGGCCAGTGTGGAGGGGGAGGTAAGTCTCAGGGTGGAGTGTGATTGAGGGGGGGGAAAGGGAGCATGCTCCCTAGGCCTATGCTTGAATATGGATAGGGAAAGGTGAATCTGGGGCAGGAGTGTGATTAAAGGGGGGGGGGGCATGAGCCAGAGCAGGGCAGTAGGTGTGGAGGAGGCGGTGAATCTGATGAAGGGGTGTGATTGAGGGGGCATGAGATGTGCATGCGATTGGGCAGGGTGGCGAGTGTGGCTAGAGAGAGGCAAGTCTGGAGAAGAGACATGAGTGGGCCATGACCTTGGGTAGAGGGCAGAGAGTATGGGGGATGGGTATGACTGAGGAGGTGTGCATACACTGCCCCAGTCACTCAGCCCCTACACACACACACTGCCCCATTCACTTAGCCCTGCATCCACAAACACACATGCATATACATACTGCCCCAGTCACTCAGCCCCAGAACCCCCACTCCCAAACCACATTGCCCTCAAGTCACTCATCCCCTTCGTACACAGCAGCTGAAAATGAATTGCTCGTTGCAATTCAAGTTGCACCTTGCTATTAACCCACCATGAATTTCACGTCAGACTGAAATTAGATAAACTACACTGCAAATGGTTCTTGACGTTGTGTTGTAACTTCCAAGCCCATATGTTTCAGAAAATTGCTTTAAAAGGCATAGATCTACTTATTTATATTTTTATATTTATGTTGTTTGAGTGATAATTTGATTTCATTGCCATCTGTGGTCACCTGAATTTTCACATGCCAAAATGGATCCCATCAAGAAACATCTTGGGAACCACTGTGCTAAAAGATAAGTTGGCGCCTACCCATGATGCCCTGTTATGAAATTATTCTCTGCCCCTCCAGCCAGTGCAAGTACTTTTCACGCATATTCATTGTGCACATTGTGAGATCTAGACCTCTTTGGATAGGTTCCAAGACTAGGTTGGAAAATACTGGTTTTATGTTGTTTTGGGTGATCCACAAGTAGTTAATAAAATAAATGATCACATGCTCTCCTGAAATGGAAATACTAGGCTACTGCAGTGGTTCTCAAATCAGTCTTCAGACGCACTGGTCTGTCCAGGCTATCTGTAATGAATAGGCATGAGATATATATTTGCATATATTCACCATTAAAGAGCAAATTGGATGCAAATGTATCTCATGAATATTCATAATGAATAACCTGAAATGCATATCAGCTATGGATACTTTCAAGGGCAGTTGGAGAGTCACTGGGCTGCAGCGCTCATTTCAGCCTGGCTTGGGCTGAAAAGGAGCAGGGTAGATAGTAACAGCAAAGCCAACTCCAAATGGCTTTGCTCCAAAGACATATCTTTAAAATCTGAAGGGTGATGCATCAGACGCTCACCCTCACTTGATTGCTGTCACACACTTCATCCAAAAAATGTTTCTATAAATTTTACCTTTTTAACTTCTCAGTCACTTACTGTGGATGCTTTCACACAGCCACCAATGTTCCCACAAAGCTGCACGGGATAACGTAGTGCCTCCCCTTCCTGGCAGCAACCTGGTAGAAGGCTCCCACGCAGCTTCGTGGGAATGTTGGCAGCCACGTCTAAGGCGAGGAGTCTGCAGTTCATGTCTATGCATGACGAGTCAATATGTTCACTAAAGATCACCAGCTTAGTATGATGATCCTCTCGTCTCACCAGCATGAAGCGATCTCTCTTATCCTACAAGATGTGTCTTGTTACAACTGCTGTGCACTGCTAGTAAGAACTGGCATATATCTGAGCTCTCATTAGTAACGTATTTAGGTGGCAGGGAACTGGAACTAACCATTAGAGCAGCGCTATTCACACCCAGTCCTCAAGGGTCACGAGCAGGTCAGGTTTTCAGGATATCTTTACTGACTATGTATGAGATAGATTTGCATGCAGCCTACCTCCCTTGTGTGCAGATCTCACTCATGCATAATCATGAGGGATATACTGAAAACCTGACCCATAGGTGGCCCTCAAGGACTGGGTGTGAATTCCAGTGCACTACAGCATTGTCACTGAATTTGCATGGCAAAGCACAAAAGGACTTTTTTTGAAAATGAGTAAAGTGACTTCCCATCCTGTAGAGAGCCAAGGGACATAAATGGGGTTCGTTTTCACAGCTTAGAATGTCGTAATAGGATGGGTATCAATTAGCACCAAAGAATATATTACCTAGAACGACGTTGCCAGGGGAGTATACTGTATTCTTCAGAGGTAGCATCACTCCCAATTCTTGGGCTTACATCCCAATCAGCTTATCCAGAACGCAACTGCTCCTCAGATTACACAGTACAGTCTTCATAAGCATATTACAACTATATTTGTGAATATGTGAATATCTGACCCCCCTCCTTAAGACCCATTCACTGTGTGCTGTGCTGTGCTTTCCCTCTCGAATCAATATGTGTATTCATCAAATTTTCTGTCATGATTTGTCAATTTCCCGCCTGTAATCAAGCCGCTACTGATCGCTGGAAGTAGCGGTATACAAATGTATGCTAAATAAATAAAATAAATAAATAGCTGAATGTCTCATCACTGATTTCTAATAATATACTGAGCTCGATTTAAGCTTTTGACCATCTTATTTATGATGTTAAAGGGCATTTCAGAGAAAATGATTAGTAGTAGTAGTAATAGAGAGTTTGCTGGATTGCTACAGCTGTCCACAGCAAGCCCTGCCCTCATCTAATCAAAGTTTCTTAGAATGTACCTCAAATTAATAGGGAAAATAAAATCAAGACTTCGGATGTTTTCAGTGGCTGCCCCTGCCCCCCCCCCCCCCTCCCGGTAAGGAATGAGATGCCACCTGATTCTGCCCTATCAGACATGGTCTTTAGGAAGAAACTAAAAGCATATCTGTTTTTGTTAGTCTATAATCTTCCTGTTACAGAATGTTAAAGTTGTGTTAATATTTCTTTTGCCCTGGAGTGACACGTTTGACTTTTAATTCTATTATGGTGAACCGGCTTGGGGTATTTTATAAGAGTGGCTTTATGGCTTAAATTTATGTTTTAACTATGTATTTTTGTTTTATGGCTGTATTTATGATTGCTAATATTGATTGTAGCCCGCATAGAATGATTTGAAGATAGTCAGGCTACGGATAGATTCCGCCATAGCTTTCTCCAGGGGAGATCACTGTATTGTACAAGTACACAGGGCCGGATTTTGATGTTCATAAGCCCTAAGCACTTTTACTGTGAAATATGGACACTTGGGAACCTGACAGATACTTGCGACCTGGATTGGCCACTGTTGGAAACAGGATACTGGGCTTGATGGACTTTGGTTTCTCTTTTCAGCAGTCTTTAATCAGAACATGCTGGGTCAGAGCAAAGAAAGAAACATTCTTAGAAAATGCTAGAAATTCTGGAATTGTTTTTGAAATGTAATTTATAAGTTTTGGTTGCAAGAAATTTCTCTCTCACAATTGTTTTTCTTGAATGTTTTTCTGCTTTTCACATTTTTTTCCCTCCTGCATAGACCCTAAAACTTTCATAGGCTCTGGGCCATGGGCCTGCAGTGCCTAATGGGAAATCTGGTACTGTGCGTCTACATTGCGGTGTGTCCTCTAACAATGCTTAGGTCCCCTCTTCTCAGGGGCTGTAAGGGTTTTCTTCCCCATGTTTCACTTGCTACCTTTTATCTAGATTTTAAGAGGCCCTCATCTTGCATAAATAACTCTCCAGTTTGTGAAAGTTGGATCCCAGCTGCTTTCACAGCTAAACTTAGTCTTCCTCATTGTTTTGTATCGATGCGACAGTTTGGTTAATAACTTCCCCCAATTTTCCTCTTAGCCGGCTGGATAATGCCAACAGAGCAGTCAGGAACATCCTGTGTTTGTGCGACTTGGAATAGTGGCAAGATCAGTTTGCAAAGGATCCGATAGCAGGGAGGACCTAGCAAGGCGAGACAGGGCCAAGTAAGATGGTGAGAAATTTACGAGACGTAAAAGAAACCGCTACCGTATGGGTGGAATCCTGTCGACATTGTTCCTGAAAATGGCTCTCCATGTCGGGGGAGTTATGAACCCTGGCTATCTCCAGTAGCTTCGTCAGTTAAAAAGCAGCATGCTCAGTAGTGCAGTACAGAGAAAATGCCCAAAACAAATTACTCACATTCTGATAGCAGATGGCATTTTAAATAAAAGGAAACTAAAAAAAAGTTTAAGCAGTGGAGGAAACTGATAAAGTAATATGTCTCTTGGGGCTGGAAATTCATTTTAGTCTGGATAATTCAAGTTCCTTGCTGATTCATAAACTGTAGGTGATTAAAGTGAAAGAAATCCTTTTTCTTCATCCCTGTAACTGAAGATCATGTTGAAAAAAATGGACTTGCTTAACAGGTGCTACGGTGTCAGGAGGACAGTGGGTAGCCCTTCGTTGAAGTAATGATGCTTTCTGAGTGCCCTTAGAACTAACCGTGCGCTCCTACTCTGAGGTATGACTTCATCAGGAATATCATTGCTATAGCATGCTGATTCTCTACTCTGGGAAAATAGCATAATTCCATTTTTCCGTAGTCCTGTTGAGACTCCAGTGTATTGCATCACTAAAATGAAGATAAACTGCCCTGGATGGTCAGTGTCATCTTGAGATTTGTGGTGGATTCTTGACTCGGTCCTGGGGGAGGGAATGCCCTCCTGAGCACCATCATTTTGAGGATGGCGTCTCCAGCACCTTCAGTGACGCAGTGGGAGATAATGGGTTTTAGCAAGATATTGCATTTGCCGTTAATATTATTTTCAAGCACTTTGGGAGATATAGTCAGCACTGCTAAAGCAGCTAGCTGATGGTGCTGAACTTAAACCCTAGATATTCAATGCCTTGGTCATATCCAGCCCCGTTGCCCAGTTAGCTAACGTGGCGAAGGTTAGGCCAGGGTTACCTACTCGTGACTTTCACCAGATATTGCTAACCAGGCAGCGGCTCGATATCGCCATTGCCCAGTTAGCAAAAGGTGCCACCTCCGCTTCACCCCGGAATGCCCCATTGTTAACCACTTAGCATCGGGGCATGTAATGGCAACACCCGGGGGATATTTGGTGACACTTAATTGAATTCGTGCCACTGAATATTCCACAGAGCAGCATTTACATGTTTTGCAGGCCTGAAAACCACGTACATGACTTTGAAAATGCCCAATGGGAAAAAGAATTCAGCAAAACTCCTGAAAATTTCCAGGCGCTCTCTCAAAGTTAAATAGTGTTGTTGCTCTGTTAATCCGCGTGGATAGCTAAAAATTAGAGGTTAATAAAATCGTACATGGTATCATTTCATATGACTAACATAGTCCATTTATAACTGCACCTTGAATATTGTGTGCAGTTCTGGTCACCATATCTAAAAAAGGATACAGCAGAATTAGAAAAGGTACAGAGAAAAGCAACCAAAATGATAAAGGGGATGGAAGGATACCCCTACAAGGAAAAGCTTAAAAGATTAGGACTCTTCAGCTTGGAAAAGAGACGGCTGAGGGGAGATATGACAGAGGCCTATGAAATAGTGAGTGGAGCTCAGTTGTTTACTCCTTCAAAAAGTAGAAAAACTAGGAGACATGCAATTAAGCTACAATGTAGCACATTTAAGACTAATCAGTGAAAATATTTTTTCACTCAACACATAATCAAACTCTGGAATTCGTTGCTGGAGGATATAGTAAAAGCTGTTAGCATAGTTGGGTTTAAAAGAGTTTGAACAAGTTCCTGGAGGAAAAGTCCATAAACCATTATTAAAGAGGACCAGGGCAATCTACTGCGATAATCAGCATGGAATCTGTCTATCTTTTGGGAACCTCCCAGGTACTTGTGACCTGGATTGGCCATTGTTGGAAACAGGATCTGAGTTCAGTGGACCATTGGTCTCAACCAGTATGGCATATCTTATGTTCTTATGACAAGGACAATCATGGAAGCTATTGAGGTCAACACTTCCTTTCATGCTGCTTATCTGCAGAAAGCACAGCTGAGTCTCTAATCATCCGCTCACTGAGGGCTAAGATGTTGCCCAGCTTCCAACCGGACATCCAGACCCCCTAAACAACCGATCGTCCTCCCAGGGACAGAGCTCTCCACACGTATTGCTGGTTTATGCGGGGAACTCTGTTCATGATCTGGAGTGGGTGGGCCAGGGGAAGAGCGAGGGCGGACAGTGGGCGGTGACTGACCTCGGATGTACAGGGCCGATTCAGAGGTCAACCCTGTATGTCTGAGGCCTCAAAGATGGAATAAGTCCCCCTGGACAGTGGGGGATCGCAGTGTGGGACATGGTGGAGCAAGTGAGGGGATGCAGGGGGTTCCCCGCAGCCCGACCCTGGCCTCAGAAGCCCCGATGAAGGGTCAGGCTGCAAGCAAAGCACCTTCCTTCATGCAGCTGGTGATCACAGCTCCTCAATGGAGCCATAGTGTCATGGCGACAGGGCACCATGGCATTGAGTTAGCCAGGTATGTGGCTGGGAGTGCAGCCAATGGGGACCTGGTCTGCATGTCCAGGCCATAGATCTGATTCTGATCCTGTAGGCACATCTAGCGGACCACAGGATCAGAATCAGGTCTACCTCTGTATGCCCATATTCTGATCAGCCATACAGGAGCTGGATGGCCAGTACAGAATCGATCTCCTGGTAACCTTAAGTTAGCATAGAGGTTAAGGGTATTCCTTGAAAAGACTTCAAGCCTTAGGAGAATCAGAGCTGGTGCCAAGATAGTGTACCAGACCACCTCACTTTGCATCAAGGATCTGTTGGAATGGAATATGAATTTAGTGATAATTGTTTTAATTAGCCAAAAAGCATGGAGTAAGTTTATGTAATTTAAGAAAAAAACAGAGTGATGTTTCATGAAGGAAGGATGACAGAGACACAGTAAGCCATGGGGTAGCCAGATTGGAGCCAGAAGACTACAGCTCCTCAAACTAACAAGGTCAGTGTCAACAGGTTCGGGGTTGGCCTGCTATCATCCAACAAAGCCATGGGGATCTAGGCAACCATGTCTGAAAAGCAGCCTCACTTGTTTTGATAGCCATTTAGGTTGTTGCAAAGCTTGATGGTAAATCATGAGGAGATAGGAAGCTGCTGCTGGATGAAGTGGAGAACGTGTATGCTAAACTACCATCCAAAAACTGGGGGGAAAAAATCCTAAATTGACTTGGGTAAGGAGTGATCAAATTTCCATGACTTTAATGGGATGTATCCTTAGTAGTATAGACAGAAATATCAGAAACTGGCTGAATGAATTAAGTCCTTATTTGCCATCATCTACCTTCTTATCTATGAAAGATGCTGAATTGTAATTATTTTCCATGCTAAACTTAAAGCACTCCTGGGTCACATTAGCCAATATGGCTTACCACTGTCTTTATTAAAATTATGAATGGCAATTAATCTTTCATAACAATAGCAAAAGTAGAAAGGTTGGTGATTATTGCCAATTACTTTTATTTTGGTTAATAGTGCCAGCTTTTAAACAATTCCTGGATTCCAATTTTCCCTAGTGCCCGCTTGGATAAAATATAAACTTGGAAAAGGTCGGTTCTTTCTGCACAGTAGAATAGTGACTTAAGTCTAAAGTTTGCAAGCCAATGGCAGCTCCTGTAGATCTCTAATGTGGCCTCCACTCTTTCTTTGTGTTTTTGTTTCATTTTTCTCGTCGATCCTGGTTCACCGTCTTAAGTTCTGTGCTTTTACGGTGGCAGCATTTCAAAAGCATCTGCTGCCCATACAGCTCAGAGCAAAGGAGGCTTCCCCACAGCAGCCAGTGATATGAAGGAGGTTGAGTCAGTGGGTCGGCCCAGGCTGAAGTGTAGTCTGTCTCAGCAAGCTTGCATCGGCGGAAGAGTTGCTGGTGGTAGGCCAGTAGGAGGGAGAAGGAGATGATGTAATTGACTGTGCCTGAGGAGGATACACCGTCTGCAGGACAGTCAACTACAGTGATGACCATCGTACTTTTTCCCCAAATGTATTCACGTCTACATTCTCCTACAGCCATCAACACACACATTTGTAAAATCAGAATTTATGAGCATACTAAAACTGTGGCAGCAAGCCATCGGTTCCCAAAACACAGGGAACAAATGTTGCTTAGCGGGTGCCTATGTCACCTACTGGATGCTACAAAGAGTGATGTAATAGAGGAATCTATGATGTCTTCGGCTTCTCAGTGGTGAGATTGTTTGGATAGCATGTCTATTCAGCTATCTTACAGACAGTGCTTTAAAGCTGTGATGCATAGGGTGTATCACTAAAATAGACCTACCACGACGCTACAGAGCAACGAAACTGAAAAGCAGTATTACCAAACTTTAGCTGTTTAACGATAGGGCTGCCATGAAAAGAGGCTACTTGTGAAAAACACGCCACCCTTGGGTTTCAATTCCATTTCATCTAATTTTGTACTTTTAAATTACAATGATACAATAAAATATAAAGTTCCCTCATGGACTGTACACAGGTGTATTCACTGTGAGCTCCCTACCAATGCACAGTTCATAAATGTGATTGACTTCAAAAATAGCGAAAATCATGCTGAAATAAAATCAAAGAAACAAAATTTGATTATAGGGAATTAGCACATATGATTAAGACCAGGGCTAATTGGTATTTTTTAACAAATTACTTCTTTATTATGAATGTCCTTATCTTTCAACAGAGTGTAATATTATTGTTGTCATCTCTGTATATTTACATAGGGTGACAATACCTCTTGTCCCAGGGCACTAACTGAACCAGCCTGGGTTTTACCCCAATGCATGCAGCAACTTGTAGTCTTGCTTTTCTTGGGGAACTCAGTAAGGACATCAGCACTGCATTTCACTACAAACAGTGGGGTAAGACCAGAGCTCCCGCAGCTTGTTCCCCTGGAGATGGAGCTATATGGTCACTCGCCTCATGTATATAACACACACTCGCAGGACAGTAAATTGAGATGTGCCAGCCTCTTTAAAAGGCCGTGAAAATGTCCGGCATAATCTGTCAGGGCAAATATCACACTGGCAGCAAAACCCACAGGTACACTGAAGCGGATTAAATCAGTGTATCTGCCCCTTGGCATACTTCCATCTGTGGATTATGTTGAGCCAGAAGCTGCCCGGCACAAGTTTGACTGCAGCAAAGTTGGGTCTCTTTGACATGCCACAGAAATTTTAAACCCATGGACTATAATTTTTCTGAGTAACTGAAAAGACTTCAGGTAATGCAGACAGTCACATGCTGTTTCTTCTGGCTTGGCATAATTAGATTCTTGCTTCCCTAGGAACATAACAGTTAAAAATAAGACAACTTCCATTTTCTTGAACCATAGATGTCAGCAATAGAAACCATGACTGAAAAACTGGAAAGCTTTGCCGCCCTGAAAGCAAACACAGGAAGTTCCTTACAGCCCCTCCCACATCACCCCTTTAACTTCCGCTCTCCGCCCCCAACGCTGTCAGATTCAATCCTGAGGAAAGGCAAAGAGCGCTATACGTGCAGGTAAGGACCTTGTTACTGGGAAACTAAACTAGAAATATAATCCACCTAAATTGTGTTAAAAACATTGCTTGGCCATTGATGCAGAGGAACAAGAATTTCTCTCCATGCCCAAATCTCCATTAAATAAACATTAGGGACCAGCTGTTCTAAGGGTTTTCTTCAATGCTGTGTCTTTAGAAAGAATGCTTAGTACATTTGGCCCTAACAGGGCAATATTTAAAGCCATTTCTGCAGGTAAAAACATTTTACTTGTGAAAACTGGGGCTTTAAAAATTGCCCAACCTGTTTGTGGGTAACAGTACATATGTTGCCACTGGGGTGGGTGTGGAGGATTTAATAATGTACATAGTTTTCATTATTAAAAGTTATGCAAGGTGTTTATGCCAAAAATTCTACACAGGCCTAGATCTCTGTGCGTAATTGTTTGTGCGGTAAATACAACTTTTGATTATTTACCCCATAGTTAGTTAATAATTTTCATTTGATTCTTTTTTTTTTGCAAATACCAAAGAAGTTTTGATTGGAATTGGGTCCATCTGTTATAGAACAGTAAAAATAATTATTGTTACTGCAGAAATAAGCAGCTAACACCTCAACAGTGAACAGCATAAACTTGCTAAATTATGAGAATCTTAGACGAACATCAGTGGTGTGCAATATTCAAAGTACATAAGAAGCTTATTTTGGCTTTTGACTCCTAGGTACTGTGGTAAAATCTTTCCTCGGTCAGCCAATCTCACCAGGCATCTTCGAACACACACAGGGGAGCAGCCGTACAGGTAATGGTCCTTAATAACCGTTTCACCTTCTCATATATTCTTCTGCTTTCCTATCACACCACCACTGTGACTGCTGTCAGCCGGCACCTTTATCTGGTCCTTTGTCCAGAAATAAGGGCATCATACTTACCCTAATGCAATAATTTATGCCCGGTGCCCTGGCTTAATAGCCTCCCAGAGGAGGCATAGTCTAAAGCCAACTATATCTGGTTTCACAAGGGGGTTAAGACGTGGCTGTTCCATGAGGCGTTTGGGGTGTGAGCAGTCAGAACACAGAGGAGAGAGAGGGAAGGGAATAGGAGGGTTTATTAGATTATCCTTTATATGTTTTTATGACCTATAAGTCTTCTGTTTTAAAATGTAAGCCGCTTTAGGGTCTTTGATGATCATCAGCAGGTATCAAATGCATATAATAAATACACAAATAAGCGAGATTACTGTTGCCATACCTTCATGTCTTCTGGAGAAAATGCAGTGCCCACCACCGAAATTGTTGATTCTGTGGAATAAAAACCACGATCATTGCTACCCAGCTTTGAAGGGAAGTTAAAGTAAAAGGCATAAACATGGTGAAGGTTGATTGTAGATAGTATGTGAAAAGGAGAATTTAGATGCCCAGGTTGGTGCATGGAAAATTTTGCACCGTATTTTAGAAGAGACGTTGCCAAATGCAGAGCCTCTTGCAAAATAAATGTAAGGACTTGCGGGAGTGTATGTCAGTGTCTCCCCACGTCCAATGGGAACAGCAATATTAAAAGCTGCACACAAAATTTATAATGGGAGCAGTTTTTTTATAATTGCTGCTCCATTGCATGCATGCCATAATTCTCCCCCCCCCCAATTACCCCCCCCCCAACACTGATCCCTCCTATTAATATCAACCCCTTATTTGGCAGCCTGACCCTTAGTGCTTTTACACCAGGGACCCCAGTAAAACCAGAGGTGGGATCAGGGAATGGAGGGTGGGGAGAGTCTTGCTTTAGGAGTCTCAGGGGGTTACTTATTGCTGGTGGGTTGGGTGGGATTCTTCATGCCGGGGTAGGTGGGTCGGGTTGATTGATGACTTGTGGGATTGTAAAGGGGGATAGTATGGCTTGGGGGGGATTGGATACCTGGCAGAAGGGGGCGGGGGCCTGAACTCAGCCTTCATACCTGCCCCTTTCTTGGGGCAAATATAAATGCCAATATCCAAATTTTTTCTCGAGGGCCTGGATCCCCTTGTGAGATGGAGAATCCTCGTCAATATTGCAGTCTCGCCTTAAGCACTCCTTCTCCGTACCCTTATCTTGCCTCCTGGAAATAAGATGGCATTTACGCGTATATGCCAACCTACACTGGTAAATACCACTGTTTACACATGGGGATGCTTCTACAATAACCATGTTGTTCGACTTGCCTCTGAGTGACAGTATTTTTCATTTGAGCTTGCAGATGCGTGAAAGCCAATTCTGTTCTGAGCATTCCCCGCCTGTCTGGGCATCCAGAATCAGGACACTCCCTGTTTGCACCCGATTCTGATCCCACGGGGGCTAGATGCGCCCGCAGGATCAGAATTGGGTGCAACTGGCCTGGATGTGCAGTCCGTGCCACGATTCTGAGCACTCAGACATCCAACAAACTCCCTGGCTATCCCAGCCAGGCTCCTGCTATGAGCCGTGATGCTGTGGTGTCTTGTTGCCATGCCACTGCGGGTCCATGTAGGAGCCGTGATCCCCGGCAGTCCCTGACAGCCTGACCCCTGATCGGACCCACCGTGCCCAGGGTCAGAATGCAGGGCATCCCCCTGCACCCCCTCACCTCACTTTCCAGGCTTGGCTGCAGCAACTCCTGTCGTCCAGGGGGAATAAGTCCCCTGTGCAAATGGCCGACCCTGGACGTACAGGACCAACCTCTGAATCGGTCCTGTACGTCTGGGGTCCTGGTGCCGACCACTGCCCGCCCTCACTCCACCTCCGGCCTGCCTCCTTCTGCCCATGAACAGAGTTCCACGCACAAATCCAATCTACGTATGGGGATCATATGTTGCCACCTCTAGAAATGACTAAAATAACCCCCAGCTAATTCCTAAATGTACACATCTTCTAAAATTACCCCATGCATCAGTAACACTTACTTTAATGCATGTAAAAGCCCCAGCAATTTTGTTAAGTGCCCATTTCTACACATAGAGCACTGTTTATGCTTATAAAACTTACTCCCCCTGCTCCCACCACCACCAATGCAGAGACTTAAAACACATTGGATGGACTAAATAAAGATGCTACTCTAGTTTGGAAATTTCTTTACACTTCTTCCTCGGCAATTTCTCCAAATGGGTTAGTTTTGCACATATGTGACAGCCATGGACCTTACTTCTAAGCCAGAGTATGTAGAATATAATCTCAGTCCCTCTAATTTACTGCTAATACTCAGTGTAGTACTTGCATCGTGCATCCTCCTAGAGTTCATAAGATGTAACATGTACAGGTAATTTATCAGTGTATCCCTGGCAATGCTTTTTAATCAAGCCTGTGGCACGTTTTCTTGGTCTCTGACTACATTTCTTGGTACTTGAAGATCTTCTCCCTCTCAACACAATTCACAGAATAGGCCCTTGGGACTGATCCCGCTATAATCGATGCCATTCTGGTGGTGTTCTCCTTCACCGCTATGTCTGACTTCTTGCTTCCAGCTTTTTACTGGTTGGAATGGGGGTATCCCAGGTGATCATAACCTCTTCACTCTCAGCGATTCTCTTCCCTCTTAGCAAAACTTACAAATCACTTTGCACTTCCTGGGGCCTATTGGTCCACGTTGCTCATATCCCACAGGACAAAACACATGTACACAGAGCATCAACCAAGCATGAACAAGCATGTTCAATAAAAAAAAAATTGAATGCTTTACAGTGAGCAATTTTCAAACTGCTTGTGCATAGATCCCCGCGGTTTTCTATGAATTTGCAAACACTGAGCAGAGTACGGCTCTCTTTTAAGAAATGTTTCTGATCGCTTTTGATTTAGGCCTTTACCTGACTCTAAAATAATATTGTTTCTGAGTGCCCGCTACAATTTTATTAGAAATCCCCAAAGCAGGCTGTGTTTGATAGTCACTCCCACTGCTTCTATCCCAAATCTGCAGGAGCTTAAACAATAACAGGAGATGCCGCATAGTTCACACGAACCTTCAGATGTTTAAACCCAAGTGCCCACATTCACAACGTGCACACCAGCTTTCCTTCCAAAAAAAAGGAGCATGGCAGCCTGGCAAAGGTTAGAAAAATAAAGATTTATTTGGTCTGTCCTCCTAGAAAATTAGCCATATGTGCGCAGAGGGGGTTTCTTTATGCCAGGAGGGCTGACTTCTGGACAATGTTGCATTGTAATAGCACCCCAGGGAGCGGCTGCTATGTTTATAGAGTGCTTTAATTATCATCGATTTTCTTGTGCTCTCTGAGAACTGTGATCCTCAACATCGGCAACAATAATTGTTTTGAAAGTTTGTTTTTGCACACGTCTGCTCTCGCTGGTTAAAGGAAGGTTACTCATTTTAGACCTTTCAGCGCAAGACCATTTCTTGATGGTTTTAAGTGCTTTTCAAGTTAGCAGTCACTTGAAACTGTAAACCTGAATATATATGCGGAGGAAAATTTTCAAAGGTATTTGCCAGGGTAAGTTCCCTGAATGAACATTGTCCCTCTTCTCCATTCCCTTTCCCCCCACGATTGGCTCAAAGTACATGCGGGCTTTCGCAATGCACAAATGCATTAAAAAGAGCTGTTCCTGGGGATGTTTTTATATTGAAGGAGGAAGACAACGCACATAGATTCAGTTATACAAATAGTTGTCCTAAATCAAGCCAGGCAGACTTTGTCCAGGTAGGATAAACTTTGCAACCTCAATCCAAGCTGATTAGGTCTGTCAGAAAGTTCATCTAAAGATGAACAGGTAAAACGTTCCGGTTGTCTTTGCCACTCAGAGGTATCTCTGAAACTGACCTGGTCAGAAATTTTTGTCTTACCAAAAGACATATGCTATATATGCCCATTTTTTCAATGTCATCAGGCCTTTTTCTTCAGAGACCACCCTCAAAATGGGCCATGAAAACAATGCTGCATTTATGGACCTAGCGCACGTTTCTGTTTCAGCTGTTATGAATGACTGGATGGCCATAGATGACTCATGGAAAGAAAACAAACCAAACTGGCTGGAATTATAACATACAAAGTTATGCCCACTTTCACCTTAACGCCGAGCGGAATAAAAGTAAAGCTGTTTCACTTCTCTTGCATGAATGCTTAGCTGTAGTTCTTGTAGAGTGGAGGCGTAGTGTAGTGGTTAGAGCAGTGATTCCATAACCAGGGTTTAAAGCGGAGGCAATACTTTTAACGCAACTGGCTGTTGCTGTTCTATATTAAAACTGCATATCGAGTGCTGGGGTCATATCCAGCCATTGGTATTGAATATCTGCTGTGCCCAGTTAATGTTTTAGCTAACTGGGTAGAGGCTGAATATTGCCGCTGCCTGGTTAGCTAAATTGGAGGCAGCAGAATATCACCGTTGGCCGGTTAACTTCAGCACCGTCCCCGGGATGCCCTTATGCTAGCTGGTTAACATTGGGGTGTGCAGCAGTGCAGTGAAGGGATATTCGGGGCACATTGCCATCCACTAAACATCCCGCTCACTGCAATTAATGCAGTTAGCAGGTCTCCTAAAGCGTTAACTGGTTTTGTATATGCCGCCCATAGGTTATAAAATACAGCCTTGCACAGCAGACGTAGATGTAAGCTGCTGCATGTCAGAATTTCTGTGGTTATCTTCTGTGTCTTTACAGAATAGTCTACAATAGGGCATTACCTTCTTATATTGCAAGCCCTTTGGAGAAAAGAAGTAACATCCTGTGCTTTAATATAGCTCACCTTGAGCCCGTTAAAGAGTTGCCAAGTTGCTCTGTTCCACTTTAGGCCAGTTCTGACTTTCTGACCATTCATCATGATGCATTATAGAACCCGCAGCACAAATTTCAAGGGTAAAATCAGAGACTATATATCTCACACTGCTGTGGGATGTAAGTTCAAAACCAGGATTAGCCAAAGGTCTCCCTCATGGAACTGGGTATCTTGGCATCTCTGCTGTTATGTAGCATAACATAGCAAGCCAGAATAATGACAGGACTCAGAAGCTTCAAAAATTCATCCTCAGACTTGCCTAAATTACTCCATTCCAGGAGGGAAATGTTTTGGTCAGTCCTGGTTTTGAACTTATTTGTTCCAAATTCTTCCCACTGAAATCCATGCTGCAAGCTATACCATGAATGAGGATAAGCCAGCACTCATCTTAAATATCTCTCCTGGAAATAGGAAACAGAACAGCTCTGTCCACTCTTTATGCAACTTGACCTCCCCTTTCTCCAATACGATCTCTCCTCCAGCACCTGGGCCTCCCCCCAACATACTTTCTCTTCTAGCACATAGCCCCCTGCCCCCATATGCATCATCCTCTAGCAACAGGTCTCTCCTCCAGCATGGCGGCCTCCTTCCACATGCTCTCTCTCTTCCATCGTCCAGGTCTTTTCTCCATGCTTTATCCTCCAAGCCCCAGGTCTCCTCCCACATGCTCTCTCTTCCATCGTCCAGGTCTTTTCTCCATGCTTTATCCTCCAAGCACCAAGTCTCCTCCCACATGCTCTCTCTTCCATCGTCCAGGTCTCTTCTCCATGCTTTATCCTCCAAGCCCCAGGTCTCCTCCCACATGCTCTCTCTTCCATCGACCAGGTCTCTTCTCCATGCTTTATCCTCCAAGCCCCAGGCCTCCTTCCACATGCTCTCTCTCTTCCATCGTCCAGGTCTCTTCTCCATGCTTTATCCTCCAAGCCCCAGGCCTCCTCCCACATGCTCTCTCTCTTCCATCGTCCAGGTCTCTTCTCCATGCTTTATCCTCCAAGCCCCAGGCCTCCTCCCACATGCTCTCTCTCTTCCATCGTCCAGGTCTCTTCTCCATGCTTTATCCTCCAAGCCCCAGGTCTCCTCCCACATGCTCTCTCTCTTCCATCGTCCAGGTCTCTTCTCCATGCTTTATCCTCCAAGCCCCAGGCCTCCTTCCACATGCTCTCTCTCTTCCATCGTCCAGGTCTCTTCTCCATGCTTTATCCTCCAGGCCCCAGGTCTCCTTCCACATGCTCTCTCTCTTCCATCGTCCAGGTCTCTTCTCCATGCTTTATCCTCCAAGCCCCAGGTCTCCTCCCACATGCTCTCTCTTCCATCGTCCAGGTCTTTTCTCCATGCTTTATCCTCCAAGCCCCAAGTCTCCTCCCACATGCTCTCTCTTCCATCGTCCAGGACTCTTCTCCATGCTTTATCCTCCAAGCCCCAGGTCTCCTCCCACATGCTCTCCCTTCCATCGTCCAGGTCTCTTCTCCATGCTTTATCCTCCAAGCCCCAGGTCTCATCCCACATGCTCTCTCTTCCATCGTCCAGGACTCTTCTCCATGCTTTATCCTCCAGGCCCCAGGCCTCCTCCCACATGCTCTCTCTCTTCCATCGTCCAGGTCTCTTCTCCATGCTTTATCCTCCAGCACTGCGGCCTCCTTCCACATGCTCTCTCTCTTCCATCGTCCAGGTCTCTTCTCCATGCTTTATCCTCCAAGCCCCAGGTCTCCTCCCACATGCTCTCTCTTCCATCGTCCAGGTCTCTTCTCCATGCTTTATCCTCCAGGCCCCAGGCCTCCTCCCACATGCTCTATCTCTTCCATCGTCCAGGTCTCTTCTCCATGCTTTATCCTCCAGGCCCCCTTCCATATGCTCTCTCTCTTCCATCGTCCAGGTCTCTTCTCCATGCTTTATCCTCCAGGCCCCAGGCCTCCTCCCACATGCCCTCTCTCTTCCATCGTCCAGGTCTCTTCTCCATGCTTTATCCTCCAGGCCCCAGGCCTCCTCCCACATGCTCTCTCTCTTCCATTGTCCAGGTCTCTTCTCCGTGCTTTATCCTCCAGGCCCCAGGCCTCCTCCCACATGCTCTCTCTCTCCCATCGTCCAGGTCTCTTCTCCATGCTTTATCCTCCAGGCCCCAGGTCTCCTCCCACATACTCTCGCTTCCATCATCTAGGTCTCTTCTCCATGCTTTATCCTCCAGGCCCCAGGTCTCCTCCCACATACTCTCGCTTCCATCATCTAGGTCTCTTCTCCATGCTTTATCCTCCAGGCCCCAGGCCTCCTCCCACATGCTCTCTCTCTTCCATCGTCCAGGTCTCTTTTCCATGCTTTATCCTCCAAGCCCCAGGTCTCCTCCCACATGCTCTCTCTTCCATCGTCCAGGTCTCTTCTCCATGCTTTATCCTCCAGGCCCCAGGCCTCCTCCCACATGCTCTCTCTCTCTTCCATCGTCCAGGTCTCTTCTCCATGCTTTATCCTCCAAGCCCCAGGCCTCCTCCCACATGCTCTCTCTCTTCCATCGTCCAGGTCTCTTCTCCATGCTTTATCCTCCAAGCCCCAGGTCTCCTCCCACATACTCTCGCTTCCATCATCTAGGTCTCTTCTCCATGCTTTATCCTCCAGGCCCCAGGTCTCCTCCCACATGCTCTCTCTCTTCCATCAAGGTCTCTTCTCCATGCTTTATCCTCCAGACCCCAGGCCTCCTTCCATATGCTCTTTCTCTTCCATCGTCCAGGTCTCTTCTCCATGCTTTATCCTCCAGGCCCCAGGCCTCCTCCCACATGCTCTCTCTCTTCCATCGTCCAGGTCTCTTCTCCGTGCTTTATCCTCCAGGTCCCAGGCCTCCTCCCACATGCTCTCTTCTCTAGTCCTCAGGCTTCTCCTGACTCCCTGTCCTCATGCTCTCTCCATCTAATAGAGGCCCACAGGCCTCCCTCCTCATTCCCTCCTGCCTTCCTTACCTTTTCTCCTTTGACTGACCTGAATTTGATATAGTACTGCAGGGAACCAAGTTGTCAGTGTCTGCCTATTTTCTCCATACTTGGGGTGGGCAGCAATGGCATCAATCTGCTACTGTAAGCAGTGGCTATAGCTTGCAAGAGAGCTTGGCAGGAAATGCTGGTGCGATGGCAGCGCTGATGGAGGTAAAGAGTGGATGGCATAAGAAGTGCCATTTGCAGCACTACCAGCGTCTACCTGACTGAAACAGAATACACATGGCAATTGGCAGCGGAAATAAGTTATAGGACCTGCAACGTCCTGCCGTTTGCTGATTGTTACGGCAGGAAGATGGGCATTGGAAGGGGTCAGGAAGCATGTATGGAGCGCTATGGGCTCAAAAGGTTTGGTGGGGCCATGACTCCCGTAGTCCACCCCATTCCGATGCCTGGGGAGTAAGTTCCTGGTGCTCAGCAAAGTGGACATCATGGTATGAGCCTTTTGTTTCAAGCGTCGGATCTGGTAGAGGGAGAGGCAAAGGAGTGGCCGGGAGAGGTTTCTGCAAATGCTGAGAGCTCCTGCTCTGTGCTTCAAAGCTCATTGCCGTTTGTTTGAGCTTGTTAGTTTTGAGTTCAGAATATGCTAGTTTCTTTTCTCTACATTACATTTCACCGACCATTTATCCTCTCGCACCAGAATCTCCTTGTCTCATAACTTCTGCTACACCACCTCCTCGTTTTAAAGTTGTACTCTCTAGTTCAATTATTTAGATTTAAACCAGCAGAACTAAGCAGTATTTTAATGCAGCATCTCTCCCTCCTAAAAAACATAGGCTAAAGCCCTTTCACAAATTCCTCTCTCAAGCAGGCTGTTTTCAAAAGCATCCTGAACACTGAAGTCATCACATATATGGCCTTGTCCAAGAAATTCTCTGTAAGGATATGGCTTGTTATGCTTGGTCCTCTACTTTAAATTCCAGTTTGGATGTCTCAGTAAATTGACTACATTTCTGAAACAGCAGTCACCAATAGGCATTCAAACAGCTTCTCTTTAAAGGAAGACATGCTGCCAACTTAGACTAATCTCAGGTTATGGACAACAAGAACGGCAATTGAAAAGAAATTGTCCATTTTCAGGACTATTTGTAACCTTTTAATAAAGAAGTCAGGTAACATGAAGGCAGCCATGTCTTCTATTCTATCTCACATCTGCAGTATAGGAAGTCCTAGCCCGTCTTGCGGCACTCCCAAGCAAGAAACGGCATGGCAAGGTAGAAATTATATCGAGCCCAAAAATAAGATGCACTGGAAACCAACATAGCAAAGGAAAACCAAGCTTGGACTACAAAAAGTGTTTTTAATATACAGTAATTCCACACTCTCACTAGCCTTTCGGGTCAGTGACAATAGATTTGAGTTTCTCTATTAGGGATGTGCATTTGGTTTTGTTAGCACACCTTATTGGATTTAATGTGTGTAAACTTTAAATTAATGTGTAGTTGATTAATACATATTAAAAAAAAATCTAATTCAGGTTAAAAAATATTAATAAAATGAACTTGTGAAATGTACTAAAAAAAAGTCCAAAAATCATAAAAAATGCTCAAACCAAAAACAAAATCAGAAATTCTTTCCTTCTCCAGGAACAAGCAGGAAGTCAGTCCTCACTTATGGGTGATGTCTGCGCCAACAGAGCCCCGCAGAAGCATCTCCCCAGCTTTCAAAGAAAGCCTTTGGGAGATGCCACCATGCATGCGTGGTCCCCTTCCCTCCCAAGGGTGCCATCTTACTCAGTCTCCCTTTTTCCACAGATCCATACAGACGTCAGTCTTCTTTCCCCAGAAAAAAGTTGATTTTCTCGTACATTAAGTGCATTTTCCTTCTCCGATTAGCAACAGTCCCATTCCTGCCTCTGAGCCTCGTCGCCTCAGCATCGAGTCTCTGAACCATTTTTTTTTCTCCAGCGCTGTTTCACGCCTTTTCTAACCACTGGCCATGACGAGGGTCTTCAACCTCGCAGGATTCCTTTTTGCCCCAATGACCAGTGGGTTCAAAAACTGTGATTGGTGTGCAAAAAACATGTCCCTAACCGATACATACGACTGCTGCCTCTGGTGTCTAGGTGACGACACCTTCCACAGGTCAAATTCAGCCCCAGTAACTTCGCTCTCTAAGGCGCCACATGGATCTTTGGAGTCACGTAAAGCCCCCGCAGCACCTGATCGGATCCGTAGACACTCCGACAAGGGTTCTCTGGAGCTGGAGCGCAAGAAGAATATATCCTCAAGGACCTCATCCTGGGAATCAGACACACACGGCAAGTCCCATGCAAGGCCCACAGTCCCCAGATAGGTATCCGAGGACTCAGAGTGGGAGCAGTCCACAAAGGTGCCCAGGACAGATGCCGAGGTTTCCGGCGACGGATTACAGACCCAAAAGACCTGTCCCGTCAAAGACTCCCTCTCCTCACTGACACTGGACCTGGTCACCCCGGCATCTGCATCGAAGGCTGCAACTCCTGAGTGGGAAGCCAGGATGATGGCATTGGAAAGCAATGTCACTACCTTCCTTGCCTCACAGCAAGTGTCAATGCCTGGCTCCGTTGGTGTTCGTGCAGAGATCACAGGGACCTTGATATCGAGGTCTCCCCAGACCTCTGATACAATCCTTGAGAGCCCTGGGCCTCAAGCCAATCCTCGGTGAGGGTCTCGATCCTGCTCCCGATCCTCAGGAGCGAGATCCTCCCCAGCAAGCGCTTGTAGCTCTGGGCAAGCAACAGCCGTGGGTCATTGAAGACTCAGTCTGGGCCCGATGCCTCAGGATCCATCAGGCCTCAAGTCCTCAATGGACTACTCGGACTGGGAGTCCAAGGATGAGACTTCCCCGGAGATGCATAAACACTGTGATCTCCCCTCAGATCTGTCTCCGGCATCGAGATATTGGTCTCCTCCCAAGGACACTTCATTCTTCGAGTTTGTCTGGGAGATGGCAAAAGACTTGTCTCTCACGACAGAGTCGGAGGAGGACCTTCGCATGGAGGAGCTCAAAATTCTCCAGTATGAGGCTCCACCTAAGGAGACCCTGACAGTTCCCATCCCCGCCATACTCGGGCGACTCCTCCTCCTTCGAAGGTGGGAGACACTGGCATCAGTGCCAATAGTTAGCTGACACCTGGATACCATGTACTGGGTTCAGTGGGGCCCCAGTTTCCAGAAGGCACAACTTCCTCACACCTCTGTGGTGGTGGAGTTGACCATGCGCCGGCAGAAAAGCCTGAAGATTCACTCTTCCATGCCCCCGGACAGGGAGTCCCGCTCCTTTGACATGCTTGGACGCAAATGCTACCAGGGCTCAATGCTCGGTTGCCAAATACAAGTATATCAGCTATATATCATCATGTATCTCCGAGACCTAGCAAAAGAATTTGCAGGTTTCTCGGCGGGTCTCAGTAGGGATCACTTCCAGTGATTCCAGACCCTCATGAAGTGTGTCAAGGAGTGCTTGAAGTACATGTCTCCAGCCACCTTCGACGGCTTTGGGTCTAATGCGAGGGTGGACGCTGCAGGCATCGGTGCCCAACGCCAGGCCTAGCTCCAGGCATCGGACCTCGAGCAATAGGTCCAGGAAAAACTCCTTGACACCCCCTGCCTTGGTGAAAACCTCTTCGGCAAACCAATAGAGGATAAGGTGGTGGAGATAGAGATGGAGTTCGTCACCAGGACTCAGCTCTCCAAGAAGACCTCCACCCTTTCCAAGAAAAAAATGTGGGGGATAAGGCCTCCCTTCCACAAGAAAAGCCAGCCCTACTGAGGCTATGTGCAATACCAGGCCCCCCAGACCCCACATCAAGGTCACCAGGGCAAAGGAGCGGGCCAGAGCCAATGCAGCCTAAGGGTTCTAAGCCCCAAACACTAGCCCCTGCCCAGGCTGGGGATGGGGTTTTGACTCCCTGAACATAGCCTCTCCACTGATGGGGGAGCAGCTGCCAACAGCAGAGCGTCTGATTCATTTTGCCCATCGTGGTCTGCCATCACCTTTACCTGGGCACTTCAAGTGGTCAGAGAAGGCTACCTCCTTCACCTGGACCAAATGCCACCTCCTTTCTTTCCAGGAGAGCCTCCTCAGACTCCCCTGAATCAGGCCCTGCTACTGCAGGAACCCGCAGGCCTTCTTAGGGACAAGGATGTGACGCCAATAACCCACCACCTAAGAGGGAAATACTTTTTGGTCCTAAAAAGAACAGAGGCCTAAGGCCTAATCTGGACTTGCGAAACCTGAACAAGTTCCTGATGTGGGAGAAGTTGAAAATGCTCTCCCTTGGAACATTGCTGCCCTACCCCCAGCAGGGAGCTTGGCTTTTTTCCTTGGACCTAAACGATACTTATACCCACATCCTTATTTATCCCACATACAGGCAGTACCTGAGATTTATGGTCAGGAGCAACCACTACCAGTACAGGGATGGCACAAATGGCATCTAGACCCCAGGGTGGCGCAATGGCTGTTCAGACTCTGGGGAACCCCAAGTCTCAACCTCTTTGCCAGGCCAGTCAATGCTCAGCTGCCCCGCTTCTACTGTCCCCAACTGCATCCGTTCTGGATAGCAACGGATGCCTTCCTCATCTCGTTGTTGGAAGACCTTCTATATGCCTTCCCACCCACACCACTAATCACCCAGACCCTCTTCAAGGTCCTGAAGGACAAGGCCTCCATGATCCTGGTGGTCCCACAGTGGCCCAGGCAGCCTTGGTTCCCTTTGTTGCTCCGCCTTTCAGCGGAGCTCCCAGCCCCTCTGGGGAACACCCTGGGGCTACTGACCCAAGAGAAGGGCTCACTTCTTCACATCAACCTAGGTCCCTGTCATCAACAGTATGGCTGCTGAGAGGATTGCCTTAGCACCCCTCAACCTCCCAAGGGAGGTGGAGGAAGTCCTCCTGTCCTCTCATAAGGACTCCACAAGACAGGCCTACGCCTTCAAGTGGCGCAGATTCTCGGCATGGTGTGTGGAGCATCAGGTAGACCGATTCTCTTGCCATGTGCACAGGGAAATGCAGTACTTGCTCCACCTTTCGCAGACTGGACTCAAGTCCAACTCATTCAGAGTGCACCCGAGCGCACTCTATCACTTCATAGAGGGAAAGCCTCTTTCTGTGCAGCCCCTCATTACCTGATTTATGAGGGGCTTGCTGCTCTCTAAGCCTCCCATCCACCCACCCCCGGCAGAATGGAATCTCAGCATGGTTCAGACACAGCTCATCAAGGCGCCTTTCAAACCTCTGGCTGCCTGCCATTTGCGTTATCTATCCTGGAAGGTCATCTTCCTGGTGGCACTCGCCTTAGTCTGCAGAGTCATCAAGCTTCAGGCCTTGGTGGCGGAGCCACCTTACACCAGGCGGCAGCCATTCTCCATACTCTGGACTGTAAGAGGGCCTGTCCTTCTACCTGCAATGTACACAGGGCCACCGCAAAGCCTCGCAGCCACGTTGAAACCCTCTGCCCAGTGTGCAGCGACGGCCAAGATGGCAAATAGAATGCTAGGAACCATAAGGAAAGGAATGGAGAATAAAACAAAGGATGTTATAATGCCGCTGTATTGTTCCATGGTGCGACCGCACCTTGAATATTGTATCCAATTCTGGTCACCGTATTTTAAAAAGGATATAATGGAATTAGAAAAGTTATAGAGAAAAGTCACCAAAATGGTAAAGAGGATTTAAGGGAAACCCCTATGAGGAAAGGCATCAAAGGTTAGGACTCTTTAACTTGGAAAAGAGACGGCTGAGAGGAGTTATGATAGAGGTTGATATATTAATGACTGGAGTGGAATGGGTAAACATAGATCGATTGTTTACACCATCAAAAAGTAGAAAGACTAGGAGACACACAATGAAGCTACAATGTAAACCATTTAAGACTAATAAGAGAGAATATTTTTTGTAATCAAACTCTGGAATTTGTTACCAGATGATGTAGTAAAGGCTGTTAGTGTAGCTGGGTTTACAAAAGGTTTGGACAAGTTCCTGGAGGAAAGGTCCATAAACCATTATTAAAGAGGACCCGGGAAATCTACTGCTTATCCTGGGACAAGCCTTATGGAACTTGTGTGTATTTTTGGGAACCTGCTGGGTATTTGGCCACAGCTGGAAAAGCATACTGGGGTTGATGGACTTTGGTCTGATCCAGTATGGCATATCTTATGTTCACATAAAGGTTGTATGTGCATAGGTTTATCTGCATATCGGGCAATTGTTTAGCCATTTCTACATGTCAAGCACTGCTTGACTGATAGAAATCCCTTTGAAAATCATCCTCTTAAATTTCACTGGATTATATTTTATTAAAATAACAAGTATCAATGACGATATGATGTACAAATAAAACAGCTGTCTCCATGTTAATGTAATAGCAGTCTAAACTAGTGACAAGAGTGGACTGTCTCCTTTCAGAGCTTGGTATCAACATTAAATGACCAATGAGAATTAATCTATTCAGGATTTTTATTTACAGCTTATTGTAAACCCCTATTCTAGGTTCCTCAATAATCTCCAGGAACAAGCAGGAATGTAGTCATCACATATGGGTATCGTCGGTACCGACGGAGCCTGCGTGGGAACGCTCCCCAGCGTCCAATTAGAAAGCTTTTGGGAGCATCCCACAGCGCCTGCATGCTGCCTTCCCGCCTTTCCCAACTGCCTCTCTCCAGTTCTTCATTTTCCGCGGAGCCAGCAGGTCGTTGTTCCTGAAACCGCAGAAAATTCTTCCTTATTACTTTCTTTTTTTGTGGTTGCGTCTGCCTTCCTCGACCCTTTACCGGTACCGCCGGTTTTTCTTTCTTTATTTCAGTTCTTTTAAAAAAAAAAAAATATATATATATATATATATATTTAGTATTTTTCCCAGGTGCACGCGCCATTTTGGGCCTTAGGCCCAAACCTTTTCCTACAATGGAGAAACCTGCTTCAGGTTTCAAAAAGTGCGCAAAGTGTGGCGGTACCATCTCCGTCACCGACACCCATGAATGAAATGTTGAGGTCCTGACCACTCCATCACGGATTGTATGTCCTGTGCCATGATGTCTAAAAGAGGTCGGCAGAACCGAGCTGCTAAGCTCAGTACCCTGTTTCCCTCTGATGCAGCTTCGGTGGCATCGATGTCTTCTAGGGCTTCCTCTTCCTCCCGTGGATCTCAGGTAACTAAACATAAGTCTGGCCGGTCCTCAAAGGGTAGATCTCCTTCTAAGCACCGAGATGCCTCTGGCGTTGCCCTTGAGGATTCTGCACCAGCAAAATTGCCCTGGCGGGAGGCTTCGGCTTCCAAAGCATTATCAGGGCTCCAGGATGTTCTCGAGGCCTCGACCTCGGCAGAACTACTGGTGCCATGCTCTGGGGTACTGGCTGTCTTCTCCGGTACTGACATCCAGGCATCGGCAGCGTCGATAGAGCAGAGGTTCCTGGCTATTGAACGCAGTCTGGCGGCTCTCCTTGCGGCATGGACACCCTCAGAACCGTGTCGGACAGTTCAGCAGGTACCGGCACCAGTATTGGTACCAATAGCATCGACATCGGTGTCCGAATTGCCGGCACCCAGTCACCCGATGCCCTCCGGTACCGATACACCGGTACCGATTCCCCCTGGTACCGACTTCGGTCGGTACGGTTATCGGGCTCTACAAGAGGTACTTCGAGTCCTCAGAGGAATCTGAGGATTCCGATAGTTCTATCGATACCGGAGCACTTCTTCCAGAGGAGCCCTCCTCCCCTAAATGCAGGATATCTCCTCCAGAGGATATCTCCTTCCAGGATTTCATCAGGGAGGTGGCTCGGGGTCTCTCCATTACTGTGGCTCCTGAAACAGAGCCCAGAGCAAAGGAGCTGGAAATTTTACAGTATCCCAAAGCTCCTAAGGAGGCAGCTACTTTGCCCATCCATGAGATCTTGTATGATCTCATGCTCAGAATGTGGGAGACCCCTCTTACCACCTCTCCTCATTCTCGTAGATTTGACACTATGTATCGAGTCCCTCCTTGTCCTGGTTTCCAGAAAACTCAGCTCCCTCACCACTCTATTGTAGTGGAGTCAGCTATGAGAAGGATCAGGAGTGCAAAGAGGCATGCCTCTAATCCCCCAGGACGTGAGTGCAGAACTTTGGATGCTTTTGGACGTCGTACTTTCCAAGCTTCCATGCTTTCTGCCAGGATCAGTTCCTATATTTTATATATGGGAATGTTCCTGAAGGAAATCACAGGAGATTTAGAGGTTTTGAGTCCTCTTCTTCCTGAGGATAGGAGACAGGATTTTCTCACATTGGTCAAACATGCCCAGGATGTTTCCAAATTTGTCAACCGTGCATCTTTTGACTGTTTTGAGTGCATAAGCAGAACCTCTGCCATTGCCATAGGTGCACGTAGAATTGCCTGGTTCCAGGCATCTGATTTGGAGCTCTGGGTACAAGACAAATTGGGCAATATTCCTTGTACTGGTGGGAGCCTGTTTGGCAAAGATTGGCAGGAAAAGGCCAATGAGTTGGATGCTGACAACTCCACCTTGGACAGATTATCCAAGGCCACAGCTGATCCTGCAAGAAAGAAATCTTTCAAAAAACCATTCTTTTCCAAAAAGAAAAGGTTTTATCCTGCTTATTCCCAGTAGGGACGCTCTGCAGGTCAACTTGTCCAGAAGGGTCAGCAACCATAAAAGCAAAGACTGCTAAGCCTCAACCGCCTCAGCAGTCTCAGCCTCCACAAGGTCTTTGACTTGCATCTAGAGAACTTAGCCTTCCTGGCTCTAAATGGACCAGAGCCTTCCACCATTCCAGGAAGGTTATGTCACTTTGCCCCAAGATGGGGGCAGATAACAGCAGAGCATTGGACACTCTCCATCATAAAAGAGGGGTACATGCTTCATTTCTTGAGCATGCCCCCTCGCACAATAGTAAAACAGTTCAATTTTCAGACCTCTCTCATCAACCTGTTAGATCAAGAGGTCACCATGCTTCTTGCCCAAGGGGCAATAGAAGAAGTACCCATTCTTCAGCAGGGTACAGGGTTTTACTCCCCCTATTTTCTTATCCCAAAGAAAACAGGAGGTCACAGACCTATTTTAGACCTCAGAGAATTGAACAAATTCCTGTTCAAGGAGAAATTCAAAACGGTTTCTCTAGGAACTCTGCTGCCATACCTTCAGAGTCAGGATTGGCTATGTTCTCTAGATCTCAAGGATGCGTACACTCATGTTCTCATCCATCCATCTCACAGAAAGTTCCTTCAGTTTCTTTTTCAAGGGAAGCACTACCAATACAGGGTGCTCCCGTTTGGCCTGGCATCAGCTCCAAGGGTGTTCACGAAATGCATGGCTGTAGTAGCAGCATTTCTCCACACTCTAGGAATATTCGTCTTCCTCTACTTAGACGATTGGCTCATTCGAGCCCCATCAGAGTCAGAGGCCAGGATAGCTCTATCTTGCACAATGCATATCCTTCAGTATTTGGGTCTAGTCATAAACATCCCAAAATCCAGCCTAACTCCCACTCAGTCTCTAGAGTTCATAGGAGCTGTGTTGGATACCAGAAAGGCAAGGGCCTACCTCCCTCAGAGCCGTTGCCTTCGCATGGTGCAGTTAGCTTCTCAAGCAGTGCTAAAGTCCCATCTCACTGCTCGAGAAATGTTACAACTACTAGGCCACATGGCTTCTACTATGCATGTGGTTCCTTATGCTCGCCTCCATATAAGAGCAGCCCAGTGGACTTTATCCACCCAGTGGACCCAGGCATCAGGGTGCCTGTCAGACAAAATCGTAAACACAAATCGCCTTATTTTGTCCCTTCAATGGTGGCAGTCCACTCAAAACCTGTTGCTGGGGTCCCCGTTCCAACAACCCTTACCCCAAGCAACTCTCACAACAGATGCTTCTCCAATGGGTTGGGGAGCTCATCTACAAGACCTCTCCACCCAAGGCACTTGGACTCCACAGGAGACTCATCTACATATCAATCTCTTAGAGCTCAGAGCAATTTTTCTTGCTCTTCGAGTGTTCCATTCCCTGCTCAGCTGCAAGACAGTCCTTATTCACACGGACAACCAGGTAGCCATGTTCTATGTGAACAAGCAGGAAGGAACAGGCTCTCTGTCGCTCTGCAACGAAGCTTTGCGACTATGGGCCCTCGCCAGAGAGCATCAGATTCATCTCCTGGCAGTGTATCTTCCAGGCATACAAAACTCTTGGGCGGACAGACTCAGTCGAGTTGTGCTTCCACACGAATGGTCTTTACATGTGGACCAGGTGGCCAAGATTTTTCAAATTTGGGGAACCCCGGACATAGACCTCTTTGCAAGTCCGTTGAATGCCAAACTTCCCCGGTTCTGTTCCAGAATTCTGGCTCAGGGATCTCAGGCCAAGGATGCTTTCCTCCTTCGCTGGGGCCAAGACTTCCTTTATGCCTTTCCACCCATTCCCCTAATTCCCAAAACCCTGTTCAAGCTTCAGAGAGACAGAGGCCGTATGATTCTCATAGCCCCACATTGGCCTCGACAAGTGTGGTACCCTCTGCTTCTACATCTTTCTCAAGCCCCCTCTCTGGAGTTAGGGTCTGGTCCAGATCTCCTATCTCAGGAGGACGGAATGTTATGGCATCCCAATCCCCAGTCTTTACATCTCAGGGCTTGGTTGCTGAAGGCCTAGATCTCCATGATCTTAACCTTCCTCAGCAAGTGAAGGATATTCTTCTTGCTTCCAGGAAACCTTCCACAAGACGCTCTTATGCTTTCAAGTGGAAAAGATTTACCATATGGTGTTTGCAAAAGGGTCTTAACCCCCTTGCGATACCTCTAGAATCTTCACTGGAGTATCTCCTTCATTTATCCAATGCAGGGCTTAAAACTAACTCACTAAGAGTCCATTTGAGTGCTATTGCAGCTTCCTTCAGGCCTCTAAATGGACAACCTATCTCCTCTCATCCTCTTATAGCAAGATTTATGAGAGGCCTTCTGCTAACTAAGCCTCCCATTAGGCCACCGCCAGTGGCATGAGACTTAAACCTGGTTCTTGGGCAGCTCATGAAGCCACCTTTTGAACCCTTAGCTACTACCTCCTTGAAATTCCTTTCTTGTAAGGTTATCTTTCTCATTGCAATCACCTCAGCACGTCGTATTAGTGAGTTGCAAACACTAGTAGCTGATCCACCTTATACAAGGTTCCATCATGACAAGGTAGTCCTTAGGACTCATCCACACTTTATGCCAAAGGTGGTCTCGCCTTTTCATCTAAACCAAGCGGTCTACCTACCTGTGTTCTTTCCAAGGTCTCATGCATCAAATGCAGAGAGGAATCTTCATACTTTGGACTGTAAAAGAGCTTTAGCTTTTTACTTACAACAAAGAACATAGCAACATAGAAAGTCCTCTCAACTTTTTGTTGCTTTTGATCCTTCTCATTTGGGACTTCCAGTCTCCAAGAGAACACTATGTAACTGGTTTGCCCAGTGTATTGCCTTCACCTATCAGAGCAAGAATCTTCCTCTGGAGGGCCATGTCACAGCTCACAATGTGAGAGCCATGGCAACTTCAATGGCTCATCTGCACTCTGTGTCTATCAACGACATCTGTCGAGCAACCACCTGGGCCTCGGTTCCTACTTTCACAGCCCATTACTGCTTGGACAAGGACTCCCGCCAGGATGCCTTGTTTGGTCAGGCTGTTCTCCAACACCTATTCCATACCTAATCAACTCCTACCCACCATCCCTGGTAGGATGCCAGAGATCCATGGGGGGAAGTGGAGCCCTTCTCAGGGACGCACAACTTCTGGGGTCTCTCCCTGGCATCTAAAGCTAGGGAGTCCCCATATGTGATGACTACATTCCTGCTTGTTCCTGGAGATAGCATAGTTACTCACCTGTAACAGGTGATCTCCGGGAACAGCAGGAATTTAGTCCTCACAACCCACCCACCTCCTCTAGCTATCTCTTTCTATTTCCCTCTCTCTCTCTTTGTCTCAGCTTTAAAACTCAACTGGAGAGAGGCAGTTGGGAAAGGCGGGAAGGCAGCATGCAGGCGCTGTGGGATGCTCCCAAAAGCTTTCTAATTGGACGCTGGGGATCGTTCCCACGCAGGCTCCGTCAGTACCGACGATACCCATATGTGAGGGCTAAATTCCTGCTGTTCCCGGAGATCACCTGTTACAGGTGAGTAACTATGCTATACTTCCCAGTAAAAATCTTGCTGTGCCTTTTGTTAAAATGTTTGCTCACATGTTTTCTGTAGAATCCTTCACCTTCCGGAAGTTGCAGGTAAATAAAGGCCCAGAATAGAACTGCGCAATTTCAAACTTGTGCACTTCAGACTTAATACTTCAGTCTGATTGTAAAACTCCTGTTTCATGTGAGTGGGTTTTTTTCTTCCAGGTGTAAGTACTGTGACAGATCGTTCAGCATCTCCTCCAACCTGCAGCGCCATGTTCGAAACATCCACAATAAGGAGAAGCCATTTAAATGTCACTTGTGTAATCGATGTTTTGGACAACAAACCAACTTAGATCGACACCTCAAAAAGCATGAACATGAGAATGTTCCAGGTAGGAGCAAAATCACCCTCTTCCTTTTTTGTGAATGTCTGATAAATGGTTTAGAGCAGAGGCCCTCGACATTCTTGGTTGTGTGGATCACCTTATTGACCTCCAGAACTTCCAGGAACCCCAGTTCATCCCAATTTCTCTTCCTGGACTGCCTGCCAAACCTGTCCCCACTAGCCTTTTTATCTCTCTTCGCCTTCCAGTCTCCACCAGTATCTGTCTTTCACCCTGTCAACCAACCCCACATCAGTTTCAGTCTTTTTCTCTGTCCCTCGACACCAGCCATTTCCCTCCATTCAACTTCTCTTCTCACCAGACTCTCTCTCTTTTTTTATCTTTTCTGTGTCCTGCGGACCCTAGTAATGGTCTCATGAACTCCCCAAGGATAGGCAGACCACAGATTGGAACCACTGGATTTACGTGTTATTCCAAGGGAGTGTAATTTTCTAATGCATATATTACCAATGGAAAGGCGCATTTATGAATTTCCCTTCTTGCATGTGGCTAAACGTGCGCACATAGTAGCCCTACACGTGTAACTTTGCTTACAGTGTGAACAGGCATTCTTGAGAGGGTAGCTAGGAAGGGCCTGGCATTGAAGTATAGATGAATTTTCAAAAGTATGCAGGGACTTTTTCTTGGAAACGCAACCCACACAAATTAGCAGGTATGAATGTGTATAGGTAGTTTTCTGGAGATAATTTTTTAAGGGAAATTGTATACGTACATTGACCTTGAAAACTGGGAAAATGTACCCACAGACTTTCCAACAATGCAGGCAGTTAGAAAATTACTCCCCCAACCTCACCCCCAAAAATAACTGTGCCCTTTTCATTAGGGATATGCATTCAATGCAGGATCTAGTGTGAGAGATATCTGTTTTGGGGCCATTTGGCAATAGCAATCATAACATGATCACATTTGATTTAATAAATGGAAGGAGGATAGCAAGGAAATTCACTGTGCTAGCATTTAACTTTCAAAAAGGAGACTGATAAAATGAGGAAAATGGTTAAGAAAAAGCTAAAAGGAGCAATGGCAAAGGTTAAGAGTTTACATCAGGCCTAGGTCCTATTTAAAAATACTATCTTGGAAGCCCAGACCAGATGCATTCCACACTTTAAAAAAGGTAGAAGGGGGGGCGCTAGTGAGCCCGCGAAGGAATGGCCGCATCTTAGTTCAGCTCCATCCCGGACTCTCCTTTTCTATAGCTAACAATAGCTTTTCTTTAGCATAATTCCCCTGCGCTTACCCGATCCTGGTTGCTGAGAGCCTGCAGAAGCGATTTGTGTCCTGGTGGGGCGATCGGAGGTACGCGGTGTACTTCGGAGCCTGGCAACATCCGACCTCGCGGCTGGAGCCGCTACCTCTCTGCCTGCTGCTGATGCGGCTACGAACGGGGCTTCCCTCGCAGAGACTTTCATGCTGAGATCATCTGGCGCTTCCGCTTTGGGGCCCACCGATCGGAGGAGGTGAGGAGTGTGACTGCGGCGGCGAGGCTGACTGCTTCCCTGTTGAGATCTGGAGCGGCAAGAGGGTTCGGCTCCTCGGCAAAACTAGCGTTGTGGCAATTTCCACTTCCTTGCTCTGCCTGCATCCAGCATGTTCAGAAGAGGTGGGAGCAGTGCCATATCTGGTGTGGTGGGGCTGAGTGAGGGCCGCTGGCCTGGTTGGGTGCCTCAGCGTCCATTGCCATGCGGTCCTGGAACGCATGCCCCTTTCTGCGTTCCAAGCAGCTCCGGCGGGAAAAAGTCACGTGTGCTGCCCCAGCGAATCAGTCTCCAGCTCCTTGTACCTCAGCGTCTCCGGGGATTGTTGCTTCGATTTTTTGGTCCCTCTGAGCCTGGTTTGCTGCTCCTTTTAATGTAGGTAGCTGCACTTGCGATATTAGCGTTTGGGGCAGTTTTTTTGTGCCTGTTGGACCGGCTGAAACTGTATTCATTGCATCGGGTACCGTCTCTGTGCCCGCTGGAGTCTGCAATCGTAAGTGCGTCTGGAGCCCCATCTACTGCTCAAGAGTGGGACTTTTCCTTTATTCTGCTCACTCCTGCTCTCCTCTTTGACAGCTGCTCCCCCCTCCTTGCTGTTGCCTCTCCCATTGCTTTGAGCTGTAGGGCCCTCAAGACTATCCATGGCTTCCAAACCCAAGGGGCCTGAAGTCCGGGAGGGAATGCGTGCCTCTCAGCGTCTGCTGGGTAAGAGTGGTTCCCAGCTCAGCCCAACCAGAAAACAGCCTTCTGAGGGATCAGGTGATGAGACAGTGAGTGAAAATGACCTTGGGGCCTGCGGCACTGTCCTCCCATGCCCTTCTCCAGCGGGAGCTTCGGAGGGGCTTTGAAGAACTGGCTGGCGAATTCCGCTCCATGCGTGAAGAGGTGATGAGCACTATTGCAGAACTTCGGGGCGACATAAAGGACCTCGGTGTGCGAGTGGAAGAGGCTGAAACAAAACTTGAAGATCATGACGGGGCTTTGGTGGATTTACAATGTGCTGTAGATAGGCAGCGCTCGCAAGCGAAGGAATTGACCTATAAAACTGACGATATTGAAAACCGATCCTGTCGTAACAATGTGCGTTTCCGAGGCATCCCGGAGGCTGTGGGGGGCGCAGAAGACCTGGTGGTGGTGCTCAAAACTTTGATGGGTGCATTATTCACAGCAGAGGAATTTGCTTCCCGTGGGTCTGGAATGGAGATTGAACGTGTGCATTGTGCCTTGGGAAAGCCTCCTAATAATCAACCTCGGGATGTTATTGCCAGATTCCTGCGGTATACTGATGCAGAGCTTCTTCTACGACGGGGTCGGGAGAAGAGAGCGATCCAATACCAAGAGGCAACGGTAACTGTATATCAGGATCTCTCGGCCTTTACGCTGGCCCGCCGGAGGGAGATGAAACCCATCACGGCGGTGCTGAATAATAAAGGGATTCACTACTCCTGGTCCTTTCCGTTCCAGATGACTTCCTCTTAGGAAATAAAAAGATTTCAGCAAAAGATCATACCGAAGCTTGGAGAGCGCTACGCCAGGCGGGTCTTGTGGAGGATAATGCATTGCCAGCACCTTCGGCCCCTAAGCCTCAGCACTCGAAGTGGACTCGAGTGGGAGGGCCAGCCTAAATCGCCTTGGTTCCTGCATTTTTGTCCTCCCGACCTGGCGGCGTTCTTGAGGATTCTCTGGTGCTGGGACTGAGCTTGTTGGATCAGTTTTGTACGACTTTGCTGTTACCCACTCTTGTTTATGTTGTACTAAATGGTTTTTCTTATGTTTGGTTGTATGGGGATCTTGGTATTGGGCTAGTGTCTTACGGGGGTGGAGGGGAAGTTTGATTGACCAGTTTTGTCAGCTTTGCTGTCTTCCATCTCTGTTCTTGTTGAGCTATAGGTTCTTGGTCTGGAAGGGATTTGGGTATTTGTTCAGTGCTGTATGGGGGTGGTAGGGGGTGTGATGCTGTTTTGTTAAAGGGGCATTAATGGAATGTTATTTTACTGGTGTGTTGAATAACGGGGAAATGATATTACATCTTATGCTTGCATTCATGCTATACGGGGGCCCGGACGGAGTTTAGTTTGGGGTCAGTTTAACCGTGTCCTGTTTTTTCCTTAACAGGCGGGTGGTACTGATGGGAGGGGGGGTGGGATTGGGTGGGTGGTTTGCACAGCTAGGGGAGGGTAGAGGTTTGGGTGTGGGAGGGGGGTTATGGTAGTCTTTTCTGGGATACGGAGTATGGGGGTAGGGGGGGCAAATTTCCACGGACAGCCTGGTGGATTAAGGGTGGTGGGATATTCTTTTGGTTAGCACTACGTGTCTTGCCGGTGTTGTGGGGGTCCCCTGGTGCGGGCCAGAGGGGAGGCAAAGGGCGGGGGGGCCTGGTGGTTGAATATCAATGTTGCGACTGATCTCTTTGAATGTTAAGGGTCTTAATTCCCCTAGAAAGCGATCTTTGCTGTTCTCGGAATTGAGATCCTTGAAAGGGGACATTGTGTTTTTACAGGAGACCCATCTCCGTACTAGCAATCAAGGGTGATTAAAGCGTAATCCTTATAATGAGGTGTGGGTAGCTTCGGACGTGAATGGGCGGAAGAAACGCGGTGTGGCCTTGTTATTCCATCAGAGCCTATCTCTCCGGGTGGAGGAGGTTAAAAAAGATACCCTGGGAAGGTGGCTTTTTGCGAATATACGCTTGGAGGGCCATATATTAACTCTCGCTAACATTTATGCACCTAATGAAGGACAGGGATCCTTCTTTACGCGGCTGAAGGCCTTGTTAGCTGACTTCGCGAAAGGCCCCATTATACTCGGCGGGGATTGTAACGCCCATCTGGTGCCCCATTTGGATTCCACGGGTAGTACTGGGAGGGTGGTGGGCGGGCCCGGTAAGGCATTGCAGAAACTTCTGGTGGATCTAGGCTTGCGCGATGTTTGGAGGGAGACTCATGAAGGGGAGAGAAGTTACACATATTATTCGCCCGTTCATCAGATGCATACCCGCATAGATTACTTTTTGTTGGACCAGCGCCTGATGGATGAGAGAGTGGAGGCTGGCCATGGGGCATTGACGTGGTCGGATCATGCCCCGTGCTGGCTTACCCTTCCGATGGATTTGTGCAGTGAGCGCCAACGGCTCTGGCGACTTGATGTACGATTCCTTCGGCAACAGTGCGCTGTACAGGAACATGGTCGTTTCATAACTGATTTTTTTGAGTTAAATGATTCTGGGGAAGTTCCACTCCCCATGGTCTGGGACGCCTTCAAGGCCACGGCTCGGGGCCAGCTTATTGCGGAAGCGGCTCGCACGCGGAGGGCTTGGAGACGGGAATACTGCCAACTAGTGGGAGACTCTTCCCGGCTGCGTTTAGAGCATGCCCGGACTGGATCAAAACGGGTCTTGCGCCAGTGGAGGGTTGTCCAGGCTAATTTGGATGCGTGCTTACAAAGAGAATTAGACAATAAACGGCGGAAATTGCGACAAACTTTTATGAGCAGGGGAATAAGACAGGCCGCTTCCTTGCCTTACGTCTCCGGCAGCAGCAATCTCTGAGGGTGGTTCGCGAGCTTCGAGATTCTGGGGGGCAGAAGAGGGTGCTTTCTCGGGAGATCCGCGACGTCTTCGCTTCGTTTCTGGAACAGTTATATAAAGCTGAACCTTTTGATTTGGCACGAGTGCAGGGCTTCTTATGGACGATCACTTTGCCGCGTTTGACTGACTTAGATTGGGATCAATTAGATACTGAACTTACAGTGGAGGAGGTGGACTTCGCAATCCGAAGGCTGAAAACCGGGGGAGCACCGGGTAATGATGGCTTTCCCGCGGTGTATTATAAAAAATTCCATGTGCAATTAGCACCGACACTGGTAGTACTTTTTAATGAGGTTCTGTGGGGGGTGCCTCTTCCTACATCTCAGCGTGAAGCTGTGATAGTAATGCTCCCTAAGCCAGACAAGCCTCTGCAGGACGCGGCCTCATACCGCCCCATTTCCCTACTAAATACGGATGTCAAAATACTCGCCTCCGCATTGGCTGCGCGATTGAACCGGGTTCTCCCAACTTTAGTGCACCCTGACCAGGTTGGGTTTGTGCTGGGCCGCCAGGCGGCAGATAATATTCGGCGAATGCTGCAGGTTATTTACGCGGCACAGCAAGACCCACAACCGACCTTAGTGGTGGGGGTTGATGCCAAGAAGGCCTTTGACCATGTTAGCTGGGGTTACCTCTGGAGCGTGTTAGATATGCTGGGCTTTGGTCCTAATTTCATTCGCTGGATTCATAGCCTATATCAAGACCCTAAGGCGTGTGTCCGGGCTAATGGGGGTCACTCGTGAAATTTCTCATTGGAAAGGGGCACTCGCCAGGGATGTCCTCTGTCGCCGCTGCTGTTTGCACTGGTGATGGAACCCTTGGCGCAAAGCTTTCGCGAACATCCGGGCATATGGGGCGTTCGCGTGGGCCCCGCGGATTACCGGATTGCGCTATTTGCAGATGATATCATATTATCTCTGGTGAAACCCGCTGCGTCCCTCTCTGCTGCTATGCAGCTCTTTGAGACCTTCTCTCGGGTGTCTGACTTTAAAATCAATTACACTAAATCTGAAGTCCTTAATGGGGTTTCAGAAGAGGTTTGTGAGGAGCTCAGAGCCGCCTTCCCCTTCCGTTGGGTGTCGGGTGCTCTACGCTATCTAGGTGTGAATATGACGGTGGAGCGGGCGGTGCTTTTTAAGGCCAACTATGAATCGCTACTTCGGCAGGTTCGGCGAGATTTGGAGACTTGGAATAGCCTGACACTATCCTGGTTTGGGCATATTGCGGTGGTTAAGATGGTGGTCGTTCCCCGTTTTTTGTACCTCTTCCAGGTTCTCCCTATATCGTTGGCTCGGAGAATATTGACCACTTGGCAATCCATGCTCATGAAGTTTATATGGCAGTACCATCGACCGCGTTTGGCGCGCCGCATTCTCTATACACGTACGCGTTATGGGGGCATGGGGGCTCCTAATCTTCACTGGTACTATGCGGCAGCGCAGTGTCGTGCCGGGGTGGAGTGGATGATCGCGGATAGCTCCAAGCGATGGGTGCAATTGGAAATGAATATTGCGGGGGGAGCGGGATTGGGGGACCGGTTGTGGCTTGGTCCCAAACTCCGAAGTTGAATGCATTTAAGTAATCCCTACATCCTTCATACCCTCCGCTGCTGGGATCAATTCTTTCGGCCTCGCGGGATGGACCTGACCCCTCTGGCACCTTTAGTGGATAATGCCTCGTTTCCCCCAGGGATGGTTGATCCGGTTTTCCGGATTTGGGGACATAAGGGCCTTAGCCGTGCTGGACAACTGTTTGATGAGGGTAAGTTGCTAACGTTTAGTACACTTCAGGAGGAATTTGACCTTCCAGATAGTCAGACCTTCCAATATACGCAAGTGGCTCACTGGGCTCAGGCTAGATCCGTTCGGCCTCATGTGGCCCGTGATTTGACAGATCTGGAGCGTTACTGCGAGGGGTGCACTACCAGAAAAGGTCTTATAGCTACCTTGTATGCCCAGCTGCGGGAGCAGCAGCCGAGACTCGGCAAGCATAGGGAACTTTGGAACTCTGATTTGAATCTTTCTTATTCTGAGCAGCAGTGGGAACAGGTAGAAGGTAGGCTGTGGAAGAGTTCGGTGGCGATTAATGTCCGCGAAACTAACTATAAATTACTATATCGCTGGTATATGACCCCTGCGCGGATTGCCTGCGTTTATCCGGGGGTTCCGGACCTGTGCTGGAGGAGATGTGGGCAGAAAGGCGTTCTGGCGCATATCTGGTGGTCTTGTCCTCGCGTCCGCACCTTTTGGAGGGGGATTCAAGCTCGTTTACAGCAACTTATTGGGTTGAGCATTCCATGGGATCCGGGTATTTTTCTTTTCAGGGTTGCGGTACCCGGGGCACGTAGCCCCCAGCTGGCTTTGCTTCGACATGGTCTGAACGCGGCCCGGCTATCTGTTGCTTTTGCTTGGAAGCAGGTTCTCCCACCGTCTTTTTCTGTCTGGTTGGAACGGATGTGGGACACGTATACAATGGAGCGTGGGGTGGCAGCCATTAGGATGCGATTGACGCGCTTTGAGCAGGTGTGGGAACCCTTTGTCCTTCGTTACGGCTCCTGATTGCTCTAGGGCGCTGTACGTCCTGGAAACTTGCGGGTCACATGCTGGGCTGTGAGATGATCTTCTGGAGTACCGCCTTTTGCTCTATGTGCGCTGATTGGCTGGCTTGCTTTCCTTATTATTGGCTGGTAGAGAGGTTCGTGGGGGGGGGGAGGAAGAGATAGGTTAGGGGGGGTGGGAGGGGGTGCTGGAGGATGAGGGGTTGATGCTTTGCTTGGGGGTGCTTTTTGTGGTTTGATGGGTGGGGGGGTGGGGGAAGGGTAAAATATTTATAATACAAAAACAAAAGAAGGCGTTTAGTTGGCTCGCTCTGTGTTTCTTGTTTGTTTGTGAATTTGGCTTTGTTACCTTTTGATACTGTAATATGCTTACAGTTTATGTTTTTCTGTAATCAATGGCTGCCTTTCAATAAAAATAAAAAAAAAATAAAAAAATAAAAAAGGTGGAAGGAAGGCCAAACAACAGCCAGCATGACTTAAAGGTGAGGTTAGAGAGGCTGTTATAGCTACGAGAGAATGTTTCAGAAAATGGAAAAAAGAGCCAAATGACGAAAACAGGAAACTGCATAAGTTCTGGCAAGTTAAATACAAGGCATGATAAGGCAGGCAAAGAGAGCATTTGAAAAGAAGCTTGCCGTGGAAGCAAAAGTGCATAATAAAAATGTTTTCAAGTACATTCATAGCAAAACACCCATGAGAGAGTCAGTTGAATGAGGGGTAAAAGGTGCACTGAGAGAGGACAAGACCATAGCAGAGAGACTGAATTAATTTTTTGCTTCAGTCTTCACTGAAAAAGATGTAGGAGATTTACCCATCCTAGAAATGATACTTAAAGGTGATGTATCAGAGGAACTGAAACAGATCTTGAGAAATACATCCCAGTGTGCTGAAAGAGCTGAAATATAAGATTGCAGAACTACTATTAGTAATCTGTTACCTATCATTAAAATCTTCTATAGTACCTGAAGATTGGAGAGTGGCCAATGTAACGCCAATTTTTAAAAAAGGATTCCAGGGCTGATCCGGAAACTAGACTGATGTCTGTACCATTCAAAATTGTAAAAAACATTATAAAAAACAAAATTACTGAACATGGTTTAATGGCAGAAAGCCAACATGATTTAGCCAAGGAAAAGTTTGTCCTACTAATCTTACTTTTTTTTTTTAAGGTGTGAGTAAGCAGGTAGATAAAGGTGAGCCCGTTGATATAGTGTATCTGGATTTTCAGAAAGCCTTTGACAAAGTCCCCCATGAGAGACTCTTGGAGAAATTAAAAAGTCATGGGATAGGAGGCAATGTACTATTGTCGATCAGGACCTGGTTAAAAGACAGAAAACAGAGAGTAGGGCTAAATGGCCAATTTCCTCAGTGGAGAAAGGTGAATAGTGGAGTACCCCAGGGATCTGTGCTGGGTCCGCTGCTTTTTAACATATTTATAAATGACCTGGAAATGGGAATAACGAGTGAGGTGATCAGATCTGCAGATGACACAAAATTATTCAAAGTTGTTAAAACACAAGAAGATTGTAGAAAATTGCCAGAGGACCTTGAAATATTTGGAGGCTGGGCATCCAAATGGCAGATGACATTTAATGTGAATAAGTGCAAAGTCATGCACTAAGGGAAGAACAACCCAAACTACGGTTACATGACGCAAGGTTCCACAATAGGAACCACCACCCAGGAAAAGGATCTAGGCATCATCGTGGATAATACATTGAAACCCTCCGCCCAGTATCCTGCGGCCAAGAAAGCAAATAGAATGCTGGGAAACATAAAGAAAGGAACGGAGAATAAAACAAAAGATATTATAATGCCACTGTATCATTCCATGGTGCAACCACACCTAGAATATTATGTGCAATTCTGGTCGCCATATCTTAAAAAGGATATAGCAGAATTAGAAAAGGAACAGAGAAGAGCAACAAAAATGGTAAAGGGGATGGAAGGATATTCCTACAAGGAAAGGCTTAAAAGATTAGGGCTCTTCAACTTGGGAAAACAGATGGCTGAGGGGAGATATGATAGAGGTCTATAAAATAATGAATGGAGTAAATGTTAATTGATTGTTTACACCTTCAAAAAGTAGAAAAACTAGGGGGCACGCAATGAAGCTACAATGTAGCACCTTTAAGACTAATCGGAGAAAATATTTTTTCACTCAACGTGTAATCAAACTCTGGAATTCATTACTAGAGAATGTAATAAAAGCTGTTAGTGTTGCTGGATTTAAAAGAGATTTGGACAGGTTTCTGGAGGAAAAGTCCGTAAACTATTATTAAACAGGACCAGAGAAGTCCTCTGCTTACCCTGGGATAAGCAACATGGAATCTGTGTACCTTTTGGGAACCTGACAGGTACTTGTGACCTGGATTGGCCACTGTTGGAAATACTGGGCTTGATGGACCCTTGGTCTGACCCAGGATGGCATATCTTATGTTCTAAGACACTTTAGAAATTTTAGGAGGCTCTTACTAATGCACTAAAGTTTTGTAATTACTGTGCATTAGATGCAAAAATTAACATGCAGTAAGTATAAAATCTGTGCACTAACACTTGGGGGTATTCCAGCATGGAAAAGTACTTTGCTGTGTGGTACGTGTACTGTGGCGATGCACAGTAAAGTCCTGTGTGCTAACTGCGATACACAGTCCATGCCTAGATCCCACTCATTTCCCACCCCATAAAATCACTATCGCCACTGCCCGGTTAGCTTTGGTGCTTTTAAAGTGCAAAAGCCAAAAGAGGATTCTCTCATACATCTGACTTCTTAAGACTATAATTTGAGAGATCAATATTCCAAAGAGTTTATCAGGACCCGCTAACCAGATCAACTGGGCTGAGAGAGATACTGAGCAGCACTAACCAAACCATGCCGCTAAATATCCATCTAATCAGCCCGACGGGGTTAATGTTGTCCGGAGAACACCATGAGGGGTCTGAGCACTTCTCCGGTTAGTAGCAATTTTCAGTCCACTAACTGAATAAGTGACCACACAAAATTAGGTCAGAAATAAAGAAGATACTCTGGCTTTATGCAATTTGGCTATCCCAAGAGCGGCCTAATATTGCTGCTGTCTGGTTAGCCGCACCAGTCAGTTCTGACTCTAGGTGCTTTAAAAACACTGATTACCACAAACTGAATATTGGGCCCTCAGTTAATGCAACTGGAATCCACAATAAAACAGTACTAATTATTGGAAAAACAGAACAGTCACAAGCACCTAGTAAATATGTTAGAACTCAGAAAATATAACAGAAAATAATCTTGAACCTCCCAAAACCTTTTGCTGTTTACATCTATGATACTAGAAGTCACAAAGAGTGGAAATCATTTGAAAGATGCAAGAATGTGAAGCTACAAATATGGGAGCCCAAACCAAGTGGTCATAGTCTATGGTCTATTCAGTCCAGGGCCATAGGAAAACCTCATTCCTGGTGCCCCCTGCTCCCACCCCCTTTACTGCCCCTCTCCAGGACCTGCAGTGACAGCACCACAGTGCTTACCTTAACCTTCAGTGCTGTGGTGCCAGAGGTTAAAATAAACAGCAAGATGCCATTTTAAAGGCATTGCTGTTGCGACAGGTCCTGGAGAGGGGTGGCAATGGGCTGCCTTTGGACCATTGGTGTTCTCCATGGACCAGCAGGATTGCGTCAGCCACACTTGGTGACGTCCTCCGGGCGGAGCCATGCATACGGAAGTGCTCTCTAGAGCTCAGAAAGGAGGGCCTTTCTGAGCCCACCTAGATAGCCCATCCTACCGGTCCGCCCCCTAGTCCGGCCAGTTTTCGTTCTTCCGCCTTGCCAGCAAGACGGACCCTGCTCTCTCTCTCCATTTATTTATTTCTTTGTTTTGCGTTTTTTACAACTATGCCCAAGTATCTTTCAAAGAAATGCCCCTATTGTGGCAACAAGAACAAGACTTCACATGGATGCTCTTACTGTGGGGCAATGAAGAAAGGATACCAAGTGATGTGCCCGGACTCCGGCTCTGGCCCTCCACTGCCTGATCCTCTGCCGGCCCCGGATGTGCCTGTATGGGCCTCCATCCCTAGCTGAGCCTCCGTTGCTGCAGAGAGTGCCCTTTCCCGGCGGGACGTGCTGCATGGAGCCTCCGTCCCCAGCCCGGTGCACCCGACTGACCTGCTTGCTGCTCCGGGACCCAACACCGTCACCCGCGGAGGCGCGGAGGTAAGCCCTGCCCCTACTGCTGCAGTCTCTCCTGTTTTCATCCTCCTGGACTCCTCTCAGCTCGCCCTGCAGTCAGCTTCCAGGATCGGGTCCCCCACAGCACTCGTCCATGCTTCCCAAGATGGCGACGTGCTGCGGTCCTCCCAGCCTCTGCTGCAGTCCTCCAACTCCACCCACCTTGGGGGCGGAACCTCTATGCCTGCGAATCCCGATCTACGCTCGGACCCAGCTTCTGCTTCCAACCCAGCCAGCCTAATCTCCACATGGGAAACTACCGGCATCGGAGGGAAGCCTGCACGCAGCTGCACTTCGCACGGCAGCGCCTCATCCAGCTGCGCTTCGCACGACAGCGCCTCGCACAGCAGCACATCACACGGCAGCGCCCCGCGCAACAGCATGCCCAACGAAGCCAGCGCACTGTTGCACAACGCCAACGCACTGTTGCGCAACTCCAGTAGCCGCAGCAGCAGCAACAGTTCCAAGAGCAGAACGCACGGTAAACGGACCAGAGTCAACGGATGCAGCAGCAGCAGCGACTCTAGCCACAGGGACCTCTCTCCCAAATGACGCAGGCACTCCGAGCACCACCGCCACCGCTCCCAGCGCCACCGGCAGGAGGATCCTCGAAAGGGCAACCATAGCCAGAGCCCTTCAAACCGCAGCAGGGCTAGCAGATCCTGCCATAGTAATTCCTCAGCTATCATCAGCTTATTAACACAACTCGTGAAGCAATCTGTCTCAACAATACCCTCTGCTTCAACAATACCCGCGGCACACTTGTCAACCCCACATAGCGCAGATCCAGCGCACAATGCTCCGGAGGCAGCCCTTACCTCAACCCCAGAGAAGAGAACCAGAGAAAACCCACGAGGACCCTCCGACGATCCGGACCCAGAAAATCTGTCCCCCTACAGCACTACCTACGACCACGACATCGAAGCTGCAGTGGTGGGGTCGGCATCCACAGAGCTCGCCAACTCAGAGAAGACAGCTGAGATAGAAGACCCTCCCCTGGCGGAGGATCTCACCTACCCCAAGTTCTTAACAAAACTATCCTCTGCCCTCTCTTTGAACGCCGCTGATGCGCCTGGAGAGGTTGTTCCAGAGGTTCTAAAATACCTCACCACTCCGAAGCCTGCTTTCGCACTCCCAGTGCATCAGAGACTGCTGGAAAATCACTCAAAACTGTGGCAGACACCAGCGTCTGGTCGTCCGTTTCCAAGGCGGCTTGACTTCAAGTATCAAGTGAGGCCTGTGCCTGGCTTTTCTCAGACCCAGCTACCACACAACTCCATCGTCGTCTCTTCAGCGCTCAAACGCACCAAGTCCTCATGCACCCACGCCAATAGCCCCCCGGGCCGAGACAACAAACTCTTGGATGACATCGGGAAGAAGGTCTTCCAAGGTGCTATGCTTAGTGCTAAGATTGCAGCACACCAATTTCAGCAAGTTCTCTTCCTGGACACCTGCATGGCAACCTTGAAGTCGACCGCTGCATCCCTCCCCAAGGGGTCTCAGAATCAGCTCGCCAGCGCACTTGCCGATATGTCGGAGTGCAGCAAACACCTGGCCAGCGCAACCTTTGACTCTTTCGACACAGCCTCTCGTACCGCCAGTACGGCTATCTCTGTGAGATGATGGGCGTGGCTGAGAGCCTCCGGCCTTCGAGATGACACCCATGACAGCATTGCTAATGCCCCCTGCACGGGGGAATCACTCTTTGGGGACAAGGTTAAAGACACTGTGAACGACATGAAAGAACACTGCACTACCTTACAAACCCTGGCGGAGGACGGCTACGAGCGCCGCAGAGGAGCCCATAAGAACAATTTCCAGAGGAAATCTTACTACTCCTCCAACAAGAAGTACCCCTCCAGCAGGAAATGGCAGTATAACAAATACAGGAACAACTCCTACAGCGGTCCCCCTCACCAGCGTAACTCTCAGTGTGACCGCAAGCAGAAGAAGAACAATCCACCCCCTGCAAAGAGTGGACCGTCCTTTTGACGCCTACCCTCCGGCGCCCACCCTGACCGGGGGTCGCCTGACCTACTTTTTAAACAAGTGGAAAGACATTTCCTCTGACTCCTGGGTTTTCAAGATCATCCGAGAGGGTTACCGGATGTGTTTTAGCTCAACCCCTCGCCAAAACACCCAACCCATCAGCAAAACCCCGCCGCACCTGTGCCGATCCATAGCCGAGGAGCTGATACACCTGCTGTCCTCCGATGCTATAGAGCAAGTACCATCGGATGAGATAAACTCTGGCTTCTACTCCAGGTACTTCCTCGTTCCCAAAAGGACAGGCGGAGTCCGCCCCATCCTCGACCTCCGCAATCTCAACAAGTTCATCATCAAAGAGAAGTTCAGGATGTATTCTCTCAACTGCATCCTGCCCTTGATTCAACCTGGCGACTGGATGGCGTCCCTGGACCTGCAGGATGCCTACACCCACATCCGCATCCACAAGTCACACACACAGTATCTTCATTTTCATGTATTGGGCCAGCACTTCCAGTACAAAGTCCTCCCTTTCGGCCTATCGCCGGCCCCACGGGTGTTCACGAAATGCGTGGCAGTTCCCGCATCACATCTACGCAAACGGAACGTTTCCATTTTTCCCTACCTCGACGATTGGCTCATCACAGCCCCCTCAGCAATGGAACTTCAGGAAGCTCTAAGGACTACCGAGTCCCTGATCTCCTCCCTGGGGTTCGTCATCAATTACAACAAGTCCCAGCGCACCCCCTCTCAGAGGCTGGAATTCATCGGAGCCGAGATCGACACCACACTCTCGAAGGCATACCTTCCCAAACGCAGGCTGCTCGCCCTGACCTCGCTCACGACCAGATTGGCCTTGGCGGAATCCTCTTCAGCGAGATCCATCCTACGCCTTCTAGGCCACATGTCCGCTACCACGTCTGTGGTCCACATCGCCAGGTTACAGATGCGGCCGCTGCAGTGGCATCTACGTACGCACTGGAACCAGCACTCACAGCCTCTCTCCACCCGCATCCCTATGACCTCCAAGATCAAGACTCAACTACTCTGGTGGACTGCTCCAGAGAACCTTTCGGGGGGGAAGGACATGCACCCACCCGAGCACCAAGTCACCCTGACCACGGACGCCTCCAACTTGGGCTGGGGTGCCCACATTCTGAAGTTCAGCACACAAGGGGCCTGGTCACCGCAGGAGAGACTCCTGCACATCAACCTCCTAGAGCTAAGGGCCATCAAGTACGCTCTCAAAGCCTTCCTAATGCATATGCAGAAGAAAACCGTCCTCATCCAGACGGACAATCAAGTGGCCATGTTCTACATCAACAAGCAAGGGGGCACGGCATCTCGGCCCCTCTGCAAGGAAGCCCTGCAGATCTGGTCCCTTGCCCTGACTCACGGGTGCAACATCCGAGCCTCCTATCTGCTGGGCGACCAGAACACCTTAGCCGACAAGCTCAGCAGGCAACTGCAACCTTACGAATGGACACTACTTCCGGAGGTCACCGACCAGCCTCTTCCGTCAGTGGGGGCGCCCGAACATTGACCTGTTCGCCACGGAACAGAACGCAAAATGCCCCCTTTTTTGCTCCAGGCACCCTTCCAACAAGAGACTGGCGGCGGATGCATTCGACGTGTGCTGGGGGGAGTGGTCTCTCGTGTACGCCTTTCTCCCGACCCCCCTCATCCTGGCGACACTCCAGCGGTTGGTCCGCAACAAGGCTTGCGCCATCCTAGTGGTTCCCTTTTGGCCCCGAAAGATGTGGTTCGCGCTGCTCCAACGCCTAGCGCAAGGGAAACCGAAGCGCCTGCCACTCCGGCCGGACCTACTCACGCAGGACGGAGGCAAAACGAGGCACCCCGACCTCAAAGCCCTGGCTCTCACTGCCTGGAGGTTGAGCGGATGAGCCTTTCTACACTCCAGCTATCATCTGAGGTGCAAGACGTGGTCCTAGCAGCCAGACGCCCCTCTACCAGGAAATCTTATGGCCTCAAATGGAAGAGATTCAGCATTTGGTGCGCTGCGCAAGGACTGGAGCCCACCACGTGTCCTCTTCCCAGTGTCCTGAAGTACCTTGCTTCTCTGTCTAACCTTGGCCTTAAGACTCAGTCCATCAGAGTGCACCTTTCGGCAATTGCAGCGTTTCACGCCCAGCCTGAAGGGGCAACTTCCATTGCAGCACTACCTTTGACAAACCGCTTCATGAAGGGACTGGCTAATTTGAAACCCCCAATCAGGCAACCCGTTCCGTCATGGGACCTCAACACTGTCCTCTGCCGCCTGACCGAGGACCCCTTCGAGCCACTACAGTCGGCGGAGATGAAGTTTGTCTCCTGGAAAACCCTGTTTCTGGTTGCCATAACATCCGCCAGGAGAATCAGCGAGCTGCAGGCACTAGTGTCCCATCCCCCTTATACACAGCTACACCAGGATAGAGCATCCTTACGAACCAACCCGAAGTTCGTGCCCAAGGTGGCATCCGCCTTCCACGTCAATCAGTCCATTGAACTCCCGTCTTTCTTCCCAGAACCCCATGCCTCCGAAGAAGAAAGTCGCCTACACACGCTGGACTGTCTCCGGGCCCTTCGGATCTATCTGCTGCGAACTCAACCCATTCGCAAAGGCGAACAGCTGTTCGTATCCTTTGACCCTAGCCGGCCGGGTAGGCCGGTCAACAAGAGAACCCCCTCTCACTGGGTCGCCTCCTGCATCTCCCACTGCCTAGACCCCAGACTCAGAATTTGCCAAGAGTGGGCCCTCACAAGCTAAGAGCAGTGGCAATCACAATTGCCAACCTTCGTTCTGTTCCTCTGACGGACGTCTGTAGAGCGGCCACCTGGTCCTCCCCGCACACGTTCCAGAAGCACTACTGCCTTGACCTCAGGGCCCAGGAAGACTGCACCCTTGGGACTGCCGTCCTTTCCACTGCAACGGATGGCAGATAGGCATTGGCCCAGTAGCCGGGCCGCCCGTAGCATGTCAGCACTGTTAATTGCACAGTTGCACAGTCACTGTTGTTAGTCAGCACTGTTAGTTGCACTGTTACAGGCACTGTTGTTAGTCAGCACTGTTAGTTGCACTGTTACTCAGCCACTGTTGTTCGTACACTGTTAGCACTAGTTGCCCGTTGCACAACTGCACGATCTTGTATGCAACTTCACCTATTACTGCAATAAAGATGTACATCCTATTGCGGCTCAGAGCCTCATTTAGTAACTAAGCTCCTCCTCCACCTCAGCGTTCTCCACAGCTGGGGAGGCACCAAGTGTGGCTGACGCAATCCTGATGGTCCATAGAGAAAACGAGGTTACTTACCTGTAACAGGAGTTCTCCTTGGACAGCAGGATAAGTCAGCCACACAATCCCGCCCGCCTCCCCTGGAGGAGGTCAGCCTGCCGTATCCGCTCCCTGTCCGGGAACTAGCTAGCTAGGAACACACTGGCCGGACTAGGGGGCGGACCGGTAGGATGGGCTACCTAGGTGGGCTCAGAAAGGCCCTCCTTTCTGAGCTCTAGAGAGCACTTCCGTATGCATGGCTCTGCCCGGAGGACGTCACCAAGTGTGGCTGACTTATCCTGCTGTCCACGGAGAACTCCTGTTACAGGTAAGTAACCTCGTTTTCTAGGCAGACTCCTAGTTTACTTAATGGTAGCACTAGCCCTGATCCAATTAGAGCTGGAAGAAACACAAGTAAACAGAGTATCAACCGCTCAACATTCTACATATTGGATTATGATAGAAACAAATCCACTGCGAGAGCCTCAAGAAGTAGCAGATCCATGGGAGCACGTAGAAGCGGATTTTCCATAAACTAGTTTCTGCAACTATCCCCTGGTGGAGTCGTAAGGAGTGTGGTGTATGTAGGCTCCTCATAAGTTCAAGAGGCAATGTTTACTAAAGTTAACGCACTTTAAGTACTATTATGGCCCTTGGCAGCAGTCAATGCACTTTCGTTTTCATTAACGCACATTAACCTTTAGTAAACATGCCCCCACATGTCTTTTTTACCCATCACAAGACATTTTTTAATATGGAAGCATTGCTATTGAGTCCTCCCTTATTATCCTTGCTCTGCAGGGCACAAGTAAAACCTATTTTCTTCTTCACTTTTGCGAGATGTACAGTTTTAAGTCTCCTCCCTCCCACACCAGCTTCCAATCTATGTCTCTCTCTCCGGGACTGTCCTAATGGCATCAGGAAGAGGATAAATTGATAAGCAAGTGCTGGAAAATACTACCAACATGGCTGGGACTGATAAATGCCCCAAATCACAGCAGAACTCTCGCCTGAAGTCAAAGCACAGAAAAAATTATTAGCCAGGAATAGTTGGAAAAGCCATCACTTATTGCTGGAAATTAATTATAAAAAAGATCTACTGTTTGGGATCTACCTGGATCCTTGTTATTTGGTTTGGCCACCATTGGAGACAGGATGCTGGACTCGGTGAAGAAGACATAAAAGAGGGGAGGACCCTTACAAAAGGTCCATGACAAGAACAGAAATCTCTGTGGGTATTCTATTTATTCTTGCTTTCTTTTTTTGTGCTGGACTTCATGGACATTGGTCTGACTCAGCATGGCTCTTCTTATGGTCTTGTGAAGTCTACCTGCCTTTAAAATCTTGATATTTTCAGCTTATTCTTATTCAGTTTACTGAACAGCTCCTAGCCATAAGAACATGCCATACTAGGTAAGACCAAGATCCATCAAGCCCAGTATCCTGTTTCCAACAGTGGCCAATCTAGGTCACAAGTACCTGGCAAGTTCCCAGAAAAGGTACACAGGTTCCACAATGCTTGTCCCGGAGTAAGCAGTGAATTTCCTGGTCCAATGGTTTATGGCCCTTTCCTCCAGGAACTTGTCCGAACCTTTTTTTAAACCCAACTACTAACAGCTTTTACTACATCCTCCAGTAACGAATTCTAGAGTTCAATTACACATTGAGTAGAAAAATATTTTCTCTTATTAGTCTTAAATGGGTTACATTGTAGCTTCATTGCATGTCCTCTAGTCTTTCTACATTTTTATGGTGTAAACAACTGATCTACATTTACCCATCCCACTCCATTTGTTAATTTATAGACCTCTATCATATCTACCCTCAGCAGTCTCTTTTCCAAGTTGAAGAGCCCTAACCTTTTAAACCTTTCCTCAAGGGGGAATCCGCATGGCCGGGAGCTCCAGCCCAATCGGGGCTGTGAGAGGGGCTAATCGCCCGATCTTCTCCTTACCGACCTTCTCCCGGCCGGTACAGAGCAGCGCACCGCGTGGCCGGGAGCTCCAGCCCAATCCGGGCTGTGGGAGGGACCGAGGTCTCCCTATTTAGTGCCCCTCACCCAGGCGCCCACGCCTGCCGGGTCCATGCCTAAGGGCCGCGCCAAAGGGCCCTTTGGCTTGGCCATTAGGCGAGGACCAAGAGTGCCCTGACGCAAACCGTCAACCCCAGCCCCAGGTGCCCTGCTATTGCTCTTGCTTGCCACACCTGCATAGTCCTTGCTGCTTCCCATTGATTGCCTAGATCTCGCTACCCACAGTCTGTTAGAATGTGTTTCCCATTGTTCGCATAGAACTTGCCTCCCATTGTTCCCATAGAACTTGCTTCCCATTGCCTGCATTGAACTTGCTTCCCATTGTTCGCATAGAACTTGCTTCCCATTGTTCGCATAGAGCTTGCTTCCCATTGTTCGCATAGAACTTGCTTCCCATTGCCTGCATTGAACTTGCTTCCCATTGTTCGCATAGAACTTGCTTCCCATTGTTCGCATAGAACTTGCTTCCCATTGCCTGCATTGAACTTGCTTCCCACTGTTTGCTTTGAACCTGCTGCCCACTGCCTGCATTCAACTTTGCTGCACAGGCTTCTGTCTCTCCACTACCTGGACTTGTAATTCACACTGTGTAGTATGTAATCCCCGCATGTAACTCAATATATATATATATATATATATATTGCTTAGTGTTGTCACGCACCTACTTACCCCCGTAAGTAGGAGACCTGAGGGTTTCAGTGCGGCCTCGTCTAATAAGCTGGGACAAGTAATGCCCCCTGGGAGTTGGAGTCCCACTAGCTTTAAAAGAAGTGTAGTTGTGGAAGCGAGCAGCTAGGCTTTTTTTCAAAGAGGTATTTTATTTCCCGTCCCGGGAACTTTTGCAAAACAGGTATCAAAAGGAAAAACAAACTATACTTTGGCATAACACAAAATAGAACTACAAACTAGAAATAATGCTTCTTTTCAGCTCACAAAAACAAACGGGTGAAAAACAGTCCTTGTAATTCTCAACAGCTGTGCACTTGAAATCTGTTTTCCCAAACAGATTTCCCTTCTATACACTTTAGCATAGAGATGTTACCATACCTGAGAAAGCAAGCGTACAGTCCATTTGATAATCCCCCACGCTTTCCCCACAATCCTCACAGTCCATCTGTTCAGGGGCTTCTGTATAATTTTCTTCTGGGGAACTGTAATTAGTGCCAGTATTGAAGAGTCCCTCTTCTTTCTGAACCGGGCTTCTCTCCTCGTCACTATTGAGGTGAAAAGGCAGGCTACCGTGTAGTTTAGACTTCTCCCTTAGAGGGCCATACACTTCAGGATAAGTGTAGGTGAAGTCCTTCTTTTCAACTGCCCTTCTATTAGAGTGAATTGGACTTTCTCCAGCCTGAGCTCTACCAAGACGTGTTAAGCCAGGAAGTTGGAAACAGCTTCTCTCTCTTAAAAGCTTTTCCCTTCCCTTTACAGGACGTCTCTCTCGGGGTTTAGAAAACTCCTTGGGGAAACTACCTTCACCCTCCTGGTACCTGCATTCAGGATAATTCCCTCTCACAGCTTCTCTGCGTCTGTTTGCAGGAATCCTCTCCTGAGCAAACTCCTCTGTGAAACTGCTGGAATCTTCGTCAGAGGATTCTAGGTAGGTTTCCTGGATATCACCTTCCTGGATATCTCTGTCCCAGTTAGCATTCCTCCCTCTGGCTTCCTGCTTGGCTCCCCTCCGACTGAGGTGGTCCTGGTTAGCTCTCTCTCTACTCAAGACTGACTCTTTTTTAAATGCGTCATTCTTAGCTTTTCCCCGTGACTCAAGAGTGTGCAGCTGTCCCTGCTTAGCTAATGAGGCATGAGGTAATCTTTTGCTGGGGCGTTTCCCTACCCCCTGTGCTAATGTTATTGATGGTTGCTCATAGCAACTCTCAACCATGTGCTTGGAGCTACGTGTTTTAAAACTGCCCTGCACTTTCTCTTCTGTTTCTATAGGCACAATTTGCCCTGCACCATGACAGATCCCCCGCCTTAAAATATTACGGGCTGCAGATTTTTCCTGACAGCCCGGAATTTCCTTATGGGACCTATGTTGGTATTCTACAGTGACCAAACTGGCCGTGGCAGACCTTTCTTTCCAGAGCTTTAGTACATTTACATGATAGACCTGTTGGCGGCCCCTTTCATTTTCCACCCAATAGGATACTGGGCCAACCTTCCCTACCACAGTAGCAGGACCCCTCCACTTGGACTCGAATTTCGGTCCTGGGTCTGATACTTGAATAAGTACTTTTTCCCCTATTTTTAGCTGCCTCGGTCTAGTACCCTGGTCATAATAACGTTTCTGTTTACATTTGCTGGCCTGTAGATTCTCTAGGGAGGTCTTGGAGGTCCTCTCTAGTCGTTGTCTCAAATCTTTTAGAAATTGAGGCACCCCAATCTCTTGCACGTTCGGCTGCACCCATTGCTCCTGCAGGATGTCCAAAATCCCTCTTGGAGCACGTCCGAACAGCAACTCGTAGGGAGATACCCCCAGGATGCCTGTATGCGCTCCCTGCATGCGTATAACGTGAACGGGAGCAACGTGTCCCATTCAGTCATTTCCCCTTTCTTCAAACCCCTGCGTAACAGTTGTTTGATAGACTGATTCATACGCTCCACGAGGCCGTTGGCCTGTGGATGGTATGCCGAGGTCCGTATGTGTCGAATGCCGAAGGCTTCCCAGACCATTGCTAGATGTTTGGACAGGAAGTTACTGCCCTGATCAGTTAGGACTTCCCTGGGAAAACCTACTTCACAGAAAAGTTTAATCAATTCTAAGGCCACTAGTCTGGCAGATGTGTTTCTCAATGGGATAGCCCAAGGAAACCGCGTGGCATGGTCAACTATGACTAAGATGTATTTAAAACCCCTCGGTGTCTTCACCAAAGGTCCTATAATGTCGACTCCCATTCGGCTTATAGGAGTCGCAATGGTGGGTGTTGGCACCATGGGTACTGCCTTGGGTTTACTGGCAGTTACTCTTTGGCAGCTAGGGCATGCCTCGCAATACTGTCGGGTCTCCTTAAAAACCCCTGGCCAATAGAATCTGACTAAAATTTGGTCCAGTGTCCCCTGGATCCCCTTGTGACACCCCACTGGGTGGTCATGGGCTAATCTTAATACACTAGCCTTTAACGTTGTTGGTACGACTAGCTTTTTACGTACGGCCTCATTGTGGGGATTTACACTTTCCCTATATAAAAGATCATCTTCGAGGAAGAATCGGGGTAGGGTCGACCTAGTTTCCTCAGCCCACTCGAAAGCCTTTTTAAGAGCTGGGTCTGCTCTCTGCTCCGTGGGGAATGAGGGAAATTTTCGGACTACCTCTGCGGGTACCCAAGGCAACCCTATTGCCTCCTCTAACTCTGCCCTTCCTCGGGACCTAGCATATCTCTCCCTTCGTTTCTGGGGTTTATCCTTCTTCCCCACTTTACTAGGGGGATGTATTAAATCATCATGACTAGGAAGAGTATCTGGCCCTTCCTCCTCTGGTTCCTCCTTTTGGGAATTTTCCTCCCCTTCAGGTTCCTTTGTGTTTCTCGCTAACTTTACTCCCTCCCCCAAGGGTCCAGCCTGCGAGCGAGTGGACACCAAGCCTAACTTGGTCCCAAAGTCTTTTCCTAACTCTCCATACAAGGGAGGCCAATCCTTCCCCAGTACAACATCTTCCGGTAACTCAGGACTTACTGCCACCTTTAACTCTCTAGTGGTGCCCAACCCTTGTACTGTTACCTTGTGTAGGGGATAAGGAACAAATGCGCCGTGCACGCATTTGACACGTACTTGGCCCTCTGCTTGACTCGGGGGCGACTGGCGTTGCCCCTCAATGGCTTTCCAGAGCGCCCGTGATAACATGCTCTGGTCAGTCCCCGAGTCAAGTAGAGCCAGTGTGTAAATACCTTCCACTTGAACTAGTATAAGGAACCCGTCCTGTTCTGTCTCCTCTGTTCCTGTCACCAGGACTGTTCTTTCCGGGCAGGACCTTTGAAAATGTCCCTTCCTTCCACAGCTGAAACAGCTCCCTTTAGGTACAGATAAGACATTACTGTTACCAGAATTCTTTACATCAGACATTTCAGGCTTATACAGTTTTTCATGCAAACATTTTTCTTTTCTGCTGCTGTCTTTTTTACCAGCTACTGGCCAGATACCTTGCCCTGAGGCGTCAGTCCTCTCTGCCGCAAAATAGTGCTTAGCGAGAGTGGCTGCCTCATCAGAGGTTTGGCAGTGTTGTAGCGTTAGAAAAGTTTTTACGCCTCTGGGAACAGCCTGCATAAATTGTTCTAAAACAATTTTATCTAGGATTGTTTCCAGGGTACTCCCTTCAACCAGCAACCATTTCCTGGCTAAGGTTTTAAATCGCTGCGCCAGGGCCTTAGGGGTCTCTTGAGGCTTAATTAATGCCTCCCTGAACATTTGGTGATAATGTAAAGGTGTCAGCCCCAACCTATCCTGGACTGCTTTTTTAACTTCTAAGTAATTAGATGCTAAACTGGCTGGCATGGCTTTATAAGCTGAAAGGGCTTCGCCTGTAAGGGAAATGGCGAATCTAGCGGCCCATTGCTCCTCCGGCCATTTTAATGCAGTTGCTATACGCTCAAAAGCATCAATAAAGTCATCAGGATTATCCTGTGGCCTAAGTTGTCCCAAAGAAAAAGCATTATAAGAACTTAGTCCTGTTCCTGGAATCACCATGGGGACGTCTGCTGCGGCATTCATTGTCCCTTTCAGAAGTGCCTCCATAGTGTCCATCAAGGGCTTCTGTTGCTCTCTTAGGGTCCGCGTCGTCTGCTCTTGGAGATAGTGGATGAGCTCCACTTGCTTGTCCCACTGTGTTTTCATCCAGAGTGCAACATCCTGGGGCTCCATTATCAGCCTCGGTGAACCTGTGGAGAAAGAAAGAAAACAAAAACCCAAGTGCGATATCGCTACTTTTTTTTCTCTTTTCCACTTCCCACCGTCTATTTCTTCTGCCCACCAGCGCCCCCTTTCTCACTTTTTATCCTTCCCCACTTAGGACTAGGTAACTTTTACCTGAGCCTTCATGCAGGGTTCAGCTTGTGAGAAAGTTTTTGCTGGGTCCTCAGGATCTGGCAGCAAGAAATCCTCAGCACGGCTCTCTCCCTCTGGAAGCACAGTCTTCTCCAGTAGACCGTAGTTCTGTGTGTAGTCCTTTTTAACCTTGCGCAAAAATCCAAAAACGTAGCCAGTTGTCACGCACCTACTTACCCCCGTAAGTAGGAGATCTGAGGGTTTCAGTGCGGCCTCGTCTAATAAGCTGGGACAAGTAATGCCCCCTGGGAGTTGGAGTCCCACTAGCTTTAAAAGAAGTGTAGTTGTGGAAGCGAGCAGCTAGGCTTTTTTTCAAAGAGGTATTTTATTTCCCGTCCCGGGAACTTTTGCAAAACAGGTATCAAAAGGAAAAACAAACCATACTTTGGCATAACACAAAATAGAACTACAAACTAGAAATAATGCTTCTTTTCAGCTCACAAAAACAAACGGGTGAAAAACAGTCCTTGTAATTCTCAACAGCTGTGCACTTGAAATCTGTTTTCCCAAACAGATTTTCCTTCTATACATTTTAGCATAGAGATGTTACCATACCTGAGAAAGCAAGCATACAGTCCATTTGATAATCCCCCACGCTTTCCCCACAATCCTCATAGTCCATCTGTTCAGGGGCTTCTGTATAATTTTCTTCTGGGGAACTGTAATTAGTGCCAGTATTGAAGAGTCCCTCTTCTTTCTGAACCAGGCTTCTCTCCTCGTCACTATTGAGGTGAAAAGGCAGGCTACCGTGTAGTTTAGACTTCTCCCTTAGAGGGTCATACACTTCAGGATAAGTGTAGGTGAAGTCCTGCTTTTCAACTGCCCTTCTATTAGAGTGAATTGGACTTTCTCCAGCCTGAGCTCTACCAAGACGTGTTAAGCCAGGAAGTTGGAAACAGCTTCTCTCTCTTAAAAGCTTTTCCCTTCCCTTTACAGGATGTCTCTCTCGGGGTTTAGAAAACTCCTTGGGGAAACTACCTTCACCCTCCTGGTACCTGCATTCAGGATAATTCCCTCTCACAACTTCTCTGCGTCTGTTTGCAGGAATCCTCTCCTGAGCAAACTCCTCTGCGAAACTGCTGGAATCTTCGTCCGAGGATTCTAGGTAGGTTTCCTGGATATCACCCTCCTGGATATCTCTGTCCCAGTTAGCATTCCTCCCTCTGGCTTCCTGCTTGGCTCCCCTCCGACTGAGGTGGTCCTGGTTAGCTCTCTCTCTACTCAAGACTGACTCTTTTTTAAATGCGTCATTCTTAGCTTTTCCCCGTGGCTCAAGAGTGTGCAGCTGTCCCTGCTTAGCTAATGAGGCATGAGGTAATCTTTTGCTGGGGCGTTTCCCTACCCCCTGTGCTAATGTTATTGATGGTTGCTCATAGCAACCCTCAACCATGTGCTTGGAGCTACGTGTTTTAAAACTGCCCTGTACTTTCTCTTCTGTTTCTATAGGCACAATTTGCCCTGCACCATGACAGTGTCTAGAATCCTTAGCCACCCTCTGCGTTGACGATAACATACGCTCATAGCCCCCACTACTCCACTACTATGGCCCCACACTACATTGTCCTTCTCTTCCTCATACTCCCCAACTGCCTCCCCTCATACCAACACCCTTTCTCCTCTCCCCCTCCTCTCCCTCCTCCTGCCTCACCTCCCCCTCCATCCTGTCCTCTTAACCTTTAATCTTCACCTTCCACTGTCTCAACCTCATCCTGTCTCCTCCAACCTATTTAGAAATCTTCATAATATTGATCCCTTGATGCTCTCCTCTACCATTTCTCCATCTCTCTCCTCTATTGCGTCCTCCAAGTCTGTCGATGAAGCAGTATCCTCTTATAATGCTGCACTATCCTCTGCTCTTGATACTCTTGCCCCACCCACCCCTCGTCCTGTTGGACGTTCTACCCCCCAGCCCTGGCTTTCACTCACAACCTGCTATTTACGCCCATGTGCCCATTCTGCTGAACGCGCCTGGGCCAAATCCCGCCCCCTGGAAGACCTCTTTCTCTTCAAATTCATGCTCGACTCCTTCCAGTCAGCCATAGCACTTGCCATATAAAAATACTACATCCATCTGACTAACTCCCTCGCCGCCTCTTTAATACCTTCAATTCTCTCCTCAAGGTACCCCCCCACGGTCCCCCCCCCCTCCCTTTCTGCCCAAACCCTAGCCGACTACTTCCATGACAAAATCCACAAGATTACCCTCCAATTCTCCACTCCCTCATCTACCTCCCTCCTTCCCCAGTTCTCCTCCCCCATCTCTACTTCCCCTGCTACCCTCTCCTACTTCCCCACGATCTCCGAAGAGGAAACCGCACTCCTCCTCTCCTCCTCCAAACCCACCACCCATTGGTCCTCTGACCCTATCCCCACCCATCTCCTACATCCCATCTCCCCCACCATTGTTCCATCCATATCTCATATTCTCAACCTTTCACTCTCTACTACAACTGTCCCAGTCAAATTCAAACATGCTATTGTCACACCTCTCCTCAAGAAACCTTCACTCGATCCCACCTGCCCTTCTAACTATCAACCCATCTCCCTCCTTCCCTTCATTTCTAAACTTCTAGAATGAGCAGTCCACTGCCGCTGCCTCGACTTCCTCACCTCCCATGACCTCTTGGACCCACTACAATCAGGCTTCCGGCCCCTACACTCCACTGAAACAGCCCTTACGAAAGTCTCCAATGATTTGCTCCTTTCTAAATCTAAGGGACTCTACTCTGTCCTCATCCTTCTCGACCTCTCCACAGCCTTTGACACTGTTGACCACAACCTTCTCCTTAACACCCTCTCCTCGCTTGGCTTCAGGGATTCCATGCTATCCTGGTTCTCCTCCTACCTCTCCCACCGCTCCTTTAGTGTATGCTCTGGGGACTCCTCCCCTACCCCGCTCCATGTTGGTGTTCTACAGGGATCCGTCTTGGGCCCCTCCTTTTCTCCCTCTATACCCAATCCCTTGGCGCACTTATCTCCTCCCATGGCTTTCAGTACCATCTCTACACCGACGACTCCCAAATCTACCTCTCTACACCTAATATCTCTCCAGCAATTCAGACCAAGATCTCAGCCCGCCTTTTCGACATCGCTGCCTGGATGTCCCATTGCTGCTTGAAACTGAACATGGCCAAGACTGAACTCCTCGTATTTCCCCCCAACTCTGCCCCTCCTCTTTCCCCTTTCTCAGTCTCAGTGGATGGATCTACGATCCTTCCTGTTCTCTCAGCACGCAATTTGGGGGTTATCTTTGACACCTCTCTCTCCTTCTCCACACACATCCAGCTCGTAGCTAAGACCTGCCGCTTCTTCCTCTTCAACATTAGCAAAATCTGCCCTTTCCTTTCTGAACACACTACCAAAATGCTTATCCACACCTTAATTTCCTCTTGCCTAGATTACTGCAACCTGCTCCTTGCCGGTCTCCCCGCGAATCATCAGCATGCCACTATCCGCCCTATTCTAAAAAACGGATCCCTAGATCACTCCTCCCTTTCCAGCTGGAGACCTATTTCTAATCTTCCTTTTCTTTCCAAGCTTCTGGAAAAACTCGTCTTCACCCAATTGTCCTCCCACCTTGAAGCCTCCCTCACCCTGCACCCCCGGCAATCAGGTTTTTGCCCTGGTCATAGCACAGAGTCTGTCCTTCTTTCCCTCCTGAATGAACTGCACACTGCCCGCGATCACGGCTGTTTCACCCTTGCTGTCTCCCTTGATCTTTCTGCCGCATTTGACCTTGTCAACCACCGCACCCTCATCTCACACTTACACGATGCCGGCCTTGCCAGCACTGTTCTTCACTGGTTTCACTCCTTCCTCTCTGGCCGTTCCTTTTCCGTTTCTTCTGGGTCCATTTCCTCACCCCCCGCCCCCCTCCCATGTGGTGTCCCCCAAGGCTCCGTCCTTGCACCACTCCTGTTTAACATTTTCCTAGCTCCCCTCACTCTCTTGGTTCAGCAACACGGTGTTTCTGCCCACTACTATGCCGATGACATCTTTCTCCTTTACCACACTGACTCAGACACTCCTGATATATTACTCCCCTTAATAACTGTCTTTCCTCTGTGGCATCCTGGCTCTCCTCTAATTTCTTACATATTAACCTCTCTAAGACCTCAGCTATTTGGTTTACTGCTAATAGTCCTGTTCCCTCTCTCACCCCCCCTACTTTCATCCTCCTCCATTCCTCTTGTATCTTCTCTGCGCTACCTTGGTGTAACCCTCGATTCCTCCCTGTCTTTCAAGGCCCATATCTCTTCTGTAGTCCAACGCTGTTTTTTTACTTTAAAACAACTTTGCTCTGTCCGCCCCTTTCTGTCTCCCTCATCGATGACTACCCTTCTTCTTTCTCTTGTTTCCCGCTTAGACTATTGCAGTGCTTCTCTGGCCGGTCTCCCCAAATCTCAGCTCCATCGTCTACAACGAGTCCCTAACACTGCCGCACGTATTCTTACCTGCTCCTCTCGTTTTGATCATATCACCCCCATTCTCATCCGTTTGCACTGGCTCCCAATCCCCTTTCGGATCCACTATAAACTTCTCCTTTTTGTTCATAAGTCTATTCACACCGGCACCCCCCTTTATCTTGCCGATTTGATCCATCTTCACACCCCCCACCGTTCCCTTCGCTCCATTCATGCAAATCGTATGGTCCTTCCTTCCCCCTCCCCGGCACGTCTAGAATCCACCCGTTCCTCCGCTTTCTACTTCCTTGGCCCCCGTCTCTGAAACTCGCTCCCCCCAGACCTCCGCCTAGAGCCCTCCCTCAAAACCTTCAAAGCAAACTTAAAAACACACCTATTCTGTCTAGCTTTTAACCTCCTCCTCCAATCTCCCCTCTCTCCCCTCCCCCCCCCAGGTGATGCTCGCTAGTCCATCTTCTCCTGTTGCCTCTCCTACTTTTTTTTAAGATCTCTTTTTAATTCTTTCCTATCCTATCAAATAATGGTGTTCTTTTCTACCTTTAGCAGCCTTTTTTTGTTGTAAACCGCTCAGACGCTGTTGTGATGAGCGGTATATTAAGCATCCTAATAAACAATAAACAGTCTCTATCCCCTTCAATCTATACAGAATCATGCTGCTCGACTATTCCGCCAGTCTCGCCATGCCTACATTACTCCTCTTCTCAAGTCACTTCATTGGCTCCCCATCCAATTCCGCATACAGTTCGAACTTCTCATACTGACCTATAAGTACGTCCACTCTGCGGCCCCTCAGTACCTCTCATCCCTTATCTCTCCCTACATCCCCTCTTGAGAACTTCGCTCCACTAACAAATTACTTCTATCTAGGCCTTTCACTCGCATAGCTAACTCACGCCTTCGCTCCTTTCACCTCGCCGCACCCTACACCTGGAACAACCTACCTGTGTCTATACGCCAAGCACCCTCACTGGCCCTCTTCAAATCCAAGTTGAAAACCCACCTCTTCACCGTTGTCTTCAGATCCTGACTTCCACCCTTATCCTAACCCGATTCCCATCAATCTCCCATGTCCGAATTACACAGACCATATTATGCTTTGCACCGAACTGACTATCGCTTTGTATTGTTGTATTAGATTGTAAGCTCAGATGAGCATGACTCTGATGAGCAGGGACTGTTTATTATATGTATATCTTTATATGCACGTCATACCTGTACAGCGCTGCGTGCTCGGCCCTATATAAGCGCTAAATAGTAGTAGTAGTACTTTTCATTACTTTTACCTTTTTTTTTTTTTGCCCTTCTCTGTACCTTTTCTAATTCTGCTATATCCGTTATAAGATATGGCAACTGGACTTGCACACAGTATTCAAGGTGTGGATGCACCATGGAATGATACAGAGGCATTACAATATCCTTGGTTTTATTCTCCATTCCTTTCCCTGAGATTCCTAGCATTCTATTTCTATTATATTAGCCATGCAGTAAGAGACTAATTTTATAAACGCCTGCAGAGTTAACACACGTTGCCTGTGCATATTTCATGGCTACTTTATTAAGTAAAGTACGTGCATGCTATCTTTGATAAAATAAGGGTGGAAGTGGTGAGATACGTGCGACAAATCTAGGCACCTGTACATTTATACTCTGCCCAGTTCTGCCCCTTTATACGCCAACATACCAAAAGTATGCACCATCAGCCTGGTGTGGTACATACAGAATCGCAACTGTCTGAAGTGGGGGGGGGGGGAGGGTCATAGAAAATACATGACTTATGCGCTTTGATGGAGTGTAACTTTATCCAACGTCTTATAAAATTATTTCCAAACTGTGTCCATAAAGGTTACTCCAAAAGGTAAATTTCCATCATGAAATGCTACGTCTCCTTTCTGTCCATAATGCCTGACAAAAGCTGTATATTTGTGTTAATTGCCCAGTAAGAGTGCTGCGTGATATTTGATTGAATTCCCTTTTACGCTCCTTCTCATTCTCTTTCCAGTGAGCCAGCACTCCGGAGTCATTACAAACCACCTTGGGACCAGTGCCTCCTCCCCCAATTCAGAATCGGAAACCCATGCACTTTTAAACGAGAAAGAGGACTCCTATTTCTCCGAAATCAGAAACTTTATTGCAAATAGCGAATTGAATCAAGCATCCAGCTTAACAGATAAAAGGTAAAATGCTAAATCACCCTGAATGCATGTGAACAATTACTCTGTCCTTTATTTTATATGAAAAAGAGAAAGTAAAACTAGAAATCATTTGGGGTCTATTGCATTGCACCTGTAATCCACCGCTCTACCCCAGGAATTTGCACCTAAGTGGGTGGAGTAAAGACTCCCTTCTGGAAACAGGTTGGCTGCCTTCCTATCTAGGCTAAGATGGGATAGTCCTGAACACAGGATCATGCTGGACTAGTGAAGGCCTTGAACGGATCTTAACACAAGTTCTAGGTAAAAACATAGGGATTAAAAAAACAAAAGGTGAAGACAAGTCCACTCGCCCATTCTCCATGCACAATTTTACAACAGCTTAGCCTTCGCCTAAAGATTTCAGTTTCCTGCAATTTCTGTAAGTTAAAATTTTCTAGAGAAAAAAATTGCAGCCAGCAGGAACGTGCACTAGACATGAAAACCCAAGAATGAGTCAAAAGTTCAACTGCATCATGGCCAGATAAAGTGAACTGGATATAGCTACTTATGAAGCTGTCCCTTTATCATGATCCTTTTCATGTGTCACGAGTTGTATTTAACTAAAGAACCCTTTTATTGTGAATGGCAGTGGTCTTTATCCTAAAGCAGTGATGGCTAACCTTTTTGAGCCCGAGTGCCCAAACTGCCGCACAAAACCAAAGAATTTCCTCAAAGTGCCAGCACGTCCATTAAAGCCTCATTTGCATAAGGTGCCTCATTTGCATAAATATTTGCATAATGTTACCATACACTAACTTTTAGTAAACATTGCCTCTTAATGAGTATATGGATAAAGAAAGACTAAAAGGTTTTTCTACATTACTAGATCCAGTACCAACCGCCAGGCACATTAGGAACTACTACAAACGCTGCCCATTTAGAACCCATAGCAACCGCCGTATCCTAACAGTACTACCAGGACTCCCAAAGCACCATACCCTAACTATCAAAAGGCAAACACTGCAAATATTAAACCAATACATTTCAGAGAACAACAATACATGACCTACTGGGGAAAGAACAAGTGGCAATGTCAAATAGGAATTATATAAACAGAATACCTCAGCTCAGTTACACATGCAGAACAGACCATCACCAAACAAGGAATCACAATTTAAAAACAGGAAGACAATAATTAAACTGGGAACCCCAAAAGCCAAACTTGGAATATACAACAACACTGTAGAAATAAAACTATAAATTAATTTCCTCTTGTACTAATCAAAGCGCAAAAATTTATGATGCACATTTCCCAGAGCTGACATATTCCAGTTAATAATTCAAAAATAAAGAGATATTTTTCTACCTTTTGTGCATTTTTTTTCAGTTGCAATTGCTCCAGCCACTTTCTTCTGGTTCTTCGTGTCTTCTCCTAACTCTCCATCTGCTGTCCATTTGTCCTTTCTTCTGTCTTCTTGGTTTTTTTTTTTCCATTCTCTCTCTACATCTGCTTTAACATACTAATCTTTCTCCTTTTGCTCTCTTTCCTCATTCCTATTTCATCTACTCAAAATTTACCCCTCCATCCCTCAATCCCCACTTATTCTCCCAATACCCCGGCCAATTGTAGATTTTTTATCCTCCCACACAAAATATTTTTCCCCTCTCCATTTTACTCTCCCAGCCCCATCCATTCTAATCCTCCCCAACACCAGCTCCCTTCTAGTTCCAGCCTCACCCAGCATCCATTCCCTTCTAGTCCCTGCATCAGCCCATTTCCAGTCCTAGCAGCCCCCCAACCCATTTCCAGTCCTAGCAAACCTCCCAACCCAATACCAGTCCTAGCCCCCCCTCATCAACCCACTTCCAGTCCTAACCCCCCATAAGCCCATTTCCAGTCCTAGCTCCCCCATCTATTTGCAGTCCCATCCGAGTCCCTCCATCAGCTCATTTCCAAACCCAGCCCCCCATGAGCCCATTTCTAGTCCTTTCTAGCCCCACCATCAGCCCATGTCAAATCCTAGCTCCCCTCCACTCAGCCCATTTCCAATCCAAGCCCCCCATGAGCCTACTTCCAGTTTCTAGCCCCTTCATGAGTCCATTTCAATCCAAAACCCCACCACAGCCCATGTCCAATCTTAGCACCCCCCAACAGCCAATTTCCAGTCCTATTCTAGCCCCTCCATCAGCCCATTTCCTGTCCTAAGCCCCCCCTCACCCATTTCCAGTCCTAGCTCCCTCCCCCTCACAACCCATTTCATTCCAAGCCCAATCCCATCAGCTATTTGCAGTTCAAGCCCTCCTTCCACTCAGCCCATTTCCAGTCTTAGCCCCCCCCATACCATTACCAGTCCTAACCCCCCCATAAGCTCATTACCTTTACTAACCCCCCCATCAGCCCATTTCCAGTCTTAGCCCCCCCCCATAGCCCATTACTAGTCCTACCCCCCCCCAAATCACCATCACCATCACCAGCCCACTTCCAGCCTTAGCACCCCCCAATGGCCCATTACTAGTCCTAACCCCCCCCCCCCATCAGCCCATTTCCAGTCTTAGCCCCCCCCATGGCCAATTACCAGTCCTAACCCCGGCCAATTACCAGTCCTAACCCCCCCCTGGCCAATTACCAGTCCTACTCCCCCCCCCGGCCAATTACCAGTCCTACCCCACCCCCCTCTGGCCAATTACCAGTCCTACCCCCCCCCTGGCCAATTACCAGTCCTAACCCCCCATCAGCCCCTTTCCAGTCTTAGCCCCCCCCCATGGCCAATTACCAGTCCTAAACCCCCCCCCCTGGCCAATTACCAGTCCTACCCCCCCCCCCCCGGCCAATTAACCAGTCCTACCCCCCCCCCCCCGGCCAATTACCAGTCCTAACCCCCCCATCAGCCCCTTTCCAGTCTTAGCCCCCCCCCCCCATGGCCAATTACCAGTCCTAACCCCCCCCCATCAGCCCCTTTCCAGTCTTAGCCCCCCCCATGGCCAATTACCATCCTAACCCCCCCCCCATCAGCCCCTTTCCAGTCTTAGCCTCCCCACCATAGCCCATTACCAGTCCTAAACCCCCTTCCCCCCTATCATCCCAAATTAAAAAAAAAACCCCAAACAAAGCGGCTGCGTCTGCCGCGGCAGCCTCAAGCGCTCTGCCGCGGCAGCCTCAAGAGCTCTGGCGGCAGCCTCAAGAGCTCTGCCGCGGCAGCCTCAAGGAGCTCTGCCGCGGCAGCCTCAAGAGCTCGCCGCGGGCCCCCCCCCTGCCCGGCAGAGCCTCCCTGCATCATCTACCTTCAAGTCGCAAAACGCGGGCTTCTTTCAGAGCCGCGAGAGTTTCCTTTCTCGCGGGAGAGCCGCGAGAAAGGAAACTCTCGCGGCTCTGAAAGAAGCCGCGTTTCGCGACTTGACGGTAGATGATGCAGGGAGGCTCTGCCGGCCAGGGGGGGGGGCCCGCGGCAGAGCTCTGAGGCTGCCGCGGCAGAGCTCTTGAGGCTGCCGCGGCAGAGCTCTTGAGGCTGCCGCGGCAGAGCTCTTGAGGGCTGCCGCGGCAGAGCTCTTGAGGCTGCCGCGGCAGAGCTCTTGAGTCTGCCGCGGAAAAAGCAGCCGGTTTGTTTGGTTTTTTTTTTTTTTAAATTTGGGACCTTTTAAATGCGGACCTTCCCGCGTGCCAGCTGCAAGGCCTTCGCGTGCCACAGCTGGCACGCGTGCCATAGGTTCGCCATCGCTGTCCTAAAGCATATGGAAACACAAATCTCAATATGTATGCGTTGGAAGACAGGCGAGAGAGCAGATATGACAGAGGCATTTAAATACTTTCTTAATATAAATACACAGGAGGCAGGCTTCTTTCAGTTGACTAATTAGTATGTTGGCCCAATTAAGGATATCAAAACCAGCAGCATACAGTTTTCTCTAGGACTTTGATAACAAGAATAGCCACAGCAGAACTGAGATCTAGAAGGTTAAACCACTAAGAGCGGGCACTCAAGGCTTCTCTCTATATTGCAATCTTCAGCCTATCACTATGAGACTAAAGCACTTCGGAAGAGAGTCTTAAAAGATTCAAGCTCATATTAATTCCCATACTACAGATTTAAGGTGTGTGACGTGGAAAGCTGTCATTCTCTGGGAACAAGCAGGAAGTCAGTCCTCACACATGGGTGACATCGGCACTGACGGAGCCTGTGCAGAAGCATCTCCCCAGCTTTCAAGGAAAGCCTTTGGGAGATGCACCATACATGCGTGGTCCACTTTCTGCCCAAAGGTGCCAACTTGCCTCGGTCTCCTTTTTTCCACGGAGCCCTTCGGACATTGTCCTTTTTCCCGGAAAAAAAATCTGAATTTTTATAGTTAAATTTTGTCCGGTTTGCATACTGGTTCCTTCTCGCTCCTGAGCCAGCTCGCCTCTGCATCGTTCCTTGGGTTCGTTTATCCATTTTCCACTTTTTTCATCACGGTCTGCCTTGACTGGCATTTGCGCCCTTTTTCAGCCACTGGCCTCAGATGCCTGCTGGGAGGCGGGGACCCCCTTTTTCAAATGGCTTCAAAAAGTGTGACTGATGTGACAAAGTTATGTCGCTTACTGATCCACAAGACTGCTGCTTCCGATGCCTTGGCCCGGAGCACAATGACTCCAACTGCAAGCTTTGCAGAACAATGACCCCAAAGGCCTTAAAGTATCACCATCAGCAGCAGGAAGAACATTTTTCATAAGTTTGACTCCACCCTTGAATCTCCAGTAACGCCACGCTCCAAGGTTCCCTCTGATACCTTGGTGCACCACAAAGCTAGAGCCTCGTCAGAGTCCCACGGCCACGGTTCCTCCTAGAGAAAGTCCCTGGAGGTGGAGCAGAAGAGGAAGAAATTGAAGACTGACTTGGAGGACAGATTTGGGAAGAAGGTGAAATCCCATCCCATGTCCTGCAGCCCCAGGCATGAGTCCGAGGAGTCGGGGTAGGAGTGGCCCTCCAAGTTGCCCCGCAAGGGGTCGTTGGCTCCTGCCGACCGGCCTCAGACCTCTGAGGCCATCTTCGAGGACACCACCTTGACAGTACCGACGCTGGGCCCAAAGTCCTCAGTGCCTGTGTTGAAGACTGTGGAGTCAACTGGCATGGAGACCAGAATGGCAGCCCTAGAGAGCAGTATATCTGCCTTAGTGGCTATCAGCAGGCATTTATATCTGGTTCATCTGCCCCGACAATGAGACCCTCGACATCGAGGGCTTCCCCAGACATTGAGCGCCATTGGCCTCAAGAGAGCCTTTGGCCCCAGTCGAGGTCCCAGTTCCATTCTTCAGGACACCAGTCCCCCCAGCAAGCACCCGCGGCTTGGACTGACAATCCTACGGAGGTCCTGCACCGTGGAGAGCGGTCCTTGACCTAGGTGATCGTGCGGCATCGGACTCTTACTCCGACTTCGAGTCTGAGTGGGACACCAAGGACAAAGAGTCCCCAGACACGAGGTGACACTGTGACGTGCCCTCTGGCCTGTCTCCCCCAGTGACCTGATGCTGCTCCCCACCCAAGGACGTTGCATTCCTCGATTTTGTGACGGATATGGCTAAGTCTCTATTGATCAAGACAGAGGCCGAGGAAGACCCACAGACTGAGGAATTGGAGATACTCCAATACGAGGCACCCCCGAAGGAAACTTTATGATCCCAGTGCTCCTGATCCTCGACTGCCATCGCCGCCTCCGGATGTGGAAAACACCAACGCCGGTACCAATTTGTTCTACAAATATTCAAAAATTGGTTGCTTCAGAAATTAAATGTGTTATTTCTTAATTAATTTGATACGCTGAATTCAAATATGTCAGTTAGCTCCTGTTTCTATCATATGTTGAAGAATTTACATTTTACCACTATGTATGGTGAAAATCGAGCCTAAATCCTTAGATGTAAATCAAAATGTTATTACAAATGAAACTTTGCACAATAACAAGCATGTTTGAATAAAATAAAGTTCATAAACATACTTAGAAGAAACAGAGGAGTAATTATGTCTGCAATTTAACTTTCATTAAGAACATGTGTAATTACATTCTAGCAAGTTTTGTTCTCATTCAGTGGCTTCACGACTCTTTCTGATCTGTTTCTTGTACTGAAGCAATGGAATATCCCTTGTCACTGTCCAGCAGTAGTCTGCAAGCATTGATTGACTCCACTTACCCTGATACCTCTTTTCCATGGCTGCAATGTCTTGGTGAAATCGTTCTCCATGTTCATCACTCCGCAATTTTGTGGGAAAAATCTAGATGAGAGTGTAGAAAATGAATCTTTAAGGACATGTTGCAACCAAGGTTTTTGTATGCCCTGAGAAGATCTTGGACAGTCTCTTGGTAATTATTTGCTTTGTTGTTTCCAAGAAAATTTTGTGTCACTGATTCAAATGCTATCCATGCAGCCTTTTCCTTTCCATGCAATAAACGAAGAAATTTGTCATCTTGAAGTGCACGAATCTGAGGGCCAACAAAAACCTCCTTCCTTAACTTTGTCATCACTCAGTCTAGGAAATGTACCACTAAGATACCTGAAAGCAGGTTTAGTTTTATCCATTGCCTTGACAAAGTTTTCCATTAGTCCCAACTTGATATGCAAGGAAGGCATCAAAATCTTGTTGCTGTCTACAAGTGCTGGAAACAGAACATTTTTGCTTCCAGGATCTAGTGACTGACAGAGTGGCCAGTCCCTTTTGATGAAATGACAATCTCTAGCACGACTATCCCATTCACACAGGAAGCAGCAGTATTTGGTGTATCCACCCTGAAGACCAAGCAAGAGGGCGACCACTTTGAAGTCACAACAGATTGACCATAGATGTTGATCGTAGTTTATACATTTCAAAAGTTGTTTCATATTGTTATAAGTCTCTTTCATAAAAGCTGCATGGCCAATAGGAATTGATGGTAGCAAGTTGCCATTATGCAGCAATACAGCTTTAAGACTTCCTTTGGATGAATCATTGAAGAGCCTCCAATCATCTGCATTGTAATTGATATTGAGAGCTGCCATTAAACCTTTTACGTTTTTGCATGCAGCAAGATCACCTTCTTTGAGAAAGAATGACAGCAAGTCTTTCTGATGGTCCCGTAAAACAGAAATTCGAACGTCACTAGCCAGAAGATTCCACTGCTGTAGTCTGGAACCCAAAAGCTCAGCTTTATTCTTTGGGAGATCTAAATCCCTGACAAAGTCGTTCAGTTCACCTTGCGTTATGAGGTGTGGCTCATTAGCAGTGGCCAGAAGAAACTCTGAGTCACGTGACGTTGATGGTTCATGACTACAGACTTCTTCCTCTTCCTCACTTGATTCTAATGATAATGATTCTGACATTTTGGGAATTGGCAACCCTTCTCCATGAGGCACTGGGCGTATTGCAGATGGAATGTTTGGATATTGCACAGTCCACTTACCCTTTCTGGATATGTCTTTCTGAATTGGAGGAACCATGCAGAAGTGGCAATTGCTGACGTGATCCATGGGTTCTCTCCAGATCATTGGAACTGCAAAAGACACTGATTGCCTTTTCCCATTCATCCATTGCCTGAGATTTGTTTCACATGTATTGCAGCATATGTGTGGCGCCCAGCTCTTATCCTGATCTCCTATTATGCAGCCAAAATATAAGTTGTAGGCTTTCTTAACCGCCACAGTCATATTCCGATTTTGTGATGTAAAAGTCACTTTACCACAAATATAGCAGAAATTATCTGCATTATTAACACAAATACAATGCATCGCCGAATACGCTGTGATTGACCTATCGGCATAAAATAATGCAAAATAATTAATTTTTACTTTTTCTGTGACTAATACACTTTATACTGTCAAGTGATGCAAATTTAAATACTGATTGCATTATCTGTTTTTGGACAGATATTTCTATTGGTTGCAAGTAGAGATTATGCAATCTCATGCAAATGTTGCATAATACACAGTTAATGGCCCCTAATGACTAATTAATAGCATATATCTTAGCTACTAGACCTAATCAGCCATTTTCATTATGATTTCTGTGTTCTGCAGCCTTAAATTAGTTTAGAACAGCTGCTTTCGTGGCCGAAGCATTTTGGCTGTTGAACAGTATCAACAGGCGCTTCGAAGCCATGTTCCAGGTATGCTGGAACCCTGGGTTCCAAAAGGCCCAGCTCCCCACAACTCTATGGTCATGGAGTCAGCCATGCGCAGGCTTAAGTGCCAAAAGACACACTCGTCAGTAGGGAGGCCCAAAGCCTCGATGCCCTCGGCCGAAAGGCTTTTCAGGGTCCGATACTAACATGCTGAATCACCTCATACCAGCTCTGCATCGGCATGTACCTGAAGGAACTGTCGAGGAAGCTTGGGGGATTCTCTTCAGGCCTTGATGGAGAATCCATCACAGAGGTTCAAGACCCTAACCTTAGCGGTAAAAGAATGTTCAAAGTTCCTGTCCCAAGCAGCCTATATGATGGCTTCGAATCATCGATTAGGATGGCTGCCGCAGGCATTGGGGCACAATGCCAAGCATGGCTGCAGTCATGTGGCCTGGAACAATGGGTACAGGACAAACTGATCGATGTCCCCTGCACAGGTGAAAACCTGTTTGGGAAACCAATGGCGGACAAAGCGGTGGAGATAGAGACTGAGTACGTGACGCGAACCAGGCTCTCGAAGAAGACCTCAGTGCAATCACGAAAGAAAACCCTGGAGAAAAAGCCCTTCTTCCCGAGGAAGAAAGGGGGCTTCAGTACTGCTCTGCACTTCCAAGCCTTCTTGAGATCTCAGCAGACCCTGCAACACAAAAGCCAGGGACATGGTCCAAGAAAGCATAAAGCCCCAAAGCCCCAGTCATCGGCTCAGGCCCAGCCCAGGGGAGGCTTTTGATGACCTAGACACAACCCCCACACTTCCTGGGGGTCCTTTGCTGCCCACAGATGGGCGCCTAGCTCTGTTTGCCCACAGGTGGACAGCCATCACCACCGATGCCTGGGTGTTACTGGTGGTCAAGGAGGGTTACCTCCTCCACCTACATCAGATGCCACCCCATTCTTCAGCAGGCCTCTCCTTCACCAGACCCTGCTTCTCACCAAGCTAGCAGGACTACTCCGGGACAAGGCAGTGGAGCCAGTCCCAGAATACCTCTGGGGAACTGGCTTCTACTCCAGGTACTTCCTCATCCCCAAAAGGACTGGGGCCTCTGGCCCATCCTGGACCTGCGAGAGCTCAACAGGTTTCTGGTCAGGGAGAAGTTCAAGATGCTCTCCCTTGGAACGCTGCTGCCATTCCTCCAGCAGGGAGACTGGTTTTGCTCCTTAGACCTAAAGGATGCTTACACCCACATCCTAATCCACCCCAGCCACAGAAAAGAAATCTGGTTCATGGTGGGGAGACAACACTACCAATACAGGATACTGCCCTTTGGGCTAGCCTCATCTTGAAAGATCTTTACAAAGTGCCTTGCAGTGGTCGCAGCCCACCTCGGGCTTCAAGGGGCCTTCATCTTCCCCTGCCTGGACAACTGGCTTATAAAGGGGGCCACAGCTGCAGAGGCACAATGCGCCACCGGATGCACCATAAACACCCTGCAGCATCTGATGTTTGTCATATACTACCTCAAATCCCACCTCACTCCTGCTCAGAGCCTAGAGTTCATAAGGGTGCAACTAGATACCCTTCAGGCAAAAGTCTTCCTCCCTCAGGAGAGGTCAACACGCCTCAGGGAATTAGCCGCAGAGGTGCAACAGCGCAGGGCGCTACCCGCCAGGCTTCTCCTCCGCCTGCTGGGACACATGGCCTGTACAGTCCACGTGTCCCCAGATGCCCGCCTACACATGAGAGCAACCCAGTGGTGCCTCTGCTCTCAGTGGATCCAAGCTACAGGCAGGCTCGGCCAGGATGCATGTGACCTGCCAGCTGGCGGACTCCCTTGGATGGTGACAGAATCTAGGTCACCTTCAGGCTGGGATGCCCTTCCAGGCAACCACCTCACAGAAAGTCCTCACCACAGACGCCTCTCTATTGGTCTGGGGAGCACATTGCAACAGCCTCCAGACACAAGAGGCTGTTCCCAGAGGGAATCCGAAAAATCAGATCAATCTGCTGGAAATCAGGGCCATATTCCTGGCCCTCAAGGCCTTCTGCCACCAGCTACATCACCACGCAGTGCTGATCCAGACCAACAATCAGACCATGATGCTCTATGTGAACAAACGGGGGAACAGGGTCGTACAATATTTTGGTGGACAAGCTGAGCAGGGTACTCCAGTCGCACGAGTGGTGCCTGGACACAGCAGTGACCTCAAGGCTGTTCCAGCTCTGGGGCATCCCAGTGATGGACCTGTTTGCCAGCCCAGACAATGCACAGTTGCCTTCTTTCTGCTCCCGCCAACTACACTCATCTCGGGTAACAGCGGATGCATTCCTCATCCTGTGGTCGGAAGGCCTCCTGTACGCCTTCCTCCCCAACACCGCTGAAAGCCTAGACCCTGTTCAAAGCTCAATACGATAGAACATAGCTAGTGCTGATAGCCTCACGGTGGCCCAGACAGCCCTGGTTCCCACTGCTCCTTTCCTTATTGACAGTACCGCTCATTCCCTAGGACCGAGCCCCAGGATTACTCGCAGGAACAGGGCACTCTCCTACACCCCAGTCTGGGGTTCCTCTCGCTCATGGCTTTGCTGCTGAAAGGGTAGCACTTGCCCCTTTCAGCCTTCCATGGGACATGGAAGACACCCTCCTGGCCTCTCGGAAGGCCTCCACGAGAAGGGTGTATGTCTTCAAGTAGTGACGTTTCTCTGTGGTGCACAGAGAAATGGATGAACCCATTCTCCTGCTTAGTGCACGTGGTGTTCCAATACCTACTCCACCTATCGCAAGCAGGACTGAAGTCCAATTCAGTCAGAGTACACCTAAGTGCCATCGCAGCACATCACCACTCCGTCAAAGGGAAGTCTCTGTTGGCTCAGCCCCTTGTGTCTCAGTTCCTACGGGGCCTCATGTTGTCCAAACTCCATGTCCGCCCCCTGGTGGTATAAAGGGACCTTAATGTGGTGCTCTCATTAAGCCTGCATTTGAGCCTTAATGAGCCTCTTTAGTCTGGAGTTAAATAGTAGTAACACTGAAAGGAAGTTGCACATTAATCATCTTAATGAGACATAAGATCTGCTTTCAGATCTCAGTTGCGCCATTGAGGGTGTTCAGTGATGCTGGGTTTTGGACTGTAGACTCATTTGTTTTTTGCAAAAGGTTCGCGTCACTCAAGATTGTTTTTATCCTCCTTTCCTTGACTAGCTGTTAATGAATTTTTTCTCAAGCAGATATCCAGAAATCGGTAAAATTTAAAATTATAATCTCTGTCCCACTGTCTGCAGACTTTAAGGCTGTTATTAGAGTGTTTCATTCTCAAATTGGGGAACTCTTAAATAAAATAACATGAAAGAAAGGGCTTTAAGAGCATACTTTAGATGCATTGTGGGCAATGAGGGCAGAGGTCAACTCACTCAACATCTTCAATAGAGCTGTAATGCTCCTTAATGCCCATTTCATTCATGAATGCATCTTAAATCTTTAATGGGGGGGGTTCTTAAAGGGCAGTAGGTGTTAACGCATGTTCTAGCATATGCAGAAGGCACTGGGACACGTGTTGATAGCTTGCATGGGGCCATGACTGTTAGCATGGCCAGAATTTCATGCTAACTGTCCATGGCGCATTGCAGGAGCAAGTGGATGGGTTTGAGTTGGCGCGGACAGTGTATTGCAGTCAGCATGCCCGCACTATCTGCAAGGTGGCCAGTTGGCTTGGCTGCAGTTACTGCCACCTCGGTAGGTGGAAATTGTGTGAAACAAAACCAAAAGTGCCCAAAAATCTGGGAAACTGTCTAAAAATGACCTGAAACTAAATGACATGTTTTTCAGCCTACCCTAAATTATTTCCTGCTTTTCAGTGAGGATCGAGTTTACTGATTTGTCTTCTATAAGCTTTAAAATCAAATGAAAATCTTCAAACCCTTTTTGACTGGTAAATATTTGTGTGCATAAACTGGCTGTTTGAAAATCCCCCTCCCAGCCCTACTGTACGGTTCAAAGAGTGCACTGGAATTCCGCAGTATAATGCAAGCTCGCCTGTATGCACATTTAGGGGTGACGATCCAGGAAGAGGTTAGGGGTGCTTTGGACAAGATCAGAAAATCATGCAGCTAAATTCTATTGCAGTCTTTGCCTAAAAGGAAATATTATGGACACAGTTTTCATGCCTGTATTTCACTCATTATGAATAATGATGTCATGGAAAATCACCTTGGATTTTATCATCAGTTCATTCATCTTAAGTAGTGCTTAAAAATCATGGGCCCAATATTTAATCACCTTGGCCACAGGTAGTGGCACTGAATATCCACGGGTGCCACGGCTGTAAGAAAAAAAAAAAGTGGAATTTAAAAAAAAGACAATGAATTTCTCTCACAAACCTGAATAGCTGAATTAGCCAGCTATGCTTTTCTATGTTAGAAAAACCACTGATATGCCAAAGAGGGCCTCCTGGGAATTCCCTGTTAAATTATTTTATGAAAACAAAGATTATGTCACTCAGTGGAGCACGGAGCAGAGCTGGTGTGCCCCCTTGGATAAGAAATTAGTGGCACATCAATGAGAGAAACATCATGCAGTGTTGCGTCCTAAAGTATTAAATAATGATGTTTGCAAGAATGATAAAACATCACTAGCACATTCAAGCTAAGCAGCTTGATGGTTGGAACTTTGAACTTCTTAAAATGATGTTTCCTTTCCTTATACCCAAAGTACCTAAAGTGAATGAGTTAATCCCTCTAAAACAATGGAAGGAGAAACATTGTAGCTATGAGGAAGAACCACAAACTCAAGACTTGCTAATAGGAACTGTTGCGCAATACATGCCTTCAAGTCAGTGTTGACCTAGCGGCTCGTGGGTTTTTAATGTAGATTGCCAGGCCTTTCTTCCGAGGCAATGGAGGGTTAAGTGACTTGCCCAAGACCACAGGGAGAGCTAGTGGGAATCGAACGCTGGTCTCTTGGTTCCCAAGCCGGTGCTCTAACCATTAGGCTTCACCTCCACTCCAGGAACTGTTATGCAGTCACAGAAAAATAAGGCTCAAACTGATCTCAGGACATGAACTGAATCCATCCCTACCTGCCTTCAGCCAGGGCCCAATGCACCTTTACTATCCCACATTCTCAAAGTGAGTGCTGCCCATCCAGACCTAATCAGATCTGCACAAGAAATAGGTCACCACTGCCAGATGCTGGGGTCCAGACCAGCTGTGTTCTAAGAAAATATCACGGTCAGGACCCTTACTCAGACATCCTCCTGTTGGCTGTCTGGCTAAGGGTTTTGAATATCGGCCCATAAGTCTTTTGCAGCAGTAAGAGACCCCGGTGACAGCTCTTAACCATGCAGGAGCTCATTTCTGAACACGTGTATAGTCATACTAGTGGCGTAAATTCCATCCAAGCAGCCCCAGTAATGCACAAGGGCCTGGATAGGAAGAGGGTCCCACATAATAGCATGACAAACTTACTTTTATTTGTTTGCTACACTAACACCATTCCAGGCCCAGCTGGTAGCTCACGGGCCAAAGTCTTGCAATAAGAGCCTTACTGTGAGGCTTTGGCCTGGGAGAAACACCTTCAGGCTTGGAATGGAGGAGCGTCGGTGTCATGCTGCTGCCGGAGTGGGAGGGAGGCACCGTGGGGGGGGGGAGGGGTCAAAAATAGGGGACCTTCAGCAAACATTTGCTTGTGGGTCCCCCACTAGAACTTTTTCCACTGAGTCACACATACCTCTCAGCAGGTAGGGCACAGATAGTGCATTGCATTCAGCACTTTCTCCTCTTCCCCCTCCTAAGCCTTCTCCAGCCTCTAGTGAGACTTTCGGAGCTTCCCTAGCTTTCATTTTTATGGTCCACGAGTCCTCTTCCATGTCCACACTACCCGCTGCATGGAAATTGATGTGCTGCATAGTACTTTCAAAAATGTAGATGCGGCTTGGGTTTAAAAAGTCGGAAAACACTTCTCTAAGCCCGTGCACCTTGCCATTGCTGGAGAGAGGAAACTGTGCAAGATGGACTTGTTTTTAAGAACCTAAGAACTTCCAATGTTTATCTAACCGAATCTTAAAAAACTCCAAGGAAAACATTTGTTACCACTTCCCTCGGTCACAGATTTCCGTTTTAGGGCGCTTGCAGTTCATGAGTTTCTCCAAACCTCTAACTCATTTCTGCCTTGCTGATATTATTTGTCTATTATTTTTTGTATTATCCCCAGTGTAGATAAGGCATCGATCATCAATTTTCTTTAGAAACGCCTTCTGAGCCACATTACGCATTTGAATGTTTCAACCTTCCTTCATAAGGACAAGGAATCCTCTAGAGTACTCATTTTGTTTTGATGGTTTTAGACGCTACTGCTGTCATAAAGTCATACCTCCTTTCAATGGTGAAAATTTCACCCAAGCAGCCCCTGCAGTGCTGGGGGGGTCCAGGCGCAAGAAGGGTGACCCACTCATTCCAGCGATCCCACATTGTGATGGACAAGGCAGTGCACGGCAAACATAGTTTATTTCAACGTTTCCCACTCACTTCTTCCCTTTTCTGCTTTTAAACAAAACTCTTCTTGCCCGGAAGCATTCAGCTCCCACTGCTGAGCCAAACTCTTGTGAAATCGTGCAACTGTTATCCTGAGACTATGGTCCGGCAGCGGGAGATGAACATTGTCGGGCAAGATGAGTTTTGTTTAAAAGCAGGAATGGAGGCCGTGCAATGCAAACTTAAAGGAAAGATTTGGAAGGCCAGGGGGGCATGAAGGATGTCTAGCCACATATACTTACACTCCCCTCCTCCCCCCCCCCATGGAGGACCCATCAGCAAAATTTTGCTTGGAGGCCCCCCACTAAAACTCACGCCACTGCTCCCTTTCTAGAATTTGCTTTTATTGGTTGTTCCATCAGTCGCGCTTCAAGAAATAAGAATGTGTTTTCATATGACATTTCACTTCGTTTTCTAAATAAATTGAAATTAACAGAAAAAAGAGCAATCATTTTTCATTTTGCTTTTGAAGAGAAGCCACTGCCAAATTTAAGAAGAAAAATGTCATCCTGTCAAGGTCCACCCTCTTCCCTAGAAGCTGGTGGAAGTTCAGAGCCCTCTCAACCTCCTCCCGAACTCTTCCAATCCCTTTCTAACTTCTATTTGAGTTCAGTGCTGTTGTTTTTCAGTACTTTCGTGAGGTAGGAACCATTTGCTATAAGTACCAGGGACCATTTTGCTAGTGCAAATATCTCCTCCACAATTGAAATCCATGGATGGCATGGCCAGAAAGTTGGACAAGATAAGCATGGAAAGAGGAGAGTTTTCAGCGGTTGAGCAGGTAGGGCCCAGACTGGATCTTATTTCATCTTCCTTTGTTTTACCTTTATTTTATTTTTTTTAATTTCATTTGGTAAAAACAAGGAAAATGAAATAAACAAAAATGAAACAAAATAAAGAGACCTGAAATAATAAAACAAAACCAAAACATTTTCCTGTGCACATCTAACCAAAAAGTACATTTGTGCTGCCTTTTCAGCACATTTAGTGATGGATTTACTTTCCCTAGGCTCTACTTTGAGAATCCTACCAAAAATTGTCTCTTAATAACTTCAATTGAAGATAAAATACAATAAGGCTGATTTTTCATGCACCAGAAAACAAAGTTTATACATAGTTCCCATGTGTGAATATGTAAAACACTGTCCATCCTCTAGATAGGAGTCAATGTACACACTTTTGGGACATGTTAACTTAGTGCACTACTGGGTAGCACGGGGTTTAGCATGCACCAAGTGCACCATGGTGAAATGTACCATGCACTAAAGATCTGTTCCTACCTGAGTAGTGCGGGTTGGGGCGGAGACTGAGCAGTCCTGGAGAGGAGCGTGCATAGAATGGTTAGTGCAGGAGGGTTTGACACACACACTCCCTGGCAATGTTGCACTTGGCACAGGTTCACTTACTGTCACCTCGGTGGGTAGTGTTTAATGCATCTGCACTGATTGTGCCAAACTGTAGGAGCCTGGGGATGGAGCACAACCTCTGCGCTAACAGCATGAGAACTTGCCAGGAATACCTCCATTTTTAGCATGGGTTGAGACCCACCCAGTGGGCAGCATGAGGGATTTTGCAGCCCTAGGCCCTCCGGCCGCCACCCCCTCCCCCAAAGACTGCGTGCGCATAAAACAGCGACTGCTTCACGCCACTTCAGTGCTGCATCGGGCCTTAAAGTGCCTGTGCGCATGCATGCTCATAGCCTGCTGCTCCTGCTCCCCCTCCAATGCAACTTTCTTGAAGGGCGGGCAGAGCAGCAGGACGGGATTATGCACACATCCATGGGTGTGTTAAAGACCGCCACAGTGCTGACGCAGCAGTTCAGCTGTTGCTTCCCAGGGGGTTGGGTAGCAATGCCACTCACCAGGGTCTGCAGCCCTAGGCAACTGCCTAGTTTGCCTAATGGATGGGATAGCTCTGGCGCCACCCCTGCACTCATTTTCAGGGCCAGTCACACGCTGTTGGTGCAACTGTAGGTAAACACGCCCAACAGTGCAACAGCCAAAGTATTTTAACACACTGCAGAAAGTAAGACTATTCTGTTGCATCTAAGAAGAGGTGTGTTCCCAGTGGTGAGGGGGCTAGAGTAAGTCACGGGGACATAAACACCTTTCTATATCACCCTGCTAGACCAGTCCAGACAAGTGGGATTGTGTTCCCCTACCAGCAGATTGGTGGAGGCAAAGAACCAATGAAAAGCCCAGGTTTCAATAACATCACTCCTATACCTCTATTTGCCTCAGCCACCAGAGGTCCCTTCAATATTTCTTTGTCTCCAGAAGATGATGGATGGAATTTCTTCTCTGTAGAAAATCTGATGATTGCGAGGAACAGAGATTGATTAAACACTTGTGAACAACTATCTCAAGCCCTAAAGGGCGACGTGGGAGGCTCCACTAGATTGCAGTCTTTTTGGTAGCCACAGGAGGAGGGATAATTGGTTCAGTTCCACCCCCTTATGATGAGGGCCTGCTGAGCAGCCACAAATTGGAAGGATCTGGAAGAGTACAGCAGCCTCATACAACCTCGACACCCTCCTCCTTCCCCTCCCTCCCCCCCCCCCCCCCCCCCCCCCCCCCGCTCTCTCCCAAAGATTGCAGAAGGCTCTCAAAGAAATTCTGGGAGCACATTTTGACACTCGAGTGAGCAGAGCTTTGTTGCCAAAGGAGAAAGTCAAAGACTGTTGGATTGCCTGGTGCTGTTGTGTGCACAGCAGGTCCCCAAAGTCTAGGATTATCTTCAGCTTCTCGGATTGATGACAGTGACCATAGCTCCAGCGGTCTTTGACTTGATGGCGTTCGAGCATAGGCTCCCACTCCCGTTGATGATGAAGGCCAGCCTGCCTGAGGAAGGGCGTGCCGCCAGACAATTGCTCATGGATCCTGCTGATGACAGACGTCAGTCTTCGGGCTGGTGTGCAGAAGTTGCTATGCTATCTGCAAAAGGATGTAAAGCCGTCTGCAAAAACTTAGAGCTGTCTGCAAAAGTTTGCAAAGGCTCTTTCCCTGGGATCCTCCTCTAGTTATCAGGTCGTTTGCAGCTCATGTTTCAAGGTCTGCTTATCTGTGCAGTGACCGCAACCCTCTGCTTCCTTTGTTCTGTACTTGATGTATCATCTTCTGGCACTATTTGTAATCTTCAAGGCTCAGAGTATTATGTGCTCATTATTTCTAGCTTGGCCTGTATTTTCTCTGGGCCCAAAACTCTGCACATTCCTGTCCAAAGTATGGTTACCCAGACTTTTCATAGTAGGCCGCATATACTCTCTCTCGCAGCCCACATGCTGTTTCTTCTGTGCCGTCCATATGTTGTTTGTGTACATTTCAAGCAGGCAAGGGTGCAGTCATATAAAGCAGACCTGAGCCAACATTCCCTTCACTGGGGAGCCCATTGCCAAGACCGTACAGCCCAAAGCTCTTAGAACCGCAAGGAAGCAGTGTGGTCAATCAACCACCTCAAGGCGAGAGGCATCAGATTGGCTCTTCTGCATTTCTGGCCCCTGGTCATTGGATGAGCGGCTTGAGTGTGTTCAGACAATGCCACAGCTGTGGCTTGTCAATCAGCAAGGAGACACAATGTGATGGATCTCCTATCGGCCTGGGCAGAGTAGAATCTCCTAGCCTTGTCAGGCCAGTACATTGCACATAGTTCTTTATGGTTGATAAATCATTGTTACCCACATTTGAGGTTGTGTGAGGCTTGCTCTGCATCTCCCATATGCTTTGTGATGAATACTGAAGGGACATCTGTTGGCTGAGGCAAAGAGGCATAGGAGTGATGTCATTGAAACCTGGGCTTTTCATTGGTTCTTTCTCTCCACCAGTCTGCTGGTAGGGGAACATGACCCCACTTGTCTGGACTGGTCTAGCAGGACTCAAGGAAAGGACATTATCTGGTAAGTAAAATGTCACCTTTTTCACCATCATTTTGACGAGACCTTACACTAATCTCACTATAGTTCTTAAATGAGCTTCAGCACCAACTTCCCTAAATTAATGAACGGAGTGGAACGGGTAAACGTAGATCGATTGTTTACGTTATCAGAATATAGAAAGACTAGGGGACATGCAATGAAGCTACAGGGTAAACTATTTAAGACTAATAAAAGAAAATATTTTTTCACTCAACGTGTAATCAAACTCTGGAATTTGTTACCGGAGGATGTAGTAAAGGCTGTTAGTGTAGCTGGGTTTAAAAAAGGTTTGGACAAGTTCCTGGAGGAAAGGTCCATAAACCATGATTAAGAAGTGACCGAAGATATCAATGCTTGACCCAGTACAAGCATTGTGGAACTTCTGTCTCTTGGGGAAACTGCTAGGTACATATGACCTAGATTGGCCACTGTTGGAAACAGAATACTGGGCTTGAAGGACCTTGGTCTGACCCAGTATGGCATATCTTATGTTCTTATGTTCCCTAGCATCTTTCACATGTCTAGTATGAAAACAACTTAAAGATGATGAAAAGCCAATTAAACGAAGGAAAGGAGCTAATGGCTACATGCCCGGTGAAAATAGTTGTGGTCCATGCATGGCTTATGGTCCATCTTCTACAGGTTATTAACAATAAAATCCTGTTAGCCAAAACTCCTTTCAGCTAATGGAGCAAAAACAAATGGACTGAGTCTGTGAATTTCACATTCCCACGTATTGCACATCACACAGACATTAGTTATCTCCAAAAGAAAATATCTAATTGGCATTTGTTTTCCGTCTGTCTGCCCAGACGATAAATGAGCTTTCTGAGCTGTTGACAGCACAGCAAGGCTACATAATTAGCTACAAGTTTCTGAGACACACATTCTTTATGTGGTCTTCAAAACGAGAGTGTAGTAACACTGCCATCTATTTTTGAAACCAAAATACAGACTTTAACTCTGCCATATAAAAAGGAAAATGAAGTACACTGCCAGGGATATCACCTGAAAGTAGCATTTTTTTCATCCCAAAACATCCTTTCTAACTTTGCTGATTTTCCGAAGACAGCTGTACTCCCCGTGGTTTGATTTTACCATTAGTTAGACAAAATGGTAATGGCTGAAAGCATATAGATTTCTGTGCAAATCTTTATATTGTGGCATTTCAGTCTTTATTTTTAATTTTGCAAATGTAGAGAATTTTTGGGATCTTGCGTTTATTTGATCCATGAATGTCTCTACTTTTGCTCCCTTCTCTTTTTTATTGGGTTAAAAAATAGTTCATAGAATTAGAGAAAATGAGACACTAGAGGGCAGCACTGTGTGATCGCAGCCATTTTGAGGAGCCACCACAAGGGGGGCTTGCCTATTCCCTGCCCCAAGCCTGTCCCCCCTCCCCAGTACAACATGCAAAATGCAAATATCTTAGAAAAGTGCCTGTGATATCTGCTTTTCTCCTGCGTTAACTGCTACTGTGAGACAATAATTTTTCATTAGCTCCACAGTAACAGTTTACGCCCTTTAGTAGACGTGCCCCTTAGTGTTGATCATGTAAGAGCAATTCTGTCCTATTATTGCACAACTTCTCTAGATAATATTAATGCTGACCTAATAAAGGGTATGTCATTATTGGGCTGTCTGTATAATTAAAGAATTTCTTTCAGGTATTGCTTTTGTCAACTGAGGGGTCCCTTTTACTAAAGTGTACTGCGCAGTTGGCACAGGTTTTGCGCATGTTAAGCACGCTGAAGCCTGCGTGACTGACAGAGCAAGGCCAGGACAGCGAGCCTGCACTGATTACAGCACTAACAGTGCATTGCGCGTTGAGTTGGTAAAGGGGCGGGTTGGAGTGGAGAGGGATGTGGTGAACACAATGCAGGTAGCATGGGGTTAACACCGCGCACTGCCTGTGCCTCTTGCAATTCGTGCAGGTGCTCCTAATGCCAGCTCAATGAGGTGGTGCTCAGGACACTAACAGTACTAGCGCATGTTAGAGTGCTGTTTTGTGCGATAACTGGCGGGATCATGCTGGCCACGCCCCCGACAGTGCACAGGGGCTGAAACTATAGCGTGTTATTTTTAGCACTAAATGCGCATTAGTTGCTAAACCCTATTGCTCCTTAGTACAAGGGCCCCTTGAATTCTCAAGATCTCCATCCTGTAGAGTGGCATGCTACTAGCCGTGATAGCCCTTGAGGAAAATTGGGTTAGTTACAGGCCATGATACCTTTTGTCTACACCAACATAAGAATTATGCATACAACTGTACATGAGAGACTGAAGCAGTCCCTACTTCATGGGACTACAAAAGGGTTTTCTGTGGTCTCTAAACCAACATTGTTTGATGATTCTTATGCTAGTCTGAATAAAAGGGTTCCACAGCCTACAGAGAGTTCAGTGAGCTCTGTAAACCATCGTTGTAAAGAGTTGACGTCTGTTAACAACTAGACGGTGCCACTTGGCTTCTGCCAATCATTGACCTGCCCCACTGGTGATTTTCTGCCAGGTCATTGACCCTGAAACCTTTTATTGCTGACTGGAACCTTTGTGAACCTTTATCCTTTACCCTGTTTCAGCTGAAGTGGAACATGGAGGCCAGCAATAGTTTCAACCTAATACCTTTGCTGAAAAACAATTACCACCGACTCGCCCATCTTACTGCACTGGTGTGTTCTGTAACGTTCTTTGATGATCACTCAACTTTTAAGAGCTACATTTTAGATTCACTTTACCTAACAGAAGAAGATTAAAATAGGGCATCCCATCAATGAAATAGTGGATTCCTACACATATTTCTTAAAACTGCTCTTCAGAAACTGGATAAACTACAGTCTCATTTCATTTCTTTCACATTCCTTCACCAGCAAAGATGAAAACGCACTAAATTGCAGTACACACATACTCAAAAGTGCATGTAGTAGGACAGATGAAGAAAGGAGATCTGTGGACTTAAGAGGACCTACCCTGGCACTTTCTTAAAGAAACTGCGATGTGCATGGGCAAAAAAAATATAGTTCATTTTTGTTTATTGTTTAATGCGCACATAGAATGTATACTAGAATTTCTTATGCGTGCAAATCAATTGTATGCATGTTATTTCGTAGGTATATGCACATACCATGAATTTGCATGCAGTAACATTTGTTTAGCTGCCCACATGATCTGAATGCACACTAACGACTGAATATCCCTAGAAACTAGGGGGCCCGATATCGAAAGGAATGACCTTGTCTGGGCTGTTCAGCAGCACTCATATGGTTAGTGCCGCCGAATATCCAAGGGCGGTAGCATTGTGGCGGAGTGGGGGCGGTACCCAGCAATAACTGGGCAAAGACAATATTGAGCCGCTGCTCTCTTATTGCAACACTTTGAAAGTTAGGCACCTGAAAGGCTGGCTTAACTTTCACTGCCGAAGCTAACTGGACAACAGCTCAATATCACCACTGACCGGTTACCTTCATGACAATCCAAGCAACCTGGATAGTCAGTGATGGGGCCCAGATATGTCTCTGGCATTGAATGTCCAGGTCTAAAGTTCATTGGCTGCAACTAGCTGCTTTAACAGCACTAGCCGCTGAATATCAGGGCCCTAGATTTCTCAGTATTTCCTGACACACCCAAAAACAGACAAGGAGACTAGTATAATTAATCTAGGGAAAGACTCTAATTCATCACAGGGCAAATTGATCAGCGGTCTCTTCTAAAACAAACATGTTGACTAATGTGCTCAGACTGTGTGACAAGTTCCAGGGCTTCACGAAGGCTTGCTGCAGGCTGGCAGGGCGTTGTTCATTTTTTAAATTATACTTTGGCTGTGTGATATTTATTTATAAAGTTTTCTTAACCGCCTTTCAAGAGAGCTTTATCAGAGCAATTTACAATGAATCAAGCACAAAAGAAGGTAAAAGGTAAAAATATCAGTTTATAAAAGCAGAATTGTAAAAATATAGCAAAATCTTTCTCTGTTTTCCTGAAGGTTTTTAGGTATGTCTCTCATGGTAGTGTTGAAGGCAGACTCAGAATGTTTTAATAGTGTGTTCAGAAAGGAAGGGGCAAATTTTGTAAATGATATAGAGAAAGAATTGATGGGTTTTAGCTATCTGTTGATATGTGTGGGGAAGGAGAGAGAGGAGTCAATAATGGCCCCAAGGTTGTGGGCACAGGAAACAGGGAGTAGAAGAGTGTTATCAACAGAGATAAAGGAGGAAGGGGGAGGATGGTTTAGGGTGAAAAATAAGAAATTCTGTTTTGGCCATGTTTAATTTCAAACAGCGGTGAGACATCCAGGCAGCGGTGTCAGATAGGCAGGTCTGGATTGTCAGGGAAATATCAAGTGTAGATAGAAAGATTTGAGAGTCAACAGCATAAAAATGATACTGAAAACCATGGAAGGAGATAAGAGCACCAAGGGACTGGGTATAGAGAGAGAAAAGGAGAGGGCCCAGAACAGACCCTTGGGGTACACCAACTGATAATGGGATAGCCGTAGAGGAGGAATCATAAGAACAAACACTGAAGGAGTGATGTGAGAAATAAGAAGAGAACGAAGACAGCATAGAGCCCCTAAAACCAAGTGAGGACAATGTATCGAGGAGAAGGTGGTGGCCAATAGTGTCAAAAGCAGCAGAAAGGTCAAGAAGAATGAGGACTGAGTAAAGGCCCTTGGATTTAGTCTGGAACAATTAATTGAAGTCTTGGCAGTAGAATGTAAGGGACGAAAGCCAGATTGAAGTATTATATTAAGTTCATTGTATACCACTTTGATTTTAGGATACAGCAGTATAAAAATCCAGCTAAATAAATAAATAAATCTATGAGGGCTTGAGAAGAGAGAAACTCAAAGCAATGGCAGAGATCCGCATGTTCAAGAAGTTTGGAAATAAAAGGAAGAAGGGAGATGGGTCGATAATTAGAAGGACAAGTAGGGTCAAGTGAAGGTTTCTTGAGGAGAGGTGTGACCACAGCATGCTTGAAGGCTGCAGGGAAGGGAGCAGTGGAGAGCAAGAGGTTGAGTATATGTGAGATGGAAGGGACGACAGAGGAGGAGATGGAGTTATGGAAACGGGAGAGGATAGGATCAGAGAAACAGGTAGTAGGTTTAGAGGAGGGAAGAAGAGAGGTTTCCTCTTTGGAGATCTTAGAAAAGGATGAAAGGGTAACAGAGATTGAGAGGAAAAGTAGGTATTGAAGAGGGGATGAAGCTGATCTTGTGGGGAACTGGAGCGTAATCTTGTGAACTTTGTCATGGAAATGTTAGCTAGGGTTTGGGCACAAAGAGAAGAAGAGGTCGGAAGTGGTGACGCCTTGACGAGAGAGTTGAGAAGAAATGGCAGGGATCAAAAGGCAAGAGAGTTGGTCAGATGGGCATAGTAATTTTGCAATGTGCTCTCCACCCATTCCCCACCTCATCTGTATATTTTAGTGTGCAAAGGCAAGCATCATTGGGAAATAGTTTTCCTGGCTCTCTGTAACACTATTAAAATGCCTGTTAATCAGCTAATCGCCTTTAGTCAGAGGCCCTTAGAAAGATGATTTTCCTGATGCAGGTAGAGGCATTGTATTCTAGAGAAGAGATAGGAAGGCAAAAGCTAAGCAAGTCTCACATCTAAACATATGCAATAAGTTGAAGAGATAGTCAAAAGAGAGGCCTCAGCTGATCTGAGGTGTCAGGAGGGTACATAGGTAATCGGGTGGTTAACTAAGTAGCTGGGTGATCGGAAATCAGGGCGAGAGATGCTATGAGCAATATTTTGTATTTGATGTGGTAAGAGACAGGAAGTCAGTGCTGTGCCCAATAATAGGGAGATATGGTCTTCTTTAGGAGCCCCATAGAACAGTTTAGCAGCTGTATTTTGGATTATCTGTAAATGGTGACGTTGATGTGGAGAACCCTCAGGATATTCTCCATTGTAGAAGTGTCACTTCAGTTCAGGCCTGTTCAAATTATGTTCCCAACTTGCTGAGCTTTTCATCAGTAGCTATTAAAATTAGATGGAACATCATCCAAATGTCTTTTTTCATAAAAAGTTGAAACAGCCTGTAAATAAAAAATAGAAAAGTAAAAAAGCAGGCACGCTATTCTGTGCATACAGTTTTTGCAGTACTGTTGTTTCTGCACAGTATAACATTCTAGCACCAGTGCAGACACATGCCTATGAAATTCCAAAGTGCTAGTATAATGATTTTGCAAATACCAGTTTTGTCCGCAGTCTAGCATTTTTTTGTTCCAGAGCACAAATCCGTCAGTGCCTCTTCTTCAAGGAAACCAGAAAAGGTTGCAGGTTCTGTATGCTCGAGGTAAAGAGAAGAAACGGGGATAAATTCCTCACACGCACTGATGCACAGAACAATGCACTGACCCTTTATTCCTCTTACACCTTGATTTAAACCCCAGCATTACGCTCAGCTTTCTAGTCTTCTGCGCCCTTCTCTGCATCTATGCTGAAGAGCTAATTGCTTCATTACCCTGGATTTAAATGTGCTGATGGTTCCCTGATACTTTGCACACAGTTAGCTCATGAGCATATTTTGTTTTTGACGTTGGGCACCCAGTGCGTGAAGGCCAAGCCTACCTGTGTGCAAAGCCCTAGTGCACTTTGGGACCCTTTTGCTAAAGTGTGCTATAGAGCTAACACACAATTAGGCACACATTAACTACACCCTCGGGCCTGCAGGAACAGTCACCATGGGACATGGCAGTTAATACCAGTCAATTTTCCCACTAACTGCCAATCGCGCATTAAGGTCCAAATGAGTGGGTTAAGGGCAGAGAGTGGGCATGCTAAGCACATTACAGTTAGTATGGGGGCTATATAGTGTTGTGCAATAGGGTACATATATGCATATTGAACTCTCTGGAGACTGACGGTCACGCCCTCAACAGCTACCGCAGAGGCTTTGCCTTTAACGCATGTTAGTTTTTGTGCTAAACACACATTAAGAGGTATGTCTACTAAAGAGCATTAGCTGCGACTGCAACACTAACACAGATTTAACGCCCTGTGGTAGCAGCCAACCTGCAAAAAAAAAAAATTAAATATCATAGGCACTTTTCTGCAATATCTGGTTTTCATGCAGTGCAGAGCTGCAGGGGCAGGATCGGGATGAATCGAGGTAGGGAATGTGGGTGGCAGTAGTTGGCAGCCACCAAACGAAAATATTTTTGCACAGTGGCTGCCAAAATCTGGCCTGATCACGGTGGCAAATAGCACCACCTCTTGACGTGGCATTATCTGCCTGGAGGCCTGATAACGCAGCAGTATGGCTGCTGATGATGAACAGCAGCTCTCTGCCCTGGAGGTGATTGGGCACTCCCCCCTCCCCCCCCCCCATCCATAATATCGTCGGTGCCATGGTGTTGCAATCCGCAGCACCAACAATATACATTTAAAAAGTGCTGGCCCCCCTGCATCACCTATCCCCCCTGGACAGTTCCCAATCCCCATCGGGAGTTGCCTAGGAGGGGATCGGTGCACCCCTTGTGCAATCGAACATCCAGGTCAAGGTTTTATAGCTTTTAACCATTCCTGCAACCCTCCCAATGCTGTCATAGAATTCACTCATTTCTCCTATAACTCTGTTAAGATAACACCAGAATCCGGCATACCCCCTCTTGGTGCAATAACAGTCCATTTCTTCAGGTTCCTCGGACATTGGGGGCATCTCCTCTGAGTCCATTGCCTCTGCATGAGGCTGTGGCTCTGAGGGAATGTAACCTGTGAAAACCTATGCAGGGGAGAACTCTACCCTGCTTCCTGGTGGAACCCCTCCCTTCTGCTCAGGTGTCCTCCTCTCTCTGATTCCGAGAGGTCCTTATGTATAGGAAGCTCTGGCTGTCTGCCATGGCCCCAGCTACCTAGGGGAACTCCAACTCCTGCTGATTTTCTGGGAAGAGAGAGGCATGATTGATCCTGCTCTGACCCTGTCACGATGCCTACTCTTGAGTTGGTATTAACTGCAAAATTGACAATACACAATAAGTAGTGTGTGCTAAGTGCAATAATACAGTCTTCACCCATAACCTGCCCAGCCTCCACCCCTTCACGTGCCAAGTGCGAGTTTTACTGCCCTGGTTGCTTTTATCGTGCTAATGGTTACTGCATGGTAAAACACACATCAAAAGGTCCCTTTTGTTATTGTTGGTAATTTATTATTGCTTCTTGGTTTTGTTAATTTTGTTTTTCATTTGGTTTTGTTAAGTCTTTTATTTGTAACCCACCTTGAGCTTGCTTATGGCTAAGCAGATAAGGAATAACCAAATTAAATTAAATATATATACAGTAGCAATTTCAGAAAAGCTGCTACATATACTGTGATTTAGAAAAGGCATGTTGTGGGCATGCTTTTGAGGTATAAATGTATTTTGTATATTAGAAGAAGGGAACCCATATACTGTACCTCAGAAGTTTTTATCTATCAGCATTCACAGCTACTTCGAGTAACTTCTCTTTTAGACAAGTGCTTGAAGGGGGGACTGTGCATTCAGAGCCTCCTCCCTTAGGCCAAACTTTGAATTTCAGAGGCCAGCTCCCAGATTTACTCCTCTCAGATATGGGTGTGATTATAGAAAGACCGTATGGCTATCCAGTCTGCCCTTCCATAGCATCTACTATAGTCCCTTTTTTTTCCTTTAAAGATCTACGTTTTTCCCATGCTTTCTTGAATTCAGATACTGTCCTCGTCTCCACTACCTGTACTAGGAGACTATTCCTTGCATCTACTGCTCTTTCCGTAAAGAAATATATTGAAATCTTCTGTCAGTGTGTGATGGTGGCCAAAAACGCAAACAGAATGTTAGGAATCCTTAGGAAAGGGATAGAAAATAAAACAAAGGATATCATAATGCCTCTGAATTGCTCTGTGGTGCAACCACATCTTGAATACTATGTGCATTTGTGGTTTCCACCATCTCAAAAAATATATAACAGCATCAGAAAAGGTACAGAGAAGGGCAACCAAAATGAGGGGGATGAAACAACTCTCCTATGAGGAAAGGCTAAAGAAGTTAGAGCTCTTCAGTCTGGAGAAAAGACAATTGAGGGGCGATATGATAGAGGTCCCTAAAATCCTCAGTGGAGTGGAATGGGCAAATACGAATCAATTGTTTACTCAAATGTGCAAGGACTAGGGGACACGCCATGAAGCTACAAAGTCATATATTTAAAACAGGAGAAAATGGTTTTCTCTCAACGTATAATTAGTCTTTGTAACTCATTACCAATCGATGTGATAAAAGCAGGTAGTGTAGCTGGGTTTAAAAAAGGTTTGGACAAATTCATGGAGGAAAAGTCCATAAGCTGTTATTTAGGTAGTCCAAGAGAAAACCACTGCTTATCCCTGGAGAGAAGTAGCATGGAACTGGCTACTTTTGGGGTATGTCAGGTGCTTGTGGCTGGGTGGGCCTTTGGACACTGGGCTTGATGGACCTTTGGTCTGACCCAGTATGGCATGTTCTTATAAGTGGCACCATATACAGACTTCTGTTACATTACGAACCACTCTAGTCATCACTATCCTAGCTAGAAAAAGCATTCTCTGTTGTAGGAGGCATAACTCTGCTCTAGGCATGGCCTTTTCCCAGCGGAAAAGTTTAATAAGGAAGCGCATCCTCGACAGTTTTACAAAGATTCCATTTATCCCCTTGTGTCTTGTTTGCAGGTCAGAAATTCAAGATATTGATAGCAACTCCCAGTGTCGCAGCTTAGTAAATCGGAAGTCCGAAGAGGCAGATGAGGAAGACGATGATGACCTGGAGGAAGATTATGAAGATGGTAGCCTGACAGGGAAATCGCATGATGAAATAGCATCGCCCACGACAGAGCCTCGGGGAGCCTATGAGGAAGATGAGGAGGATGAAGAGCGCACCTCACTCTCCATGAGCTTTGACCACACCCGAAGGTTTGTAGAATCAAACTTCTACTCTGATTGCCATGCACCATTGGCAAGTCATAGATCACGTCACTATTTTGTTTTCTTTAACCATGAATCATATTTTGAGCTTATTTACCAAACCCAGCTTATAATGAGAACAAATTTGCAAAGGCCACCTAGAGTTAGAAGGCAAGAAGGGGCCTATATTGGCTCAATTTTATAAAAACCTATAGGCACATATGTCTTTGTAAAATACTAGTGTAAATCCGGGTGCAGTCACAACTACACTGAGGTCGCAGATATTTACACCTGCTGAACATGACTCTCCTACCCATCTAATCCCCCCTGGAATTTAACAGGGTTTTCCCTGGTGGCTAGTGATGGGGGTGGAACGATCCCTGGTGGCTCCTGCCCATTGTGTCTGGTTTCAAAATGGCACCAAAATCCCCACGTCACAGTATTACTGCTAGGGTCAGGCTGCCAAATAAGAAGTGCTCCTAGCTTGACCATTACCTACCGTTAGGGAGATTACTGCGCCATTTTGAGAGCTGGGTACTGACAAAGCAGGAGCCACCAGAGATCACTACTGCCCCCACCACTGTTAAGTTCCAGGGCAGATTGGAGGGCATAGGGGGTTCATGCTGAGGGACTCAGGATGGGATTTTGATTAGGAGGTGGGGAGACTGATTGGAGGGTAGAGGATTTCTGTCCCCCTACTATCTTTGAATTACTGTGACCAGGAAGTGCAGTGTTCCCAGCTTCAGCAAGACAAAATGACATTTAGCATGTGAATTACTAATCTGCAACATTGAGATACGACTAGATAGTCACTCGCATGGTAAAATGTGATGTTTTACTTTAGCTTAATAACTATCCCCTTAAGTCAAGCACTTGGCGTCCTTTTGAACATTTTTTCCATAGAATTCCCGTATCATCCATGACCTCTCTCTCAAATGGCCTCACGTTTCACAGGCTATGAATTCGATGTTGTAGATTCTCTTAAGCCCCCATTTACAAAGGGGACCCTGTTAGTGGCGTGTGCCATACAGTGAACATGTGATTTGGCACACATTAAACTGCACACTTGAGCCTGGGTAACAGTTACCACGAGGGCATGACAGTGAAAGCATGCAGATTTTCACACTAATTGCCATTTGCACATTAGGGTGATGCAAGGGTGGGTTAGAGGCAGAGTGAGCCTGGAGAGCACGTTGCAGTTAGCACAGGGGTATATATCGTGCACTGTCAATCTTGCCATTAGGGTAGGGTCACCAAATGCCACCTGAATAGGTGGAGGTAAGTGCTGCATCAGCGCATTAACGGTCTGGACATGCTGGTCATGCTCCCAACAGTTTTGTGAAGGCTTTCCACTTACCGCATTTTAGTTTTTGCGCTAAACGTGCGTTCAGTACGAAAGCCTAGTGCACTTTAGTAAAAGGGCCCCTAAATTTCAGTAGCGGCCAAATCTCCATAGTAATTTTGGGGCGCGTTCTCAGCAGTTGGGGAAAAGCAGTCATGCTGCTAGCGCGGGGCCATGATCGTCCCCATGCATTAGTGGCACAGCTGGTGGAATTGCTTGTTCCATGTCATGTAGTGCACTAGCAGTTAACGTGCATTAATGATGCCCACATTAGCTGCAGGGCTAACTTCCTGTTCCATAACCTGGAATTCCACATTACATGTTTATTGCAGCAGTAAATATTTGCCGTTAATTTGGCATGTTAACTGTTTTTGGAGCTGTGTGTTAACTATTAATACACATTAAAACTCATGTTAAACAATATGTGAGGGTAAGTTGATAAACTCCAGCAGAATTAACATGCATTAGCATGCATATATTTCAGGCCTATTTAATAAAGTGAAGTACACACCAACTTTGCTTTGTAGAATAGGGGCATAAGAGAGGTAAAAATACACACAAATTAGGATGTAAATGCCTGGGCCTGAATTTTCCAAAAGCATGTGTAAGTTAAAGTATTTTATAATTTATATGTGTAAATTTGCACTATGCCTACACTCCACCCATTTGCACACCCTTACTGAAATTACACATGATTGGACTTGCGTGTGTGCCTACAGAATCATGGCTGCCCAGAGGTCACGTGTAAGTGCTCATTCATGCTCATAAGTCCTTGAAAATAGGTGACTTATGTTAACAGCACATATCTTCATGCAGCTCCTTATAAATCGGACCCTTCATGACTTTGAACAAGCCACCTTACCCCTTGTGCATCCGTTTACCTAAAAGAAACAGAATAATAATGATAAGGTTGGTTTCCCTCCCCCAGGCCTGGATTTAAGTATAGACGACATGGGCAACTGCCTAGAGCTCCAAAATCTTGAAGGTGCCAAGTAAGCAGGTCAACAACGAGCTTCTTCCAGCGGGCACAACCATTGCACTCTGGCCTTCCTCTGATTCCCCTGTCTTTGGGATCTCAGAGCCCCCTTCTGCCTCCTCACCCTCTGGGATCTGCGGTCTGACCTTGACTATGGGTGCCAAAATCGTAATTCCAGCCCTGCTCTCACCTCATAATTTTGGAAATTTCCTTGCAGTGCAGTCTGGTTGACTATCCATCTCAGAGATGGCTGCACATATATGTTGAAAATACTCAAAGGTGTGAGGCACTTAGGTGACAGGGTGTATGTACATACGATTTACCACCATGCTCACTCTGTCACATGGATCACAGGGGATGTCATGTCTCTTATTCAGGACTAGAGACGTCAGTGGCCTCTCATCACAACATCAGCAACGCATTCCCCGCTTTTGAGTTCCACAGCCACTATCATCTCCTTATGTGTTAGCTGTTGATAGGTGCCTGAGGAGTACCCCCTGCAGCAAGGTCCAGGCTCACACTTTGCATGTGAAGATGTAGGTTGTATTTTGAGGGGTTTGTAGGTAGGGATTAGATTATATCCAGATATTTTAGCTTGGACTCGCCTAAAAGAGCCAGCCAGCCATGACTGTGGCTTCAGTGGGCTCCTAGAGAAAATTAAAGTGCTTTAATGATTTGAATTATAAAATGTTCCCAGACTCTTTTTTTTTAATAGCCATAAATAAAGTGCTGAACTCACAGCTAAAACAAGTCCGCCTGAATCTTTAGCCGAGCTGCATAATGTTGCTTTTCATGAACTTTGCTGATGTTATGACTTACTCGTTGTCTGTTGCCTTTTACTTGCGTCTTAGTCTGCTGCATGTCCAGTTTTATGCACCTCTCTGTTCATGTGAATTATGTAAGTGTGAAGACCATTCTGTGTGCGTGCAGGCATTAACTTAGCTAAATCTTACATTAGTAAGTCTGTAATGAAAAAAAAAAGGACAAAACAAGCTAATGACAGGTCAACCCCTTCCCCTGGTCATTGGTACAGGTGTATTGAGGAGGAAGAAGCCGGCTTATTAGATATGGAGCAGATTCCGAATTTTGGGAAGGGGCTGGATCTTCGAAAAGCCGCAGAGGAAGCTTTTGAAGTTAAAGATGTGTTTAATCCCACCTTAGACTCTGAGGCATTAAAAGAGACTCTGTACAGGCAGGTTAAAAACCAGGTAGGTATATCACACCGCATGTTGCCTAGCTTGCCTTCCACGTGCACTGGCTAATATCCAATCTGTGGCTGAATTTCTTTTTCTGAACTGGGTTGGAATTTTGATTAAATTAGTAGTTCTTCCATCCATAACTTACACACTGCCATTTATTTGACTTTGGCTCAGCTTTTATGATGTACAGTTATTTATGTAAAATGATATTCAGTGTTGCACTAAAGGGCCATATAGTCTCTTGACCAGAGAGATGTAAATCCAATTTGTGGAGGGAATTCATGAAACCTGAAAAAAATTTATAACGTTTCATCTAAGTTTTTTTTTAACGCAGATTAGGCAAGCTGAAACATGCCAAGTAGACTCTCCTATTTCTTTTCAGTTCCATAGAAATTTGCCCACCCAGAGTTCACACCCCCCCCCCCCCCCCAGCATATCTGGGCACAACTTGAAATTTCCCTGTGTGAATTGGATCCCAGTCTACCTTGAGTCAGAGTGAATTGTTTTATGCATCTCCACTTCTAATTTCTTAGCAGCAGTTGAAGGAGAAACCAGTCCAATTTGTTTCACACTCTACCTTTTTGCATTTCAAAATGGTAAACCATGGACCACTACATAGGGGCTATTAACTCTTACACATTAAGGAGAGCCAAATAGTGGAAGCCAGTTGGTCTTTATCAGTTTAACAAGTGCAGACCACGATAGTTAACTCATTTTGCCAAATGTTTAGCAAATCCACAACACATGAATTATTGGTGGATTTCAGGCAGACTTGTCAAACTCTGGTAAATATTCTTAAGTCTTTCAAATGAGAACTTCTTCTCTAAGCTCATTCACCAGTCCTTGCAAGCAGGTAAAATGTGTTGTTTATTCATTAGTTACCCCTTCATACAACAAACCGACCCCCCCCCCCCACCCATGTACACATAGTTTATTAACCCTATGGGAAGAGTCATTTGATCATGAGCATGGCATTGATTTAAACATAAACTGAAGGAAATTGAAAAAGACAAAAAATAATTAATAGGCATGATCCTCAAGGCAGTTCAGGGGACAGCACTTCAAAAAACCATCCCATTGTTGGCAATGCTGAAATACAGGGGCATGCCTACTAAAGCGCAGAAGCACCAACTGTGGCAGTTAGCATTGGACCGTGGTAATGATTACCGTGCGGTGAATTAGTCAGTGAGGTAAAAATCCCACACTAACTGCTTAGCACGCAACGGAGTGAGGAATGCACAGGTTAGGGATGGCGCGTGGGTGTTGACTGTACATTTCGGTTAGTATGGGGATAATTCCTGTATGCTAATTGTTAATGTTGCAGTTAGCTTAGGTGCACTTAACCCCACTTTAATGAGTACCATTAAGTGCATCTGCATTAATTGCAAATTAGGTTTTAGCACAGTGAGGTACTTTTCAGTGCAGTAGCTGCAGAGGGACGTGCTGGCACACCCCCAGGAGTTAGCATGCAGCCTTGCACTTATCGCATGCTAAAGGTTTTGCGCTTAGAATGTGCTACATGCAGAAACTTACCGCCGTTTAGTAAGCATGCCCCATGGATACTTTTGTGCAGCGAGGTTAGACATTGTGGTGCACTAGTCACAAGCTGCATCGAAGTTATCAAATGTTTGGGACTTTGACATCATTGTCTGCTCCATGCTGACCTCTGACCTTTGCCAGATGCAAGCTCCAGCAGTCTGGAATAACTTGCTGCCAGAAGCGAGAGCATGGCCCTCCTGCTGAAGCTTTAGGAAACTAGTTAATGCATGGTTTTTCAGCAATCGACAGAAAGGTTATGATTTGGTTGTAGGTTAAAGATGCCAATATCTGCATTGTACTGTCTGAACACTATCCGATTTTTTTTTATATTGAAAGGTCATTTAAATTGTAAACTGCCTTGATCTCAGATTTGGGCTATGGCTGTATAGCAAAATTTATATTAAATTCAGTTCAAATAAATTATTGGTCAGAAAGTTTATGCCATGCAGATGCTCAGATGAAACTAGGTTTAACAAAAGTTAAGATGATGTTGGCAGGCTAAGGGAGTGGGGGTCTTGAAATACTTAGTAAACAACAAGAAAAATATATTTATGTTGTAAAATCTTTTAGTTATTTTGGACGCCAAGTAGTGCACTTCAAAATAGTGATTGCATGTCCCAGTAACTGCACACTAAGAATTTTTAAAGCAGTGGTATTAAAATGCTAAGAGCCTAACTTCTGTTTGAACAAAGAAGATGGTTTTACAAAATTAGGGGTTGGTATTTAAAAGCCCACTGAACAGTTAGCAATCACAGAATAAAATTGCCTGTTCATATTGATCAGGATACTCAGCAGCTCTCATCCAGCTAAAAGTCCTGTTGACTATCCAACTAAGGGGGATGTTAACTAAACTGCATTAGGCTTTAGCTAACATCCCCCTTTAGGCTTTAGCTAATGTGGCAAAACAGTGCAGATAGCGCCATGTTAGCTGCCCATAGCCATGCAGTTTCTGTTTGGGGTGTGCATAATAGTCCCCCAGCAGATAACGCATCAAAATGACAAAGAACATGGCCAAGCAACATCGTGGATGCAACTAACACCACCCATTGAGTTGGCAATAGTTGCACCCATGCTGTCTCCAACAGACGCCCGCAGTAACTGTGTGTAGCAGACATGCCCGCTCTTCACCTCTGTCCCGCCCACTTTAGCAGTTAGCATGGGATGTGCAGTGCAGAGGATTGCTGCGCTATCTGCTGCATTAATGCAGCTTAGTAAACATGCCCCTAAATCTCACTGCACCGAGGTTTTGCAGCTTAGACTTAAGACAGGTGCAGATGCAAGTGTAGAGTCATGTGCTCTGGTTAAGCTATTTGGGAGTCCAGCCACACTGCTGGTAGGGGAGGTGCTGCAGTATCAGGCTTTTAATTGCAAGGAGCAGTCATTCCCCACGACTGAAAATATGATAGTGCAGCATCTCCCCGTACCAGCGGCAGCGTAGCCAGACAGCCGGGGGGCTTGGCAGGAACGCTGCACTGAAGATCATTCTACCCAATTAACTTTAAAAAGGTCACCCCAAGAACACCCTAATCCTTTTCTTAGCCAGCTGAATTTATGCAAGTTGCAATTACTATCCACACAAATTCAGCCAGGTAAAATGGGGAAGGGGGAGGAGGAATTTTGAACGGCTAAATATTTATCCACCTAAAACTCAGGTTAAAACGGGTAAATCTTTTGGATATCAATCCCTTACTATCCTGCTGAGATTTTTTTTTTATTATTAAACTAAACACTTCAGTTCTTGTACAAGAAACACTTAAAGCACTAGATCAGCTTACGACCACTTGGTTTAGGTTTGTTGAGGGTAGATTTGTGACAGTACCAGCCAGTAGCCAGTCACTAATAGGGACTGAGTGACATTGAATTTTATCAGCTAACTTTGTTGTCACAGGGCAGGACACAGTAGTTCATGTTTGTTTAAGTACAAGCCATTTGCATGTCCCCTGTCTTTTGTGTTTTACTAATTTTGCTGAATGTAGTATTTACTGTCTCTGAAGAAAAGCACCTTCGTTACAGTGCGACACCATATTCTGCCAGAATTTAGCTTTCTTGCCCAACGAGTTTGTAAACTGGTTTCAAACCACTTTTAAAAGTGGAAGGAGAAACATCTTCATTCATGGGAAAAAATACAAAGCTGGCTTGAAACCAGGTTCAAGTGCACAGGGAAAAGTGAAAGGAGACAGTTACCAGAAATGAATAGCTGCAGAAACCATTTCCGAGATTAATGCATATATAATCACAAAACATACAGATGCAATAATGACCAGTCAACAATAGATTTCTTCAGTTCAGACCAGCGCTGTTTATACTGTCCTGCATCGAAGTCAAGCAAAAAATCTCAACAGGCCACATTGGAGCACTATTGCGCACGTTGACACTTAATCTCTCTCTTATTATTCCACAGATCCTAGTTGTATTGACATCTCAGAGGACAGAAGGGAATGTGGACACTATGGGGTCCTTTTACTAAAGGACTGTGTGGTGTTGTACCTAACATGGCCATAAGGCGCAAAGCCATGGTGCATTAGGGCAAAGCCCCAGCGTTAACTGCTGGAATCATGGAAAGTCTGCCCCCTCTCCCTCCCTAACCCTCCCACTTGCAACCCTAACACTCCATGGACAGCACCAAAATCCAGCATCATTGTCATGGCTCTGTGCTAGCTGTCGGTGTATGTCCAATGGCTGCCTTTAGCGCATGCCAGACCCACACGGACAGCTAGCACCCTTTAGTAAAAGACCACCTATTTGTTTCCCGTGAATCTTTGGAAACAAGAAGAAATTAGCTGGAATTGTGCATGGCCCTTTTCTTGGTGGGGGGAAGCACTATATGAAAGGAGTGTTGTCGAGGAGTCCAAAATCTCATGCTTCATTGAATCAGCAGGTTGTAAAATATCCCGTGTCATATGGCTTTTCTTCTTGCATCCATTAGGCTTATGCAATGATGATGTCCCTTTCCGAGAATGGCACCCTTCACACTTCCTCCCAGAATTCTTTGGATGCCTGGTTGAACATGGCGGGAGCCACTTCGGAACCAGGGACGTTTAACCCCATCAACCAACTCTGAAGGGTTTGAGAAGGCACCAAGTCGGAGTTACCTTGAGGAGGCTGGTGCCACCATCGCTCTACCAGCAATTCCAGTGTGCAGAAGATGGACAGAGAGCGTCAGGGACCCACTGCAGGCTTTCAGCAAAGGATTAAACCTTTCACATGTGACCTACAGCTCCTGAATTTTAAATTCATTGCAGTCATTCATTTCTAGTTCATCAATCTGAAGCTCTCCAAAAAGTCCTTGAAGCAGTCCTAGGGGTTTATCACCATCTCGAAGAATGGTGTTGAACTAGAGGTACGGTAATTAATGGTGATGCATTAATATGTGCCGATCCCTCATGGTGGTATAAAATACCAGTAAAAGGGGTTCAACTGCAGCAGTGTGTAAACTGAAGACCAAAGACCAGTTAAACCATTTTGAGTCATTTTACTAATCAGACAAAAAGGAATAAAATAAGCCTGCTAGCTACCCAAACACACAAAACTATATTAAAATATCAAAATATATTTTCAGCAGTGTAATTACCAATGGAATTCTGAGCAGATCAACCATTTGCGTGTTACGGTAAGCAGTAGTTTTTTCATATTGCTCAGAGTTTTGGGCTTGCTTTTGAAAACTCAAGGGCAGGTACCGATGTTCTGATCCACACTGGGCCCAAGATCGCACTGAATTATTGAATTATCCATGCTACTGTGTAATACTTAAGTCAGAAAGCTCTTATATGTAAGGAAATGGACCTGATAGTTATTAACAGCTAAATTAGTAATGTAGAATAGAGTTGCTAGTCAATGCCATATCATAAGAAAAGGGTTAATCCAGTCCTGATTTTACCCCAGTTCAGTTCTAATTTTCTCTAGAAAATCAATGGTAAAAAGTAGAACAATGAGTCCATGCATGAGAAGAGTAAAATGAGGATTGGATTGGCCTGTTTCTTATGACATGGAGCTAGTTGGCAACCTTAGGGGCCCCTTTTACTGAATCCCATTAAGACTGCGTACTTAATGCACGGTAAGTGCGAACCCTTTGCAGTAACTGTTGTGGATGTGAGACTTAACATGTAGGTGAATATGCTAACATGCAGCACAATTAACATGGGTATCATTAAGTGCACCCACTCGATTTGTCACTGAGCACTTAACAATTGCCCTCACACTAGCGGCAGTGTGGTCTCCATGCCCGTGCTCTGCTCCTAATCCCCCTACTCGCCATGATGACTGATTAGCACACATCTTAGCAATCACTTGCTTTCCTGTCTACACATTGGATATTACTGCAGACGGTGAGCACTCACTAAAACATATGTTAACCACCTAGCCGGCTTTAGTAAAAGGGTTCCTTAATGAATATCCTGGTTCTGCTCAAGGATTCTTTGAAAGCATGGCTTTCCAAGGCTGTCCTCCCATTTTGCACTTAGGATAAAACTCTTTGGAAAACTATGTGCTTGGCAGCTGTCATTTTTGTAGACCTGAAGTTCAATACAATTCTTCGACATAGTGCCCAATACCTTGGATTGTCCATGGTTAGAATTTCAGATATGTGCCTGCCACTAAGTGACTTTTTGTTAGGGGGGAGTGAAAGAATTAAAAAACAAACCCTCAAAACCACCCTCCTCTTACCCAGTGCATGAATTTTCCAATTGTATCCCATGATTCATCAAGTGAAGGGGATCTCTTCCAATCCATTTCTGCAGAACATGAAACATCATGTACAGATGACCACAAAATCCAAGACAGTCACTGGTTTTCCCTCTTGTCAATGTTTGCACAAGCTCCTATCAGAATGTAGCTCACACTCTGAGGAAATAAAATAATAACCAGTCAATAAGCCAATGTACTCCTCTTTTTAAGGCACTTCTGCCTCTCTTAAACAGTACAGTACTTCCCAAATAGTTGGGCTTTAAATTATTCCCATAGGGGGCCAATTTAAAAATTGAAGTTTTTTTTTTTAATTTCTTCTGATGGACTATCTTAATCTGTATATAACTTGTAATTTTTTCTAATTTTTTCTTATTTTATTTCTTCTATAACAGTATTTTTGCATTAGGTGTCATCATTGTGGAGAAATATTGTTAATATAAGTATCTAGTCAAGGACCAAAATTGTGTAATAAGGTTGTAAGGTATATGATAACCAGGGAGTAGGAAGACTTGTGTGCCAAATAACTTTACAGAATCCTGCTGTTCTTGCTGCCGATTTTCCAGACAATCATGTTTTGTTGTTTTTCTTTTAATTTGATTTTCACTGTCATTTGCCTGTAGGATAAGTGTTCTATTTAAATATACACATATATATTTTATGATCTGAAAAAAAATGCAACCAGAAAATGGAGCATATTGCCCAAGCTGCCCTTTTAAGGAAAGAATACCTGTGATACATGTAAAGAACTATGACCTTCTTTCCATAGAGGGTTTGTAACTAGGACTAAAAAAGAAAATCTAAGGAAAGACCTAAATATAAATCTAGTTAATTTCCAATTCATAGAATTTCAGTAGATTTGAGTCAGGGTGGGATTCTCTGCCCATTTCCTGGGGAGGTGGGGTGGGGGGTGGGGGAATGAAAGTTTGCCACCAGCTCAGAGAAATACAGTTTCTCGCCTGATCCATGTGACATTCTCGATTTTGATGAATTTTGCTCCATTTCAAAACCTCCACTTCCAAATCCTGGCCCCATGCAAAGCACTCTATAATCCAGTTGCAAACCTGTGTTATCCCCAGAGTGATATGAAAACACCCAAAATGCCACAGAAACCAATCTTTTCCGTGTTGGTCTGCGATGAAAGGAACAGATGCAAAACCTGACATAAAGCAATATCTGTAAAATTCTTGTGCATAAATAATTGACGTTCAAGGCTTGCAATAGTGAAATAACTTTAAAGTGATGAAATGTAAGGATTTTCTTAAGTTTGTAGCAGGCATGGACTGATATATTTGTCATAACCAACTTAAACAGCAATCATGATGCATTTAAAATGAATAATAATGGGGCATAATTACTAAAATGTGCTGTTAGAACATGATAAGCCCATCGAATGAGCATGGGAGGCGGGGTAATCCCTGGATAACTGTTAGGGACATGCCCAGCAGTTATTGTGGGGAAGTGCATCTCAGCGCACTATAACTGGCCAGCACATCTAAAGCAACTGCTCTTACCACTGCCCATTGAAGTGGTGGTAAGTGTACCCACGATAACTGCAGTAATCGTGGTTAGTGTATACCAATGACAGCTGTATTAACTGCAGTGTGCCACCAACGTCCACTCTCCATCCCTAACCCACCCAGTCACCACCTTTTCCCATGTTAAGCAGTTAGCATGGGACTTTTACTTCCCTGTCCCATGCTAAGAGGGCAACATACTTAGCACGTGGTAAGCCCTACACTAAGTGGAATGGAGGAGTAGCTTAATGGTTAGAGCACTGGCTTGGGAACCAAGTGACCAGGGTTCAATTCCCACTTGAGTTCCTTGTAGCCTTGGGCAAGTCATTTAACCCTCCATTGCCTCAGAAGAATCCAAGTTTATCAATATCCCTGTTTAATGTACATTACCAAGTTTAAGTTACAATGTAAACCGCTTTGACTAAATGATAAAAAGGTATAACCCCCCCGATAAATAAATAAAATGTTGGCACAGGTTAGTAAACATACCTCAGTTCACACATATTGACACATAATTTTGTCAGCATTAGTGTATGTGTGTTGGAAAAAAAAATTAATATGCCTAATGGCATAAGGTCTACAAGCAGGTCAGGAAGATCTGAGACAGGATGAGAAACATCTAGCTTAAAGATGGGTTTTAGACAAATTATCCCCAAGATTCATAGTGGAACCTGAGAATTTTCAGTTTTGTGTCTTCTAGCATAAGATAGCTTTTCCAAATAACTATTACCAAATCATCATTTTCCTTTTGTGATGGATTCTGTTATTATAACAGCTCTGGGGATGGATCTCAAACCGAAAAAGGTTGATAACCACTATGTTGTGGCATGAACATAGAAGCTTTTAAGTAGGTGGTGGTATGTGCAATAGGATCCCAATCGTGATAGAAATTTTGATGAAGTAGGCTACTTTACAAGGCTGAAAGTCCACAAATTACTCGAGCAAGTGTGTAAATTGTGTGTTTCTCACTGTGCAAAGGCCTTATGTAACATGTAGAGCGCTTCAAATTCTAATTGTTTAGCCCATTGGTTGATAAGAGAGGTAGCTCTTAGTACGTAAGATAAACCAGATGCTATAGGGGATAAAGGTGCATCCCAACAGAAACCATTTAGAAAACAAAATGGTAGTGCATATTTACACTTTAACTTTAGACGAATTTAGCAATGACCTTGTCATTGGAGCTCACTATAGATAGTACTGACTGAATTTGTGAACATCAGTTAGAAAACCATTCATTAATGTCCTCACTAACGGTTCTTCCAATGGGTCAAATGCTTTGAAAGCTCTGGCAGTCCATCGTAATGGACTAGAGAGAGAGTGGAAGCAACTTTCTCAGAAATAAGGTCCATCATTGCTAATGGGAAAATATGGATTTACTGATTTAACTGGCATAAAAAATAAGCAAAATAAATCATTACTGCATCTGAAGAAGAGGACTTGCTAAGAAAAACCTTTTTTGATTTTGGTCTTGAAGACAAGGCATCACAACCTGCAGTGAAGCATTTGTTGGAATGTTGGAAGATGAACATTTCCGGCCCTTCTTTGGGCAAAATTAACCAAAGACCTTACTTCTAGCTAAGGAATTCCCAAGCAATCTATCACAAGCACGTGGCATTGCCTGAAGGCGGGACATTAAGAACCCCAAAAGTTTATATCGTCCCATCTAGTCTGTAGGTTTCTTTCCACCATATCTAAGTACAGTTCCTGTAATGCTGCAAATATTTCTAGAGCAAGGGGGACCAAACTGGCAAAGAGACAACTCCACAGCACAAATCTTTCTGCACAGGCCATGGGGCGTGCTGCAGTGCTGCTTTCTTGCACTCCCAAAAGCACAGGGTACAGTTTAGATGAGGAGCTATCAAGCTCCTAAGTGCATACTCATAAGGGACAGGGTGAGCTGGTTTTAATTTTGCGTCCATGGATTTGTTGGCCCAGTTTCTCTACGCAGGGCCCAGTGCTAGACATTGTGGAGCAAGGGCAGAAATTTGGGAGGGGGCCCCCAAGGTTTACCAGCAGGCTTTACTTCCTTGAGCTTTGGGCGGGCTTGGGGCCCCCTGTGGCATACAGCTCCAAGACAATTTTCTAGTTGCATCCCCTTAATGCCAGCCCTGTCTCTAAGAGCCGGACTCTAATTCCAAAGAGAGAGAGGCAGTAAAAACCAGGACTGGTGATGCCTGTCCCTTATGGCAGTCATCTTAGGCTATAGGATAACCTTCCATTTGAGATTCCCATGTTCTTGGAGGAAAGGTCCATACACTGTTATTAAAGAGGACCCAGGAAATCCACTGTGTACCCCAGGACAAGCACTGTGGAACCTGTGTGCCTTTTCAGGAACCTGCCAGGTACTTGTGACCTGGCTTGGCCACTGTTGGAAACAGGATACTGGGCTTGATGGACCTTGGTCTCATCCAGCATGGCATTTCTTCTGTTCCTACAGTTTTATGCTAGTCCAGTGGCACTCATGGTCAGGAACTCCTGCTAGCTTATTTGAGGTGAGCCCTCAATCCTGCCACCCCCCTGCTTCCACCCCACCCCCATTGCCCTGTTGCTCTTCTCTGAGACTTGCAGCAGCAACAATATCATTTTAAAGGCAACAGAGCTTATCCAAACTCTCTGGTGCTTCTTTGCCATTCCTTCTCTCTGACCTGCCGCTTCTGCCCCCTTGGATGCAGACTTCTTGTGTCAGAGGGGACAGAAATGGCAGGTCATAGAAAGAACGGAGAATTTGGGTAAGTGCTGCACCGCGGGTCCCAGAGAGGGATGGCAATGGGAGCATCTAGTTCTCCTGCTGGGTTGCACCGGCTCTGAGGAACACATATCCATCCACCCAGCACGTTGGCATTCAGCTGTGAGACAAGCTACAGAGAAGTACTTGCTATTTTTACAGATACTTTCAAGCAATGCAGCAACCGACTGAAATTACAGCTTGCTCTCTTGTGCTACCCCCCAGATGGTGGCTTTCAAGAATGGTGTAGCCCACCAGCAGCTAAAATCATTGTGACGAACAAACAGAAGGGAGACTTCTTCAGCACGCTAAGGGAAACTAAAAGGCATTGGTTCTGCTTTCTGTTGTGCCTATCCACCTTCCCTTCCTCTAACTTAGCACTTAAAATTTCAACAGCATATTGAAAGCAACTTCTTTTGTGTACGACAGAAAATATTTCCAAGCACTTGTAGAAAGTTCCCAAGTCTGCGTCTATCTCCTCCAGTCTCACACTACTGCGTTCAATTGGTTTTCTGCACATTGAGGGTAATTTTAGAACTGTATCGATACATAAGCAGCGCACACCTGCTTTTCCATGTGCAGAGAACTGGCGAATTTTCAAAACAAAAGTAGACACAAACACTTACCTTTTGAAAATTACTTCAGGGAATTTATGTATGTAAATTTCCACAGGCATGAATGTCCTGCATTAATCTAGGTGCATAAGCACATGATTCATGAAATGTGTGTGCAATTGCTAATCCCTCCCCAGCCACATCCCAGGGAATTCCCCTCCTCTGCGTAAATTTGTGCACATATAGATTCAGATAATGTCTATATATCAATTTGAAAGGGGGATTCATTTGCACCCAGAGTTACCATTGTCATTTCATTTTCCAAGGAATGTGAAAAGGGACTGTTTCTCTGCATTTTGCTAAAAACAATTGATATATAGATATTATCTGAATTTTTCAGCTGGGATAGTTTGATTTATTTTATAACCTAGAAAACTTCAGGGTCCTCCCCACCCCCCAATGTGCACTGGTTTTTGAGCCTCCTACTGGTACTTGGGGAAGGTTCTCTTTCTGTTTTAAACTTCACAAAAGCTATTCCACAAACCTAAAACAATTCTGCTGCCTCAGTTCATCTCAGCGAACTTCGTTGAAGGACCATGCCTACTTGAAAATAAAATCTGAGTTCGATCCACAGAACACACAGTACAGCGATGTAGAGAGCACAGATATCATACAACTTTGCAACTCTACATTGGATGCCCTGGAGATCCATGTGAAGAAATCTTACTGATTTTGTCCGCGGAAATCAATCTGATTGGAATTCGATGTTGAATTGTCCCACACACCCTTATTGGTTGATTATCTTTAGGGATGTGTGCAGGCAAACAATTTTGAGTTTGTTTTCATAAAATTTGGAATGTCCCCCCAATTTTTATTTATTATTTTCAGTATATTTGACACATTTATGTTAATAAAAATGTTGTAAGCCACATTGTAGTTTATAGTTTTATTTGACTTGATATACCTTCTTTATAATCAAAAGCAAAGCGGTTTACAAACAAAATTTTGTAATGTGCATTAATTGAATGTACATATGTTAATTGATAGATTAATATACATTAAATTCAGTTTGCACACATTAAATTTTTTAAGTCACCTTAACAAACCGAATGCACACTAATGAGGGTGCATCCCTGGGATCTTTCATGAAGTTCTTTAAAAAAAGAAGCAAATAACTTGGTTAACAGGGTAAGAAAATTCTGCTTTAACTCAGGAAATGGAGTCTCTAAGATAAAAAATAATTTTCCATTTTCTAGCCTCCTTTTCCTAGCTGAACCCCATGAATGGTAAAACGTTAATTAACTGAAGTCAAATAAGAGAATTTTCATGGAAGCATAGATCGTCCTCCAGTGCGGTCCGTGATCATCTGATAATCATTCCAAAAAGAACTGCTAATTACTATTTGAATAAGATCTATTTTGTTTTCTTAATGCTTTTGGACCAAGGCAGCTTGAGTTTTGGAAAGCATACATTGTCATTTACAAGCTAAGTCTTTTCAAGTGGAGCCATGTGTTTCCAATGATCTAATTTTAAATTTAAAAAAAAATAAAACTAAATCTATATTTTACCTGATTGTTATTTCCAGCTTTCAGAATGTCATTCATATATTTATATATTTGAAACAATCATTAATTTAAGCATTTGACGTTTCGTTATCTTCTCTTCGTTTTTACGATATAATTCTGAGTGTCTTCTTTACCCCGTTAAGAACTGTGTAGTGTTTTAAAGGAATCAACTGCAAAAATGTCTGGTTTTCATAGCACGTGTTAAAAAACAAAAAAAGGAAAACTAAATCGACCAAGCGTTCAGGCGAAGGGATGGTGCAGGTCACATTTCACTCTGGACTGGTGTAATAGCTTCTGTTACATTTCTAAGTAAAAACTGTGCATGACTCGTGTTGAACGGTCACTGTCGTGTCTCGTCTGTGAAAATTTTTAATTGTTAAAAAAAGAAAAAATGTAAAAAAAAAAAACGGAAAAGAAAAAAATTCTGTAGATGCACTTACTGTATATGTGATTAGAATCTATGTCCGAAACTAGATGATTTTGGAACTGCAGGAGAAATAGGTGAGGCAGTGATTAATATGGAGAAAAACATTTTTGGGGGGGCGGGTGTTTTTTTAATGAATCGCTTGTGAAAGAATAAAGACATACAAAAGTCTAGAAAACTGGCAAAAAAATAAAGCGATTTCACAAATTTTGATGCTTGTGATAAAAACAAAAAGACATACTTGTGTAGAAAAATTCCTTTAAAAATATTAAAGTAAAAAAGCTGATTCGAGGTGGATGCTGTAGAATAGGGACATATACAAAATGTTATCTTTCCAGTGCTACGATGAATTTATACATGAGATTGATATGCAATAAACCTGTGTGCTTTTCTAATCAACGACCCTGCGTGCTTCTTAATAATCTGTCTTCACAAAATATAGGCAGCTTCCATGTGCTCAGTAGCCCCTGGAAGAAGAGTGGATATATGAGAATAGCGTCCAAGATCAACTAAGGAAAGGAAGGGAAAATGAGCAAACTGAATGTGGCCAGGGTGGCATAACCATTAGGAGAACTAGGCAGCTGCCTAGAGCGCCAGTGATCCAAGGACAGTCCATTGCTGCTGCTTTTGTCCCTCTTTGGGACCTGTGGTGGCAATGGCTTCAAACAGCTCCACAGCGCTTACCTTCAAACTCCGACTCTTCGAAGCTATTTGGCTTCCGCCACCTCCAACACTTGATGCGGACTAATTGTTTGCATGGGGGCCAAAATGGCTTCTGCCCCTGTACAAAAGGAAGTCGGCTTCAAGCGTCATAGAGGGCAGAAGCCAAACAGCCTCACAGTGCCGGAGTTTTAAGGGAAGCTCTACAAGGCTGTTTAAGGCCATTGCTACCACTGCAGGTCCCAGAGAGAGGCCACAGCAGTTGGAGGAGTGGGGAGGGGGTGCAAGGGATAAGGGTCAACTAGGGCATGTCATCTCCTTGCACTGTCCCTGAATGGTGCCTCTTATATCAAGAAAAGTACACATCTACTTTATAAAATAGGGTTGTAAGCAGTGTGAGGTGTTGAATCTAGGTGCAATCGCTTACAGCAACCCTTTGACTAGCATAAATGATAGCGTGTATGGCCATATTTTATAAAGTATTCATGGTCCAATCAAGCTCTGCCTATGTGAGTGCTCGCAGTGAAAGTCTATGACATCAGTCTAACATGCATACTTATAAGATAGTGACCAGCTAACATATGCCCATCACCACATGTGCGTCCTTGAAAATACATAATTCACCTGCAATGCTGGTACGCACGTTCATGCAGCTTCTTATAGAATTACCCCCTTAATGCTTCATTTGGGTCCTTAAATGCGATGTACTGAAAGGGCAAACAAAATTCTGACTTTCTTGGAGTTCACTCTTTTCCCATATCGAACTCTGGGAAAAGTTGCATGCAAAATAAGGTGTGTAGGGCTATAAAGCAGACAGATAAGGTGGCACCATAGGGCAGAAGTTGGCCAACTTGAAATGAAAGACCCAAAGTCATCTGAGGAAGGTCAAGGCTATGAATTCAGGTAGATGAGGTAAAGAACGGCAACAGTGTTGTGCTAAGCACTCTTGGATGCTTACACTTGTAGCCAAGTACGTTTTTTATCATTTTAGTTTCCCACCACTTACCAAGTCTCCTTCTTTTGAATGAAGTCTGCTCCTTTCTTTTACTTGAAAGGTTACCATTTGCCTCCTAAAATTTCCCTGACTCTGGTATGTTTGTATGAAGAAAGTGTAACTTTCCAAGGCTAGCTAGAAATCTTTATCTTTATTACATATTTAATATACCGCTCATACTGGGGGTATCAGAGCAGTTTACAATACAAAATTTGAGACTGCTTCAGAAAAAGAAAGGAACGCCAATTAAGAGACAGGAAAGAGATAACAGAGGCAAAAGGTAAGACAAAGCACTCAATTCAGTGTTAATAGTAAGGGAAAGCACATGGAGGGTTAACATTTATTGTACTGAGTTCAATAAAAACGTATGGAAGGACAGACTAGATAGGCCATGTGGTCTTTTTCTGTCGTCATATTTCTATGTTTCTATGTTTCTATGTATCGCCTACAGCTTCTGTTTATCCATGGTAGAGTAAGGCATTTCCCACTTTCTTTATAAGGTCATACTTCGGAGCTTTTAAGATCCTGGTATGTGGTTTTCTCAGAGAATATGCTGTCCAGTGCATCCATCTGAACAGCTGGGTCTGAGGTGTCACCAAATCCTCTTTGTCTGTCGCCTGGCGCTCACATGGTATTTTCCAGTCAACTTCATTGTTCTCCAGTTCGCAAAGTCATTTGCTGCAGAACATGTCTTACAAACATGAACAACTTAACCCTGTTTTGTAATTATTTCTGTTCAATGAGATCACATCTATTAAAGGTTTCTGTCAATGGATCTCCTGAGGGTTTCCGGCAGTTCATGAAGATCACAACAAAGATTTGTCCTGGAGAGCTCCCAGCAAGAAAAGATGCCCTCTGAACACTGGCATTATGTCATAATGAAAAGCCTGATTGTCACAGAACGGCTAATTCTTATATGAAATGACTTTCTCCGGGAATCCCCAAAAACAGTATGTAAGTCTTTACTGAGTTGGATGAACTTCAGGCCAACTCAAAGATACTTCATGACCTACTAAGTGCTTTTATATTCAAATCTGTTTATTCAAAGTTTCAACCACCCCCAATCAATACAAAACAATGCAAAACATATTTACAAAGCAACTCGTAACCCCAGGAGGGAACAGTAGATAAGCAGAACCCCCCCCCCCCCCTTTCACAACACAGAAACAAAAACCAAGAGAAGTTCAAACGGGGCCGTCAGCAAGTCTGCGCCAGCTCCCGGGTCCCCAGCAAGCGTAGGGACCTGAACACCCCCAAGAAACCTGATGCTAGAGAAAAAAGAAAGAAAATTGGGAGGACCTACACCCCCCATCCCCCCCCCCCCCCCGACTCCAGCATATACAAATCTCACATTAGATGACGTGCGCGTGGTGCACTCTTCACCCGCGCCCATCACATTGGCTAGCAGGGAGTCCAACATAATAGGTTTCCCCTTCTCAGTCCCCCCCCAACCCCCCGTCCCCAACCCCCCCCCCCCCGTCCCAACTGGTGTAAGCAACCCCTTAATGTGTGTGTGCTCGGGATATTCCCGCCAGCAAAGAAACCAAATTCACCAGAGCCCTCCCAGAATCCGACTGCGAGTGAGCCTGGGTAGTGAGTCCAAATGAGGTCCCCACCGCAGCAAGAAGCGCTGCCACCTCCCTGGGTGGCCACCAGCCCTGATCCTTTCCATTAAGAGCTCCTCATGCAAGCGCCCTCTCCACACCCCATATAGGGGACCCCTAGCATCCAACCACCGTTGCAGAATAGTCATCCGAGCAGAAGCCAACACCAATCGCAGCCAGGTCAACACCGCTTACCCCACCAGTTCAGCCCAACTGTCCTCCCACACATCCAGCACCGCATTCACTGCTGTAAAGGTTAACGAGCATCGCACACACCCCTCTAGATAGGCAAACACCCGACCCCAAAAAGCCTGGACCCGTTCACACCACCAAAACATATGACCCAACGTCGCTCGGCCTTCCCTGCAGCGAGGGCAACCATGCGAGCTGGTAAGCCCAGCCTTCCAAGCCCGAAGAGGAGCAAAATACAGACGACGCACCAATTTATATTGCATGTCCCGGAGAGTCACCACCGCACTAAGTTTGGGGATGATGGACAGACCGCCCAACAACTCCGCGCTCGTCACCTCAGCCCCAAAATCCCGCCCCAGGCCACAGCAAGATCGTCCAAGGCGAGCTGCGGCACCAGGTCCCATAGCATCTTATGCAACCCACTGACACGCACCCTTTGGTCCCCTCCCAGTAAAGCCTCCTCAATTACGGAGCTGACTGTCCCGCGCAACATCACCTGGGGGACGGTACGAAGGTAACTGCGAACCTGGGCATAAAGAAAAACATCATGGCCCCCCAGGGGATACTGTTGACACAACGAAGAGAATTCCATCACCAACCCCTCCTGTGTGACCACATGCTCCACATTCACAATCCCCAACTTAGTCCAACGTGCGAAGAGACTACCTCCAAGACCCGGCACAAACGCACCGTTACCCCGAATAGGTAGATAAGGAGAGTAAGAAGCGACAAGTCGGCGACTAACACAAAAATACTTCCACGCTTTCCGAACAGGGTCCAAAATTGTGGCTCGAAGAACACGATCTTGCATCTGTACCGCTCGCGCATGCAACAGGTAATGCAGGTGAAAGGGTCGCACTGCCTCCTGCAATAAGCGCAGTGGCGTGTATTCCCCGACGTCCCAAAGCCAATCCCACGCATAGCGCAACAAACATGCTATATTGTATTTCCGAATATCGGGAAGTCCCATACATCCCGAAGACCAGGGTTGCCGCAACACCGCTAAACGCACCCGAGGTCTCCGCCCCCGCCATAGAAAACGGTTAAGCAACCTGTCCATCTGCCGCAAATCCGAGCGCTTTAACAACAGTGGGAGGGTCTGCAACATATACAGAATCCGAGGAAATAGCGTCATTTTGAACAAGGCAATGCGGCCCCCCAAGGATAGCGGCAAATCCTGCCACTTATCCACGCTAACCGTCAGGGCTTCCAAGAGCTTAGTAACATTTAGCTGGTATAGATCTTCCAGCCGGCCCGGCACATAAATACCCAGATATTTAAAGTGCCCCCGTGCCCATTTGAGAGGAAATGCACCCTGCCAACCCATCTGCGCCCCGGGACCCAGTAACATCGCCTCCGACTTATCCAAATTCAATCGGAACCCTGAGGGCACCCCATAGTCGTGAAGAAGGCCAAGAAGATGCGGAAGCCCCTTCTGGGGGTCCGCCAGATGTACAAGTAGATCATCAGCAAAAGCCACGGCCAAAATTCAGCCCTCCCCACTGTGATACCCCGAAATTGAGAGTGGGCCCGAATCCTTATCAACAGCGGTTCTAAAGTGAGTACAAACAAGAGCGGGGACAATGGACAGCCCTGGCGCGTCCCTTTTTGGATAGAAAAGTCCGGAGTCAAACTCCCATTTACCATAATAGCCCCCTTCGGGTCCGCATAAAGGAGCCGCACCACATCAACGAAAAAGCCGGTAAACCCCATTGCATCCAAAACCTGGTACATAAACCCCCAGTTGACCTGGTCAAAGGCTTTTTCAGCATCGAAACTGATAAGCATAGACCCCAGGCGTGTCACGCGCCCCACACAGAGAGAAATCAGAAGCCGCTGCAGACTGTAAGCCGCGTGGCGACCGCGCACAAAGCCCACTTAATCCCCATGAATCAGAGTCGGCAAAAACACCGCCAATCGGTCTGCCATAATCTTGGCCAAGATTTTGATATCAACATTCAAAAGAGAAATTGGCCGATACGACCCCGGGAGAAGCGGGTCCCTGCCAGGTTTTGGCAGTATAGTTACCAGGGCTTTGTTCGCCTTATAGGGAAAGCAGCCACGTTGCACTAAATCATCAAAGTACCCAACCAGCGGCGCCACGATAGCATCCCCCAGCGTCTTGTAAAACTCGCCCCGCAATCCATCCAAACCAGGCGCCCGCCCATTCTTCAAGTGCCGAATGCCTTCTTGCACCTCTCGCCCGGATATAGGCTGATTCAAGGTCTGCACGTGCTCTACACTCAATCGTGGGAGTGCACACCCCGCCAGAAAGTCTCGGCCCTCCCTCGCCCTTTCCCCCTCGCCAGCGTAAAGTTGCCGAAAATACTCGAAGAAAACCTGTTCAATCTCCGCTGCCTCCCGTCGCTGGGACCCATCCGAATGTTGTATTACTCCGATATGTCGCGGTCCCCCCCCCCCCCCCGTTTTACCAAAGAAGACATCAATTTCCCCGCCCGATTCCCATACTGATGCAATTGGTATCTATAATACATTAAAGACTTTTGAGCGCGTTGATGGAGGAGCAACTCCAATTCCCTCTGAACCTCCTGCAACTTACTTTTATGAACCGCTGTCCGATGCGCCGCTAGTTGCCTCCGCGCCTTGCCCAACTCACGCTCCAAGTGAAGAATTCGCTGATTCCTGCGCTTGCGCTTGGAGCTATAATAACTAATAATCTCCCCTCGGAGGACCGCCTTGCCGGCCTCCCAAAATAACGCAGGAGAAATCTCGGGTTGATCATTAAGGTCCACATAGCCTCTCCATCTATCCCCACTAAGCTCTAACGGATAACGCCAGTCCCGGTTGCGACGAAGGTCGCGGCTACGCAGCTCCATAACAATCAGCACATGGTCAGAAATCACCGAAGGGCCAACCTCCGCCGCCACCACCCAACTAAACAGGGATTCCGAGATCAGAAAATAATCAATACGGGACCATGTTCCATGAGCCCTCAACATATGGGTATATTCCCGGTCCCCCGGGTGCAAGACTCTCCAGATATCCAACAACTTATTGGCCTCGCACAGTCCCCCCAAGTGCCGCGAGCTCCTGTGGTCGCGCCCCCCAATCGTCCGTGACCTATCCATAGTGTCATCTAAAACGATATTAAAATCTCCGCCCATAATAACCTGATAGCCCTCAGTATCCGCCATCAAGCGAATAAGAGCCCGATAGAACCGAGCCTCGTAAGTATTAGGCGCATACACGGAGCATAAGGCCACTTTAACGCCATCTAGCTGACCCTGCACCATAACATAACGGCCATCCGGGTCCATGGCAACTTTCTCCTCCACCCAACCTGTGCTCTTAGCAATTAGGATGGCCACCCCTCGTTTCTTCCCCACGGCAGGGGCTCTATAAACCTTGGCAATGCCGCTTCTGCACAGCTTTGCATGCTCACTCGCTGATTGGTGGGTCTCCTGTAACATTGCTATCCCAATCTGCTTTCGTTTGAGGTGTTGCAAGATCTTAGAACGTTTGATAGGGGAGCCCAGACCACAGACGTTCCAAGAGGCTATCTTAGTACCGTTACCCAGGGCTCCACCGACAAAAAGGTCTCCACATAAGATCACCCCTCGCAAAAAAACGGCGAGAGCCCCCCCAGCTTAGGGCCCCCCCCACTGCAAGCATACCCCGGATCACCAGCACACACACAGCCAGCCAGTCATTATCACACCCCAATCGCAGCATATAAACACACCCCACCACCCATCTCCTTGCCCTATTAGTCAAAACATCCCCCCTCCCCAGCTCCCTCCCTTCCCCCCACCACCCCTCCCCCCCCCACCCCTCCCCACCCTCCTTCGCCTCAGCAACCCTTTGTCGTCCTGGCTCCCCAGGACCCTCCATTCCCTAGCAACTCCCGATGCATGTGGGACCTTCTCCTCCCCCTCCCCATCCCGATGAACCCATAATCAGATAAACGACCCCCCACACCGCCCACCACCCCAGAAGCTACAACCAAGAACCAACCCACCTCAACCCAGTGTGCCCCCATGCCCCTCCAAAGCGCAACTATCCAACCCCCAGTGACCCCCCTCATGGCCTCAGGAAACCAATCCCTAGCCCATGGTAAGGGAACATACAGGAATAATAAGGGCAGGTGCTGACCCCATGGAAGCAGCTCCTAAGACTGCTACCCCTTCCCCCATGCCTTCTGCTTCTCACCCTGCCTCGAGCCTCAGGTAAGTAGCCCCCAAATAAACAACCCCCAGGATAGCAAAAAAGAGAGAAGCACTCAGAACAGCACAAAAGAAAGAGTGAGCCGGAGCATAGCATGCCCCCAAGTACAGACTCAAATGACATGTGAAATAACAATCCCTATGATACACAATGATTGTGTGCTCCCCCTTCCCCACATATACTCCAAAAATCCAAGGGCAGAAAAAAAACACTCAGAACAGCGCAAAATAAAGAGCAGACCGGAGTACATCAAAACCCCCAATAACAGATTCAAATGACAGGAGATACAGCAATCATTAGGAGAAACAATGAATGTGTGCGCCCCCCTCCCGGCCCACCTTCCCCAAGTCCAGGGGCATCATTGAAGTTTCAAGGTCCCAGCAAGTACCAACCCCCAAAGTCAGCCACACTGATCACAGTAGGCCGCAGCCTCCTCCGGCGTGGAAAACACACGGCGACCACCTGCACAGTCCACTCATAGAGAAGCAAGATAGGCCATAGTGAAGCGGATACCCTTCTCCACCAGGTGACCACAAACCTCCTTGTAGGCCCGCCGCCGCTGCGAGACCCCGGCAGAATAATCCTGGAAAATTAACACACTGCAGGCAGAGTCACCAGAGCGCCGTGATTGCCGCGCTGCCCTCAGGACACCTTCTTTCTGGGTTTCATTAAGAAATCGAGCGATGACTGCCCGGGGCCGATTATCACCAGCGCGGTAAGGGCCCAAACGATGTGCTCTCTCAATGATTATCTCTCCGAGCCCCTCAGCCAACGGCAAATTTGCAGGCAGCCACCTCTCAAGGTGCTGCCGTAGATCTCTATCCTGCACCGACTCAGCCACCCCAATAAAGCGCAGGCTGTTGCGCCTGCTACGATTCTCAAGGTCCTCCAATTTGGTCGCGTGCTTTAGCAGGGCCTCCTCCAGCTGTTTAATTCGGGCCGAGTCATGCTCCCGCGTGTCTTCCAAGGTGCTGATACGCTGCTCCGCCTGTTCCACACGTCCTGTGAAATCGGAGACTTCTTGGGCCACCACGTTCATTTGGGATGCCAGTCCTCCCAGGCGGTCCTCCAACGCCGCCACCACGGCTTTCGACACCTCCTCTACCAGCAGACATCGAGCATCGGGATCCGGGCCAGACACCTCATTGGCCGCCATCGTAGCTTCACTGCCACGAGGCTGCTCCCGCCGGAGTGCTTTTGATGCCATAAAAGCCACCACCAGAGTGCTTCTCGTCCTGATCCCCCTCCGCAGCAAGAGTAAAGGTTCCCCAGCTCAAATCGGGCCGGGGGGTTGCGGCAAGCAGGTTAATTAGGGAGGGGAGAGAGATTGAGCCCCAGAGCTAAGAAGGAAACGTCCTTCCTAGTCTACCATGCCACCAGAAGTCAAGTGCTTTTAAATATGACAGAATTTTGGGAAATGAGACAACTTGGCAAAGATATCAAAAAAGGAATATAATTAAAATTGTATTTATTTCAAAAAAATCAAGTGATGTACATCTTATTACACTAAGTTCTATGAAATTGTAGGAACTCAAGATGAAGAACCAGAAGAGGGTGTGATTCATAAGTCAGAACAAGAATCTGCAGTCTCTGATTGGTTAGATCAGTGAAGAGTAATAAAAAAAAGCAAACTTGTTGACTAAAAATGGGGGTTCTCTGTAGACAGCAGGATAAATCGACACATATTTGGGTGATGTTATCTGATGAAACCAACATAAACCAACCCTCTCAAGACTCAGAAAAACCTATAAGGCCCAGGACCGTACCTAGCCCTGGACGAGCGGTGCGGCCGCACAGGGCACAAAGGCTTAAGGGTCGCATTTCAGCTGTCTGGCGTTGCCTGCCGCCGCCACTTTTTCTTCACTCAGCGGCGGCAGGCAACGGCAGACAGGTGAAATGTGCCCCTTAAGCCTTCTCACGGCACGCTAAGCAGGTCTGGTCCCTCCTTCCTCTGATGCGGTATCAGAGCAGGGAGAGACAGATCTGCTTAATGCGCTGGCGACTTGCACATTAGGTGTGCTTCTTCTCTCCCGCCGCCGTCCAGAAAGTCGATGTGCGAGTCGCACAGGGCACGATCCACACTCAGTACGGCCCTGATAAGGCCCTTCTGGGTATGCCATTTAGCAGAAGCTGACTCAGTCCAATGCTGGCTTAGTCATCGACTCCCAGGATGGAGACTTCATATGTGTAACTGATTTATTCTGCTGTCAGCAACCATGTTGCAGCTTTACATATCTTTTCAGTGGATGCATAGTGAAGGTGACCAAGAGAAGATTCCATGCTCTTGGTGTGTTTTAACTGAATCTGCTAGATAAATGCCCTGTGAACCCTTTAAATCACATGTTTATAGTCACTGGAATCCCCAATCTATTAGCATTGAACGAGACGAAGAGTAAAACATTTTTCTCATCAGGGTGTGTTCCTTTTCAGTAGAAAGTTATTGCCCTTCACAGTCCAAGGGGGTAAAAGTCTTGTAACACCTCATCTTAAACTGCTACCGGAAAGACAGGAAGTACCAACACAGTAATAATAATATTACGGAGGGCAGACAGTACCTTTGGTAGGAATTTGGGGGGTTTGGAGAACCACTCTATTCTGAAAAAACTGGAGGTATGGCAGCTATGAGACTCAGGGACCTGTTTACTAAATTGTGGCAAATGTTTGCACTTATCACATGCAAGGTACAAAAATCAACCCACAGTAATTGCAAAGCCCATGTGGTAGTTCATGTGGATGTATCCAGCATCTGCCCTGCATTTACCAGAAACAGCAGATATTTGCTACATGTTAAAGATGATATCAGATAGTGTGATAAGTAGATCTGTGCTATTGACTCAACCACTTCTACCCCAAAGTAAACAGGAAGTCGGTATCAGGTGTTTTATTTATTTATCAGTATTTATATACCACTTTTTCCTTAAATCAAGGTTGTTCACATTAAACTCCATCACTGAACTCCACCATTTACAGTGTAACAAGGTGTTTTAAAAACGCTATAACTTGGAGACATCATGGTGTCATAACAGTATGTTTCCATAACTTATTTACATGAGTAAACTAGTTACAGTTTGTGATCATGCTTGTATGATCGTGGACATTGTTCACTAGTCATTGTCCAGGTCTGGTGTGATGTTGCCAAAATGATCAATGAATAGGAATGTCTTCAGCATTTTCCTGAATTCTTTAGCGTCATTCATGCATCTGATATTCTTTGGTAGGGAGTTCCATAGATTTGACGCATATAGTGAAAGGCTTTATTTGAAGTGTACTGCTTCGCTTTGAAGAATTACTTTGGTATGGCTAAAATGTTTTTGTTTGCTCTAGATGTACGGTTTTCAAGGTCTTTTTTATTAGGTCTTGGAGTGATTCAGCTGATTCATTCTAGAGTATTTTGAATACCATAGTGATTGCTTTGAATCTTGCACAACTCCTGATCGGGAGCCAATGAAGTTGTGCCAAGATTGGTGTTATGTGTTCGAATTTGTTTGTGTCTGTGAGGATGCGAGCAGCGGTGTTCTGTACCATCTCTAGTGAATGGATTGTTGTTGCTGGCAGGCCTTGGTAAATTGAGTTACAAAAGTCCAATACTGGAGTGATTATGGCCTGTAGTAACATTGTGAAGTCATTCTGACTTAGCAGGGGCTTTAGTCTCCAAATAATTTTCATTTTGTGGTAAACGCTCTGAGTTGTCCTTTTAATATGCGCTTGTAAGTTTAAGTTCTGATCAAAGATGACCCCTACGTATTTAACTTCACTTTTGACAGAAATGCACCCATCTTTTGTAACTATTGTGGAGAGAGAGTTTCTTGTTATTGTGAGTGCTTCCATTTTGCTATAGTTTAAGCTGAGATTATGGGAGTTTAGCCAATTAGAGATTTCGGTAAGGCATTCAGTTATATTTATGTAATCCAGGGTTTTGACATTCAATGTCGTGTATACCATGATGTCATCGGCATAGATTTTATAGTGAATGTTATGTTTCCTTATGATATCACAAAGTGGCTGAATGTATATGTTAAAAAGCATCGATGATAATACTGACCCCTGGGGGACTCCTTGTGTTAGTGAGAATGGAGAGGATGTTTCTCTCCCACATCTGACATACTGCTGTCTATCCTTTAGGTATGATTAGAACCACTTCAGAGTGTTATTGTAGAGACCAATTTCATGTAGGCATCATATAAGTATGGACACTGAGTTGAAGGCAGTTGATATGTTGAGAAATATTAAGATAATGCCCTTTTTAATACTGTCAATTTCTCTGATGATTTGCTCAAAGAGAGTCGTTAGTAAGGTTTCATCCCCATGGTGTTGCCCGAATCCTTGCTGATGTGGATCCAAGGGTGCATAGGAGTTGATGTGGTCCTGTAGTTGTAACCAAACTCTGTTCTCTATTATTTTGGACATGAATGGTAAGCTGGAGACCAGTCAGTATGACTTGTGGTCTGTCTTGTCAGATTTGGAGCTTTTGAGGATGGACCTGATTGAGGCCTGTTTGAGGGATGCAGGCATATGCCCCTGTGCAAGGGATGTGTATGATGTGTGGATAAAAGGGATGAGTTGTTTGGGGGCGAAAGAAAACAGCCTTGCAGCACAAGAGCTCCGAGATAAGCACTGTGAGACTGTTTGAGGCCATTACTGCCACTACAGGTCCTGGAGAGGAGAGGCGATAGGGGCCGGAGCGGAGAACAGGGAGGCGCAAGGATGAAGGTCACCTAGGGCATCTCATTTATTTATTGAACAGCTCTTTTATACCGCTCCTTCCAGCAATCAGAGATGGTTTACATAGAACAATAACTTGAAGATACATAGAACATTGAACAGCTTAAGAACATAATTGGAACTAAAGAACTAGTTAAAACAAACTATATACATACTAGATGAATCCAGAACTATGCACATCCCAGTACATTCTTATGGATAGGTATAGTGGAAATTGTGTTTCTTAGAGGGATTATGATTTTTGAGTGGCGTATTGCGTGGTAGATAAATTGCTAGTATTGTTGGAGGAGGATGTCTCATATCTTTGCACCGGCCCTGTCTGTAAACTAATGTCACCACTACAAAGAAAACAACTTCCAAGTCTCTGCCTCTTCCACTGCAGGAGTCTATTCTATGCATCCACCACCCTTTCTGTAAAGAAATATTTATTTAGATTAACCCTGAGTCTATCCCCACTCACTCCTCATTCCCGAACTTCCTTTCAATTGAAAGAGGCCCTTCTCCTGTGCATTTATTCCCCTCTCCTGCCTTTCTTCCAACTATACATATTGAGATCTTTAGGTTTCTCCCCATATGCTTTATTGGTGAAGACCAATAACCATTTTAGTAGCAGTAGGAGCAGCCCTCTGGACTGACTCCAACCAGTTTATATCTTGAGCCTTAATTCAAATAGCAGCATCATAAGTCAGGTTTGAACTACACTGAAGTCCCAAGGAACCTAAAACAGGAGAGCTTATGTGCCGTAATCCTTTCATTAGTTTAGGTATGAGAAGGTGAAGAAATTTTGGATTCCCTTCCACAGCTGGATGCTATGCACTGATTGGATCAAGATGCTTCTTTGCTGAAGAAGTACTAGGCCTTGAAGATAAGTGATAAAGCATCAGAAGAGTTGGTGTACATTTAAAAATGTTTATCTTTGGTCATGCACACAACATTGACAACCTCTTCCATATGAAACCAGAGGTCTTCTTCTTTGTGGGCTCTCTCCTTGCCAAAATAAGAATGATTCTGTCAAAGTGTGGATATCAGGGTGAAGACGTTTCTTTTAGTCTTGGAATATAAAATCTGGTCACTCCCGTAGACAGACTGGGATTCTGGTTGACATTTGATAGAGATGAGAGATGAGAAAGCCAGATTTGGTGAGGTCAAAATGATGCTACTACAATTACAATGGCCTTGCTCTACTGTGCTGACTTACCTTCTGGAAAAGAACTGAGAAACATATAAGAGCACAAGAAAAACTATACTGAGTCAACTATACTGAGTCAAACCCAGCATCCTTTCTCCAACAGTGGCCAGTTCGGTTCACAAGTACCGAACAGATCCCATAGTCAGCATCGGCGCAACGCAAAAGGTGAACTAGGGGCCTATTGAGTGTTGCCAAATCTGGTTCCCTAGTGTGCTGATGTTCTCAGGGTAGTGGCCCATTGCCATGGCTGCCGCCTCTCTCCAGCAATGGCATTTAAACCCCAATGCAGGGCTTACTCGAACTCTTTGGCACTGTGTTGCAGTTTCTGCCCTATATGGGCTGCTGCTTCTGTCCCCTCCAATGCAGACTTCCCGTTTGCAAGGGGGAGACATTGATTCATCAAACAGCTTCAACCTCTACATGCACTCATGTATAAAGTTGATGAAAAGCAATTTTAGAATTTAATATTGCTGGCTAGGGAGGTGCTGTCATTTGAAACGAAATAGGAAATACTCGTAATGTCGTTGACATTTCCTATTTTATTTTGTTTCTGAAATGTTGCTCATTTTCCCTTTCATTTCGACAGCCATTTTTTTCCAGCACCAATGCCTCCCTTTGCCCTCAAACTGCTGTTGCTTAAAATGTTTTTTCAAAGTCCCCAGGCCCCTTGCCATTTATTCTCGTCTTAGGGCAGTAGCAGGGGTCACTCTATCATTAAGCAGGTTGAGGCAGCCACCTCGGGCAGCAAAAAGTGCCCCCAAAACATCCTGCAGTAGCCCCCTCACCGCTGCCTGGTCCTATTTCCCTTCACTGCCGCTTCTCCCAAGGTCAGTGGCGGTGGTGGCATGAAGCTAAACCCTAAGCAGAGGGGAATGAAAATCATATTTTTTAGAAGAATAAGAAGGATGTAGAAAAAGAAATGAAGTGAAGAACGTGTAGCATCCCAGGTGCAAGCAGAAATGAAGAGGACTGAAGTGGCTTCTGCGAGTAATGGCTGAGCAGAAAAGCCCACGTGTCCTCATAAAGACTTGCCTGTGTGGGCATTATAGGATGACTTCTCTCTGTTGCAGTGGTTCTCAACCCAGTCCTCGGGGATTTCCAGGTCAGTCAGGATTTCGGGATATCCACAATGAATGTGCATGAGATAGATCTGCATACAATGGAAGCTCTTTCATCCTGCTTGTTGATGAAGAATTCTCTCAGTTTGGGTCTTCCAACTATCCTAACCAAGGAATGTTCAATTAGGGCACCGTAAAGGGAGAAGGGATCAGCTGAAAGTTCAAAGGCACTTAGGGATATGTTTACTAAACAGCGGTAGCGGCTTCCGTGCGATATTGGAGCCGTGGCCAATGGGACCATGGCTCCAATATCGCATGGAAGCCGCTACCACTGTTTATAAACATACCCCTTAGTCTCCTATACGAAATTTTGGGATGACACTATAGGAAGGATTCTGGCCCATAGTTTCTTCCTGCTTCTTTTGGCCTTCCAATTAGATGGAAATTGGCCTCTACTCAGCTACAGCGCCATGAGTGCTCATTCTCAACTAACTGAGGAATTTTTCTCCTGTTTTATATTCTATCCCCCGAGCCCACTTAGATCAGTTAGTGCAGCAATAGGGCCAGGTACCAGGATCCCTCCCTGTCTGGGGCCTGTGAGTGCTGCATCCAATACATCCTCACCCATGATCGATCCTGGTTGTGGAAGATCTAACCCAAGAATCAAACTCAAGTCCCTCTTCATGACAGTGCATAACGCTGCCTCTGAGTACCTGGGCCAGTCCCAATACTACAGCTTTAACCAAGGGGAAAATGTCGTAGTATTTCTACTACATATATTCTTGTACTATTGATTATTTTATAATAGAATATGGTATATTAGCAATGTTCACAGTAATTAGTGCAGAATTGTTTACTATGGCCAGTTCTCTGAAAAGTTCAATATAGTTGCCATATTAAATACAACAAGAACCTACAGTAAATTCCAATTCATGCCCAGTGAATTCCTCTCACAAGAATACACATGGAATAACTAAACTGTTTTATTTTAAGGAGAATTTGTTTTACAGCATGGATTAATTCCATTATTACGAATATATTTTGAACTTGGAAATGTGCTTAAATATAGTTGTTGATCTTTCTATATTTAGACAGCACTGCAAGGGTGTTAACCTGGAAGTATCTTCCTTGCAAAGTCAAAAAGCGAAAACGTGAGAGAACAGACATAACCAGATTTCTCATATATGTGGTAAGTGTCTCCTCCAAAATCAACCAAATCTAGCTGTGCATGTTTTTTCTACAATATTTCATGCTTAGTCTTCAGATGCAATTTTTTTTAACCAGGCAAAAAATGTGCTATGTCTGGAAAATGCCACTAGAGGACAGGTCTTCACCATATTTAAAACTATCACTGGCCCAGCTCACATCTGGCTTTGGAAGTTTATTGTTTCGCTTTGTAACATTTAAATTGCAGGAACCTCTTCTAGTCACTTCAGTGATGATCTTTCATTCGGTAGAAGAGCATCTGGATGTACAGTAACTGAAAATATTGCAAATACTAGAACAAAGAGGATACATTTAAATTTGCCTTTTAATTTCCTTTCCTTGAGTCCTGCTAGATCAGCCCAGCAGGGGCGTAGCCGCAGCTGTGCCTGGAGGGGCCAGGCCCCTCCCACAGCCTTCCCTGATTTGTAGCCAGCATAGCATGCGCATTCCATTCACAATCTTGGGAGACATGCCACCCACGAGATTTTAACCTGCGTGCCATGCCTGCATAGCAGGGAAGGAAGGCAGCGTGTAGGGTTGCCAACTGGTTCCAGGTTCTCCCGACAGGCTTGATCCAGTCCTGGGTTTACCCCATTGTATGCGGGACTATGTAGTTCTGATTTCTCTATTCCACACTATCAGAAAAGCAAGACTACAAGTTCCTGCATGCAATGGGGTAAACCCAGGAAGGGATCAAGTCTGTCGGGCAAATTTGGAGCCAGATGGCAACCCTCAGTGCAGAGTGGCATGATAGGAGGAAATAGGCATGGCATTAGCCCATTTGGGTGGCAGGAGCCTATGTTAATACTAGCCACCCTCAAAATGATTTCAATCTGGCTATGCACCTGCAGTCCAAACAAGTGGGTTACGTCTCTCTGCCAGCAGATGGAGACAAAGAAGAAAAGTTCAAAGCTGAATTCTCTCCTCAGTATCAAAGGCAATTGCTATGTTTCGCTTTCAAATTCACCATCGAAGCCATTAATACTATTATTACTTAGCATTTCTATAGTGCTCCTAGATGTAGGCAGCACAGTACGCAAACATGTAGGAGACGGTCCCTGCTCTACAAAGCTTACAGTACTGTATATTCAAGACAGACAAACAGGACACATAAGAGATTAGGAAGTTTCACTTATGGGAAATAATTAAAAACAACATGAATATAAACAGAAGAATAAGGGTTTAGGATTTAAAAGTAGCCTCAAAAAGTGAGCTTTTAGTCTGAATTTGAATCGGACTAGAAATGAAGTATGATGTACTGATTCAGGAAGTCTATTGCAGGTGTATGGTGCAGCAAGGTGAATGGAACAATGTCTGCAGGTGGTGGTGGAGAAAAAGAGCACAGATAGGAATGACTTACCTAATGAGTAGAATTCCCAAGAAGGGATGTAGGGAGAGAGAGGAAATGAATGCACTTTTCAAATGCAGCAGATAGGTCAACAAGAATGAGAACCAAGTAAAGGAACAGGTTACTGGAGTCTTTCGCAAGAGCTATTTCCATAGAATATAGAGGAAAAAAGCCAGAGGAGAGGTGCAAGAATGTCTTGAGATGAAAGAATCAAAATAGCGGTGGTGAACAGCACATTTGAATAACTTGGATGCAAAAGGGAAGAGGGAGAAGGATGATTGGAAGGACACATTGAGGCTCATTCCATCCCAGACGTACAGCCACTCTGTATGTCCAGTTTGAACTGGACGTACAGAGGGAGTTGCGATTCTGATACCGCAGGGCACATCTAGCCCCATGGGACCAGAATTGCAAACAGCCCTGTACGTGCAGGCCGGGACTGTGATTCAGTCTGGCCTGCATGTACAGGGAAAGACCAACTAACTTAGTCAGGGCTTTACAATGGAGCTGTGGCACCATGGCGTCCAGTTGTCATGGCACTGTGGCTCCATTGTAAAGCCGCGATCCTGGCTGCCGGCTGAACAAAGGCTTTCCCCGCAGCCCGATCCCTGATCCAGCCTCTTAAGGCCAGGGTCAGGCTGCAGGGAATGTCCTCGGAACCCCCTGCCCTATCCGCGCCCCGGGCCCACCGAAAAAAACACATCCAGGGATGTTATTCCCTGCACAAGTCGCCACCCTGGACATACAGGGCCGACATTAGAAATGGCCCTGTACGTCCAGGGCCAGCGACTGCCCAATATCTGCCCTAACTCTGCCCCCGATCAGCCCCTTCCCCACCCCCATCTAACCTCCTCGTACAACCGCCCCGTTGGGACGTCCATCCACACTATTTGTGGGACAGAATCGGGCCCATAGGGTCCAATGAAGGTTCTTTGGGGAATCGTGTAATCTTAGTATGTTTGAAGGCATCAGGAACAGGCACAGTGGAAAGTGATAGCTTGAGAATATGATAGATAGGAAGGATGATAGCAGGGGAGATAAAGCTGAGTAGCTGAATGTGAATGGGATCAGAGGAATGGGTAGTAAGTTTGGAGAAGGAGAGATGTGCAGTTTCCTCCTCTGTGATTTTAGAAAAGGAAGAAAGGGTGGCAGGGGGTTGAAGGAAAAATGTGACAATGAAGTGGGGAAAAGGGAGGTGGAAGTGACCTGGTAGATAACTTAAGTCCTGTGAATCTTGTCATTGAAATAGTCCGCCATAGTATGCGCAGACAGTGAAGCGTTTGGAGGTGGAGGCACTTTGAGGAGAGAGTTGACCGTGGCAAAGAGACCACAAGGATCACAGGCAAGAAGGTTTGTCAGATGGACATAGTAGTCTTGCTTGGCAAGTGCACTAATGGACTGGAAGGAAATTAGCAAGAATTTGAAATGTATGAAGTCAGCATGGGCATGGGATTTTAGCCAAAATTGTTCCGCAGAGGTGGCACAGGAATGTAGGTAGAGGATTCTGGAGGTCAGCCTAGGTTGAGGTATGGTAACCTTAGAGGACATGGAATGGGAGGCATGAGAATGTCCAAAGCAGAGGAGAGCAAAGTGCTATAGGAAGAGACTGCTTCATTGACAAACTCAGATGACATAATGGATGAGAGGGGAGATGAGACAGCAATAGAAAGAATGCAATGGTCATTAGCCTGAAGATTCCTAAATGTGTTGGTGGTGATCAGATGAGACTCCACTACACTTTCTCTTCCTGATGCTAATCCTCCCCAGTATTTTTGCCTACTTCAGACTTCAAGGCCATACCATCCATTCTCTACTTTCTTCACTTCACTAACCATTTTGTCTTCTATCCAGGGCTGGTGCAATCATTAGGCAAACTAAGTGGTCACCTAAAGCACCTGGCCCTCTGGGGGCGTCAATTCCACCGCTGTTGCCCCTCTCCAGGACCGACAGCGATGGCAATAGATGCATACAGCCCTACAGAGCTTACCTTCAAGCTTCGGTGCTGTGGGGCTCTTTGCTTCTGCCCCTCTCCTACTCTCAATGCCGACTTCCTGTATGCCAGGAAGTCGGCATCAGGCTGCGGAAGCAAATAGCCCCACAGCGCCAAAGATTGAAAGCATCTGCCACAGGGCTGTTTGCAGCCATTGCTACTGCTGTTGGTCCTGGAGAGGGACGGCAGTGGTGGCAATAGGCACCGTGGGGGGGGGGTGCGCAGGGGAGGGGGTGCAAGGGATGAGGCTCACCTAGGGCATCTCGTCTCTTCATACCAGCCCTGCTTCTATCCAGTCCTCTGCTCTTGAGCATCAACATTTTCTTCCTCTCATTTAGCCATTTTCATTCTCTCTGCGAGCACCTCGCCCTTGTCACTGTCATATCTCCCTTCTCTTCTCTGTACTCATGTGCGGCCCAAGGGGGGTGCGGGGCCATGTGCGGAGACTCGGTGCGGGGCCTCATTTGCATAAGGGGCCTTATTTGCATAAATATTTGCATAATGTTACCATATACTAACTTTTAGTAAACATGCCTCTTAATGAGTGTATGAATAAAGAAAGACTAAAAGATTTCTACATTACTATAATCCAGTGCCAACCGCCAGACACATTAGGAACTACTACAAACACTGCCCATTTAGAACCCATAGCAAACCCGCCGTATCCTAACAGCACTACCAGGACTCACAAAGCACCATACCCTACCTATCAAAAGGCAACACTGCAAATATTAAACCAATACATTTCAGAGAATAACAATACATAACCTACTGGGGAAAGAGAACAAGTGGCAATGTCAAATAGGAATTACATAAACAGAATACCATAGCTCAGTTACACATGAACAGAACATAAACCATCACCAAACAAGGAATCACAATTTAGAAACAGGACGACAATAATTAAACTGGGAATCCCAAAAGCCAAACTTGGAATGTACAACACTGTACAAATAAAACTATACATTAAGATGAAAGCACAGCAATCGGTCAGTCCAACAATCCGCCGAAAGATTCCAACCATTCAACAAAGACCTAATCCTGAAATCAGCATTCCCACTAATGAACTCACCAGCACACAACCCTGATGAACTAGTCTCCAACTGGAACGAAATATTCAGTTCATTAGCTGTTCGCCCAGCAAAAAACAAACCTCAAGCGAAACGACACACAGCAGCATGGTACTCTACTGAGTTGAAAGCCTCACTTGCGACACTAAGAAAACTTGAGAGACGCTGGCGCCGCTCACGCTCAGAAGCAGACCAAAAGGCATACAATTTACAACTCACAGCGCACCGTACCGCAGTGACTGAAACCATGAGACGTTACCACGCCGACACTTTAAAAAGATCCCTCAACAAACCTCGTGACCTGTTTGCCCTCGTTAAGCAACTTACAACAGAACCTGCATCAGAACAAACAAATGGAATCCATCCTCAAACATATGCGGATTATCTACAAACGAAACTTTGTCAGATAAACAACAACCCAGCATCCAGCATCATCCTTCAGCCCTACAATCAAACACCACTCACTACCTTCTCAACTCCATCCAAACGATGCATCGAAGACACCATAGCAGCCATCAATACGTCCACAGCGCAATCTGATCCATGCCCAGCTTTCTGGGTCAAGGAACTCCGGACTGACCTCAGTCCAATCATATCCAGACTTATTCAACAATCGTTCACAACAGGTGATTTCCCACGCACCCTCAAACAAACTTCAATAAGACCTCTACTAAAAAACAACAAACTCGACCAACAGAAACCAGAATCCTACAGACCCATAGCAAGCATACCATTGCTTGCAAAAATAATGGAAAAGATAGTTCAGAGACAAATACAAGATCACATTGATTCCAATGCACCACTGGATCCATGCCAGCATGGATTTAGAGAATCTCACGGGGTCGAGACCCTTCTCACCACACTCTTCAGCAACATAATATCAGGCATCGACAATACCCGCCAAGGCTTTGTCCTTGTCTTCCTTGACATCGCGGCAGCATTTGATTCCGTTAGCCATGAGTGCCTCCTAGAACGCCTCAAAGAAAAAGGAATCTCCGGTAAAGCACTCGAGTGGTGCAGGTCCTACCTCTCGGACAGATGGCAGCAGGTGAGATCCAGAAACACATCATCAGAACCATTCCACCAAAGCCAAGGTGTCCCACAAGGATCCTCCCTCTCCGCCTTACTATTCAATATATACATGCAACCTCTCTGCAACCTGATCCGGTCTTTCAACATTAACTGCATGATATACGCAGATGATGTGCTATTATACACGCCTTTTGCAACAGATAACCCAGACCTCGAACCAATAACATGCTGCATAAACGAAATATCCAATTGGCTACAATCCCAAAACCTCCGGATTCAACACAAGAAGACGGAGGTGATGTTCATTACAAGAAACCGTAACTTCAATGCCCCAACAGTACTGAAAGTGAAGGAAGCAGACCTCCAGACCAAATCCGCGATCAGATACCTCGGCATCACACTAGACCAGAACCTAAATATGCAAGCTCATATAAGTAACACTGTAAGGGCAGTATATCATAAAATTAGATCCCTTAGATACCTAAGATCTCTGCTGGAGCCAGATGATTTCAGGACTATCTATCAAGCACTAATTATCCCGCATTTCGATTATGCAAATGCAATACTTCAAGGTCTCCCCCAAACCACCCTAAACCCACTGCAAATGGCAATGAACACCGCAGCAAGAGTACTGCACGGAGCATCCAGGAAAGACCATGTCACACCTATAATGAAACAACTCCACTGGCTCCCGATTCAAGGTAGAATTACATTCAAGACCTTGCTGCTCACCTTTAAAGCCACCAAAGGTCTCTCGTCAACTTCACTAACTGAGCTAATCCAGATGACACCCCACAACAGAGACAGAAGGTCAGTAGCTCAACACACCTTGATAGTCCCAAGATCTATAACTAAATGCTCCAAGTCAACATCCAGCAGGACTTTCAATCTTTATGCACCGGTGATCTGGAATAACCTCCCTCACAACATTAGATCAATCCCAGACATATTCCAATTCAGGAAGGCCGTGAAACACTACCTCTTCCTCATACATTACCCTGAACCTAATAGAAACTCAGCACCATTTGCCGAATCCACCCAAATCACTACTGTCTAAAACCACACAAACACATGATCAGCCTACAAATTGTATATATTGTATATTTTATGGTTGTACATAGTTACCCTGTTAGCCAAGTTGATTATCCTGTTCATATGTAAACACAAAGTACTATTGGAAATGTGTATGTTCACTGTTTATTGTAAACCGCGCTGATGCTGAATAGCGCGGTATAAAAGAGACTTTAAATAAATAAATTAATTAATTAATTTGCTCTTGTACTAAACAAAGCGCAGGCGTTAATGATGCACATTTACCAGAGCTGACATATTCCAATTAATAAATTCAAAATAAAGAGATATTTTTCTACCTTTTGTGCATTTTTTTTCAGCTGCAATTGCTCCAGACACTTTCTTCTGGTTTCTTCGTGTCTTCTGCTAACTCTCCATCGTCTGCTGTCCATTTGTCCTTTCTTCTCTCCTAGTTTTTTTTTCCATTCTCTCTCTACATCTGCTTTAACATACTAATCTTTCTCCTTTTGCTCTTTCCTCATTCCTATTTCATCCACTCAAATTTTACCCCTCCATCCTCAATCCCCACTTACTCTCCCAATACCCGGCCAATTGTAGATTTTTCATCCCTCCCACAGAAAATATTTTTCCCCTCTCCATTTTACTCTCCCAGCCCCATCCCATTCTAATCCTCCCCCAACATCAGCTCCCTTCTAGTTCCAGCCTCACCCAGCATCCATTCCCTTCTAGTCCCTGCATCAGCCCATTTCCAGTCCTAGCCCCCCATCAGCCCATTTCCAGTCCTAGCAACCCCCCAACCCAATACCAGTCCTAGCCCCCCCATCAACCCACTTCCAGTCCTCACCCATCACCCCATTTTCAGTTTAAGCCCCCCCTATAACCCATTACCAGTCCTAACCCCCCATCAGCCCATTTCCAGTCAGCCCCCCCATAGCCCATTGCCAGTCCTAATCCCATCAGCCCACCTCAAGTCCTAACCCCTCCCCATCAGCCCATTTTCTGTCCTAGCCCCCCCATAGCCCATTATCAGTCCTAACCCCCCATAGCCCATTACCATACAGCCCCCATTAGCCCAAAGCCCATTTCCAGTCTTTAACCCCCCCCCCCCATAGCCCATTACCAGTTCTAACCCCCCATCAGCCCACAGCCCATTACATCCTTACCCCATCAGCCCACCTCAAGTCCTAACCCCTCCCCATCAGCCCATTTCCTGTCCTAGCCCCCCCATAGCCCATTATCAGTCCTAACCCCCCATAGCCCATTACCAGACAGACCCCATCAGCCCAACGCCCATTACCAGTCTTAACCCCCCCCCATAGCCCATTACCAGTTCTAACCCCCCCCAACAGCCCACAGCCCATTACCAGTCCTAACCCCATCAGCCCACCTCAAGTCCTAACCCCTCCCCATCAGCCCATTTCCTGTCCTAGCCCCCCCCCATAGCCCATTATCAGTCCTAACCCCCCATAGCCCATTACCAGACAGCCCCCATCAGCCCACAGCCCATTACCAGTCCTAACCCCATCAGCCCACTTCCAGTCTTAACCCCCCAGCCCATTTCCAGTCCGAGCCCCCCCCTAGCCCATTACCAGTCCTAACTCCCCCCCCCATCAACCCCCCGCCCACCTCAAGTCAAGTCCTAACCCCCTCCCTAGCCCATTACCAGTCCTAACCCCCCCCCCCCCCATCGGCTCAAGGAACATTAAAAAAAAAAAACAAAGCTGGCTGCTACCGCTGCCGCTGCTGCTACCGCCGTGGCAGCGGCAGAATGGAGTGTCCCGCGGGGCCCCCTCTAACCAGCTGAGTCCCTCCCTCCCTCTCTCTGTGACGGCTGAGCCCCTCTGTGCCGGCTTTCAGATACGCGAAGGGAGAGTGTCTCCCTCGCGTCTGCAGAGACGCGAGGGAGACACTCTTCCTTCGTGTATCTGAAAGCCGGCACAGAGGGGCTCAGCCGTCGCAGAGGGAGAGCTCAGCCGGGCAGAGGGGGCCCCCGCGGGACATTATTCTGCCGCGGCGGCAGCGGTAGCAGCCAGCTTTTTTTTTTAACTTAATTTTGAAAAAAAGCAGAATGTTCTTTGTGCGGGGCCCCCTGAAACGCGGGGCCCTGTGCAAAAAACATTCTTGCTCAATGGATGGGCCGGCCCTGTCTGTACTCCTCTGCTTCTTCTCCTCCTCTCAGCTGGGGATATCAATCCCAGAGGGTCAGACACAAGGAGAGCAGGACGCTCTTGCTATTCCAACAGGAGACAATGAGGCAAGAGATGGGATGAACACAGGTGCCTTTATTAGTAGTCCCCTACGCGTTTCGGCCAGAAGCCTTCCTCGGGGGGATATACTTAAAATATAAAATCATACAAGAAAATAAAATAATGTACAATTAATATGAAAATAAAAATAAAAATAAAAATAAAACAGGCATGTAACATATATTAACATAAATAAAAACAAATTGTAAACACGAACATGATATATAGTGTTAATAATAATAATATAAATAAGACTAAACATATGTGTATAATACCAATAAATAATTAAAAAATAATTGAAAAAATATATATATAAAGATTACATTAAAAACAAATGGATCAAAACCAGCACTCGATAAACAAAATGATAAAAACAAAGAATAAAACTCTTAAGACGCAGGGCAGACTATAAGTGCTAATACAAAAAATACTCACAAGGCACTGTAGGGAGAATGATGTACTTTGGCCTATGTAAATGGCACCTATTAAAATACTGTCATTAATAAATAATAAATAGTGATATGAATAGCATGTTAAAACAATTATAATACAGTAAACTATAAAACTGAAGGATACAATGTGAAACTAAGATAACAATAAAAATGTAATAAGGAAATCTGATAAAATTATTCAATTGAGTAAAATGTTGAAATAATAAACTAATATTCATAAATAAAGAAATTAGATGTAAATTATATGAATATTTATAAATGTGTAAATTTGAAACTGGTACCTGATCTTGACCAGTTATGATGAACGACACTGTATGGTAAAATGAAACATTATTAAACATGTTATCTTGTTGTATTAAAACAAGTAATGAATTGTTAAATTAATGTATGTAGAGGTTGGCCCGTGAGTTACTTACGTATATTAACCGTTGATTCTCTAAGGAAATATTTATGCATAAGATTGTAGAGACCAAACGTCTTTAAACTATTATGAAAAACTTAATTGAATCAAAAGTATATCGGACTAGGTCGTCTGTAAAAAAAACTTTATTGTATTGAGTAGAATAATATATCTACGTTAAAAGAATCCCCTATTGTTTTGTAAAACGTACTTTTAAAAGACGGAGGGGCAAACCTGCAAGAATACATTTAAACTATAAATACTATAGAGAGATAATAAAACATTCTAATGAGTTATCGCCTAAGTGAGAATGAGTTCTAAAAAAGGGGGGACGAGATATGTAAGTGTAAATAAGTAAAAACGTATTATCTAACATAGAATACAAGAGATAAAGAAATGACATAAAAGGTTTGTTCTAACGTCGAATTGCCGTTACAAACACTTTTACGCAATAAACTCTGTTGTTCATGCCTTCCGCGATTAAATTTATTTAAAATCAAGCATATAAAAAAATAATAAAAAAATAAAACATTGAAAACCATGCTGCTCACCTAAATGGAACAAAACAAAAACAAAAACATGTCTGTACTTTCAAATGAAGGTATAGACTGAGCGATTAGGAAATGACGTCTTGACCTAGAGCTTTAAATTCTCAATATAAGAGGGCGCGCCAAAAGATCTCTTATTATTGTGAACCATTCCTACCTTTTATTTAAAAAAGGGGGGGCAACCCGCAGCACTTCAATCAAAACATAATTACTATAAGGATAGTGAGACATGATAAAAATTAATCGCCGAAGTGATAGACCAACGTGCATGAAAACCGGGTGGTAAAATCGAATTCTATAGAGAAGAAAAAACGAAGTATGTGGGTTTAAATAGGTCGAAGCATTTAACTACATTAAAATGTTATGAACTGTTTGTACCAACGTCGAATTTCCGATACACCTTGCTGTTTATATAATTTGGAGTCAACCACGTAAAGAAATTAAAACATCGAAGAGCATACTACTCACCTGAATAAACCAAAATACAAATGCACTTCCAGAATAAAGGTGTAGACTGAGCTATTAAGGAAATGACGTCTTTACGTAAGGCTTTAAATACTCAATGGAGGAGGGCGTGGTTAGTGTAGTGACGTATTTCTTCAAGATGAAAATGTAAGATACACAAACTTATATGAAAGTTGTGCCAATGAAAGACTCAAGAAACTAGTAGAATATCCATATAATCATTATCAAATAAACGTTGTCCAACTAAAAGTATAGGGTGTTGTGTTATGTTGTACGTAAACATATGTATGAAAACACGGTGTTATTTTGAAAAATATGATATTCTATTCTTTACATGACTATAAAAATACTGACAAATCAACTTCTTGATTTAAACCATTAGGTGTTAAACTGTTGAATTCATAAATGAATCTCTGTTCTAATCGCAGAAGAACTTTATCAAAATCTCCTCCGCGCCAACTGGGAACCACTGTTTTGATGACCAAATATTTCAAATCCTGAATAGTATGATGTTTCTCCAACCAATGTGTAACTAGTGGGCTGTCTTCTACTTTCCTTTGTAGACAACTTCTATGTTCTATGATTCGAGTGCGGATCTGGCGTTTAGTTTTACCTACATATATTAAATTACATGGACATACAATCAAATAGATAACCTTTTCTGTTTTACAATTTGAAAAGTGATTAATGTAAAATTTACGCTGTGTGACTGGATGGATGTAAACTTGTTTAACTGTGAGTGCATGAACGCAAACAGAACAATTACCACAAGGGTAGTGTCCTTTAATATGGGGTGATGGTTTGTGGTATGTGAGAGCCGATGAAACCAATGTATTTGCCAAATTAGAGTTGCGTTTATAGGCCAACATAATGTTCTTAGAAGCTAAACTAGAGACTCCATTTAAAAGATACCATTCCTGTCTTAATATTTCAGAAATCTCTTTAGAATATTGTGAAAAAGTAAGTGAGCAAACAATTTTATCATTTTTCTGACGTGGCTTCTTATTTAAAAGACTCTTCCGATCAGTGGTGCATGCCCTAAAAAATGCTTTTTTGACACATCTTTTCGGGTACCCACGGTTTAAGAATCTCTGGCGCAAATCTGCTGCATGTATCTCAAAATCAGGTTCTTTAGTGCATATTCTCCTTACCCTAAGGAATTGACTGATAGGTAAATTATTTTTTAATGTAGTGTTATGGTAACTATCATACCGAAGCAGAGTGTTACGATCTGTGGGTTTTCGGTATAATTCTGTGGTAAACCCATCATTCCCCTTTTTAATATTAAGATCCAAATATGCAATACTTTCCATACTATAATTGCCCTCGAACTGTAAATTGGGGTCCAAGCTGTTAATCCATTCGAAAAATTCTTGCAGCATAGTTTCAGAACCGTCCCAATTATTATAATATCATCAATATACCTTTTCCATAAAGTGACATGTTTTTGAAGGGATAGAATTTGAGGAATTTCTCTTCGAAATTGGTAACATATAAATTGGCCACATCTGGGGCCATGGGAGATCCCATGGCCACACCTTTTATCTGTTTATAAAATATACCTTTAAAACAAAAAAAATTTTCAGTCATAGCCAGAGAAGCTAATTGAATGAGATAACAAGTAGGGGTACGTACTGGTTGCGGCCTACGTATAAGTGTATTTGCTAATACTTCAATGGCTGCTTTCTGAGGAATGTTGGTATAGAGAGAAACTATATCTAAAGTGACCAATATTAACTTATCGTGATATCCAATATAGGTGTCTAAAATATTAATGACATGGGTGGAGTCCCGTAAATAGGATTCTGCTTCAGAAACAAATGGTCTTAGAAAGAGATCCATGAATTTGGAGATAGGCTCAAAAAGTACATTATTTTATTTTCTTGTATGATTTTATATTTTAAGTATATCCCCCCGAGGAAGGCTTCTGGCCGAAACGCGTAGGGGACTACTAATAAAGGCACCTGTGTTCATCCCATCTCTTGTCTCATTGTTTCCGATATCAATCCCAGCCCAGGCCCCCCAAAGCAACTCTCACCTCAGATTAAAACGCAACCCCTCCAAACTTGTTCCCATCCCTCTTCTTCCTCCTTGTTATCTCCCTGCTCCAGTCGCACCACTGACAAAGCCAAACCTGATGCAGTCGGAAACGTCACTTCATGGTTACTAAACCAGGAATAAGATACTACCCTATACCAGTGTTTCTCAAGCTGGTCTTGGTGCACCCTTAGCCAGTCTGGTTTTTAGGATATCTACAATGAGAAAATATTTTTTCACTCAACGCGTAATCAAGCTCTGGAATTCATTACCGGGAGATGTAGTAAAAGCTGTTAGTGTAGCTGGATTTAAAAAAGGTTTGGATAAGTTCCTGGAGGAAAGGTCCATAAACCATTATTAAAGGGAACCCGGAAAATCCACTACTTGCCCCAATACAAGCATTGTGAAACCTGTGTCTTTTGGGGAAACTGCTAGGTACTTGTAACTTAGATTGGCCACTTTTGGAAACAGGATACTGGGTTTGATGAACCTTGGTCTGACCCAATATGGCATATCTTATGTTCTTATGAATATGCAATTCAACAGAGTTGTTTACAATATATGGATAAAGTGTGACATTTATTTATTTATTTATTACAGGCTCTTATATACCGCTCTATTCAGAATCAGCGCGGTTCACAATATAACAACATACCATAACAACAAACTGTTAGGTTTTACAGAGAACAAGGTCAGAGAACTTGGATAAAACATGGGACGTCATTACTGCAACTATTTACAAGAGTATTTACAAGTATACATAACAGGATTTGTTCTTAGTTTGGGTAGTGATTAAGATTGGTTAGTTGGTCAAGTAATATTGGGGGAAGAGGTGGGATTTGAGTGCCTTTCTGAAAAGGGATAGATCAGTGATAGCACGAATCTCTGGGGGTAGAGCGTTCCAGTACTTAGGGGCATAGAATCTGAAGGCCCTGTTAGATGTCACTGATAGGCATTTTGTCGCTGCTTTAGGGATGATTAGAGTATTTGTTGATATCGTTGATATTTGTTATTTGGGGGTGGGATAGTTATAATCGATAGGTAAACCGATACGAACTATCTAACAATTTACAATCCTGTTTGCCCAGTAGTTCTCAGTTTTGATTCCCAGTCTCAGTTTTTGATGTTTCTTTTGGGAGGAGTATCAATGGGTGATGTTCTGCTAGATCCCAGATGTTCTCTGAATAAATGGGGTTTTAGCTGTTTTCTAAATGTTGAAAGCTCTGATGTATCAAGGATTTTAGTTGGGAGAGAATGCCATAAGGAAGGTGCATATAGGTCAAATGCACGGTTGCAGGCTTGCTGGTTGAATTTAGTTCTTTCATGTGGCACAATCAGTGTATTGTTTGTGATCTGCTGGGTAGTTCTTCCTGAATGTGGTTTTGTCAGAAGTGTATGTAGATGTGACGGCTGCTGTTGAAGAAATGCTCTGTGGATCAGTGCAAGTGTTTTGTATTTTATCTGAGCCTCTACTGGGAGGATGTGTATATCTTTCAGGACTGGGGTGATGTGGTCACATTTTCTCACTCTTTGGATGATTCTGGCTGTTGTGTTGAGGGCAGTTTGAAGTGGGGAGTGGAGTTGGGAGACCGTGGTATATGGAGTTACAGTAATCCAGATGAGGGAATGTCAAAGCATGCATGACAGATCTGAAGTCCTGAGCATCTAGGAGTGGTCTTAGATGTTGTATCAATCTGGCTTTGAAAAATACTGTCTTTGCAGTTTTTGCAATCTGTTGTTTGAACGACAGCGCCTGATCCAGAATGATTCCCAAATATTTTATTTGTAGTTGGACTCTAAATTTGGATTGTTCCTAGTGCGAGGTGCATTGGCGTGGTGAATTCTTGATCTTTTGTAACAAATAAGGCTTCTATCTTTTGAGGTTTATTGTAAGGTTATTCTCTCAAAACCATCTTGACACATCATTGAAGCAAGTTATTAACTGTGGGTTTGTTGGGTTTGAAGTGGTGGGTCCATAAATCATAATGTCATCTGCATATATGTGAAAGCTGACATTGTGTGATCGTATTATGGAGCAGAATGACTGCAAGTAAATGTTGAATAGCATGGCTGATAGTGCAGAGCCTTGCAGAATCTCTTGGGGTTGTTGGTATGGTGAGGAAGTGGTGGTACTGGCTCAGATTTGTTGATATCTGTCTGTTAGGTATGACTGGAACCATTGCAGTACTTTGCCTTGGATGCCGGTTTCCTTCAGTCTGTGGAGGTGGATGTTGTGGGAGACAGTGTTGAAAGCTGCAGATATATCCAGGAAGATCAATGTGTATCCTGTGTGTTTGGTTTGGATTACCTTGGTTAGGGTGCTTATTAATGAGACCATGAGGGTTTCGACACCATGAGAAGGTTGGAATCCATGTTGTTGTGGGTCAAGCACTTTGTTTTTGTCCAAGTGGTCTTGTATTGCTATTGTATTATCTTCTCAATGATTTTTGCTGTGAATGGGAGGCTTGCTACTGGTCGAAATGAAGTAGGATTTAATGGATGAAGATCCGGTTTCTTGAGGGTTGGGCGTTTGATAGATGTTTTGAGGCTATTGGGCATCTGACCCTGTTTGAGAGATTTATTCACAATGCTGGCGAGTGTTAGGCTTAGCTCTTGCCTTGTCTTCTTAATCCAGTCAACCAGGCAGGGGTAAAGAGGGGAGGTGGTCGTATTGAGTCCTGATATTGTGGTTTCAATCCTCTTTTTGGGGATTGATTCAAAAGTGTCTCACATGGATCCAAGGTCAGCAGTGTGACTGTTTGTAGCTGTTATGGACTGTGCGTTGACCATCTGTTGGAGCTGCTTGTATTTTGCCACGAGTTGTTGTGATGGTATGTTTGGTAGTTTGTCCAAGAGGTTAGCTGTCTTGGTTAGCTGCTTGACAATGTTGAAAAGTTCACATGGTCTGTTAAGTGATGCATTTATGATCTTCGAGTGGTAGGCTTTTCGTGTGTCATCTATTTTGGTGCAGTAGTTGTTAAGAGCATTCATGTAGCTTGTCCTATCAGCTTCATTTTTTGTCTTTCTCTATCTCCTCTCAACTCTTCTCAGTTTCCATAGGGCTGGTGTGTACCAACATGATTTTGCTGGTCTCGCATCGTTTCTTCTGTTTGTTGTTGTTGTACGTGCTGCTGCAGCTAAGATGATGTTCCAGTTATTAACTGAGGTTTCAAGATCTGCATGTCCTGGTTGTATATTTGGTAAGATATAACTGAGGAAGTTCTCTTTATTAAATGGTTTGAATCTTCTTGTTGGGCATGGTTCCTCCTTGGTGGGAGAGGGTCAGTAGGAGGTGATGAAGGTAATAAGAAAGTGGTCAGACCATGGTATAGCTGTAATCTTTGGTTGATTTCTCACGTTATTAGATTTGGAATTGAGGAATATGTGATCCAGGATGTTGCCTGTCTCATGTGTTGGGGTGCAGACAATTTGGATCATCTCCATAGCCTCCATTGCTTCCATGAATGCTTCAGCATGTTTCTTTTGTACTGAGGGAAGGTTGAAATCTCTGAGTATTATCTGTTCTTTTGTGTTGTTATAGCTCTCCGATACTTGTTTGAGGATGTCTGATAGGTCCGAATTTGCTGCAGGTGTTCTCTATATCAGGCAAATCAATGGTGTTTATTGGTGATTGTGAGAGTGTCAGCTTCTTCCGAGCTTTCTGTTGCAAGGTTCCGGAGGTGCAGGTTAGCTTTTGCAATTATGTTTACTCCTCCTTCTCTGGAGTGGATACGGAAGCAACTATAAATATTGTATCGTTGGGGTGTGATATGGTTCATGAGTAGTGTCTGATTCTGACAGCCATGTTTCCGTCACACAGAGGATATCAATTTTTTGATCTGTGATGAGGTGGAGTATGGGGAGTTTGTTCCTCACAGAGCGTGCATTTATGAGTGTGATTTGCAGTGGTCTTGAGGGCACAGGTGTTTTTTGGTGCTGTGGTATTAGTGGATGGGAATAGGCCTTCGTTGCGGGTGTGTTTTGCTGTGGGAGTATGATGCCGGGTGTTCCTGTGTTATTCTATTTAGAGGGCATATTGGTTTGTGGGCATGGTTGGTTGCATATGGTTGTGCAGGAAAAGATCTTAGTAATATCTATGGGGTTGCTAGAAAAGGAGGCTTTAGTTCTGCTTTACCGTGCCTAGCTGGCTGGTTGTTCTCTGCTTGCGTTGGCGTTGTTCGTATGACTGCTTGTAGCTCTTCTTTTCCGTTTGTTGCTGGATAGTCTTAGCGTTGTTGGTTTCTCCAGGGTTCATTAGGTTGCATCTTTTTGGAGTTTTCTGAGAGTTTCTTTTTTGTCCATGCCCACGGTCCATGCCAAAGAGCCCTCTGGCGAGACCCTCAGGCGCGGGCCCGCCTGCTGGCGCTCCTGTTTTTAAATTGAAGAGGTGGGCCCTGATTGGCCTTAAGATGGAGAGCGGGAGGAGTTTGTGCTTCCCGCTGTCAGTCCTGATGCCAATCAGGGGATCGGGGCAAGTCTTGTGTGCCTGCCGGTGCTCCTGTTTTTAAATTGAAGAAGTGGGCCCTGATTGGCCTTAAGATGGAGAGCGGGAGGAGTCTGTGCTTCCTGCTCTCAGTTCTGATGACAGGCAAGTTACGAACTGTGTTATATTAAAATAAGGAGTCAGTGCACAAAGATAACAACAAATAGGTGGGAGGAACCAATGGAATTATTCTTCAAAGGCTAATCTAACCAACCAGGCTTTAACTTTACAACGATAAACTAAATATGACAGTTCTACTCGCAGTTCTTTGGGAAAATTGTTCCACGCCAAATCAGAACAAACAATGGGATGTACCCCAAGTTCTCAGACTGGGCAGGAGGAAGTCCCAGGCTGACAATTATCCTGAAAAACCATTTAGTTCTTCCCAGTCTCTGGAATATAGCGGATCCCTCTTGTCTCTGAAGAAGGAGAAAGTGGTCTTGTGGCTTTGGACATTAGAACTGAAGAAGAAGCAAGTTATACTCAGGTACAGTAGATTTCTCCTGTCCCAGAGGGCTTACAGTCTAAGTTTGTACCTGAGGAAATGGGGGAGTAAAGGGTATGTTTACGAGAGGGTCTGCAGGTAGCATGAGTTTGTGGTGCAAAACTAGCACAAGGCTCGTGATGACTTTAAGAGGCTTGTGTGCCCATCCCCCTGCGGGTTAGCGTGTTGCAAGCACACCACACCATACTAATCAGAACATGGGTGTACTTACTGCTGCCCCTTGAGGTGGTTTTAAGTGCACCAGTGCTAATGACTTATGCCTGTATTGTTGCGACTAGATTGTAAGCTCTGATGAGCAAGACTCTGACGAGCAGGGACTGTCTCTTGTATGTTTGACTGTACAGCGGTGCGTGCATGGCGCTATATAAGTGCTAAATCGCAGTAGTAGTAGTAGTAGTAGAACATTCATAGCACCCATGCTAACTACGAGATGCCATCAGTGCCCATGCTCTGCCCCCAGCCTGCCCATTCGCATCATTTCCAGTTAGCACAGAATCCTTATTGTATGGCAAACCTCGTGCTAATCGTTAGCACACGCACACATTAGTAATATGCCACCAAATGACTTGCTCAAGATTACATGGAGCAGCAATAGGGGTTGAACCTGGCTTGCCTGGCTCTCAGCCCACTGCTCTATTAGGTTACTCCTCCACTCAAGACCTCATTCTCTCCCATTTCCATGTCCATCCTGAGAAGGGTCCTCTCTAAAGGTCCTAGACTTCAGAAGAGTGGACCTGTATGCAGTCCACTGGGCTCAGAGTCACATGTAACTTCTTTCAGGGTAATCTGCATTAGTCTAGTGCCAGAAAACTGCTTTCCCTTTCTCTAGAGGCTGGAAGGAGCCTGAGCAGGTGGCTTGTCAAAGATGGAAAAGGACTGAAGCTTCATGTATGCACAGTCAAGTAAAATAACACCTGACATGATAGAAAATCACCACTTGTTCCAGGCCCCTTCCCTCCTCTGCCTCCTGCTGGTTGGAGGACTGCAGTGTTTCTTACCGCCACTGTCACCTTTCTATGAAGGTGTGGGTCCAGTATGACTACAGGACTTTGCACAGATCAGACCTTATGGTGAAACCAGCAAAGGAGGAGGTGGCCGCAAGTAAGAGGAATCTACGGAAGGCCAGGCAGAGATGGAAGGGATCATGTTTTCTTGAATATCAATACTGTCCTTATCTGCACCTCCACTGAATGGTACTTGTTCATATATCCATCACCCTTTCAATAGAGAAATATTTCCTTAAATTACTCCAGAGTCCATCCCATTTCACCTTCATCCTATGAGATCATGTTCCAGAACTTCCTTTAAATTGAAAGAGGCTCACCTCCTGTATCTTTATTATATGAAGATAGTTAAATAACTCTATTTCCCCTTCTCTTGCCTTTCTTCTCTCCCCATATGTTTTATGACAAGGTCCACTGATCATCTTAGTGGCCACACTCTGAACTGACCGCATTCCATTTGTATTCTTTTGAAGGTGAAGACTCCATAATTGCACGCAACACTCCAAATGAGGTTTCACCAGATACTACTACAGAGGTACTATCACCACCTTTTTCCTGTTGGCTATTCCTCTCCCTATGCACCCAAGTGTCCTTTTTCTGTTTGCAGTCACCTTTTCTACCTGTTCAGCCACCTTAAAATCATCTTTTATTTAATTATTCATATGCTATTCCCCAGTTAATCCTTGTTTTATTCCCCTGTTACCTGTAACTTGGACAAGTTCTCTAAATCTGAGTGTATTTTGTTTAATGTAAACCGCACTGATGTCAAATAGCGCGGTATATAAGAGCTGTTAAATAAATAAATAAATAAAGAGATAAATCTCACAATGACCCCCCAGGTCCCAGGGGGGGGGGGGGTTCCCCATATTGCACTGCCCCCTTGGGTTATTGCATCCCATATGCCTGAGTCTGCATAATTTAACATTAAATCTTAGCTGCCATATTCTAGAGCATTCCTCAAGCTTCATTAGATTAGTCTTCATGTTATGCACGCCTTCTAGGGTATCTACCGTATTGCAGATTTTGCTGTCATCCTCAGAGGCAGAGCTTTCCCAATAGCCTTTCCACAATATCACTACCAAAAATGCTGAAAAGAACCAGAACAAGGGCTGATCCATACAGCACCCCACTGATGACAGCCCTATCCTTCGAAGGAACACAGAATGGAACAGGAAAAAGTAGATTGGTGGTTTGCTCCTTCAAAACGTAGAAGAACTAAGGGACATGCAGTGAAGATATAATGTAGCACATTTAAGAAAAATTGGAGAAAATATTTTTTCCCTCAATGCGTAATTGAACTTTGGAATTCGCTGCTGTTAGACATAATAAAAGCTGTTAGTGAAGCAGGGTTTAAAAGAGGTTTGGACAGGTTCCTGGAGGAAAAGTCCATAAATCATTATTAAAGTGGACTTGGAGAATCTACTGCTTACCCCATGGATAAGCAGCATGGAATCGATCTACCTTCTGGGAACCTGACAGGAACTTGTGACCTGGATTGGACACTGTTAGCAACAGGATACTGGGCTTGGTGGATCTTTGTTCTGACCCACTATGGCATATTTTATGTCCTTATGTTCCATTTTGAACTAACCTCTGTTGCCTCCCATTCAACATATTTTTAACTTTAGGTCCCATCCCAAGGGCACTCCATTTACTTATAAATTGCCTATGCAGAATGATGTCAAACGCCACCACCATCTAGTGCTCTCGCCCAATGGTCATTCAGCACAAGAAATTAGATTCATCTGACAAGACCTACCTCTAGTCAAACCATATTGCTCAAGCTCCTTTAATCTGTTAGACTCCAGAAGCGGCATTATTCTGTTTTTGCAAGGTTTTCTTTCATTTACGTAGCACAAAATAACCTGCCTGAAGTTTCCAGCCTTCTCCTATCTTCCGCTTTTGTGATGAGGGACCACATCTGCCTGTCTCCAGTCCTCTTGGATCACTCCCAACATTAAAGAGGCCTAAGAAAGTTCAGACAGCAGTGGGTTTCTTCAATACCCTCAGATGTATCCTGTCCAGCCCCATTGCTTTGTCTTCTTTTAGTTTAGCTGAAGATCATTCCACCTTTGAGTCTCATAATGCCACTTTTACACATCTGTCTTTCACTAACATATCTAAAAAAAAAGAGCTGTCCCCATATTTTACTGTACTGGCTATTTTTCTTCCATTTGCATCTCTGCTTTCCTGACCATTTTTCCCAGCTTCTCAACTTTTCCACATATTGTTGCTTGTTGCCTTCTTTCTGTAATCTTTTTTTTTTTTGTTTATGAAGGCTAACCTATTTTCCTTACCTTTTTACTTGTTTCTTTTGAAAACCACAGTGGCCTCCTTTACCTCTTACTTTTACTTTCCTAAAAAAAAAAATGTGTGTTTCCCTAAAAATATCTCCTTTCAGTTTTGCCCACTACTTTTCTACTTCACCCAGGTGTTCCCATGCAGCTGAATTCTTGAGATATTTCCTGCTCTTGACAAAGTTAGTTTTTCTGAAGTTTAGGATCCTTGCTTCTGAAGAAACCATCTCCACCTGTGCTCTAACCACACCATCCAGTGATCACCCACGACAATATCGAAAACACTCTCCTCATTCATAAGCAGAATCACCTTATCCCACATGGGTTCCATAATCAGTTGCTGGAACAGGTCTGCTATAGAGAATCCAGGTTCCATTCTCTCTATCTAGATAAACGCACAGCACACCCTCCTTACCTCATAAGCCCTGCAGTTCTGTTGCTTTAATATTATTATTTTTTACACATAGTGCCACTTCTCCTCCCTTTTTCCCCCTGTCTTTCCTGAATAGATCATAGGTTGGTATAACGGTTTCCCATTCTATGGACATTAGTATACATAGATTCTTCATGCAACTTCTTAAACTGAGTTTTCGATTAGGAAAGTCTTCTCAACATGTTTTCTTCCTTACCACTCCACACCAGAGTAGCCATTTGACCATATTCCTACATGCTGAGGCTATTGGCCATTCCTCATTTTGCACCTAGTCCCACTGCATTGTGGTACTTATAGTCCATGCTCTTCCCTGTTTGAATCAGTGCTACAGGTAATCTAATGAGTCAGGGCGGTGCTGGGTCACCAGGCAGCTCTTTCTTCATGGTACACTTGAAGATGGCCAAGAGTTAGGGGTCATGTTACTCTAATATCTAAGGTGCTGTGAGATAAGCCAGGAGCACAGGTGAGAAATATTCTAAATTCACATTCAGTTCTGAAAAACAGAGCTATCATTGATGCAATCAGCACGTCATTGCACAACTATTAAGCCTAATATTAAGCATTACCATCCTGAGGGATAAATTAAGGCTTTCAAGGTGGACTACAAACCCATGTGAGCCATTCCAGCAAAGTTCAAGACAAAGCAGTTAAATCTTATCACTACAAAAGCTTGTCACACACTCCCCTCCCAGAAAACAAACATTCAGTAATGTCCAGACTTTGGATGACAGAGCCTGGTCCCAGCACTTCCTAAACTCAGAGATCTGTAAAACCACCCCTTGCTTTCTTTTATTCAAAACAAAAGCAGCTATAAATTACTGAAGAACTTTGTATGGCCTCATCAGAGTGGACAGCCAATCAGAATTCAATCGTCACAGCTATAATGTGAAGACCCGAGGCCCTATGCCTTGGGAATTAGTGGCCGGAGGGATTCACGTTGATGCAGGTCATTTGAGGAAAACAGTGGAGAGAGGTTGCTGGAGAAGATATCGAAGGGGGATATCTTTGCTTTAGAAGAGGGATGTTAGCAGGGAATTTAAATTGTTTTATTGATATAAATGTATATTGGAGATTTGAATATGCAAATCGCATGCACAGGGTTTAGCATGCGGTAAGAGCTCTGTGCTAAATGTAGCCCTGCGCTAAAACTCCCATGCTAACCAGGTAGCGCAGAGAATGGGTGAGTGAGGGGCGGAACGTAGGCCTTGAAGGCACCTCGCAGTTGGCATGCGCGTTAGTAGCTCTTGCTAACCGCGATGGCTGTCATTAGCAAGGGCATACTTACCACCATCCGCGTGCCAGTTTGCATGGTGCTGTGTCTCTGCATCACACTAACTGAAGGGGGATGGACGCACCTGCCTCTGTAGTTAGCATGAACCCCCACACTGGGAACGTGGTCCAAAAGCATATTGCTGGTGCAGGCCTTAGCAAACATGCCCCTTTGTGAATAAGACTACAGGGCCTTGGGCAAGTCGCTTAACCCTCCATTGCTTCGGAAGAAAGGCCTGGCAATCTACTTCCAATCACACTGCCAAGAAAACTCTGGAGCTGTTGGGTCGCCAGGAGTCAGCATTGACTCAATGGCACACATTGCATTTGCAAAGAAAGAAATTTAGAAGTTAGTGCAGCTATTAATTGGGTATTTTATCGCAATAATTAGACATGAAATCATAAACACTGTCAAGTATCTAAAAGCATACTCGATGGAAAGGATTTTAGGAAGGCTCTGATTTGCATCCACACTCCCTCTGTGCTTCGGGGGTATGCGAGGCTTCTCACCAGCTGTGCTCCACAGAGGAAGAGACATTTTCTTCCCATTAAATAATTTAAGAAAAGGCTCCCAGGTCCCTCCATTGAGCACATCACTCAGGTCATCTAATATTACAGAAAATCTACTGTTGTAGAAATCACAGCAGAGAAGCAGACAGGATGGTGGATGGGGAGATGGAGTCCTACCAGGAAGCAAGGGAGCAATGCGTAGGAGGGTGGAGATAAGTACAGGGAGATGGGGAGGGGTGGGAGCAAATAGTGGCTAGTGCCTGTTGTACTCTATTAGAGATGTGCATTTTGCTCGTGTTGCCTTAAAAAACGAGTGTGCACAAAATCAGTTTTATGTGCATTAGCCTGTGAATTAAAGCCCGCACAAGCAATTTGCATGCATTAAAAACGTTCTAATGTACATTAAAGAATTTTTATTAAACAGAATGTGTAAAACAAGCTAATAAAAAAAACACCTGAAATTTGAGAAAATTTCTGAAATTTCAAAAACCTAATGTTTTTGCCTGTGCACATCCCTTCAATCTACTTTTTGACCCAACACTGAATCATGGGAAAAGGGTCTGGCAGCATGAAGTTGAGGCAGAGGCTACCAAGTCCATAACCCACAAAATAAAATGAACTTGAAGCTCTATCTTCTCGTATCACGAAGTGCCTCCCATTGCACAATGCTGCAGCCACAACCTATGCCCCCGTATCCCAATCCTCTGTCTTTTGGCTGGGTTATTCTGTTATCTCTCCAGAGCCGAGAACTTTTGGTTAATCATTTACCGCATCTTGGCATGAACCGGCTGCTCTTTTTCTTAGGTACTTGCAGCTGAACTTCTTTGATACACTAGTGAGCACAAGGGATACTGGTAGGCCTCTGTGATTTAAATTTGCAGCTACTTCTACCAACTTATTTGCTTCTTTGTATGTGTTCCACAATTCCATGGCTCCTTACTACGACGAAGGGGCATGTTTAGTAACCTGTGCTAAGCACTTAGCATGTGAACTAGTGCATGGAGTTAGTGCACAAGCGTGATAACCATTAAGGTGCTGGCATTGCAGTGAGCACGCGCTAATTCATGTGCCACGTGCGCAGCATGGTCTAGAGTGGGATATGAACAGGTGAAGAGCGGGGAATGGGCGTGGACCATGCATTGCAGTTCACTCACGGTGCTTGTGTGGTTAGCGTGCGCATATTTACTGAGGCAGTAAGTGCATCCAAATTAATTGCAAATATATTTAACACATGGGAAGCTGCATCCATTTTTGCATTTAACCTGCAGAAAGTGCAAAACCTAGCCACAATTTAGTAAACAGGTCTCTAGTATTAGCATAACACAATGAATTTAAAAACAGTTTCATATGTTTATTCAGAAAGCAGCAAACATTTTTTCAGTTACTATTTGGGGAGGGGGGGAGGTAAAGATGTAGCATAAACCTAAAAGTCCCAGGGTACTTTGGCATGTTTCAGATTTTCACTTCTCCATGACTCCAATTAGGCTACAATAATTCGCTAACAATGGGGCCCCATTACTAAAGTATGTTATGTGGTGCACGCGCATTTCAGCAGTGGTGTGTACCAATGTCGCAGTTAGCACGGATGCATCTACCGGCACTTTACTAAGCGTGCAATAGGTGCACCCACGGTAAATGCTAAGGGCATAAAGCGCCCTAAGGGGCTTGCCTATATGGCAACTGTTGGGCACATACTGACCATGCCCACAAATACTACAGTGTGCTTGCATGTAACACGTGTTTATTTTTACTCAAAAAGTGAATTACAGGCAAAATATGCCGCACGTTAGTAAGATGGCTCTAATATTTACTATCAACATAACAATGCACATAGCTCTGTACCAGCTGAATTCAGATAGTTTAGTTTAATTTAATTACAAATTGAATAGTTCCTTTTCAACAACCATCAGCATGGCAGAGTACACTACAAATGAAATACAACTGATAAAATATAAAACAACCAATTCAAAATAAAAATTAACAAAATCAAATAAAATCAAACAAAATTAACAAAAAAATAGAAAGCCATCACCTTCAAAACTTAAATCACCCACTCCAACACCAATGAGTTACAATATAGCTGCCAAGGGCTGTCCGCTGAGGTTTGAGCACCAGGAGGTTAAGTGACAGATTCTTCATCAGGCTGAATTAAAATAGGACTTCCAGGCCCACAGCTCTGTACTGTATTAGCTGGGCCACAGTCATGCTGCTTGTTAATTACGGCATCGCACTTCACAGAGAAAAAACATACTATATAAGTTAAAATATCTCTATTTCTTTGCATGGAAAGAGGGAGATTTCCATATTGACCATATTGCCACAAAGTCCTCAGATGTGTTTTACTCCATGAACTCTGCACCTGTTTTAAAACTAACAATATGTGCCTGCTTTCACTTTCAAAATTGCCTAAGGAAAAGGTTCCCGTGAACACTAGTATCTTCTTTGTTCTACCAAAACTGCTCACGTTGTTTCCACTTTGGACCTAACCCTGCCCTGGGAACATCGCTGTGCTGTGGATAAAAATGCATTCATTGTGCATCTGGGTGTATACCGTTAGCATTTACAAGGTGGGCAATTTTCACAGCCGATTTAAAAGGCTAAATTAAAAAGCCTTATAAAACAGCTTCCTGGTTCAAAAAACAGCCCAAAGCATTATATGGAGGTAATAGTCAATACAAAAATGTCCACACAAAATATAAAAGCAATTCACACATACACCAGTAGACAAACTGATGAATCCAGAGCACATCGAATCACCAAGCCAACGAGCACATTTGGAAATAACCAGGTCTTTAGCTTTCTTAAACTGTAACTAATTCATCTCCAGACTAATATCTTCTGATAATTTGTTCCAAAGTAAGGGTTACAATCGCTGAAAACCTGTTCCCTCACTGTAGGGACCTGAAGTAACATCCCCGGACTGACTGCAAGGACCTCATCGGAGTATACCAGTTAAGTCTCTCCCTGAAGTAAAGGAGGCCAACCTCTCAAAGAGCTCAGAAAACCAGTGTCAGGGCTCTAATGGGCCAACCAGTGTAAAAAGCCCAGTAATAATAATGTTGACCTCCATCTTGCAAGGCCAAAAGTCTCACTGGGTGGCAATTCTTTGGAGTACTTGCGCTCTATGTAACAGTCTCTCCAGGTGATCACATAGAGGTCACTGCCATAATTCAAACACAATACCACAAAAATCTGAACAATCGTTCAAAAAAAAAAAAAAAGTAAAAACTAAAGAAAAGAATGATCATTGGATCAATCAATGTATGATCTGTGCACCACAGGGGAGACTAGTGTTTCTACAGACAAGGTACCGTTGAGGTACTACTCCATATCTCTACCTTTTTGGCCACCAGCATTGTTCCGAGTCCAACTTTAACCCTGGAGGCTTTGTTTACTCACATGTAAAAGTTCTGTACTCATTGTAAAAACGACAGCAGATAAAGATCTGCATAGTCTGTCTACTCTGTCCAGTGAAATGGCGAGGACTGTACCTGCCGCTCTGTATGTTACCTCCCTCTGTGCCTTTCTTTAGGGCTCTACCTGTGCAGGTCAGTCCTCTTTATTTTTTGAAGTGTAAACGTTATTTAAGGTTGCTTTGATTCCATTCTATTGCTCTAAAGGAGTCTTCTGAATCTGTCTCATCCTTTTTGAGTTCTGTCACTGTTTTTGCCCCCCACCACCTCCCCTAGGAGGGCATTTCAAGCATCCACCACTCTTTATATGAAAAAGTATTTCTTGACATTGCAGCTTGATTTCATGTACTCTAGTCAGAGCTGGCCCATCCACTAAGCAGACCAGGCGGCCACCTAGGGTAACACACCCCGGTCAGTGGCACAGCATTGCGGCCCTCTATGATTTTTCACCTACCATTCCTTCTTCCTCCGACACAACTTCCTTTAAGGCCCACCAAAATGGCAGCACAAAAAAATAAGGGGTCGTAGTGCCACCTATCCCCCCCCCCCCAAGGTGAGAGATGATGGATAGTGGTGGGGGAGGGGTGGAGTGGTAGGGGGGGGCAGGTTATCTAGGGCAGCAGAAACCCTTGGGCTGGCTCTGCCTCTAGTTCTACAACTTCCCCGTCTTTGAAACCAATTTGTTTGTTCATTAATGCCCTTTAAGTATTTAAACATCTGTATCATATCTACCCTGTCCCTCCCCTCCTCCAGTCTAGGTCATGTCTCTCCTCATACAGCTTCTGGAGCAGGCCCCATATAATTTTAGCTGCCTTCCTCTGAACAAGTTCAAGTCTTTTAATATCCTTTGTGAAGTCCCATCTCCAAAACTGAACACAATACTCCAAGTGAGGCCTTACCAACATTAACACTTGGCCACCGTCTTGTCACACTGGTTTGCCACCTTGAGATCCTTCTCCTGGTCCTTGCATACTAGCCTCTCATCTCCTATTGTATATTGCCCCTTTGGCTTTCTGCATCCCAAGTGCATCGTGCTGTACTTCATCGCATTAAATTGTATCTGCCAAGCATTAGACCATTCTTCATATTTTGGAAATCTTTTTTTCATCTTGTCTTCTCACTCTGAGCTGTCCACTTTGTTGCAAATCTTCATGTCATCTGCCAAAATGCAATCTTTTCCTTTAACCCTTTAGCAATATTATTCACAAAGACATTGTACAATGCCAGCCCCAGTACCGATCCCCGAGGCACACTCCTCTGATCACTTCCCTTTCTTCTGAGTGAATTCCACTGACCACCACCCTCTTTTGTCTATCAGTTTCTGATCCATTTCATCACCTTGGGACCCATCCCCAGGCTACTCAGTTTATTCATAAGCCTCCTGTGAGGAACAGTATCAAAGGCTTTGCTGAAATATAGGTATATCACATCCACTGCATGCCCTTGATCCAGTTTTCTGGTCACCCAGTCAAAGAAGTCAATCCCCTGTTGCCTCGGATCCACTCGATTTCAGAAATTTCACTATTCTTTCTTTCAACAGCGTTTCCCTTTCTTTTGCCACCACCAAGGTAAGGCATGCAGTTAGCCACCTCTTCTGTCCTGCTACATTTTTTTGAAGAGAGACCACATCAGCCCTTTTCCAATTCCATGGAAACTCCCCCCATCTCCAGGGATCTCATATGGAGTACCAGGCTGTTCAAGCTGAAATAGCTGCTAAATCTATCTAGAGGGAGCACAACTTGTATGCAGAGTTGCCAAGTTACTCAGTTCCAAGAGAGATTTTTTGCCAGTTCTGGTTTTAATTTGCTTTCCAATGCAGTATGGTCTTTGTAGTTCCTGATTTTACCCATTGACATCAGAGCTGTAGGTCTCATAATGTATCAGGATGAGATTATCAGAAATCCAAGACTGGCTTAAAATCTCACTCCTGGAATTGGGTAACTAGACAACCCTTGAAACCCAGCCAGTGCAATACATGCCCTAATGATGAAAACAAGACTCTTGTGCTTCCCCCTCCCATTTCATATCTATTGGCTGCAAAACAGAATAATTCGCACTACTGTAGTGACCCAACCAGATTACAAAAAAAAGAGGTAAAACCATTTCACTGCTACGCCACCCAACCCCAGTCCTCTACCGCCCTGAACAGAATACAGACCTGTCACTACCCAGTCCAAGGAAGGAGACTGTTTGGCCAGGGCTGGTTTTGAATTTACAGCACAAAGCACTGTGGTATTTGTAGTTTCTGTTTCCACTTATACAGGTTCCATCATATGCCAGCAGGGCTGGCACAAGAAGATGAGGTGAACCTCATCCCTTACGCCCCCTGCCTCCCTCCCTCCGGCTCCCATTGCAGCCACTATATCCTTATCTTTATTTAACACTTTATATACCGCCCTTGTCGGGACGTGAGAGCGGTTTACAATAAAAATATATGCTAGCGCCATAGGAAGAAAGGAACTCCATTATTAAATAAAAGGAAAGATTGACCAGAGGAGTGACCTAGAGACAGGCAGAAAAACGATAACTAGACAGAACTATTGGGAGGAAGGTCATAAGCCTGTTGAAACAGGTGTGTTTTCAATAAGCATTTGAAATTATGTCATCTCTCTCTGGGACTGCAGTAGCAGCAGCAATGGCCGCAAACAGCCCCACAGCACTTACCTTAGTCCGAGAGGGCAGAAGCAAACAACCCCATGGCACCAAGGTTTTAAGGTAAGCGCTGTGGGGCTGTTTGTGGCCATTGCCAACGCTGCTGATGTAGGTCCCAGCAGTGCTGGCCCAAGGGTTTCTGCTGCCCCAGGCAGAAACTCCAGCTACGCTGCCCCCTCTGCTGCTGATTTTGTCTTGGGGGGGAGGGGTGGCGGCGGTGGTGATAGCGGTACTATTTTAAAAGTGGTGGCTTTGTGCCGCCGCTTTGTTGCCTGCCATTTCTGACCACCCTCCGATAGTAAGTTGCAGTGGAGGGGGATCAGAAGCAGCAGGTCATGTGTGCCAAAGCATATGGTCTGCCACAGGCAACAAAGTAGCAGCATAAAGTTACCCACTCAGACCCAATGCCTTAGGGCAGCCGCCTAGATCATCTGGTGGATGGGCCAGCCCTGGGTCCTGGAGAGTGGCAGCAGCAGTGGCAATGGACAGCCCCTGGACCTTGGGCGCTCTAGGTGTCTGCCTAGTTCCCCTAATGGTTGCACCGGCCCTTTATGCCAGGATAGTATTGTCAGACATCTTGTTGGCCTCCTGAAAGTGGGTAACTTGGAAGTGAGGCAATTTCTATGAAACTTACTCTCAGGGTCCTATACTGCTTTCTTAGAAAAAAAATAATCTTTCCTGGATGGGCCCTGTTCTTGTTCACCTTTTATACTCCCTGATTTATGGCTCACAGGAGGAAGGGAGCAGGCAGATATGCTCCTCCCTGCTCCCCACCGCATGGCCAATCAGGCCGAAGAACCACAGGCAATCGGAATTAAATTTAAAGTGCTCCAAGGCGCGGGAGACACAGACCCGGCCCGATCGGCAACGAGGAAGGGAGCAGGCAGGTATGCTCCTCCCTGCTCCCCACCACATGGCCAATCAGGCCGAAGAACCACCGGCAATCGTAATTTAAAGCGCTCCAAGGTGCAACCGCATCTGGTGGGCCCGCGCCTAAGGGCCACGCCAAAGGGCCCTTTGACACGGCACTATGGAATAATCGCGTCCCCCTCCCAGCAACTCCTCCAAAGAACAGACCGACTAGAGGCAACCTAACCACAAGAAACATCACCATGTAAGCATCCTCCCAATGTAACCCCTACTGCAATGTACCCCACCCCAGCCCAGCCTGCCTGTAATTTAACCCTTGACGGTATGTAATGTAACCCATGATGCCCAGCCTGCTTGGAAGGTATTTATTGATACTGTGTGTGTAGTAAATGCTGTTTGTAGTGTAACCCATTGACCCACCTAATCTCCTTTTCCCCCTACCCACACCTCTATATTTGTCCCATCTAGATCTTAAGTTCCCTCTGTGTTGTATCAACTAGATTGTAAGCTCTGCTGAGCAGGGACTGTCTGTCTGTCTGTCTCTTATTTAAATAGAAATGCGCAGTAGTACTAGTAGTAGTAATGAGAGACAGCAAACCTGGCTTTGCCCTAACTAGGTTATTGCTCTGTGTGCTTTCTCGTCTCCATTAGATTGTAAGCTCTGAAGAGCAGGGACTGTCACTCATATGTCTGTACAGCGCTGTGTACTGGTAGCGCTTTATAAATGTTCAATAGTGGTAGTAGTAGTACACTGGGCCGGTCATGATCTATTAGGAAGGGGACTTCCAAGAACTGTAAAAACACCAATCCCTGCAGGAATGAAAGGTCATTCCAAGAGGAGGGGCGGGGGATTTTATTTTTCTGACAACTAAATTAATTTTAAAAGTATTCTTTATCGTTACTTCACAATTCTAAAGCATTCAGACTAGTAATTTTAGTAAAAAGGCTTAAAATCACTCAATCCATCCAAATAATTTATAAAGTATTTTCTTTGCTTCCATATTCCACGGTATAGGAATGAGAGAAGCAAAAGTAGCAGATTGCTAATGGTTCAGGGCTTTTTCTCTTTTTCTTTCGGTTCAGTAGCTCTCCTTCGTCTTTACAAGCTGGAGGCTGCATTATACACACCTTGCTGATGTCAACGAGCAGAGGGACTAACCCAGGGACAGGAAGTGGGATGGGTAACTTCAGCCGGGCTTTGCAACCGTCCCAGTCGTGAGCAGCTTCGGCAGAAGCCACGAATCACTGCAAAGAATAATACACTGAACCCGGATTTAGCTTTTCTAGCAAGGAGCGGGGAAACCAAAGCGCTCTTTGCGGATCATTGCATGGGACTCTGGAAACAGGTAGGGGATGATCTGCATCGGATATGGTGGGTAGGCTGGGCTGTGTTTGCAAGATACCTGCACAGTTGTTGATTAAGGATTAGGAGAGGTTGGTGCTGGGAAAGGGTTATCCGTATAAAATCTTTGGATCAGGTCTGCTGTGACCCTTATGGCCGTAGAGCCGGCAGGTGGAGGTGCTGAGTACGTTGTGTAACTAAGATGTCATCTTGTTGCAGATCCAGGGTTGCAACTTTTCTCACCCCACCCCCATCCCGTACCTGTAGGGCAGAAGGAGCCGAGCACCTCAGCCAGAGTGGGGCGGAGGCTGTACAAAGAGAGAGAGAGAGGCTCTGCTTTATTTCCAGATTGTGGGCTCCTACTTTTCGGTGTAAAACAGTTTTTGGTTTAGCTTGCTGGTGGGACTTAAACATCTGCTTCTCGTGTGTCTCTCAGCGTTCAGCCCTTGCCTTTCTTAAAATTTTCTTTGAGTTAGCAGCTCTAAGAAAATTTGTCTGCTTAATTCGTCGAAAAATATCACCAAGATCTTCCTTAATGTTTTTGGGTGGGTGGGGGGGGGGGGAGTTTGGTCCTTTTCTTAACCTTTTCATTCCTGGTGGTTTAAGACTCAGTGTTTACATTTTTCTAAAAGTGCGTCCGACGGCCACGCCCACCGTTAATAATATTAAGTAGGTGCTTCGGTGCTGATCGTCATCAGCGCGGGAGGCTTTTCATCTGCGCCCCAGGCACATTTCGCACCGGCAGCCTAAAAACTGAATGGAATCGTTTAGGAACGGGGCATCGAGAGGGAAAGAATGTTGTTTCTTTGCACAGCACAAAACTATGAAAAAAGGCTGGGAAGTTGGGTGGAAAGAGAAAGATAGAAGTCTCGCTCGGTCTTATTCCTAAGTCTTCTAAGGGAATATTTTGGAGAGTCTTAAATCTTGTTCCGGAAGGGTTTATAGAATCCTTTTCCCACAGCCAGAAGATTTACTTTCTTTTTCTCCCAGAAAAGGGTGGAGGAACCTACAGGTGAAATAAAGGAAACCTTGATTGCCTAATTCCTGTTTCCAAATTCCTTTTGGCATGTAAAGTCGGAAAATTATTATTTCAGTACCCTTGAGAAGGTGTCTATTTGATTTTCATTTCTGTGCTTGTGTTTAAAATGGTTAAAACAGTAACCTCAGTTAAACCACCTGCAGGTGCAGTAGACTTCCAGTAGCATTATAACTATAGCCCCCTCCCCCCTCCCCCCTCCTGCTGGCTATAAGGAACTCATCTGTTAAAATACAGCTCGGAACTAGCAGACTTGAGTTTTACAACCAAGTCAGGTGATCACCCTCAACGATTTCCTTGTGGCATGTCTGTGTATGGGCGGGCAGAGGTGCAATAAAGCCAGGTGCGTCTAAAAGCCTTCTGGGAATTCAGTGCTGCACCAGTTGGTGGCTTTCTGTTGTTGAACTGGAATGGGCTGAGGCCAGTTGTGGGCAAGCCTCAGCTTGTTGCCACATTAGTGTTTCAGATACAAGCAACTTGTCGGCCTTTTTTTTTTTTTTTTGTCAAGGCAGGTGTGCAGTGGTGCTCAGGGCGGACTATAAGATTTCAGATTGGAGAACAGGGTGGGGTTAGAGTACCCACAGCAGCCAGCACCCTTCTGGAAGGGCTTAAAGCAAGCCAGAACCACTCTTTAGTATAAGTATTGTGTACCCTAGTTCATCCCTACATATGGTGATCGAACATCAAAAAGAACAAAGTCCAAAAAAAGTTGATCTGTTTGAGTTTTGCTGCAGCGCTTTTCAGGCTACTCGGACTTTTCACTGCCCAGACAGAATTCTGCTTTTCACACCTACACTATCCCCCCTACAGTTTAATGTGGCTTAGTACATTTTATGGCTCTCAGCTCACAGTGTTTCCCCCTTTCCCCACACCAGCCTTATACCTAGGTGATCAAAAATTTTGTGCATCTGTCCTCCCTCTCCCTCTCCCTCCCCTCCCCCTCCCCCTCCCCCCCCATGCTTTTTATTTAGAAAAGAGTACAAAAAACATATCTTGAGCTGGTCTTAATGTGCTGCTGTTTGATATGGCCTAGAAACATTGTTAGGCCTTTGATTAGTTCAAGCTTTCTATAAGGTTTGGAGATGAACTCCTAGGTGGAATTACAGATTTTGGCAGGAAATCGGCTAGGCGATTACAGATTAGTTCTGGATCTCCCAACCAGTGTACCATGGATTAAACTGCGCCGCTGTCTCTGTCAGCCGCAAGGGACAATAGCAGTGGCACTTAAGCGTGAAGTTCTTTCAAATCATAAGTGCAGTCGTTTACGCCGTTTTCCTTTATAGAAACTGCACGATCCCTGGAGCATGGGAATTAGCAGGCAGCGTAGCGTATAGGGCACAGATAGCCAGGAGCAAGGCTGGAACAACCACTAGACAAATTCGACTGTTGCTTAGGGTGGCAACTTCTGGGGCATGGCAAAGAACAGGGCATTCAAAGCTAAACAATAGATTCTGACAGCTGGGGGAGGCATAAGGCTAAAGGTTTCTCTAGGGTGCAACACCTTGAACCAACTCTGGCTGGCCCTGGCTTTTGGCTTCACACACAGCGCCTCCAAGTTTGAGTCCTTCCCGGCAGGTGGGAGGGGTACTGGGCTTGATGGACCTTGGTCTGACCCAGTATGGCATATCTTATGTTCTTTCAATGTTTCCTTAGCTTTTCTTTTGGCCATATGAATCCTCTCCCATGTCTGCACTACCTCAGAAGTTGATGTGCCACCCAACATTTTTGACAATGTAGGTGTGCTTTGGGCTTGAAAAGGCTGTGGACTGAGGGAGAGCCCTAGAGGTGGTGTATTTAGATTTCAGTAAAGCCTTTGATGCTGTTCTACACAGGCAACATAAATAAATTGAGAGGCCTTAAAGTGACTGGGTTAGAAATTGGTTGAGTAGGAGGCAATAAAGGGTTCAGGTAGGGCGGGTACAAGGACTGGAGATTCCTAGGTGGGCCCTCTATTGTGCTGCCATCCCCGCCCCCCTCTGTGGCAATTGTCATTGAAACCACTGCATTACTTGCCCTCCATTTCTGGGGCTGCATTGTGGTTTCCTTGTGCTCCATCTGTCACAGACTTCCAGTTTATACAAAGCTGGAAGTCTGAGGCCAAAGTGGCAGATTAGAAAGAGTGAAACAGCGATGCAACCCTGGAGATGGTCAGTAAGTGCTGCCTTGTGGTTTCAGGGAGAATTGTCGCAGCTGTTGGCCCCAGAGGGAGGCACCAGTGGTAGCATTGAGCGGCAATGGGTAACTCAGATGTTTGGCACTCTAGGTAGCTGCCTAGTTCACCTAGTGGTAGCACCGGCCCTGGGTACAGGTAAATGGAGCTCACTTTGAGAAGGATGTTACCAGTGGTCTACCACAGAGATTTGTCCTTGGTCCTGATTCTTTTTAATATTTTTATAAGTGAATTTGAAGGACTATCAGGTAAGGTTGGATTCTGCGGATGATATCAAAATCTGCAATAGAGTAGACACTCAGAAAAATGTAACATGAGGAGGGATCTAGCAAAGCTTGAAGAATGGTCAAAAATTTGGCAACTGAGATTTAATGCTAAAAAAACACAGGGTCATGCATGTGGGCTGCAAAATCCAAAGGAGCGGTACAGTATAGGGGTTCCTTTTGAAGGTGTGGTCTCCAGAATTGCACACATTACTCTACTCTAAATGATGTCTCACCAAAGACATATTCAGAGGCACTATCACCACCTTCTTTCTGCTGGCCAGTCCTCTACCTATGCACCCAAGCATCCTTCTGGCTTTCGCCATCACCCTATCTAACTCTTTAGCCACCTTATCAACTTTTCCAAGCCATGGTATTTTCAATAATAACATATGGATGTGAAAGCTGGACAGTGAAAAAGATAGGAAGAAAATCAATGCCTTTGAATTATGGTGCTGGCAAAGATTACTGTGTATACCCTGGACTGCCCAAAGAACAAACCAGTTGGTACTAGAAGAGATTAAACTTGAGCTTTCTTTAGAAGCTCAGATGACAAGACTTTGACTTTCATACTTTGGACACATCATGTGAAGAGAAAGAGAGATCATTAGAGAAAGACATCATGCTTGGAAAGGTTGAAGGTCAACGCAAAAAGAGGAAGACCAGCAATGAGATGGATCAATACAATAACAGCAGCTATGGATGCCACTCTGTCAACAATGAACCGCCTGACTGAAGACTGAACACAGTTTAGGACATCTTTCCAGAGGGTGACCATGAGTTGACATCGACTCGACAACACTTAACAAAACAGCAACAGCAAGATCATAGGGTGCATAGGGATAGGAATGGCCAGCAGGAAGGAGGTGATAGTGCCCCCTGTATTAGTCTTTGGTGAGACCTCATTTAGAGCATTGTGTGAAATTCTGGAGACCACACCTTCAAAAGGATATAAACAGGATGGAGTCAGTGCAGAGGGTGGCTACCAAAATGGTCAATGGGCTTCCTCATAAGGAACATAGGGACAGACTTAAAGATCTCAATATATATACTTTGGAAGAAAGGCGAGAGGGGGAGATGTGATAGAGATGTTTAAATACCTCTGTGGCATAAATGCACAGGAGGGGAGACTCTTTCAACTGAAGCAAAATTCTGCAATGAAGAGGCATATGATGAAGGTGAAAAGGGATTGAGTCTGGAGTAATTTGTGGAAGCATTTCTTTATGGACAGAGTGGTAGGTGCAGTGGAGGTGGAAGAGATGAGGACAGTATCTGAATTCAAGAAAGAATGGGACCAACACAGAGGACCTCTAAAGGGAAGAAAGGGACTATAAAGCTTAGCAAATGGTATGGAAGGGCAGACTGGACAGGCCATATGGTCTTTATTTGCCATGTTGCTTCTAGTTTAGCTTATATCCCATCCTTCATAGGGTCGCTGGTATTTATAACGAAAGTCTGGAATTGTCTTTTTTTCTCAAGTTCAAAGGCTGTTGTAGTTGGAGATTCTCAAAACAGGCCAAGTTTGCCATTTTGGTACAATATTAAATAGTTGTTTTCCTCTTAAAACCTCTCTCTCGTTCTTAGGTTTCCATCAGCAATAGAAGCTTAAAGACTATGGTCTCTGGGGAGCGGGAATAGTCTTTTGTAACCTAAGGGTGTCAACTGGCAGGAGCTCGCCTGGCTGGTTTATGTCCGCCTAGACCAGTTGCTGGCACAAGTCCAAAACTGGCTACATGAAAGGCTGTCTCTCTACTCACCAGCTGTGTTAAAGACCACATAGTCCTTTAGCAATAGGACCATAGCGGCAGGAGGGGAGATGGGCAGAGAGCTGCTGGTTTCCTCATCTGCCTTCATAATGCAGTGGAGCTGGGGACGCAGAGTACATAAGAGCTGCTTTCTCTTTGTGCCTATTGGACAGGGTCTGGAGTGTGTTGAACAACTACTTTGAGACTCTGGACTTCAAACTCCATGCTGGTTACCCGTGGAAGAGGAGGAGGGAGCCACCAGGCACGCTGTGAATGATGTTGGTGAATGACACTTGATTTGCAGTAGATTGCCAAATTCCGAAGGGACCCAAAACCCCACACAGTCTCTGGGGGACTCCTCTCCTTACCAGTCCTCTGCCTAAGGGTGTCATAATCTTAAATTTGGCCCTATTGGAGGAGTGAAAACAGCTAAATTCTGAAAGCAAGCGAGGCAAGGAAAAAGTGAATTCTGGTGAAAGACGTAAGAAGGGTGAATTCTAGGGTAGATGTGTTGAGGAGAAATTGAAAGGTGAGAGGAGAAGAGCATGAGGATGGGGTGAATGCTGAGGGCTGTGTGGTGGGGGAGGAGAGCATGTCGTGTCACCCCCACCTGCTCAGAATTGGCAATTGCATGGAAATGTTCAAATGGTGACCGAGAACATCTTCAGGTCTGGGTTTAGGATTCTCAGGAGTTCATGTTCCCTTTCAGGCCATACGTAATTCATTAGTAGAGAATTTAGGCCAGACTGATGGAACATAAGATATGCCATACTGAGTCAGATCAAGGTCCATCAAGTCCAGTATCCTGTTTCCAACAGTGGCCAATCTAGGTCACAAGTACCTAGCAGTATCCCCAAAAGACACAGGTTCCACAGTGCTTGTATTGGGTCAAGCAGTGGATATTCTGGGTCCACTTTAATAATGGTTTATGGACCTTTCCTCCAGAAACTTCTACAAACCTTTTTTTAAAACCGGCTACACTAACAGCTTCTACTACATCCTCCGGTAGCAAATTCCAGAGTTTGATCACACATTGAGTGAAAAATATTTTCTCTTATTAGTTTTAAATAGGTTACCCTGTAGCTTCATTGCATGCCCCCTAGTCTTTCTATATTTTGATGGTGTAAACAATCGATCTATGTTTACCTGTTCCACTCCATTCATTAATTTATAGACCTCTATCATATCTCCCCTCAGTCATCTCTTTTCCAGGTTGAAGAGCCCTAACCTTTGTAGCCTTTCTTCATAGGGGTATCATTCCATCCCCTTTACCATTTTGGTGGCTCTTTTCTCTATACCTTTTCTAATAATGCTATATCCTTTTTAAGATACGGCGACCAGAACTGCACATAATATTCAAGATGCGGTTGCATCATGGAACGATACAGAGGCATTATAATATCTTTTGTTTTATTCTCCATTCCGTTCCTTATGATACCTAGCATTCTATTTGCTCTCTTGGCTGCCGCTGCACACTGGAGGGTTTCAGTGTATTATCCATGATGAAGCCAAAATCTTTTTCCTGGGTGGTGGTTTCTACTGTAGAAACTTGCATCGTGTAACCATAGTTTGGATTGTTCTTTCCTAGGTGCATAATTTTTGCACTAGTCCACATTAAATTTCATCTGCCATTTGGATGCCCACTCTTCCAATTTATCAAGATCCTCTTGCAATTTTCCACAATCCTCATGGGTTTTAACAACTTTGAATAGTTTTGTGTCATCTGCAGATTTGATAACCTCACTCGTTATTCCTATTTCCAAGTCATTTCTGAATATGTTAAAAAGCAGCAGACCCAGCACAGATCCCTGGGGTACTCCACTATTCACCTTTCTCAATTGTGGACAATTGGCCTTTAGTCCTACCCTCTGCTTTCTATCTTTTAACCAGTTCCTGATCCACAATAGGACACTGCCTCCTATCCCATGACTTTTTTAAATTTTGCCAAGAATCTCTCATAAGGGATCTTGTCAAAGGCTTTCTGAAAGCCCAGATACACAGTGGGGGGCGTTTACTAAACGGTGGTAAACACCCCCCTATATCAACCGACTCACCTTTGTCTACCTGTTTATTCACACCTTCAAAAAAACATAACAAATTAGTAAGACAAGACCTTCCTTGGCTAAAGCCATGTTGGCTGTCTCCCATTAAACCATGACTATCTACATGTTCAGTAATTTTGTTCTTTATGATGGTTTCTAACATTTTTCCTGGTACTGACGTCAGGCTCACTGGTCTAGTTTCCCTGGAACCCTTTTTAAAAATTGGCATTACCTTGGCCATCCTCCAATCTTCAGGTATTACAGATGATTTTTATGATAGTTCACAGATTACTAATAGTAGATATGCAGTCTCATATTTCAGTTCTTTCAACACCCTTGGATGTATACCATCTGGTCCAGGTGATTTGCTACTCTTCAGTTTATCAACTAGTAGTAATACATCTTGGTGTATCAATATTTCTTTCAATTCTTCCACAGCATCTAATTTAAATACCATTTCAGTCATGGGTAACATTCCTACATCTTCCTCAGTTAAGACCGAAGCAAAGAATTCATTCAGTCTCTCCACTATGGCCTTGTCCCCTCTTAGTGCCCCTTTTACCCCTCTATCATCTAATGGTCCAACTGACTCTCTCTCAGGTTTTTTGCTACTAATGTACTTGGAAAAAGTCTTTATTATGCATTTTTACTTCCACAGCAAGCTTCTCCTCAATTTCTCTTTGTCTGCCTTATCAGTGCTTTGCATCTAACTTGCCAGTGCTTTTGTTCCAGTTTTCTTCATTTGACTCATCTTTCCATTTCCTGAAAGATGTTTTTTGTTTTTTTTGTAACAATAGCCTCTCTGACCTCACTTTTTTTAAACCATGCTGGCAGTTTTTTAGACTTCCTTCCACTTTTCTTAAAGCGTGGAATACAGCTGGTCAGGGCTTCCAAGATAGTATTTTTAAACACCCAAGCTTGATGTAAATCTTTAACCTTTGCAGCTTCTCCTCCTTTTATTTTTTTTCTTATCTATTTCCTCATTTTATCATAGTCTCCCTTTTGAAAGTTAAAAGGTAGTACTGTGGATTTCCTTACCTTCTCTCCTCCATTTATTAAATCTATTTGAAAACTCCAAAGGAGGAAAACCATTCAACTTAGAACACTCTGCATCAGAAGTACACAGATTTCAGTAAGAGAAAACCTCACCCTGAAGGCTTGATGCTCACCCTCCATAGACCTAGACGCTTTACCCCTGTGATGCTTTAACATGGAGTAGTCCACTCACTGTTGGAGTTTCTCAGTCTCTTTCGATAACTCTGTATTCCTTCCTGTTTCCTCGGCCTGCAATCTGGGGGTTGTCTTTGACTCCTCTCTCTCCCCTTCTCCACACATATCCATCTTGTAGCTAAGACCTGCTGTTTCTTACTCTATAACATTAGCAAAATCTGCCCCTTCCTTTCTGAACACACTACTAAAACACTCATCCACTCCCTAATCACCTCCCGTCTTGGCTACTGTAACCTACTCCTTGCTAGTCTCTCTTTGAATCATCTCTCTCCCCTTCAATCTGTTCAACACTCTGCTGTGCGACTAATCTTCTGCCAGCCTCGTCATGCTTACATTACTCCTCTTCTCAAGTCACTTCATTGGCTCCCTATCCGTTTCCGCATCCAGTTCAAACTTCTCCTCCTGACCTATAAATGCATCCACTCTGCGGCCCCTCAGTACCTTTCTTCTCTTATCTCCTCTTACAACCCCCCTCGGGAACTCCGCTCTTCTGGCAAACTACTTCTGTCTGCGCCCTTCTCTCATACTACTAACTCCAGATTTTGCTCCTTTCACCTTGCTGCACCTTATGCCTGGAACAAACGACCTGTGTCTGTACACAAAGGAGCAGGAGTGTTGCCCAGGCCCGCTCGCTCTTGTGCTGCCATCTTGAAAAATGGCAGCACCTGGCATCATGCAGCACATCCTTATATGAAAATGCCTTATATGGTAGGATGCACCGCTTAGAGCAAGGTGCAGGAGTGGGAGCACATGGGCAACGCTCTTGCTTTTTTGTAAAGGTACCGGGAGGGGGTTGGAGGTTTCAGGGCTGCTGGTCCACCAGGGTTCTTTTTAATTGGGTGGGCGGGGCAGGGATTGGGGCCACTGGGTCACCAGAGATTTGGGGGCACCAGCCCTCCAACGGGATTTGGGGGCACCAGCCCTCCAACGGGATTTGGGGACACCAGCCCTCCGACAGTATTTTGATGGCATCGGGTGCTTTTCCTGATGCCTGTAACATCTGAGAGGAAGTTTGACACTTCACCTTAGATGATCCAGGCTTCAGGGAAAGTCCCCGATGCCATCAAAATACTGTTGGGGCACATATGCAAATTAGCCACGTGATGCCCCCGTTTCTCTGGGAGAGCAAGCCAAACTAGTGCAGACTTCTTGCGCTCCTATGTTTGGCTTGCTTTCCCAGTTTAACGTATGGCTAATTTTCATATGCACCCCTTTCTGCATGCCAGCACTGAAGTCATGTGCTATCAGTGCGCTGCATAGAGGCGTAGAGAGTTGATACCGTGCAACTTCAGAGCCAGCTTTCTGCATCGGTCCCTAAGTGTGTCCCAAGGACTGAGTTGAGAGCCCCTGCACTAGAGTAAAACAACCTTGCCACTCCTAAATAAAGACAGCTGGTGTTGGCATTATTCTCAATGCATTCTGGGACTTGCAGTAGTATTTAGATCACACCTATCCAGTAGTAAATCAAGACGAGTTACAGTCAGGTACTAGAAGTATTTTCCTTTCTCTAAAGGGCTTACAATCTAAGGTTGAGTTGTTATGACTAAGAAATAAAACTAGAAACTTGTGCATCCAATGGGGTAGAAAAATGGGCCTGGGTCAGCTGCTTTCTACTAACATGGAACTATAAGGCACCTCTAATAGGAGGAAACCTAAGACATTCCTGACATGTGCTCTGCTCCCCTGCCTTTGCAAAAGAAAATGTTTTGTGTTTTAATCAATTGTTTTCCCCCTTTTGCATTTACAGTTCAGTCACCCTACTGCAAAAGTTTCTGTATAAATTCTCCTAAATGCAAACAGAATGATGTAATAAACTGTGCCATTCTTTACTTTTGATTTTCCTGCACTAACCTTATTCCTGATGCAGTAAGGGCTTTAGCATAATTAAAAAAAACCCTCATAAGTAAAACTAGTGTGCTAAAGGATGGCACAGTGGGCACACAAAACACATGCAAATGGCTGAATTTTGAATGGCCCTGATGTTAAAAAAAAAAAAAGCACAAAATTTTGCCATGTGGGTTGTGGGGTTTTTTTTGTTTTTTTTTTTTTACACTTCCCTACTAGTGCTAAACCTTTATGTTAACTCATGCACGGCACTTCACTTCAGATGACCATTTTGGGCGGATCTCCCTATGCCATAGTGGGGCCCTGGATCCTGCACCCCAACCCCATAAAACATAAGAACATAAGATATGCCATACTGGGTCAGACCAAGGTCCATCAAGCCCAGTATCCTGTTTCCAACAGTGGCCAATCTAGATCATATGTACCTACTAGTTTCCCCAAAAGACACAGGTTCAACAATGCTTGTAAAATTTTCCCTGGTGGCCCTAATTGTGCCCCAGTCCCTCCAACCTTCCTGCCCACCTCTAGGTCAGAAGACGGGAGCAATGGCCACTTGTCATGGCTGGCCCAAGAGTATCTGACCCCTCAGGTGAATTTTCAGCCTTGCACCACCACTTTCTCCATAGTCCAGCATCTTTCCATCCCCACCCCCAAAGTGTACAGCATCTTTCCTTTCCCCCTTCCCAAAGTGTTTAGCATCTGCTTTTCCTTTCCTCCTGAATGTTTCCGGCACCTTTCCATCTCTCTGACCTGGGCCTGTGGCATTAAACAGAAGTCAGCACAAATGGCATGAGGCCTTGCCAAGACCCGCCACATTCTGTCCCTTCCGAAATTCCTGTTTTGAAGGGAGTGGGAGTCGGCAGGCCTTGAACATGCACAGTTGCTAAAAAGCCATGCTAATTTGTGTTCAATAGCATGCCTAATATGCTGGTGCCACCCACAAATTGTGCCACTCCAGGTGGACACCTAGTTCACCTAATGGTTGGCCAGCTCTGCACTCACTCCTGGCTCTGGCACCACCATTTTCCAAACTGGTATCATCTGACCTCTGGTAGTGCTTCGGGATGCACTGCTAGAGGCCTGTCTGCCAAATAAGGCAATGTTTGCCAAATAAGGAAGGCAATGCTTTATTTGGCAAACTGACTTCAAACCATGCATTAACACGCACCTCGGGGGGGGGGGGGGGTCAGATGCTGTCATTTTTCAAGATGGCAGCAGAACAAGGAGAACGCTTCCCCAGACAAGGTACTACTGGCCCAGAGGCAGGCCAGCTTCATTGAAGGCACTCTTGTTGAGGCCTTTCCTGTACTGGGTGCTCAGGCCAGGGATGCTCTGAAGCAGACAACCCTGTGGGGAGGAGTAGTAGGGTGTTTGTTTATTTAATTTTTGTGGTAGGAGCAAGAGGCAGGTGAGGGATTCTGACTGGCCATTTTTAAAATGTCTTCCTTCTTGTCAGTGTGTAAGCCGATCTCTGGTCATATACTGACATAAGGGTTAGCATTTACTCCTGAAGCAGCAAAGCCCTGCACGCTACCGCAGCGGTGTCTGTAGTATTCTCTGTCGGCGAATGTTTTTTAATGGCAATATAACCTGCACGTCATTTGTTTACCGCATGGGAGTAAACAGATTTTTAAGCACATACATTTGAATGCTGAGTACTAAAGCTTAATGCAGCATTCTAACATCTGGCTTACTGCATGGAGCCCAAAGAAACGCACCAGGACAATGACAAGGAAGGAGATTCTGGTGACTCCTCATAAACTTGAAGTCATGAAACATCAATCGAATCTAAAAGCAAACATTTCAAAACTGCCCAAGGATCCTTTCAGTTTTTCTACTATGGGAATAAAAAGAAATCTTTTCAATAACAACCCAAAAATGATGGCCATTAGAAAATAAAGTTGGGCAAAAGGTAGGGGTGCCAATGGCTTCCTGCAGGTCAGGTTGATCCAGGCCCAGCTTTGCTCTATTGCACAGATGGATGTGTAGTTTTGATTCCCCTAAGGAAAGGCAGGACTACTTCTCCATTCATATGGTGGAAAAAAACATAACTGGAACAGTCTCCCCTGCAGAAATAGCAACTGTTAGCAGCTCTAATGCAACTGCCATTGGACAAATTTTGCTCAGTCTCCAATTATAGCACCGAAGGTTCTCCAGAAGCATAAACAGGTTAGGATTTTCAGGATACCCTTAATGAATATGCATAAGATACATTTGCATACAAATGAGGTAGCATGCGTGGACAGGTTGGGGACAGCCTGAAAAACTAAAGCCACTTGCAGCCTTTGAGGACTAGAAATGAATGCCAATGAACTATGTTTTATGTTGTAACAAAATCAACAACAGAGTCAAAAATGATTAATAGGTGCTGTGCATAATGACCACGAACAAACTGTGTGGGTTAAACCACTGAAAAGGTATCACACAAATCTGCTTCAGCGCTCACTCATGCTAAACCAGCCAGCTCTCTTGCCTTTAGAAACTTCGTGATCCAGCAGTGTGAAAGTTAGCAGAACCACGGGAACAGAGAAATGTTCCCGCGGCTGCTTTCTTTTTTTGAAGGACGAATTGGAGCAGACACGGGTGGGGGGTGGGACTAGAAGGGAACTCACATGGGGGTGTTGGAAGGGAGCAGAAAAGAGGGGAAGGAGGGGGCTGGAGGGAAGGTGGGGGCTTGAAGGCAGCTGACACCCAGGATGGCACTGGAAGACAGATGGACAGAGGAGAGGGTGATTGGAAGGGAACTGACATGGAAGGGGGCACTGGGACTTGAAGTTCACTGATACCTGGGATGGTATTTGGACTAGAAGGGGCTGGATGATGGAGAAGGAGGGGGACTAGAAGGGAATAGACACCAGTGGCAGTGCTGGGAATGCAAGGGGGTTGGCACTGGAAGGTACTGGGAGGGGAGACTGTAAATGGGGGCTGATACTGGGGAGGGTTACTAGGACTGGAAAAAGGCTGATGGAAGAAAATGAAGAAAGCAAAAGGAGAGACAAGAAATGGCAGATGGACTATAGACTATAGAAAAAGAACTAAGAGAAGACAGGAAAACAGAAACCTCAGATCTGGAGTAGCATGATCAAAAATCATCAGACAACAAAGGTAGAAGAAATAATTTTATTTTCAATTTAGTGAGTGGACTTTGCGAAATGCATCTCTTATCTGGAGTGGCACCGCATGTGGAGTCTGGCTTCTTGAAGTTGTAGTTTAATTTTTATCTACATATGTTTATTTTTGGGTTGTGGTCACTCATGCTGTATCTGGTGAGGGTCTGTGTTCTGAGTGTGTGACCGAGTCCAGGTGTTCTGTTAACATGGAGTTTGTATGTAGGGATCTGTACTGTAGTAATTTGACTTGTACAGCTTTTCAAATAGGTGTATGGATGTTTAGGGGCCCATTGCAGTATTCATAGTGCTGCTTTTTTCTGGGTAGGCCCCTTATTGTATGAATTTTGAAAGTGTATGTTGGTATGGTTTGATAGATTTGACTTTGTAGATTTTCAGTGACTTTTGTAGTGTTTTATATTAGTTCACAATATGTCTGGCACTGGAGAATGTTTATGTTGTTGTTAGTGAGATGACCAAAATCAGATTTTTTTTTTTTGACTATCATAGTATGTACAGTATGATAAGTATTTTTATCTTGGTTATGCATTTGCTCTTTTGCTGCAATTTTCTTACAACACTGGATTTGAAGGAGAAATACTAATATCCCTTGAACAGAGTTCACAAAGTGGTTTTGGGAAAAGGGAGGGTAGGGTGCAGCCAACATAAATAATAATGAGGGAGGGGCGCCTATTTATAGGTTGCAGGGGGGCACTAGAAACCCTAACACCGGTCCTGGCACAAGCTGTTGTTAACCAGACTGTGATGCTGGAAGACTCTCAGGAGGAAGTGTTATCTCCTGCCATCCTTCTTGTTACTCTTGCCCTGCTATCTGATAAGGAGTGGTTGATGAAGATCTTTTTTAAAAAAGGAATCCGAGGTTCAAAGGACTCCTTGTTCGTATGTTTCCTGATGTGGCTCGGTATACGCAGCGGAGGAAGTGAGTTTCTTTTCTTGTGCCCTGGGGTGCAGCAGATGGGAGCTCTTTTTTTCTTTTTGAAATATCCTTGTAAGTGCTTGGTTAAGCATTTGTCTGATTCTTATGTTTTCTATGAGCCGTCCCAGCTGCTAGCCTTCATTAGTGCTCGCCGTTTGGAGAATCCCCCAGGGTCCACAGTAGATCCACCCTTGGGTGATTGGTATTCTGGTATTTGCGCCTATATTGATTATCCTTGCATATTTGGTTATGATTTTCTTAAACTTGGATCTCCCAGTTTGAGGGCTAGAGTGGGATTGATTGAATTTTTTTCTTGTATAATGTTTTGCAATTATTTCCCAATTTCTTTACACAATTTATTCTTGGTGTTACAGTATATGTTAAAATGGCATAAATATAAAATAAGTTATTGTCTTGATCTTCTGTCTGAAACCTGATAGGGCTTTCTGTGGAGTCAGAGTGTGGTTGGCAGTGTGCCTTCCAGAAAAGAACTCATAGCATGAAGATAAGTGTTTCCAAAGAATGGTAGGATAAAAGGCATTATATCACAGACCGGTCAGCTTTTCAGGATATCCTCCTTGAATATTTTTCAGTTGTATTTGTATACATAGCCTTAAAGACATGGCTACTGAAATCTAGGCTTTGATTATACACCTGTATCATAAATGGGTAAGAGGGAAGAGTGGCTCAGTGGTTGGGACAGGTTGCCTCAGGCCGGAGGGCCGGGGGTTCAATTCCCACATGGGGACAAGTAACCTCAGGCCGGAGGGACTGGGGTCTCTAGTCCCATGGCCACTCCTTGTGGCCTTGGGCAAGCCACTTAACCCTCCATTGCCTCAGGTACACTTAGATTGTGAGCCCTGTGGGGACAAGGGAATAAAAAAAAGTACCTGTTAGTATACATGTAAACCGCTCGGATGCGTAAGTAAAGGACGGTATATCAAATGCCTAAACCATAACCTTCCTTATCGTCCCTCCAGTCCAGTCCAGTCCCGCCCCGCACCTCTGGGTACTCAACCTCCTCTAGCAGCTTGGAGACTGAGCATGGCAGCTGGTTCCTCCTTCCAGCCCCAGTAAGCTCAGTCTCCAAGCAGCTGGAGGAGTGATCCAGAGAGGCTGGAATCACAGCAGGGACAAATAAGGATTTTAGTTTAGGGTACTGGATTGGGAGCTAGATAGGCTTTAGTCGGGGTCTCTAGTACCTTAAAGAAAAAGAAAAATGGAGCAGTGCCTTTGAGAGCAGAGGCAAGATAAAAGAGGAACCTCTGTCTCCCCTTCCCCCTTCCTTTCCTCTCCCTCCACTGGGGGAGAGCAGGAGAATCAGGGCTTTGCACGAGGCCAGGCACTATCAGCGGCTCCCAATCCCGTGATCGGGAGAGTAGCCGCAGCTCAAGCAGAGGACTGCAGTACCATGAGAGCACTCCCACACTCCCGCCTGAACACTGAAGTCCTCAGGAGCGGCTGAGCATGAGGGACAGGAAGCGCAGCAGCAGAAGAGGTTTATTTTTTTACTTTTATTTTGCTTCCTTTGCTGGTGAGTAGTTTTTTGCTGCAGGGGCAGTCGGCGGCAGTTAAACAGCCTGGGGAAGGGGACAGGTTAGAATCGGAGTGTTTTTTTGGTGCCCCTTCTCCGGACCGTGTGGGTTTTCGTCGGCTCGCTTGCGGGAAGGCACCATTTTGTTAAAACATTGCTTTTCTCCGAGGGAGGACTGGCAGGGCATTGGGGGATGGCTCCTGCTGTATTTTACTTCGGGGGGGGGGGGCCTTTTCGCAGCAGGGGCCTAGTTCCTTGGGGAAAAAAAGGAAAGTAGGAAGGAAAACATCTCCTACAGCATCACTATAGTGGGCATCAGTGGTGAAATCAAGGATCTATGACTATTCAAAGGCAGGGAATTGGACCTGGAGCACGAGAGGGCGGCTGTGACAAGGAGGCTGGAGCAAAGGAACAGGACCTCCAGGAGAGCACTGAGTGCTCAGTGTGTGGTTTCTTCAGGTAGCACAAAGAGTGGTCCATATACCCAGGAGAGCCGGGATTCGGCAGGGGCAGAGGTCAGGGTTGGGAGAGCAGACCCTCCTCTGCTGGAACCTTACAGGAAGGACCCAGTCTCCCCTTGTCCCTCCATGCCTCAAGGATTAGGAGGCAAGGGGGACTCGGTGGCTTTTTCACCAGAGTTTGACCTTCTTATGCATAGAGCTTTTTACATGAGGCAACAGGGGGAGAAAGACCAGACCTTCCTGCCTGAGCAAGGCAGGAAAAAGCCTGTGCCTGCAAGAGAGCCAGAGGCTTAAGGGGAGGCACCCAAATGGGGTGGGCTGGAGACAGATTGGGTGGAGCAGTCTCTGCCTTCAGAGGAACCAGACTTGTTGTGTCCGGAACTGGAAGTGGAAACAGAAGTCTTAGAAGGAGAAATTCCACAAGAGGACGAATCCCGTATAGTCTGAGTCTTCCGCCGAGAGGAGTTAGCGGTGCTCATTACGGACTCTTTGAAGACACTCAATATGCAGCGGGTGGCCCGGTGGAGGAGGAGTCATTAGAGGATCCGCTACTCCAGGCAATGCGTAAGATGCAGAAGGTGTTTCCTGTCCATAGAATGGTCAAGCAGATGATCCAAGATGAGTGGGCCTTCCAGAGGCAGATCTCCAGGGGGGGTTGGGGGGGGGGGGGTAAGGACCTATGACCTGACTGTATCTGCTCCCAGAACAAGAGTGAGAGACTCTCTGCTCTCCAAAGGTAGATGCCATTGTCTCGGCCATTACAAAGAAAACAATGATCCCAGTAGAGGGCAGTACAGCGCTCAAGGACATCCAGGACAGGAAGTTGGACACCTTGCTGAAGCAGGCATTTGATATGAATGCCCTTTCATTGTAAGCTTCCGTTTGTGGGGCCTGGGTGGCCAGGGCTTGCCTGCAATGTGCATAAGGCATACAGGAGCCAGCGGAGACCTCTCTGGAGCCGACGGGAGTGGTGTCAAAAATAGAATCGGGAGCCACATACCTGGTGAATGCCTGCTATGATCTGATTGGAGCCCTATCCAATATGGCCTCAATGGTGGTGGCTCGTGCTATCTATAGCTGTGAAATTGGGCAGCAGATAGTAAGCTCCCATTCAAGGGGAAGCTGCTGTTTGGGGAAGAGCTGGAGAATTTGATAAAAGACCTGGGAGAGTCTAAGGGTGACCACTTTCCCAAAGATAAGCCTAAACTGACCCATAGTGCGATCCCAGCATGAGGGCAGCTGCGGGATGTCCGACGCTTTTGCAATTCACGGTTTACACCATACCACTGCTTTTCCCCTCGAAGGGACAGGGTTTTCGGGGTTTTGAGGAGCAGTGAGGGGTTATTATTCTGCCTCTTCATCCTCGGGGCCTAAGAAGTCAGAATTAAGTGAGGGGGGCCCAGGTGGCAATACAGCCCGTATGGGGTCGGCTACGGGAGTTTAACACTACTTGGATCCAGATCATATGCTCTGGAGTTTGCCTGGCTGTTGGGCCCGTCCTTTGTGCAGCCTTCCTGCAAGGTGCGAGAAAAGGCGGCAGCGATAAGAGAGACTCTGTTGCAACTGTGTCAGCTGAGAGCAGTGGTGCCCAGGCACCAGTGCGGATTAGGTCTGTATTCCAATTTATTTTGTGGTTCCCAAGAAGGAGGGTTCTTTTCAGCCCATTCTTGACCTCAAGCGCGTAAACCACAGCCTGCGGGTTCTCCGTTTTCACATGGAGACGCTGCAGTCCATCAGTAATGGTGGTGAGGGCCGAGGAGTTTTTGACATCCCTTCATCTCACGGAGGCATACTTGCATATTCCTATTCATCCAGAGCATCAGCAGTTTCTGCGCTTCGCCATGCCCATGGGTCATGTTCAATTTCGAGCTTTGCCATTTGGGCTAGAGACAGCCCCTCATACCTTCACAAAGGTTATGGTGGTGGTAGCGGTGGTACTCTGTCAGTAGAGGGAGCTTATCCACCCTTACCTTGACAACTGGCTCATACATGTGAAGTCATGGAGCGAGAGCGAACAGGCGATAACAAGAGTGATGGCTGTTTTGCAGTCTCAGATGGGTGATCAATAGGGCCAAGAGTCACTTGGTACCATCCCAGGAGATCAAGTGTCTCGGGGTGCACTTTATCTTTATCTTTATTATAAAACTTTTTATACCGCCTGAACCAAAAAGGCATACAGCGGTGTACAATAAAACAAAGGCTACTGATGAAACAGAAAGGAACGCCAATTATTCATAAGAGAGACAGCAAAGAATAGAATAAGGAAATTAGACAAAAGAGATCAGTCAACTGTGGGCAGGAAGGGAGGGAATATCAAAAGCAGTACAGAAGAGGTGAGTTTTGAGAGAAGCTTTGAAAGTACTAAAAGATGACTCCAGACGTAAAGCCGTGGGGAGAGAGTTCCAAAGACGGGGGCCAAGGAAGAAAAAAGCAGAAGAGCGCGTTGATTCAAGATGAACCCTGGAAGGAGGTGGAAGAAAAAGACGGTTGGCGTGAATCGACCGAAGAGTTCTGGAGGGACAATGAAAGTGCACCAAGTCGGAGAGATAGAGGAACACCAGTGTACAAAGCCCTGTGAACGAAAATCAAAACCTTATATTGAATGCGGAAAGGGATAGGCAGCCAGTGTAAACGAATAAGAAGAGGAGTGATATGAGCTGAGCGAGAGGAGTTGGTCAGAAGACGAGCAGCAGTATGGTGGACCAGTTGAAGACGACGTAGCTGAGAAAGAGGAAGGCCGGCCAAAGAAGCGTTACAATAATCTAAACGAGAAACTACGAGAGAAAGAAGAAGTGTAGTCAGAGGAGAAAGAAAGGAAAGGCCGGATAGCACGAAGTCGATGCAGTGTATAGAAGGAACGCTGTACAATAGAGGAAATGTGCTCCTTTAAAAATTAAGGCTGAGTCCAGAGTGACACCAAGATATCGCATAGAAGAAACAAGAGGAATAGGCCCAGCGGACAGGGAGGGAGTGAGTGGGAAGAGGAGCACCAGCAGTGAACCAGATGGCAGAAGTCTTAGACAGGTTGACATGCAAAAAGTTCTCAGAGAACCAAGAAGAAACAGCGGAAAGACAGGCATTGAGGGGACCAATATCAGGGGAAAGAGGGCAAGTGTGGTAGAGAAGAATGACATCATCTGTGTAGTAATACGCAGAGATACCGTGCTGTTGAATAAGTAAAGCAAGGGGGGCCAGAAAAATATTAAACAGCAAAGGGGCCAATACAGAACCCTGAGGGACACCACAGGGCAGAGGTGAGGGAGAGGATGAAGTAGTACCTGACAGGACCGAGAAGGACCGATCAAAAAGAAAGGAGTGAAACCAACGAAGAACCGAACCAGAAAGACCAATAGAACGAAGCCTTAAGAGGAGAGTACAGTGATCAATAACATCAAAAGCGGCAGAAAGATCGAGTGAGACAGCCAAAGAGATAGAACCGTGGTCATGAGCAACGTGCAACTCGTTAAGAAAAGAGATGAGAATAGTTTCAGTACTGTGCCCAGGACGAAAACCAGATTGACGGGGGTGAAGAACCAAAGAATCCTCCAAGTGTGAAGATAACTGAGAGAAAACCAACCATTCAAGAAGCTTAGAAAGAAAAGAGAGATTAGAGATAGGACGCCAGTTAGAGGGAGAAGTAGGATCCAGAGAAGGTTTCTTCAGTAGGGGACGTATAAGAGCGTGCTTCCAATGGGAAGGGAAAGTACCGGATGAAAGACTAGTGTTAAAGATGGAGAGAACAAAGGGGAGGAGAGCCAAAGAGGACTCGGCAAGCCAGTGGGAGGGTATAGGATCGGACGGACAAGTGGTTTTCCGAGTGGAGGAAAGAACAGTGGAAAGTTCAGAAAGTGTGATGGGCCGGAATACAGACCAACAGTGTGAAAGAGGAGGAACAGTAGAGGAGACTGATGCGGAGGAAGGGACTGGGGAAAGAGGAGGAGGAGGTGAGAGAGGAGGAGGGCAGGAGGGGAAAAGCTGCCGAATGGAAACGACCTTGCTAGCAAAAAATGAAGCCAAGGCATCGGGTGTGGGGTTATTAGGGGAGGATATAGCAGGAAGAGAAGCAGCGGGGGATGAGGAGGGAGCCGAGAGGGAGTGGAGGATGCGATATAGCTGAAGAGTGGAGTTAGCCGATGAAGAGATAAGCCTAGAAAAGTAATCCCGCAGGGGAAGAGTCTTTCTCCTAGTGCAGAGAGTGCAGGGGTTGCGACAGCTGGTGCGACAGTTCCTGCTAAGGAAGGCTCCAACTACGTGGCATTATCTTCAGCTGCTCGGGACCATGGCGATGACTCTCGACCTCATGTCATGGACAAACACACACATGCGACCACTACAGAGAGCGCTGCTGCACAGGTGGTCACACCAGCAACATCCCTTTCACAGAGGCCGTCCTGCTTGGCGGAGACAAGAGAGGCCCTCCGGTGGTGGCTCCAGCCAGCGAAATTGGCAGCAGGGATGCTTCTGGAGGCTCCAGGCAGGATCCCACTAACAGTGGATGCAAGTCTGTCAGGATGGGGAGCTCACTGCGAAGGGCAGTTGGCTCAGAGTCACTGGACTCTGCACGAAACTGGGTGGTCCATAAATTGACTGTAGATGAGAGCAGTCACTCTAGCACTCCAGAATTTCCAGACAAACTTGCAAGGCAAGGCTGTCTGGATCTTCATGGACAACGCAACCACGGTGGCCTACATCAATTTGCAAGGAGGGACGGGCAGCTTAGGCCTTGAGGAAGAAGTGGAGGTGCTGCTGCTATGATTCGAGAAGCATCTTCAAGCGCTGTTGGCAGCACATGTTGAGGGAACAGAAAATGTGATGGCAGACTTCCTGAGTTGATTGCAAGTGGACCCTGGGGAATGAGCCTTATGCCAAGAGGTCTTCTTGCAGGTGGCAAACAGATGGGGCACACAGGTAATGGACCTAATGGTGACGTATGCATCGACTAAAGCGAACGGATTTTTCAGCAGAAGAAGAGAGAAGATGTTGGAGGTCCTCGATGCCCTCATGCATCGGTGAGTCATGGAGGGTCTTCAGTATGTGTTTCCTCCATGAGCACTCATAGGCCGGATAGTGCAGTGGATAGAGGCTCACAGGGGGTTGGTCGTTATGATTGCCCCGGACTGGCCGAGGCACCCATGGTATGCCGACTTAGAACAGTTACAGGCAGATCAGCCATGGCGGCTATTATTTCACTTTATTTTCAAGTTTCACTGTAAACTGCTCTGATTTCCGAAAGGCGGTATATAAGTTTGTTTAATTATTGACTCAGGGGCCTCTGCGCATACCCCAGGTGGATTGATTCTCACTTATGGCCTGGCTCTTGAGAGGGCGTGATTGAGAAGGCATGGCTATTTAAGGCCAGTTTTCGCAATGTTGCTGAGGACAAGGAAGAGGTCCACCTCTCTTTCTTATATACGGATCCGGTGTATGTTTGAGGCCTGGTGTGCAGAGAGGCATTGTCAGCTGTTCTCAGCTTTGGTGTCGGACGTGTTAGCTTTTCTGCAGAAGGGCCTTGAGAAGGGTTTAGCTGCAAGTTCCTTGAAAGTATAGGTCGCAGCCATCTCATGCTGTAGGGGCAGGCTCCAGGAACTATCTTTGGGAGCGTACTCGGATGTAGTATGGTTTCTAAAAGTGGTTAATCATATCTGTCCACCGATTCGGTCCTATGTCCCTTCTTGGGATCTTAACCTGGTGCTGACAGCACTGGCAAAGGAGCCTTTTGAGATTTGACTCTTAAGACAGTGTTTCTCGTGGCAATTTGCTTGGCCTGGAGGATTTTTGAAGCTTCAGGCTCTCTCGTGCAGGGCGACCACCTTATCCATCTGAAAGGAGAAGGTGGTGCTCTGGCCGGTTCTGTCTCTTTTGCTGAAGGTGGTCTCTATGTTCCACATGAATCAGATAATCTTCCTACCTGTGCTCTCAGGTGGGTGGGAAGGGGATGTGGATCCGCACATGGTGTTGCTTGGCTATAAGGAGAGTGTTGCGCCATTGTTTAAGGAGAACAGCCCTGTTTAGGAACTTGGATCGGTTGTTTGTTTTGTTTGGAGGGCTGCATAAGGGGGAGACGACTGCCAAAGCATCTATTTCCAGGTGGATCAGGGAGACTATTAGCTCGGCGTACCTGTTGAAGAGAGAGTCAGTGCCAGCAGGATTGTAGGTGCATTCGACCAGGGCTCAGGTAGCTTCGTGGGCAGAATATTCCTTGGTACCACCGGCTGAGATCTGTAGAGTAGTGACCCAGTCTTTCCTTCATTCCTTTGCAAAACATTATAGATTGGATGTGCAAGCGACAGGGGACACCATATTTGGAGTGACAATGATTCAGACCGGAATTGCGGGTCCCTCCCATTGATGGAACTGCTCTGTTGCATCCCAGGAGTGCAGGACTGGACTGGAGGGATGATAAGGAAAGTGAAATTAGACCTTACCTGCTAATTAGCGTTCCTTGAGTGACTCCAGTCCAGTCCTGGAACCCGCCCAATTGATACTGAAGGGATCAGTCACGTACCCTGGACCTGAAGAAGTTTATCAGGAAATTGTATGGTTTCGGGGATTTGAGGGGCTCAGAGATCCCAAGGGACACGGGGAAGTTCTGCAGTGGTGCGGTCTTTCAGTCTGTTTTTTTCATTGTGAGCAAAGAATACAGTTGGCCGTTTGTTGTTTGGTGCCTGAGCAGTCCACAGGTAAGCCCTTTTTTGTTCTGGGGAGAAAGAGGGCTCTTCCCGCGGTTGGCGGGAGGGGGGGCTCAAGCTTTAGACGGTCTCTGTTTTGAGTGCACTTACTTGACTTCTTATTTGTTGCTCCTGAGTCTTTGTTAGTAGGTTACTGGGGCTGGAAGGAGGAGCCAGCTGCCTAAGTACACTGATGTCATCAAAAGATGACATGCTCAGTCTCCAAGCTGCTAGAGGAGGTTGACTACCCAAGGATGTGGGACTGGACTGGAGTCACTCAAGGAACGCTAATTAGCAGATAAGGTCTAATTTCACTTTCATTCATGACCTCTTTATCTCTAATGCTCTGCATCATTTTGCTCTACTGAGACTTGGCTTCTTCCCGGACTCTGCTTTGACTGCTGCCCTCTGTCATGGAAGTTACCTTTTCTCCCACACAGCACACCCGATTGGCTGTGGCAATGGTTTTGGGTTGCTACTCTCTTCTTCCTGGCATTGTAATCCCTCCTTTCACCTTAGTCTCGTTCCTTTTTTTCCTTTGAAGTCCACTCCATCCTCCTATTTACTCCACTACCTCTTTGGGTAGCTATCATTTATTGACCCCCTGACTTTTTTCTCATTGACTTTGACTCCTGGCTTTCCTTCTTTCTGGACTCATCTTCCCAGTCCCTCATTCTTGGGGATTTTAACATTCATGCCCTAAAGCTTCTTGCCTTCAAACATGCTGTGGGGTTACACTGCTCCTCAATAAAACCTTTACTAGATCTTTCCTGCCTTTCCAGATATTGGCCCATCTCCATTTTCCCTTTTGCCTCCAAACCATTCGAAAATGCAGTTTACCACTACTTGTCTTAATGTATTTTCCTCTTAAGCCATTCTGGATCCACTGCAATCTGGCTTTCATCCTCTACATTCTATAGACTTGCCAGTCTCCAGTGACCTGTTCCTGGCCAAATCCTACTATTACTACTACTACTAATACTACAAATCATTTGTATAGCACTACAAGGCATACGCAGCTTTGTGCATATAAATGTAAGACACAGTCCCTGCTCATCAGAGCTGACAATCTAATCAATGCAAAGAATATCACAAAACTGGGGATTAGAGTATGGTAAGATACACATAAGTGGTGGACAAGAGAGCGAGGAGCATCGGGATCCAAAAGCGACTTCAAAGAGGTGGGTTTTTAGCCTTGATTTGAATAGGGCTAGAGGACCTTTATTTGATCCTCAACCTTCTTGAACTTTCTAGTGCTTTTGATACCATTGATCACCTTCTCCTTGATACCCTGTTCTCGCTTAGATTTAGGTGATCCATCTTGGTTTTCTTTTTATCTTTCCCATCCCACCTTCAATATATGTTCTGGCGGATCTTCCTCTACTGCTATCCCGCTTTCAGCAGATGAACCTCAAGGCGACATCTACTTTTCTCTGTCTTTACTCCATTCCTTTGATACCCTGATCACTGTCCATGTTTGTCAGTAAGTCTGCATTGGATAGGGTGATAGCAGCAAATCATAGAGAGCAGGAAGAGCAACACAATGCTGGAGAGTTTGGGTAAGCCCTGCGTGGCCATTTTAAATGACATTGCCACCACTACAAGTCTTGGAGAAGGGCAGCAGCAGGGGAGGTGGAGTGGCCTAGTAATTGGGGCAAGTTACCTCAGGCCGGAGGGCCAGGGGCTCAAATCCCACTAGACAGCAACCTTGGGCCGGAAGGACTGGGGTTTCTAGTCCTACAGATGCTCCTTGTGGCCTTGGGCAAGTCACTTAACTCTCCATTGCCTCAGGTACAAAAACTTAGATTGTGAGCCCCTTTGGGGACAAGGGAAATATATACAGTACCTGAATGTACACAGCTTTGACGCATAGAAAAATGGTATATAAGCCTAGATAAATAAATAATAAGCATTAGTGCCTAGTTCACCTGCCGGCTTATGAGCCTCCATTTTGGAGTGTACAGCCCTGTTTATTCCCTTTGAGATCATGCTGTTGAAAAATCAAGGCTTGAAGTTTCCCTTCAGATATTGGGTCACTTAGCAGTGCAGACATTGCTACATTTAGACCAGTGAGAGGATTTCAGCCTAACCAGCTGTTACTGTCGCTTAAAATGCCACTTTAAAGTTATAGCAGAACAGAGCCATGCCGCGGGCCTTGTATTGCCTCCAAGGAATACCGCTGAATACCATTGGGTGCAGGATCTCTGTGTTTGCCACAGCTCCTAAAATGAATCAGCAAGTTAACTATTGAATGGTCAGTGTCCTTCCACCCTGCCCCCAGTTAACGGTAAAATGAAGCAAACTGAAGCAGTTGGAGAGGAAACTACTAATAAACAAAAGATTCTCAGAATGTCCTGTAAAACTGACCCATCACAAACTGCAACAACTGTCAGATGTTCATTGGTCCTAGAGAAAAGAATCTCTGCATTTCAAGTAAGGATGGTGCATGATTTAGACAGGGGAGCCTCTTCTCATGTGGGTAGCTACAAAAGCACCATATTTTGCTGCTAGGCAGCTTAGGGAACATTGCCCCTCAAATAACCATTAAAACTATTATGAATCTGAACCAAGCAGGAGCACGACTGTGCTGATCATCAAAACCCCACCGGCACTCAAAACACGATCATAGCTTGGACTCCTGCTGTAGATATTTGGGAAGGAGACAAAAGCAGAAGGTGTGTCTGTAAAGCTGAGGTGCCCATCTTTTATTCCAAAATGTAAAAAAAAATGTTAGGATAAAAAAGAGACTACTGAGGATTAAGACCAGAAGGACTAGCACCAAAGCCAAGGAACAGTCTCACATTGGTATGTTGATTTATCTGTTGCATATAAAATCAAATTCATTTTTTCTTTTTTCTTGCTTCAGATGGCCTGGATTTGATACCTGATTCAGGTTCTTGCATCTCCTGCTCTCCCAATATAGACAGTCGAAGAGCTATACTTTAAACTTGGCACAATAAAGCCACTTGACTGTAAGGATTGAACTAACATTCATCCACATCCCTCCAGTCCAGTCCAAACAAATGAATTGTGACTATCCACCAGCAGCTGGAGACTGATTATGCACATTTTTAGTGATGTCACCCTATAATAGCTGAGGATCTTCTACCTCACCAGTATTGTAAGTCTCCAGTTCCTTGTCTGGATTGTTTCATAGCTTGAGTCATCCTGGGCTAAGTGCTTTTTGGTCTGGAAGAGCAGAACTGTTCCTGGCAGATACTCAGACTGCACAACTGACTGTTCAATCCCATTGCAAAAAAAAAGAAAGGAAAAGAATGGGAAAGGTAGCTGGCTAGTTTTTGTGGGTTGGCAGTCCACTCTGGAGCCCTTCTGTGGGTGGGAGGAGACTTCTATGGGAACACTTTGAGCCGATTGGTCAGCAGCAGCAGTCCTGCGGGGAACCGAGGAGCCTGGCCACTGTCTGCCCCTTACCTCCGCAGTATGTCTGTGTCGGTTTTTGGATCTTCTCAGTTTCTTCTTGGCCAGCTTCGCTGGAGAAGAAAAGGTTAACGATCTCTCTCTTTTGCTTCGGGGCCTGCCGGTGCACAGCATGCCGGGTCCTAAGTTTAATCTGTGCTGCATGTGGCATGCACCACAGCTCTCTCTCTCAGACTGGGTGCTGTAAGGCGCATGAGAGAGAGAGCTAGAAGCTTGAGGAACACCAAGGGTGGCCTGGCCCACTGCCCGGAGGGTCGTGAGACCTTGCAGCAGGTCAGGAACCGGCCTCTGGGCCTTCTCCTCTAAGGTGGGAATTTTCCTGCGCCGCTTCTCCAGTGGCCATCTTGTTGGACAGCTCCTGCTCGTCCACAGCCATTTTGGGTGGGGGTCATGTTGCAGTAACAATATGGGGAGAGACTTGGGCTTCTCAGGATTCTGGGGAACCCTCAGAGGAGAGTTCCTTATTCTCCCCTGAGATCATCCTGTTGTTGAACAGGGCTTAAAAGCTGGAAAGGGAGCAAGGCCTGGAGAATACTTTGGCATCCGTGAAGGCAGCAGGGGCTAAGCAATCCATGCTGTTTGTGGGGGAGCACACCCAGTCTAAGCATCTGAGACTCACCGAGGGGAGCCATGAGGAGAATTTGGGCTCTGAGGCTTCGGTAGGATTGAAGGATCCTAGTGAGGGCCCCTCAGTTTAAGTGGAGGACCTGGAAGTCTTCAGTCAAAATGAGTGCTGGCTTCACCCTGGAGAGGACATTGCCATAGTCTGTGTCTTTCACAAGAAGGAACTGTTGGCGGTCATTTCTCACTCCTTGGCGGCCTTGAACATCCCTTTTGGGACTTCTGAGGAGGTGGTGCCACTGGAGGATCCACTTCTGTAGGGTATGTGTACGACGCAGAATTCCTTTCCTGTGCACAAGGCTATCATGCAGATGATTGAGATGGATTGAGAGGTTCCTGAAGTGGTACTGTGAGGAGGTTGGGCGATGGCAGAGAAGGAGCTGTTTAGGACCCCCCAAAGTAGATGCATTGGTTATGGCGGTGATCAAAACCACCACCATTCCAGTGGAAGGCAGTGCAGCCCTCAAGGATCTGCAAGATTTGTGCTTAGAGTCTCTCTTGAAGCAGGCTTCTGAGGTCATTGTGTTGTCCCAGCAGGCTTTTTTCTGTGGGGCGTATGTGGCAAGGCCCTGCATATGCTGGGTTCAAGCGTTGCCTGATCTCCTTCGAGGAGAGGGCTCGGAGCCTGTGGAGCTGTCCAAGCTGGAGTCTGCCTCTGCCTGCTTGTCAGATTTCTGTTATGAGTTAGTACGCTCTTCTTCCATAAGTATGGCATTGGTCGTAGCAGTTTGGTGGATCTAGTGGTTGCGGAATTGGTCGGCAGATGTGTCTTCCAAGATCTGGCTAAGTAATCTTCCCTTTAAGAGGAAGCTGCTATTTGGTGAGCCCCTCAAGGAATTGGTCAAGGACCTTGGTGAGTCCAAGGTAGGCAGGCTGCCGGAGGACAAGGCTTGTGGAGGAAAAGGGCAGTCCCTGCAGACTTGGGAGGGGGAGTACGGGATTTCCACCGTTTTTTGGGTAGCCTGCTTTGCCCCACCCCAAAGGGGTTGGTTTTCTTACAGAGGACAGTCCTTTTGAGGAAGAAGAGCAGGCCATGGTTTTTACTCGGCTTCCTCCAATGATGCAAACTAGGGCCCAGGGGTCCAAGGAGCACATAGGAGGATGTCTCCAGTGCTTCTTCCACTCCTGGGTCCAAATAACATCAGACCAGTGGTTTCTGGAGGTCATTCATGATGGTTATGTCTTGGAGTTCCAGTGTCCTCTGGCAGATGCCTTTATAGTCTCCTCCTGCAAAGCGCCAGGCAAAGTCTAGGTGGTAAAAGATAACGCTGGAGCACCTTCTGGCATTGGACGTGGTCGTTCCAGTACCAACAAGCCAGTTTGGATCCGGTTGATACTCCATCTGTTTTGTGGTGACAAAGAAGGAAGGCTCCTTTTGACCTATCCTCTATCTCAAGCATGTCAACAAGGCCTTAAGAGTCCCATGCTTCCACATAGAGACCTTGCGCTCTGTCATGATGGCCATACAGAAGGGGGAATTCCTCATTGTGTTGGATTTCTGAAGCATACTTCTACATTCAGGAAGAGGCCAGAGCATCAGTGGTTCCTGTGGTTTGCAACATCACTGGGTCATTTTCAGTTTCAGGCATTGCCCTTTGGTTTAGCAAAGGCTCCCAGGACATCCACCAGGGTGATGGTTGTGGTGGCTGTGGTGCTCAGAAAGCAGGGCATGATGGTTTATCTGTATCTGGACGATTGGCTCATTTGGGCAAAGTCTAAGCCCGAGAGTCAGGAGATGACTCAGAAAGTGATCTCTGTCCTGTAGGAACTGGGTTGGGGGATGAACTCAGTCAAGAGTAAGTTGATCCCATCGCAGCGGTTGGTGTACTTGGGAGCACGGTTTGACACAGAAACAGGCTTCATGTCAATGCCAGAGGAGAGAATAGACAAGCTGCAAAGGATACTTTGTCAGTTCTTATGGATGTGACGAACCTTGGCCTGGCATTATCTGTAGATATTGGGTCTGATGGCAGCAGCACATGATCTGTGCTCTTGGGCCAGAGCGCATATGAGACCATTACAGAGGGCGTTGCTCTCGAAGTGGTCACCTCAGCTGCAGCCTCTGTCCTGGCAGCTTCAATGTCCAGGGGATACCAAGGTTCCCTTACAATGGTGGATCAGCAGGAGCAACTTGTTAAAGGGAATATCACTGGAAACCCAAAACTGGATAGTGGTGACCATGGATGCCAGTCTGTTCAGATGGGGGACGCACTGCTGCTCCCAGGTGGTGCAGAGACAGTGTTCGCAGGAGGAGAGCTTATTGTCCATCATTCGGCTGGAGATCAAAGTGGTTTGGCGAGCACTTCATCAATTTGCGTCCCTTCTGGAGAACCAGACAGTTCGAGTGTTCTCAGACAATGCTTCGGCAGTGGCCTATAAAAACAGGCAGGGGGTGCACAGGCAATGTGGTCTTATCGGCCAAAGACAAGCTCATCCTGCAGTGGGCTGAGCAGCATCTGACCAGCCTGTCGGCGGTTCACGTGGCCGGGAGAGACAACATGCAGGGGGATTACCTAAGCAGGTATCAGCTGGATGTGGCGGAATGGTTGCTAGAGGACTCCATATTTGCCAGCATAGTGCATCACTGGGGATAACCAGTGATGGATTTCAAGGCATCCACAGACAATGCCAAGGCCAGTCGGTTCTTCAGACGTCAGAGAAAATGGGTTGGAGGGACTGGATGCCTTAGCTCAACTGTGGCCACAGTAGGCGCTCTTGTATGTCTTCCCTCCATGGGCCTTGATTGGGCATCTACTACAGAGGATAATGCAGCACGAAGGTCAGGTATTGCTAGTGGTTCTGGATTGGCCTCGACAGCCATGGTATGCAGACCCGATCCGGTTCTTGGTGGACAGGCCATGGAGACCTCCGAGGAAGGACAATCTACTCTCACAGAGGCCAGTGCTAATGCCTCAAGTGAATCGATCCTTGCTTACGACCTGGCTCTTGAGTGGGCAAGGCTAAGAAGGTGAGGTTATGCATACAGCTTGTCTATTCTCTCCTCTGGCGTTGACATGAAGCCTGCTTCTGTGTCAAACCGTGCTCCCAAGTACACCAACTGCTGCGATGGGATCAACGTACTCTTGACTAAGTTCATCCCCCAACCCAGTTCCTACAGGTCGGAGATCACTTTCTGAGTCAGGGTAATTACTACCCCTTTGAAGGCCCGGAAGAAATCTACATCCTTGTCCTATATCCGCATTTGGCACGTCTTTGGTGTGAGAGCTGTGATCTCTGGCTATTTGATGTGTCGGTGGTTGACATCCTGGCCTTCTTGCAGGCAGGGCTAGACAAGAGACTAGTCTTGAATTCCTTGAAGGTCCAGGTGGCGGTGCTAGCCTGCTAATGGGGCAAAGTGCAAGGAACACCATTGGTGTGCCACCTGGATGTTTCATGATTTTTACAAGCCGTGAAGCAGGTTCAACTGCCAATGAGAGCAGTCGTGCCATCCTGGGACCTTAAACCTTGTGCTCGCGGCATTGACTGCACCCCCATTCGAGCCTCTGGGGGCTGCCTTCCTGAAAGATCTGACTTTGAAGGTGGTTTTCTTGGTGGCTATCTGATCAGCTTGGCGTATCTCTGAGTTGCAGGCATTTGGAGATGATCAGAAATGGTTCTCTACAGGACAAAGAATTCTTGCAACCAGTCCCATCCTTCTTACTGAAAGTCATCTCACCATTTCATGTTAACCAGATGGTGACCTTGCTAGTGCTTTCTGGAGCGAAGGTCAGGACCTCCAATAATCGCCTACGAAAGTTGAATGTCAGCAGGGCATTGAAGTCTTATCTAAAGCGCACCCAGCCTTTCTGCAAATCAGAGTACCTGCTCATTTTGTTTGGAGGACAGTGGAAAGGAAGGGAGGCATTGACTGCGTCCATCTCATGATGGGTAAAGGATGCCATTCCTTCCGCTTATCTGCTAAAGCATAGAGCCATGCCATTGGGCTTACATGCTCATTCCACAAGGGCCTAGGCTGCATCCTGGGTGGAATTTAGTTTGATGCTGCCAGGGAACATTTGTCACGTGGCAATATAGTCATCCTTGCACACCTTCACCAGACACTACCGCCTGGATGTGCAGGTGGGCAAAGGAGCTCGTTTTGGTGCTCAGGTATTACGGGTGGGGCTCGCGGGTCCCTCCCATCTATAGGTACTGCAGGGGTATCAAAGTCGGTCATGCAGATTGTCGGATCTCGTTCGGCGGTGGTTGCCGGGTTGGTGAGGAAGGTCTTGCTGCTTCATCCAATGGGGCTCTGAGTTAGCCAGACCTCGCACAACGGCAGAAGAAAACGCAATAGAAAAACAAAAAAGGGAAACGACTTTAGCGACATTGATGCAAGCTAGAGCTCCATCAGCTGATAGTGGGTGGTAGCAGATTGTAGGGGCGATCTCTGTTTTGGGGATGATGTGGTAGGGTTCAGTTCTGCCAGTTCCAGTTGTAGTTCATTGTGTAGCTGGCCTCTCCTAGGGAGGTGGTATTAGCTGCTTTGTTCATATACTGAAGTGAGGTAGAATAACCTCACTTCAGTATACAAATACGAATGCCCATCTTGTAAATAGTTTGCCCAGTTACTACCCAAGTTGAGACCCCCTGTTGTAAGATAAAAGGTTGCTGTTAACTGTAATACCTGTTGAGTGTTCTGTTTACTTGTTCTATGCAAACCTGTTCTATGTAATGAGTGGATACTTGTTCTCTGTAAACCGCGTTGATTTAAAAAAAGTGCATTATATAAAACCAAATAAATAAATAAACCTTGGCTATTATAGGCTGACATCACTAAAAATTTACACAATTAGTCACCAGCTGCTGGTGGACAGTCACAACCCATTTGTCTGGACTGGACTGGAGGGATTCCATGAAAGTAAATTAGCAGATATGGTCTAATTTTCCCTTATTCCTGAGATTTTATGGTGCATTGCTGCATTTAAAACTTTACCAATGACCTGAAATTGGTGGCTATTGCATCTGGAATGATGAGTTAGCAATCAGATTGCCGACTGGTTTTCTTTAGGGGAGGCCAGTTACCGGTAGGACATTCTAAACTGGTAATGTAGCTGCCGTTATTTGGCAAATCTCAGCAGCAGCAAACCCTCCTACCACCCCCTCACCTTCGAGAGCTTCTCTCATCTTCCGAGTGAATCATTTCTTTGGAAGTAAGAGCCAGGCCGAGACTAACTGTAGAGGCAGTGGCAACAGAAAGAGCAAGTTGTGAAGCCCCATGGACTCTGTTCAGAAGAGAGGAGGCGCAAGGTCACCGTAGGACCTGAAAGTTGAACGCTGGCTGGATTAATCCCTGCCCGGCACCTCTTCGCAACCTGCTGCTGCTGCTGCTCTTGCCACCACCTTGATTGGGCCTAGCAGTGACCCTGCTTTTGGAGAAAGGTCAAGGGGGTGAGTGGAGGGTAGCTTGTGAAGAAGAAAAGGTCCACAAGAGGGGAATGTTGTGGAGGTGAGAAGGTCTGGGGAAAGGGGTTTGGTTGTGGAGGACAAGGAGAGATGGTTTGAGAGGAGGTTGGAGTATTATAAAGTTTCTCAAAGTTGGAAAAGCAACCGGCACAGAATGAGATACCATAAGCTCTTGAAATCCCAGAAGTTCTTTTTCTGGAGTGTGATAAACGGCAGCACTAGGAAGCACTTCAGCTTTAAAAAAAAAAAAAGAATGTTTCTTGAGGGAGTGGGATGGGATTTTGTGCTAAGATTTCCTGAGATGTCTTTAAATGGGGCTCTTATCTTCAGCTGAAATGATTCTGACTTTGGAAAGTTGGACATTCCAACTAACCACAGTGCACTTATCTTCCCTAAGATGCCTGCAGCCAAAGTGCGCTGGCCGTGCATTTCATCCAGACAGTCTGAGAGACGTAAACAGTCCACAAGAGATCATTCATTTCTCCTTTTGCCAATTTGTGCACATTTTTTAAAAAATAGGAAAAATAGCCTGTTGTAGTTCTGCTTTTCTTGTTTAGCAATCCGCTTTTCCCCATGGAAAGAAGCCATTTTTAAAGTACAGTTTTCCTATTAGATGGCAGTGTGCCGATAGGACATAAGATCATAAAGAATACAGCATTGAATAGTACAGAGATGCAGAATTGGAGACCTTGGTGTGATTCCCCTACCTACTGTAGTGTTTGCATTTACTGCGCCTTAGCCGCACTTCCTGCTCACCAGGTAACACAGGAGCACCCACGCTACCTGTCGAGGCAGGGTACATGGTCCCGGTGCCATAGAGAGGCAAGCGGCAGTGGCCACAATGGTTGCCCTTCCTTGGCACAAACCCCACCGATCAGAAACCCTCCCACCCATGCTAACCTATTCTCCAAGCCCACCCGACTCTTCAGGACACCCCCCCACCATTACCCAGAATGGGCAGTCAATTGAAACTCAAAGTCCCCCAAATGCCCCAACACATTAACACCCTTACCCAGACTCGCTCACTGAGCCCCTTCTGGAGTGCAGGAAGGGCTGTTCAGGGGATTTAAGGGGGGGACTTTGAGTTTTGATTGCCCATTCCAAATGGTGCAGGGATCCTGAAGGGAGAGGCTCAGGGGAGTGGGTTTAATCAGGGGAGGAGGCAGTGGGGGAGGTCTGTACCAAGAAGGGTTTGATTGTTTGTGACTGTGCCCCAAGGTAGGGCACTGCAATGGCTGGTGCAACTTCTGCAGTGCTGGGCAATGGCCACACATCTGCTAGTAGCATGGCTGCACTTAACACTAACTCAAGAATCATGACAGGTAACCCAGGCAACCTCCCATGCACTAGTGATCACTGGCTACCACCCCAAGCCTGCCCTGTCATGCTTTTGGCAGGAAGTAGCAGTTACCATGGACCTGAGCTAACAGCATGCACTAAAACATGTGCTGTTACTGCACTTTAGTAAACATATTCTTGTGTCTTCCAGTGCACACCACTTTTTACCTCCCAGTCCTCATAGTATAAGCCCATTTGGGAAGTGGCATCATTGTTTTCTTCAATTTCCAGAGTAGTTAATGCTGACTTGTAAAGGCTAAGGTGTCTTGATTATTTTCCCACTCTTCATTCCCCACACCCATCCACCCCACTGTAAGTCTATAAAGGGTGGGTAACCTCCAGCCTGCCGTAGGAGCCCTGAAAGAATTGCTCATGGAGAGAGCTTTTGCTCTTCCTCCTAACTTCTGGAATAAAATCATTGCTGCAGAAGCAGACCAAGATCGTCTGCTACATTGGATTCCTCTTGCCTTTATACTTGCTGCACCATTAACCCCTCTAGAATGAAATCATCACAACAGGAACAGAGCAAGAGTTCCACCATATCCTTCTTCCTCTCAAATGAAATCTTCAGGATGAGAGCGGCATGTATAATGCAGTTGGATTAATGGATGAGATGGGGTGGAAAGGAGCATCACATGACCCATAATTGAAATTTATTATTGCATATAGAAAGGCTGACTCAAATGCAGCCTTTGTTAATAGCCAAAGCTGAAGGAACGCTAGTCTATTTGTAATTTGTTAGAGAATCCTACAGAGCAAGCAATGAAGCACAAATGTGATCACTAATCCCTTTGATTTATAGGTATGAACTTGGATACCTGCTGTTGACTCACTGGACATACCAGCCATGTTGCATTAACCATCCTATCATTCTTTGAAATCAAATAGGGCCATAATGTAGGGAGTTAATTTTGGACACCTAGCTGCCTATGTGACAAAGGCCTGAAATGTTATATTTTTTGATAGAAGGAGCCCTAAGGAATGAGCTTCCAAAATATACTTCTGGACAGCCAGCCCACTTTGTAGGAAGTATATTGGAAGCTGACCAATCTGAAAATTCACTAACGCTGATTTTTGGCTGCTAACTGATATTGTACAAAAAATGTCATTGTCGGGACTGTAGCTCCATTTTGTCCTGGGCCAAGATCTGCTATAAAGGAGGACACTGTGCTACAAAGGGGAGCACACTATGTACGTTAATGGCATTTAGGGATAATTAGGCTAAATTGCAGTAAGAGACACAATGGCAGTAATTCATCCATCAACTTACAAATGGCTTTGACTTGGTTGAGTTATTGCCCTTGGAAACTGGCACAATTTTGCTTTGTTTGGGTTACAGCATTGGCTATATGTTGAGTAATGAAATAGCACATTGGGGGGAGAGAGATATTAGCACATTTGGCATTCAGCACCATAGCTGGAAACAGAACTCCATTCTCCTAACACATCTCAAGAGCTGAATGGGAAGATGTGGCTTACTGTCCAAAAAATGTGGTTCTCACAAGAAGGCGCCTTAAGTGAGGGATATTTCATCTTTTGAAGGACTCCTTAAATAATTTTCATTCACATAACTAAAGGTTTCCTTAAATAACAAATAGAAACTATAGTGATGGTTAGGGACTCATTTGCTAACCTGCATAAACTTTTGCAGTTACTACATGTTTAACACTTACAGTTGTGGTCAACATTATTGCCACCTTTGCATTTTACGTATGTTGTGTACAATATCTTGAGAAATAACTGGAAATATTCCATCTGTATGTCGTCATAATATTTTAATAGTATATTCAAAGGTATACAACAAAAGAAGATGTCTGTGCAACCTAGATGTAGTAGTTTCTGAGAAAAAACAAAACAAAATATGACCTGGACAGGATTAATGGCACCCTTCGCTAATATTTGGTTGCGCAACCCTTGGCAGTGATGACAGCCTCCAAACGTTTCTTGCAGCCAACTATAAGTTTCGTATATCTATCTGCTGGTAGTTTCTCCCACTCTTCAACTGTGATTTGTTCCAGTTCATGAATGTTTCCAGGATTCCTTTTACCAATGGCAGATTTCAGCCTTTTCCAAAGGTTCTCGATTGGACTGAGATCAGGACTCATTGCTGGCCAGTTTAAAAAGGTCCATTTTTTTTCCTTTTTTTCCTTTTTAACTGCTCTTTTGTACTTTTGGATGTATGTTTTGGGTCATTGTCCTGTTGGAGGACTCATGACCTTCAACCCAGACCTAGCTTTCTGATACTAGGTAGCACAGGTTGCTCCAAATTACTTTGGTAGTCTTCTGACTTCATGATTCCCTTAATACATTTCCAGGCCTCCAATTCCCGAGGCAACAAAACAGCCCCCCCCCCCCCCGCCAACATTATGGAGCTCTACCATATTTAACTGTAGGAAGGGTGTTTTTTCCTTATAAGTTTCATTTCTTTGCCTGTAAATGTATCACTTGTCTGCGTTACCAAATAGCTCATGCTTGGTTTCCTCTGTCCACAGAATATTTTCTGTGGTTTCTCATGGTGGCTTTGGGCAAAGATCAGGCGTGCTTTTTTATGTCTGTCTTTGAGCAGTGAGGTCCTCTTTGGCCTTCACCCATGAATTCCTTCTTTGTTTTGTGCGTAGCATATGGTGTGGGTTGAAACCACCACTTAAGCTCTTTGGATGTACATGGTATTTTTTCAGTAGTTTGCACTAACCTTTGAAAACTTCATAGATTAATTTTCCTTTTCCAACCACATCCTGAGTGGTTCTTGACAGTTCCATAAGCACAAAATGTCTTAATAACATTGCAAACTGTAGACACAGGAATCCCAAGTCTTTGGAGATGGCCTTGTACCCCTTTGAAGTTTGGTGTTAATGGCTTTTATAATGGTCTCAGGCAGCTCTCTTGTCTTCACTATTGTGAAAATGGAACAGGGAAAGAATGTGGCTATTTTAAACATTCATTGGTTGATTCAAGTCATGTGAGTACTGACAATTGATCACAGTTGTGTCTAATTATCTCCAGGAATAAGCAGGAATGTAGTCCTCACATATGGGTATCGTCGGTACTGACGGAGCTTGCGCGGGAACGCTCCCCAGCATCCAATAAGAACGCTTTTGGGAGCATCCCTCAGCACATGCGCACTGCTTTCCTGCCTTTCCAACTCTCCCTCTTCAGTTCTTCGTTTTCTGCGGAGCCGACAGGACCTATTCCCTGTCACCGCAGAAAATTGCATCTTTAAACTTCTTTCTGTGGTCGCGTTTGCCTACCGCACGATGCCTACCGGTACCGCCGGTTCTTTTCTTTCCTTCTTTAAAAAAAAAAAACTTTAAGTGTTTCTTTCAGAAATTTTCCTTTTTGGTGCTAGGCGCCATTTTGGGCACGAGGCCCCATTTTCCTAAATCATGGAAAAGCCCACTAGTGGCTTTAAAAAAATGTACTAAGTGTGGCGGTACCATTTCCATCACTGACACCCATGATTGGTATCTAAAATGTTTAGGACCTGATCATTCTCCAACTGAATGTCTCTCCTGCATGGGGATGACCAAAAGAGGAAGACAGAACCGGGCCGCAAAGCTCGGTACCCTTTTTTCTTCGGATGTCAGATCCATTGCATCGACATTGTCAAGGGCCTCTTCTTCCTCCCATGGATCTTAGGTAACTAAACATAACAGCTGGTCCTCAAAGGGTAGCTCTCCTGCTAAGCATCGAGAGGCCGTTGGCATTGCCCTTGAGGGTACCACACCGGCAAAACAGCCCCAGCAGGAGGCTTCGGCTTCCAAAGCATCGATGGGGCTTCAGGATGTTCTCGAGGCCTCAACCTCGCAAGAACTACCTGTGCCATGCTCAGGGGTTCCAGCCGTCCTTTCCGGTACCGACACCCAGGCATCGGCAGCGTCGATAGACCAGAGATTCCTCACTATCGAGAGCAGTATCACAGCTCTTCTCTCGGCTGCGGTACTGGTGGTCCCAAGAGCACCAGTGCCGACATCGACACCGATGCCGGTACCGACACCGGTGATGCTGGTACTGACGGTGCCTGCCCCGGTGGGAACTCTTCCTATGCCATCTCTGGCTGGAGGGGACAAAGCGGTACCGGCTCATCTCTGTACCGACTTCGATCGGTACCGGGATTGTGCTTTGCAAGAGCATCGGAGTCAGGAATACTTTGATTCCTCTGATTCCAAAGACTCTGACAATTCTGCTGGCACTAGAGGGTTTCTTCTAGAAGATCCCTCTTCTCCCCAACGCAGAATGTCACCTCCAGAGGACATGTCTTTTCAGGATTTCATCCGTGATATGGCCAAAGGTCTTTCAATCACAGTAGCTCCTGAAGAAGAACCCAGAGCAAAGGGATTGGAAATCCTCCAATATCCTAAAGCTCCCAAGGAGGCAGCTACTCTGCCTATCCATGAAACTCTGCATAGCTTGATGCTCAAAATGTGGGAGACACCTCTGACCACTTCTCCTCACTCAAGGAGGCTTGATACTATGTATCGAGTTTCACCATGTCCTGGTTTTCAGAAAACCCAGCTGCCACACCATTCAATGGTAGTGAAATCAGCCATGCGTAGGATGAAAAGTGCAAAGAGACATGCATCCAATCCTCCAGGTCGTGAATGCAGGACTCTGGATGCTTTTGGACGCAGAACTTTTCAAACTTCCATGCTTTCAGCTAGAATCAGTTCATACATCCTATATATGGGAATGTTCCTTAAGGAAGTCACAGGGGACTTGGAACTTATGAGCCCTTTTCTCCCAGATGATAAGAGACAAGATTTTCTTGCTCTAGTTAAGCATGCTCAAAATGTCTCCAAGTTTGTTAATCGTGCAGCTTTTGACTGCTTTGAATGCATCAGCAGAACTTCTGCTATTGCCATTGGTGCACAACTGATTGCCTGGCTACAGGCATCAGACTTGGAGACTTGGGTACAGGATAAATTAGGCAACATTCCTTGCACAGGGGAGAATCTCTTCGGCAGGAACTGGCAGGAAAAGGCTAATGAGTTAGATGCTGACAATCCTACCTTAGCTAGATTGTCAAAGTCTACAGCCACTCCAGCCAAAAGGAAACCTTATAAAAACCCCTCTTTTAGCAAAAAGAGGACGTTTTATCCTTCCTATATCCAGCAGACATCAGGTCAGGTTGCCCAAAAGGGACAACCTAGACAGCAGAAGAAACCAAAAGGACCAAGAGCCCACCAGCTCTCCAGGTTCAGCCCCCTCAAGGGCTTCCCAGAGAGCTTCACCTTCTTGCCTCTGAGGGGTCCCCAAACCCCCAATATTCCGGGCAGGTTATGCCACTTTATCAACAGATGGCACCAAATAACAGCAGAAGATTGGACTTTGTCCATTGTAAGAGAGGGGTACAAACTTCATTTTCACACCATACCCCCTCCTACAATTCTAAAACAGTTCAATTTACAAATCTCTGCAGGCAATCTGCTAGATTACGAGGTCTCCACACTTCTTGCTCAAGGGGCAATAGAAGAAGTACCCATTTTTCAACAGAGAACAGGGTTCTACTCCCCCTATTTTCTTATCCCAAAGAAAACAGGGGGACACAGACCCATTCTAGACTTCAGAGAACTGAACAAATATCTGTTTCGAGAGAAATTCAAAATGATTTTTCTGGGAACTCTTCTGCCATACCTTCAAGGCCAGGACTGGCTTTGCTCTCTAGACTTAAAAGGATGCATACACTCACATTCTCATCCATCCAGATCACAGGAAATTCTTACGTTTCCTTTTCAGGGGAAGACATTTCCAGTACAGGGTTCTTCCCTTTGGTCTGGCTTCAGTACCAAGGGTGTTCATGAAATGCATGGCAGTAGTAGCAGCATTTCTACGAACCCTGGGGATTTTTGTCTTCCCCTACTTAGACGACTGGCTCATTCGAGCCTCCACAGTTGCAGTGCAGTTGCACTGTCTCGTACAATGCGAATCCTCCAATACTTGGGATTGGAAATCAACTTCCCAAAGTCTCAACTAGTTCCTTCCCAATGCCTAGAATTCATAGGAGCCTGTCTGGATACCAGGCAGGCAAAGGCTTTCCTTCCACAAGCCCGGTTTCTTCGCATTATGCAGCTAGCTTCCCAAGCAGCAGGAAAATCCTCCCTCACAGCTCGGGAACTACTGCAGCTACTGGGACACATGGCATCCACAGTTCATGTAGTCCCATATGCTTGCCTCCACATGCGAGCAGTTCAGTGGACCCTCTCCACACAGTGGACACAGGCCACGGGCCATTTGTCGGAAAAATAACAGTCTCTCAAAGACTAAATTTGTCCCTCCAATGGTGGCAATCTCTAGAAAATCTGACAGTGGGGTCTCCTTTCCATCAACCCCTCTTTCAGGCCACCCTAACAAGAGATTCCTCACAGGTGAGTTGGGGAGCACACCTGGATAATCTCTCTACCCAGGGCACCGGGACTCCACAGGAGGTAGGTTTACACATAAACCTCCTGGAATTAAGAGCAATTTATTTAGCTCTTCGAGTGTTCCATGCCCAGCTCAGCTACAAGACAGTCCTGGTCCAGACGGACAATCAGGTAGCCATGTTCTATGTGAACAAGCAGGGCGGAACCGGCTCTCTGTCGTTATGCAACGAAGCTTTACGACTATGGGCCCTTGCCAGAGAACACCAAATTCACCTTCTAGTGGTATATCTTCCAGGCATTCAAAACCTTTGGGCGGACAAACTCAGTCGAGTATTGCTACCTCACGAGTGGTCACTCCACCTAGACCAGGTGGCAAAGATATTTCATCTCTGGGGTACTTCAGACATAGACCTCTTTGCAAGTCCACTGAATGCCAAACTTCCCCGGTTCTGTTCCAGGATACCGGCACACCACTGTCAGGCAAGGGATGCCTTCCTCCTTCACTGGGGTCAGGACTTCCTTTATGCTTTTCCACCCATTCCCCTCGTTCCCAAAACACTCTTCAAGCTTCAGAGAGACAGGGGTTGCATGATTCTCATCGCACCACGATGGCCACGCTAGGCGTGGTATTCCCTGCTTCTGCATCTCTCTCAAGCAGCACCTCTGGAGTTAGGGCACGCTCCAGATCTCCTTTCTCAGGAGAACGGGACGCTATGGCACCCAAATCCCCAGTCCCTGCACCTCATGGCCTGGTTGCTGAAGGCTTAGACCTCCAGGATCTCAACCTGTCTCAGTGGATAAAAGATATCCTTCGAGCTTCTAGGAAACTTTCTACAAGAAGATCTTATGTCTTCAAGTGGAAACGTTTTACTATATGGTGCTCCAAGAGGGGATTAAACCCCCTGATCGTACCCTTAGAATCGATACTAGAGTATCTTCTTCACTTATCGAATTCTGGGTTAAAGACCAATTCGGTAAGAGTCCATCTTAGTGCAATTGCAGCTTCTTATAAGCCTCTGAATGGACAACCAATTTCCTCTCATCCACTCATATCAAGATTTATGAGAGGCCTTCTATTAACCAAACCTCCCATCAAGCCATCACCGGTGGCATGAGATCTAAATCTAGTTCTCGGGCAGCTCATGAAGCTGCCTTTTGAGCCTTTAGCCACTGCAGCCCTTAAGTTCTTGACCAGGAAGGTCATCTTCCTAATTGCAATCACCTCTGCCCGTCGCATCAGTGAATTGCAAGTTTTAGTGGCTGATCCTCCTTATACTAGGTTTCATCATGATAAGGTGGTTCTTCGAACTCACCCTCATTTTATGCCAAAGGTGATTTCGCCTTTTCATTTAAATCAATCAATTTACCTTCCTGTATTTTTTTTTCCCAGGCCTCACGCCTCAAATGCAGAAAGGAACCTTCATACTTTGGATTGCAAAAGGGCCTTAGCCTTTTACATACAAAGAACACAGCAACATAGAAAGTCTTCACAACTTTTATAGCTTTTGACCCTAGTCATTTGGGACTTCCAGTCTCCAAAAGAACTTTATCTAAATGGATTGCCCAGTGCATGTCCTTTACTTATGAGAGTAAGGGTCTTCCTCTTCAGGACCATGTCACAGCTCATAATGTCAGGGCCATGGCAGCTTCTATGGCTAATCTCCACTCTGTGTCTATCGATGACATTTGTCGAGCAGCTACCTGGTCTTCGGTACACACCTTCACAGCCCATTACTGCCTAGATAAAGCCTCCCGTCGGGATGCCTTCTTTGGCCAAGCTGTTCTTCAAAACCTTTTTCAAATATAAACCAACTTCTACCCACCAACCCTGGTGGGATGCCAGAGATCCATGGGAGGAAGGATCTTCACCCTTGACGGTGGCACCTTCCTGGGGCTATCTCCCTGGCATTTTCAGCTAGGGAGTCCCCATATGTGAGGACTACATTCCTACTTGTTCCTGGAGATAGCGTAGTTACTTACCTGTAACAGGTGATCTCCGGGAACAGCAGGAATTTAGTCCTCTCAACCCACCCACCTCCCCTAGGAGTTGTCTCTCTCTTTGTCTCTTTACTCTCTCCCTCTATCCTTTAACTCAGCTACAAACTTAACTGAAGAGGGACAGTTGGAAAGGCGGGAAGGCAGCGCACATGTGCTGAGGGATACTCCCAAAAGCGTTCTTATTGGACGCTGGGGAGCATTCCCGCGCAGGCTCTGTCGGTACCGACGATACCCATATGTGAGGACTAAATTCCTGCTGTTCCCAGAGATCACCTGTTACAGGTGAGTAACTACGCTTTACTGCAGTGGGAATGTGGTTCTTCTATTCAAACTGATTTTAATTGTTTATAAGGGTGCCAATAATCATGTTCAGTTTTTGTACTATTTCCCACTATTTCCTTTTTTATTTGGTCTTGTTTTATTTGATTCTTTTATGTGTCAAATATGTGGCCATTTCACTGGCCACTTTTTTTTTAGGAGATATTGGACATTAAGGGGTAGAACTGCAAGGGTGCCATTAATGTTGACCACAACTGTATTGGTCACAAAAATTCCATGGAGAAGTCAATAACACAGTTAAGAGCATGTTTACTAAAGACCGTGCCGGTAGTGTTTAACACTAGAAGCCCTAAAGTGCGTCAATTGACGCAAATGCATCTTCGAAGTTGTATACCAGCGCCACTGCTAGAACCATGTCAGTCATGTTCCATGACTTTATTAGCCAGGTCAAGATGTTCAAATATGTGCATCGAAAATTAATGACAGATGCACCACCTAGCGGGAAAATGAATTTATACCTAGAAGCCCCAAAGTACATCAATTGATGCACTCAATTGTCTTGGATGCGTCAATTGACGTACTTTGGGGCTTCTAGGTATAAATTCATGTTCCCACTAGGTGGCGCATCTCAATCACTGTTTACAGTTTTACTCCGACATTGCAAACATTAAACACACGCTGACGTCATGTAATGACGTCATATACTACACGTATTTAACAGATAAGTAACTTCACATTAATTCACATCTGCATTTCATGCTAAACGCAGTCGTCGTGATAATGAGTCAATTGATGCACTTTGGGGTTTCTAAGTAAAATTCCTTTTGGGACTTCTAGTGTTAATTGTGATTTGGTATCAGTGCGGAGGCCTTCGATAATGTTTGTTGGCATGTGCCTCTACCCCCATGCCGATAGCATAATGCTGTACGACTGTAACATGCTAACTGGCATGCATATACACTTAAGGCCACAAATTGAGGTGGTGTTAAGTGCACCCAAGCTAATAGCAACAGTCATGGCGTGTGCACCCATAAGGCCCCTCACCTGCCCTATCTCTTCCCACTAAGCACTAACTGGTTAGTGCAGGATCACTAGGGTAGCGCCCTATGCTAAATATCAGCGCAGGGAAATTAGAGTGTGCTGAATCCTGCACAACCCGGTATGCACTTTAATAAACATGCTCCTTACTGCATTTTGACATTGAGATACTGCAGAGAAAAAGTCACTAACATGTATGTGGAGGGTCATTTTATATGGGTAGGCTAGATTTATGCATATTTTAACAGGTGTGTCTTGCACTTGTTTTATAAAGTGAAATACGTGTGTAATTTACTTTATAAATTAGGGCATCAATGGAGGGATATGAATAGCCTAGTGGTTAACGCACAGGCTTGGTAACCTAGAGACCAGGGTTCAAGTCCATTGCATCAAAGGAAAGGCCTGGCAATCTACATCTGGTCACACTGCCAAGGAAACCCAGCAGCTGCTGGGTCACTAAGAGTCGGCATTGACTCAAAGGCACACGTTGCATTTTGCATGTGCAGCAAATCTAGGCACAAGCACATATGCTTATGTAAATGTCCATGCCTAGATTTTGCAAGAACACACTTCCTTATAGTATTTTGAACTTAAATGTGTATAACACTCTGCCCAAGATCCACCGCTGTGCATGCCCACAGTGAAAATATGTGCCAAGAATCTGACAGGTGTACTTTCAGAACAGCAACTACCTACATCCTGGGTGTAGACCACTAAAGTACCATGATTTATGCACATAAACACACATGGAAATTTAGGAACCACTTATAAATTTACTCCCTAACTGCATGGCAGATATGTGCATTGTATTTAGCTATACCTCTTAAGGGGGTGTTAATGTGGCAATTAATGTGAGCAGTTAAAGCATGGTAATGCCCTCTGCTTTTACTGTAAAATATAGGCATGACCTGTTCCATGCCCAGTGGCATAAATTCCAATGAGGGGCCCCCAAGCAAAATTTTGCTGAGGTCCCCCCCATTGTTGTGGCAACACAGGCGTGACCCCTCCCTGCGATGTGCCCCCATGAAGTACCCCTTTTGCAAGCACATCCACGTGGCAAATCTGCTTTAACATGTTTACCGTGCTGCCTCTACTTCAGGCCCGGTAGCTGTTATCTCACAGGCCGAAGTCCTCATGGTGCGGCTGTTATCACGAGACTTTGGGAAGTGGTAGTGCTGGCCCTGGAGTAGAGGCAGGGAGTGGGTGGTGTGCAGATGGGTGCGAATGCACGTGCTGACATTGTTGTATGGGCCTCCTTCCCGTCCGGGCCCTCCCCCCCACACACACACACACACATTGTGGAGGCTGCTTGGGTAGAATTTACGCCATTGTCCTGCTCCTTTCTGAATTAGCTGCTTGACATGGAAATTACTGTGTACTAATTGTTAAGGCACTGAACTGACTATTAGCATAGGCCTGCACCTGTAGTGTGCTGTACAGATCCCGCAGCTTCGAGGATACTAAGGGGCAGCTAGACCCCTTACAGTTCAGGAGTTCAGGATGAGTCTTTATTTTGAAGTTATCTAGGGATATATTTCAGTTTTATTCAGTTTTATACTGTTCCCATTGCGACCTGGCTATCATCCCCAGTAGCTTGTGTCATAGAAGAGAGAATTGATTTTAAGATGCCATCTAATCTTATGCGATTTAATTTGGGTCACATGAACATATACTCAGAAAATGTTGCAATGCAAAATCATGAAGTACAGTACAATATCTGGTCATAACATATGCTATAGCAATTTAAGCTTGTAAATGTGTTTTGGTTTTTTTTTAATTCCTTAGAGGCAGCTTCTTGGAAGCTATTCAAACATGTCTTCAGTTTGGAGACGCCTACAGTATGATGTACTTTCTAGGAAATGCCTCCTCTGGAAGTTTGCACAGGTTCCTTTTATCATTACATTTTGATTTCTCTTTTAGGTTCTCGGCCTACTGGCAATATGTCGCAGAGACATTCTGATGGCTCCTTGGGCGATGAGTCGTCTTTCCTCCTGAATCGCCAGTTTTATTCCGATTTAAATCTAAACTCGACCTCCTCAAGTGTGAAGCGAAGTTCCATGCAGGCCCTGGACAATGCCGCCTATGCTTCGGAACCATCTGCCACCAGTGATGAATCTCGAAAGATCATCTTGAGCACGCAGAGCCCTGCTGCTCTTAAAATGGGCACCCAGCAACTTATTCCAAAAGGTCTGGCTGTAGCAACAAAGACGAAAGTCCCACGCCACCACAGCTTTGCAGCAGGGGTGCTGCAGAAAGAAGCAGCACGGTACGATCCAAAGAGGATATCTGCTCCCGATATTTGCTTGGATAATCCAGAGGAAGACGATGAGGACGAGGGTGGGGGAACCCTGCAACGGAACCGGAGGAACCAGTCCTACCGGGCAGCTATGAAGGGCTTTAGAGAAGAAATGGAATCCATCAAACCTGTATCCACTTTGAAGCCAGTGGCAGAAGACGCTACGGTTCCACCCCCAAAAAGTCCAGGAAGATCTAAGGTACACCGTTCCATCAACATAGTTTTGATTTTCTACATTTAGTTTTGGTAAAGACCCAAAATGATTTCTCAGGTCGATAGCCAATGGCTCTTAGCTGGTTTTCAGCATCTGCTATCCGGATAAGATATTCAGCAGTGGTATTTAGACAATGCTGCTAAATATCCTTACAGACCGACCGCCTTGGCACTATCAATGTAGTGCTTGGATGGAGTGAGGCAGAACTGCAGGTTATCCATATAGGGGCTTGTTTACAAAGCCGCGGTAGCGATTCGCTCCGATAACGATCGCGAACCGCTACCGCGGCTTTGTAAACAAGCCCCATAGTGTTGATATCCAGCAAACAAGCTCTCCTAAGACTGTCTGAATAGCAATCCATACAGCAAATCATTGCTCTATGGATGCTGGCAGTACCGGGCACACTGTCCGGATATCCAGCAGGAACCATTGTCCAGATACCAGTGTGGAATATCCCAAATAATAATATCCACAGTAAGTGGCATTTTAAAAGAATGCTGACCGTCATGGTTCAATACTGGCCAGTCTGTTTTTGGGTTAAGACTTGGTTTTATTAAATTTAACTGTATAATTGGATGACTCTGCTCATCTCCCTCTGCCTTATACGAAGATTTAATTCCCTTAGCAGGCCCCAAGCAGCAGAGCAGAGGTCAGCTAGCAGTGATCTGGAAGGAATCCCAAACAGTATAGTATGTACCACTGTAGGATAGCCTGATACATTTCCAACTTTTCATCAGCTGCATAAAAATACCTTTCTAATATAACTTATTTATATTCTGCCTTTATCAGGAACAGTTCAGTGATGCTTTGATAAAACAAAAAAAAAGACTATCTGGCACAAATCATTTTTCCCAAATGTAGGTCTGTTAATGGTGCTCATCCAGATAGACTAGGGTGTCTCCACCTTTTACTTTTGGGAGTGAGCAATGTTGGGACCTGCTGGGTACTTCTGAGTGACCCCGGCTGCCCACCATCAGAGGCAGGATGCGGTGCTCAGTGAACGCTTGGTCTGACCCTGCAAGACTTATGGTCTTAACCAAGACTCATTAACTCACTGGAGTGTAAATATGAAGCTGATTTTTAATTGTTTTTCAAATGATAATTTGCTTCAGCATGGTAGAAAATTTTTAAAAAAATTATGCTATTACGTATTATGTTACTTAGTACAAAGAAAATAAGAATATGCCATACGGGTCCATCAAGCCCAGTATCCTGTTTCCAGCAGCGGTCAATCCAGGTCACAAGTACCTGTCAGGTGCCAAAAAGGTACAAAGATTCCATGCTGCTTGTCCCAGAGGTAAGCAGCGGATTTCCCTGGTCTTCTTTAATAATGTTTTATGGACTTTTCCTTCAGGGACTTTTCCAAATCTTTTTTAAACCCAGCTAAATGAACAGTTTTTACTACATCTTCCGGTAACGAATTCTAGAGTTTGATTACACATTGAGCGAAATAATATTTTCTCCTATTAGTCATAAGTGGAAGAGTAGCCTAGTGGTTAGAGCAACAGCCTACTACCCAGGAGATATGGATTTGATTCCCACTGGCACTCCTTGTGACCTTGGGCAAAGTCATTTTACCCTCCAGTACCTTGGAAGAAAAGGCCTGGCAATCTACTTCCTGTCATACCTTGACAAGAAAACCCAGGGGCTGCTGAGTCGCTAGGAGTCAGCATTGACTTGAAGGCATTTAAAAAAAAGAAAAAAAATAGTCTTAAATGGACTATATTGTAGCTTCATTGTGTGTCCCCTAATCTTTCTACTTTTTGAGGCAATAAACAACAGATCTATGATTACCCATTCCACTCTATTCGTTAGTTTATAGATCGCTTTCATATGTGCCCTCAGTCTTCTCTTTTCCAAGTTCAAGAGCCCTAACCTTTTAAACCTTTCCTTATAGGGGTATCCTTCCATCCCCTTCACAATTTTGGTGGCTCTTCTCTGTACCTTTTCTAGTTCTGCTATATCCTTTTTAAGATATGGTGACCAGAATTGCACACAAATTCATGGAACGATACAGAAGCATTATAATATCCTTGATGAGCCTAGTGATTAGAGTACTGATAGAGTACTCTAGTAACCAAGAGAGCAGGGCTCAATTCTCACTGGCATTCCTTGTGGCCTTGGGCAAATCACTTAACCTTCCATTGCCTCAGAAGAAAGACCTGCCAATCTACTTCCAGTCACACTGCCAAGAAAACCCAGGAGCTGCTGGGTTGCCAGGAGTCAAAGGCACACATTGCATTCTCCGTTCCTTTCCTTATGATTCCTAGCATTCTATTTGCTTTCTTGGCTGCCGCTGTCACTGGGCCGAGGGTTTCAATGTATTATCCGCGATGACGCCTTAATCTTTTTCTTGGGTGGCAGTCCCTAATGTGGAACCTTGCATTGTGAAACCATAGTTTAGCTTGTTCTTCCCTAAGTGCATAACTTTGCATATGTCCACATGAAATTTCATCTGCCATTTGAACATCCAGTCTTCCAATTTATCAAGGTCCTCTTGCAATTTTTCACAATCCTCTTGTGTTTTAAGAACTTTGGATAATTTTGTGTCATCTGCAAATCTGATCACCTCACTCGTTATTCCCTTTTCCAGGTCACTTATGAATATATTAAAAAGCAGCGGACCCAGCACAGATCCCTGTGGTACTCCACTATTCATTTTTCTCCATTGAGAAATTTGGCCATTTAGCCCTACCCTCTGCTTTATATCCTTTAACCAGTTCCTGGTCCACAATGGTACACTGCCTCCTATCCCATGACTTTGTAATTTCATCAAGAGTCTCTCATGAGGGGCCTTGTCAAAGACTTTCTGAAAATCCAGATACACTATATCGATCGGCTCACTTTTATCTACTGTACCTGTTTATTCACACCTTCAAAAAATATAACAGATGAGTCTAGTATTCTAAGGGGTATGTTTACTAAAGGACGTTAAGCTTTTGCTGCTAACACCGTGCATTGGTGCAAAAAGCACTGCGGTAGCTGGAAATGTCCTGCATTATCCTTTGGGAGAGTTCCCAGCAGATAATGCAAGAATCGCAGTGTGGCAGCATTGCAGACGCAGTTAGCACCACCCATTCAGTAGGCATTAGCTGCATCCATGATGTCTGCAAAACATGTGGCTGCCACATGCCGTCAAAGCCCACAGTAACTGCACAGTACAGGTCTGCCCACTCTCTGCCCATGGCACGCCTACTCTCTGCCGATATCCTGCCCACTCTTCACCCACACCCTGCCCACTCTTGCTACTAATGTGCAGTATGCAGCTATCATAAAAAAATTGCCTACAGTAACTGTATTTGGCTCATTTTAGTTGTCGCCACAGCACGATTTTCCCATGTTGGCACCGTGATGACAGCTAATGCCCTAAGGTGAATTTCTCCCTTTGTGCTGCTGCAGGTCAAAGATAAGTAGTAGAAATTTCATTGGTTGGTCATGTTATATTGAATCAGCAGCCACGTGTGCACCTTACATTTGGCCAGTAGGTTGCGCTATTGTACAATAGCTATAAATCCCTTTCACTCGTAGGTGGGGGAGGGAACCGTGAAAGCTGCCTCTATTAATTCCAGTCCCATCTAATCTGGAGGGGAGAAGCAGTGGAAGCTGCCCCTGTGGTATCCCCAGCCTCGACTGGACTTGGGAGCTGGACTGTATCTTGACAGTGCACAACACGATACAATAACAGCAGCTACGGGTACCAGTCTGTCAACAATGAGCCGCCTGACTGAAGACTGAACACAATTTAGGATAGCTATCCCGAGGGTCGCCATGAGTCAACTCCGACTCAACGGCACTTAACAACAACAACAACATCATATCTCCCCTCAGCCATCTCTGTTCCAGGTTGAAGAGCCCTAACATTTTTAGCCTCTTTTCATAGGGGTATCCTTCCATCCCCTTTACCATTTTGGTGGCTCTTCACTGTACCTTTTCTAATAACGCTATATCCTTTTTAAGATAAGACAACCAGAACTGCACACAATATTCAAGGTGCGGTCGCACCATGAAACGATACAGAGGCATTATAATATCCTTTATTTTATTCTCTATTCCTTTCCTTATGATACCTAGAATTCTATTTGCTCTCTTGGCCGCTGCTGCTCACTGGGCAGAGGGTTTCAACATGTTATCCACGATGACACCTAAATCTTTTTCCTGGGTGATGGTTCCTAATGTGGAACCTTGCATTGTATAACCACAGTTTGGGTTGCTTGGCTGCTCACACAAAATCTCCAAATCAATTTTAAAAAAACAGAGGTCTTGATTATCACAAGGAATAAAGACTTCTCTCCTCCACCAACGTTAAAAACAAGAGATGCCGATTTACCAGTCAAAACCACGATATGTTACCTAGGTGTCATACTGGACCAGCGGCTGGAATTCAAAGAACACATAAAAAGTACAGTAAAAGCCATCTATCACAAGATCAGGACTCTACGACTTCTCAGACCCATGCTCGAACCAAATGACTTCCGCACAACCTTCCAAACATTAGTCAGCCCGCACTTCGACTACGCAAACATTGTGCTGCATGGCCTTCCCAAGAGCACGCTGAACCCACTACAGTTGGCCATGAATACAGCAGCCAGAGTTCTATTTGGGGCTCCAAGGAGTCAACATATTACTCCCATCCTGTTTGAACTTCATTGGCTCCCAATAACATGTAGGATCTTATACAAAACCCTTCTCTTGACCTTCAAAGCGTTCCACCAAATCTCACCATCCTCGCTTTCTGACATCCTTCACCACTCCCAAAACACCAGATCTAGAAGATCTGTAACAGAAAACACACTAATGGTTCCAAAAGACCTAGCAAAACTCACGCAGACGACTACCATGAGAGCATTCTCATCCTTCGCCCCCAGATGCTGGAACATGCTGCCACCTAACATCAGATTACAAAGAGACCTGTCCCAATTCAGAAAATCTCTAAAAACACACCTCTTCCTTCAACACTTCTCCCAAGGCATTAGCTCCCCACCTCCTCCCCTTCCAACCCAAACCAATGACTACGGTTAGTCAAGTAAGTTCCCTAAACTCCATTGCTCGCCCCAGATTAAAATCTCGTGCATCCCTAACCTATGAAGCTCAAAACTTATGCTAATTTGCTGTAAATAGTTGTGGATATTTGTTATTTTATCTTATCTTTAACCCCATTTATCCCTGTTTCACTCCCTGTTATCTGTAAACTTGACATATGTTTTATGCTTAAGTACAAGGTTGTTAAAATGTAAACCACACTGATGATGAATAGCGCAGTATATAAAAACTGTTAAAATAAAATAAATAAATAACACCACCATGTCAGCTTTAGTTTTTAGTCTAACGATTTTGGATTTGGATTAAGTGCGTAACTTTCCAAACCCATGTCCAAGACAAATTTATAATTCAAATACAATAGATAGATCTAGAGGACTTGCAGGCCATTGAAGTTGCCACCTGAAACAATGGAGAGCAAAAAGGCTTATCAGGATCACAAGGAACACCAGTGGGAGAGGCGGGATCTGAACTTCGGATTACCTGGTTCTCAGCATACTGTTGAAGCTACTAATCCACTCCTTTCAAAATGGATAGTTCAAAGCAATTTTTTGGATTTAGCTTACATGTTTTCAGTGGTAGCTTGCAGTGGCTTATGACAAGTATCTTCCTGTCTCTCGAGAGTTTACAATCTAGGGAGCCCTTTTACTAAAGTGCGCTAAGCAGTTATCGCGTATTTTGGCATGTAGTAACTGTGTACTCAGGCCCGCTGTAACTGTTACTGTGGGGAGCATGATAGATACCGCATGCAAATTCCTCTGCTAGCTAGCAAATTATACATTGGTACTTGGAGTAGGCCTGGGCAGTGCATTGCATTTAGCACAAGGAGGACATATCGCACACTGTCAGTGTTGCAATTAGTGCGGGTGCACCTAACGCCATCTCAGTGGGTGGAGTTAGGTGCATCTACGCTAATTGTGCCACGTGTCGGGATATGCGTCCCCTCGTTAACTGCCGGGAACATGCTGGCCATGGCCCCCGACAGTTACCACAGAGGTTTTGCATGTGACATACACTGCTTTCAGTGCTAAATGCGCATTAGATACAAAAACCTAATGCACTTTAGTAAAAGGGCCCCTAAGTTTGTACCTCAGGCAATGGAGGGTTACGTGACTTGTCCAAGGTCACACTGAGCAGCAGTGGGATTTGATCCTGCCTCCCATTAATTGCAGCGCAAACATTTTAGACATGTGTAGGCCATATTGGAGCCTGCAGATGGAATTAATTATGAAGGTCCAGAATCCTGTTTCAAGCCAGGCAGTCCTGGCAGACAGAAGTGAAATCAATAATTCATGGCTCTTTATCACATGTGTTTAAGTCCAAATGTGTGGCAAGTTTTGTATTTTTTATTTCTTTGAAGAAAGGACCATGTGAGATGGGGCAGCAGTGGCTTCAGGTACATAGGCATGGGAATTTCACATGGCCTGAGCTTCTTATGCAGATAAGAGGCAGCGTTTGTACAGTGGGACATGCAGGCAACAGGATCTGCCTTCTGACTGGACACTTATTTGCCCTAGGGTTGCCAACTTTTTGAAAGAGAAAAACCCACCACCTGTGGCTAGCCATACCCCACCCATGCCCACCCCCTGCTCTGCCCATTCCTGCCCCCTGCAGAGAGGGCAACGGTGCAGGCTTTAGTGTCTGCAGGCTATATCAAGGAAAGGGGGTGGGGTACAAGAGATTGAACTCTTCAGCACCTATTCAACCACAGCCCCCTTCAACACACACATGCTCTCCCATATGGCATTAAATTAAAAAGTAGCCCAGCCCTCTCCTTCCCCACCCTCTTATTTCCCAGTCTTTAACTAACTCTCCCCTTTCTCTCTTCCTCTCCAACATCCAGCATCTTTCCCCTTCCCTCCTCTCCTATTCAGTGTCTCTTCCTTCTCTCTCTCCTTCATCCAGCACCTCATCCCTTGTCTAGCATTCCTCTCCCCGTGTCCAGTATATCCCTTTCTTCCCCTTCCCCTGTGCCCAGCATCTCTCTTCTCTTTTCCTCCCCATGTCCAGCATCTTGCCTATCTCCCCTATCACCCTTCCATGCCCAGCCTCTGCTCTCCACCCCCCCATGCCCAGCATCTGCTCTTCATCCCCCTCTGCCCTCCACCTCATGTCCAGCATCTGCTCTCCACCCCCCTCTGCCCTCCACCTCATGTCCAGCATCTGCTCTTCATCCCCCTCTGCCCTCCACCTCATGTCCAGCATCTGCTCTCTGCTGCCGTCATCTGTCCTCTAACTCCCCCACCCTGTGGCCACCATCAGCCTTTTGTCCCCATCAGTCCATGCCCAGCATCTGCCCTTTCTCCCCTGTCTCCACCCCATGTCCAGCATCTGCTGTCTACCACATCTCATGCCCACAATCTGTCCTTCACCTTCTCTATCCGTCCCTCCTACCCCATGGCCAGCATCTGGCCCCCACCCTCATGCCATATCCAGCATCTACCCTCCCTCTCCTCTATGCTCTCCCCCATGTCCAGCATCTGCCCTGCGCCTCTACACTCTGCTCCCCCCACCATCCAGCTTCTGCTGTCTTCTCGCATCCCATATCTCCTATCTGTTCTCCATCACTCCCACCCTGTTGCCACCATCTGCCCTCTGGCTCCCCTCATCTCATAGCCAGCACCTCCCCCCCCCACCCCCCCCCCATCCCATGTCCAGGATCTATCCTCCATGCTCCCCACCACATTGAAATTCAGCATCTCCTCTCCCTATTTCCCAGGTCCCCAGCTTATCACCACTGCCAACACCTCTCTCCTCTGTGGTAGAGGTGGCAAATACACAAAAGAATGCACGGGGTCTTCTAGACTCCAATACCTGTGGAAGGCCCCACCTGTCCTGCCCCCTTCTGATATGAGCATGTGTCAGAAGGGGGCGGGACCAGCAGGGCTTTCTCAACATGCTGGAGTCAGAAAAAACCCAGTGCTTTTACTTTTGTTTTTTTGGCAAGCTTGCCCTGTGTCGCCACTGCCTCTTACCATGTCTTGAGTCGGCGGCGGTGGAAGTTGTGCAGTGGGAGGGGAGGCAATGCCACCGCTGTTGCTGCAAACCTGACAGAAGCAGTGGTGGCAGCAGCTTAAATATTTTCAAAACTCTCTCTCCGTTCTCTTTAAAAAAAAAAAAAAAAAAAAAAAAGGAGAAAACAGCCAATGAAGGGTCAGCAGAAAACCGGTCCTTCATTGGCTGGTTTTACCATCCTGCCGGCCACAGACCTGCACCTTGCAAAACCAGCCAGGCTGGCCTAAAAACAGTCAGTTGGCAACCCTAATTTGCCCAGAGGTTGACAGTGTGGGGAAGGGAGAGGAAGAACTTTTGTACATGCTAAGGTTGCCAACTGGCTCCAGATGCGCCCGACAGGTTTGCTCCAGTCCTGGGCTTACCCCATTGCATGCAGTTATTTGTAGTTTTCCTTTTCTTATGGAGTGCAATGGAGAAATCAGAACTACATATCCCTGTATGCAATGAGGTAAACCCAGGACTGGATTGAACCTGTCGGGCGCATCTGGAGCCAGTTGGCAACCCTAGTATGTGCTTATTTGATACGTCAGCTGCTTCATGATTGCTTGAGCTGTATGTGGGCTCAATTAGGCAGGGATATGTGTGGCCAGCTGGCCTAGGAAACATACTACTTATAATTTGTATTTTTTGTATTATTATTTTAGTGGTTGTTTTTCTGGAACTTAAAAAATTAAGTCACCTGTTGTGTAGTTGAACTTTTCTTAAAACTTCACTTTCCCCATAGCTATCAGACTGAGAATGGACTGAAGGTCTTTGGAAAAAGTCTTGCAGTGGTGAAGCACAGGCTGGCTCTTTAGAACAAAATGGTTGCCATTTATACAGATTCTGTGTAGGGAACTGTTAATAGAGCCATGATATCCCTATAGCCTTCCTTATGTAGTTTGCTAGCTATGTGTGTTGATCACTGAGTCAGTCACACTTCAAAAGGCCTCTTTGCACCAACTTTACAGGCAGCTTAGAGGGTGATTTCAAAGCTTTTCCTGTGGGGTAAACAAAAATGAGAAAAGCCATGTTGTAAATTGCCCCATCCTCGCCCTTGCTGCAGGCACAAGTACCCAGGCTACTCACAGGGAGCTGGAAAAGGAGTGGGGGGAAGGAAAGTCTATTTGGGGCTTTCATTCCATGGGGAAGTTCGCATTTTCTCCAAGGTGTATGTTCAGTTTACTGTCCCCTTCTGAAAATGTGCTGGGAGGCAAGTTAGCTCTTTAAAAATGACTCCATTAGAGACCAATTAAGTTTCCTTGGGAAGTGGGGATACTTAAGGAGCTCTACTCAGATTTTTCCCTGGCCTTTAGGAGCTATGATCAAAGAAGAAATACATTTAAAAAGTTTATTGCTTTTGACTTACTTCCTGAGGGTGTGTTCCATTACATAGCAGTTCAAAGAGATGACTTTATAGTTCCTGGTTTTAATGGACAGACTGAGCCACTTCTAGGTTTGCCCCATTGCATTCAGGGATTTGTAGTACTAATTCTTCAAGAACAACAGCAGCACTACATGTCTACAGATGAACAGTGGTAGAACTGGAAGTGGCTCTGCCTATTCCTGGTGTCATAGAGCCTCTTAGTCCCCCTTAAGAGTATAGAAATAGCTTAATGGTTAAAGCAGTAGCCTAAGAACCAGGGTAACCAAGGTTCAACTCCCACCCACACTCCTTGTGATCTTGGGCAAGTCAACCCTCTCTTGCTTCAGGTGCAAGTCTTCCAGAGACAGGGAAATACCTAATGCGCCTGAATGTAATTTGCCTTGGGCTATTTTCAAAAAGCCATGAGCAAAAACCAAACTCGTCTTAAATATAAATGTGTTTTGTATTTTCTTTTCTTGTTTTTTCAGAAAACATTTGGAAGAAAAAAAATGCAAAGGCATGCTGGTTCTTTCAAAGATGGTGAGTTTTGTTTCTAAACAAATAGGATTATTTCCAATAGATTTTTCCTTTGATAGAGTGTAGAACTCTCCATGTTAAGCATTCCATCACACTACCGTATTCTTCTCATGCAAAAATGTTTCCTGGAGAAAAGCAAATGCTGAATGTTTTGGGAGCAAGTTTCAGCTGCCAAGGGCGAATTTGTTTTACTTCTATGGCTTTGCATTTAATTTCAAAGGGAAAATATGCCTGATTTTTGTTTCCACATTTGGTAAGGGGAAAAGCTAGGTTGCAAAATAATATCTGTAGATTTGAACCATCGATTTGTACACGTTATTTTTGGAACATGGATCCAGTAATGTCTCTCCCCCCAACCTGGCTGTGCGCATGTGCACTGTGGAACGGCTGCACTTAATTGCAGCCGAATTGAGGAGGGATAGTTTTCAGACAATACCAGCTAAGTGGCTTTGTAAATTGCCCTCCCCAATACTTAAAGTAGCCGTAAGACATTCAAGGGGATAGTCACTAAGGTTAACATGCGTTATTAGTAACTAGGTCCCATTGAATAATATGGGACTTGCACTAAAATAATGTGCATTAACAGTGAGTTAATATGTTAACATTAGTGCACATTAGTAACTAACCCCTTAGTAGGAATGCACATTCATTACCTTTTACTAAAGCGTGGATTTAACCACTCTATTAGTGGCAGGGGCAGCCCAAGGGGGGCTGCGGGGCCATGTGCGGAGACTGGGTGCGGGGCCTCATTTGCATAAGGGACATTTGCATAAATATTTGCATAATATTACCATACACTAACTTTTAGTAAACATGCCTCTTAATGAGTGTATGGATAAAGAAAGACTAAAAGATTTCTACATTTCTATAATCCAGTGCCAATCGCCAGGCACATTAGGAACTACTACAAACACTGCCCATTTAGAACCCATAGCAAACCTGCCGTATCATAACAGCACTACCAGGACTCACAAAGCACCATTACCTATCAAAAGGCAACACTGCAAATATTAAACCAATACATATCAGAGAATAACAATACATGACCTACTGGGGAAAGAGAACAAGTGGCAATGTCAAATAGGAATTACATAAACAGAATACCTCAGCTCAGTTACAAATGCAGAACACAGACCATCACCAAACACGGAATCACAATTTAGAAACAGGAAGACAAACTGGGAACCCCAAAAGCCAAACTTGGAATGTACAACAACACTGTAGAAATAAAATTATAAATTAATTTCCTCTTGTACTAAACAAAGCGCAGACGTTAATGATGCACATTTCCCAGAGCTGACATATTCCAGTTAATAAATTCAAAATAAAGAGATATTTTTCTACCTTTTGTGCATTTCTTTTTCAGTTGCAATTGCTCCAGCCACTTTCTTCTGGTTTCTTCGTGTCTTCTGCTAACTCTCCATCGTCTGCTGTCCATTTGTCCTTTCTTCTCTCTTCTAGTTTTTTTCCATTCTCTCTCTACAACTGCTTTAACATACTAATCTTTCTCCTTTTGCTCTTTCCGCATTCCTATTTCACCACTCAAATTTTACCCCTCCATCCTCAATCCCCACTTCCTCTCCCAAAACCCGACCAATTTGTCTTCCCTCCCACAAAAAATATTTTTCCCCTCTCCATTTCACTCTCCCAGCTCCATCCCATTTTAATCCTCCCCCAACATCAGCTTCCTTCTAGTTCCAACCACACCCAGTATCTGCTCCCTTCTAGTCCCCCATCAGCCCACTTCCAATCCTATCCTAGCCACACCATCAGCCCATTTCCAGTCCTAGTCCCCCATCCATTTCCAGTCCTATCCGAGACCCTCCATCAGCCCATTTCTAGTCCTTTCCTAGCCCCACCATCAGCCGATGTCAAATCCTAGCTCCCCTCCACGCAGCCCATTTCCAATCCAAGCCCCCCATGAGCCTACTTCCAGTTCTAGCCCCTCCATGAGTCCATTTCAATCCAAGCCCCCACCACAGCCCATTTCCAATCTTAGCACCCCCCAACAGCCCATTTCCAGTCCTATTCTAGCCCCTCCATCAGCCCATTTCCTGTCCTAGCTTCCCCCCAGCCCATTTCCAGTGCTAGCTCCCTCCCCTCACAGCCCATTTCCATTCCAAGCCCCCTCCCCATCAGCTGTTTGCAGTTCAAGCCCCCCCTTCCACTCAGCCCATTACCAGTACTAGCCCCCCATCAGCCCATTTCCAGTCCTAGCCCCCCCATAGCCCATTACCAGTCCTAGCCCCCCATTACCAGTCCTAGCCCCCCTCCATAGCCCATTACCAGTCCTAGCCCCCCCCCATCAGCCCATTTCCAGTCCTAGCCCCCCCCCCATTGCCCAGGTAGATTTAAAAAAAAAAAAACTTGCTGCTGCTGCTGCCGCCGTGGCAGCGGCAGAATCGAGCGTCCGCAGGGCCCCCCCTCCCTGCCCGGCAGAGTCCTCCATGCGGCCTCAGCTCCCTCAGCGCGGGCTTTTCAGAACCGCGAAGGGAGAGTTTCCCTTTCTCACGGCTCTGTTTAAGCCGATGGGGCTGATGGGAAACAAGAAATCCTGTTTCCCATCAGCGCCAGCGGCTTAACAGAGCTGCAAGGGAGAAGCTCTCTCCCTTCGCGGCTCTGAAAACCGGCACTTAGGGAGCTGAGGCCGCATGGAGGACTCTGCCGGGCAGGGAGGGGGGGCCCTGCGGAAGCTCGATTCTGCCGCTGCCACGGGGGCAGCAGCAGCACTTTTTTTTTTTTTTTTAAATTTACCAGCTGATGCAGAATGTTGTTTGCGCGGGGCCCCCTGAAACGTGGAGCCCTGTGCAAACAACATTCTTGCACAATGGATGGGCCGGCCCTGATTAGTGGCAATACAAATGTGGTGATTGCTGTTTTAAGAACATAAGATAGGCCATACTGGGTCAGACCGAGGTCCATCAAGCCCAGTATCCTGTTTCCAATGGTGTCCAATCTAGGTCACAAGTAACTAGCAGTTTCCCCAAAAGACACAGGTTCCATAATGTTTGTATTGGGGCAAGCAGTGGATATCCCCTTTAATAAGAAATGCCCTCTCAACTTATATCTACAGTGTAGATAGCTTATGTATATAGTTAACCCAGTTATCCATGTTTGTACTCCTGTTCAATGTAAAACCTGACAGTTTTTCGTTATGGTCGTTTTGTTATGATGTAAACCGCGCTGATTCTAAATAGCGCGGTATATAAGAAACTGTAATAAATAAATAAATAAAATAATAATGGTTTATGGACCTTTCCTCCAGGAACTTGACCAGACCTTTTTTAAACCCAGCTACACTAAAAGCTTTTACTACATCCTCCGGTAACAAATTCAGAGTTTGATTACACGTTGAGTGAAAAAATATTTTCTCTTATTAGTCTTAAATAGGTTACCCTGTAGCTTCATTGCATGTCCCCTAGTCTTTCTACTTTTTGATGACATAAACAATCGATCTACGTTTACCCGTTCCACTCCATTCATTAATTTATAGACCTCTATCATATCTCCCCTCAGCCTTCTCTTTTCCAGGTTGAAGAGCCCTAATCTTTTATCCTCTCTTCATAGGGATATCCTTCCATCTTCTTTACCATTTTGGTGGCTCTTCTCTGAACCTTTTCTAATTCCGCTATATCCTTTTAAAGTTACAGCAACCAGATCAGGTGGTGCAGGGCCAGAGTATGTCTCGGCTTTGAGTCCCCACTCAGTGATGCACATGTGTGGATAGAGCTTACCACCTTGCTGCATCACCACTGGCTCGTGGCAGATGAGTCTTCTGGTCTTCTGCTGCTGGGAAGAGTGCAGGGTCTGTGGCAGCTCTTTCCTGGCTACTTGCGGTGACCTCTTGAGCCCTCTGCTGGGGCTGCTGGGACGGATATGCATATAAACCCTCTGGTCTTCTGCTGCTGAGTTCTAGTCTTGGTGCAAGGCAGTTAACATTGGGTTAAAATGGTCATGTTTTTATGTCCTCTAAGATTAACTTCGGTGCTGTTTTCTTGAGCAGTTGAAGCTTTCTTACTCCAGGTTCTGGTAATCCATGATATATGTCATACAATAATCCATTTTACTTCTCACTAAAGAATGTAATCAGCTCTATTTGTTCCAAATACAGATTGAGTAAATTGATTTGATGCAGACGAAAAGAGGCTGAATGCACCACTGTTGATATATGTGATTGGAAGGTGAAATAACCTGTTCACCTTCATTTGGACATATCTCTTTTCCTATTTCCAGGTCATTTATGAATATGTTCAAAAGCAGCGGGCCCAGCACAGATCCCTGGGGTACTCCTCTATTTAACTTTCTCCATTGAGAAAATTGGCCATTTAGCCCTACTCTCTGCTTTCTATCTTTTAACCAGATTCTGATCCGCAATACTACACTGCCTCCAATCCCGTGACTTTTTCATTTCACGAAATGTCTCTCATGAGAGACTGTGTCAAAGGCTTTCTGAAAATCCAGATACACTATATCAACCTGCTCACCTTCATCTACCTGTTTTTTACACCTTCAAAAAAATAAGATTAGTAAGACAAAACTTTCCTTGGCTAAAGCCATGTTGACTTTCTCTCATTAAACCATGAATATCTACAGTATATGTTAGTTAATTTTATTCTTTATAATGGTTTCTACCATTTTGCCCGGTATTGACGTCAGGCTCATCAATCTGTCATTTCCTAGATCACCCCTGGAACCCTCTTTAAAAATTGACGTTACAATGGCCATTCTCCAATCTTCCTGTACTACAGATGATTTTAATGATAGTTCACAGGATACTAATAGTAGGTCTGCAATCTCATATTTCAGTTCTTTCAACACCCTTGGATGCATTCCATCTGGTCCAGGTGATTTGCTGCTCTTCCGTTTTATCAAATAGTTGTACTACATCTTCCCAGCTTATCAATTATTTCTTTCAGTTCTTCCAGTATATCACCTGTAAATACCATTTCAGGCATATTTAACTTCCCTACATCTTCTTCCTTAAAGACCGAAGCAAAGAATTCACTTAGTCTCTCCGCTATGGCCTTTTCCTCACTTAGCACCCCTTTTACCACTCTCTCATCCAATGGTCCAATTGACTCTCTCACAGGTTTTTTACTACCAATGTACTTGAAAAAAGTTTTTATTATACATTTTTGTTTCTCTGGTAAGCTTCTTTTCAAATTCTCTCTTTCCTGCCTTATCAATGTTTTACATCTAACTTGCCAATGTTTATGTTTCCCATGTTCATCATTTGACTCCTTTTTCCATTTCCTGAGAGATGCTTTTTTGGTAACAGCCTCTCTGACCTAGCCTTTAAACCATGCTGGCAGTTTTTGGCCTTCTTTCCATTTTTCTTAAAGCATGGAATACATCTGGTCTGGGCTTCCAAGATAGCCCTTTTAAACAATGACCATGCCTGATGTAAATCTTTAAGCTTTACAACTTCTGCTTTTAGTTTTTTTCTTAACTATTTTCCTCATTTTATCATAGTCTTCTTTTTGAAAGTGCGTCTTACTGAGCTGATGTGATGGATGAGTGCATTCTCCATTTGGTGATCACCTATAGACTGCTGTTCCGCATATGCAGTGCCTCATGGTTACTGGACGGGCTAACCTATACTGGCACATACAGCAGACAGTTTAGGAAGGCTCTTTGAATCCAGACATTACTGTGTAGAGACAAGTAGAGGAGAAGCCTACTGGTTAGTGCAGTGTCTCCATGAGCAGGGGTCAAGGGTTCGATTTCCACTTATTCCTTTTGCGCCTGTGTGCTACTCAGGTCATTTCCCTGCCTGTAACAGTCCTGACTCTGCTGGTACTTGCAGAAACTCATCCTTCTACATTTTTATGCATTCTGGCCACACTTTGGGTCAACAAGCATGCTATTCCCCATCATGACCTTCTAAGAACATGACTTTATTGGCTCTACTGCAGCCCATTGTAGAGGGTCAGACATGTTCAGTCTGCAGATGTAAGGCCCCTGCTTGGAGGCCTGACATAATGGTCATGGCGATGGCTAGGGGGCCAAGATACCATGGTTTGAGGCCCACTATCACTCCTCATGTGACATTTCAGAATGCGTTGCTGTCGCATTTTATGTCTGGCACAACATTCATGTACTGACAACACCTCCTTGTGACCTTGTGCAGATCACTTAACCCACCAATGTCTCAGCTGACTGCAGGTCCTTACAGTCCCTGGTTATCATCAGACATTACCAGTTGACAGTAAGATGTACCCCGATGTAACTGCACTGTACACAGCATACAGATGTACCCTACTTGACCAACATGAGTCATGTGTGACATCGTGACTGTGATTGTACAGCGTTGGCTCCATTACATTTCTGCAGTACATGCAGACACATCCTGTCCCTCGGATAGCCACCTGCAGGTACCACCTCATGTCCATACAAGTCCTATTTGCTCTGTTTGGATGACATCTATGCAGTTGTTATCTGCACATTTGTTTGAGATGTTGTATGGTGGCTGTGTGGCTAGGACAGGTGTGAGTTCCATATGTCTGGTATCGGGCCTTCCGTGTGGCACTGGCATACATTTTCATGCCAGTGCCACATTGGGGATTGCACCTATGGCACATCAGTGCTGCCAGCCCATACCATCCTCTCCTCAGCCGCCATCCTTCCTTCAGCCCATCCATCTGCCTCTGTCAGCTGTGTGCAGTCATGTTGTCTTATGCCAGCAGCTACACCATGGCATATACTGGTACTCTTTTCTGCATTTCAGCTCTTCATGCACGTCTCTCCTGTGCCTGATCTGCATGTCACCACTCCTACTCTGTCTTCCTGTCACTGCACTCATCCTGCTACGTCTGACTCCACTGGAGGGCATGTCTTCCCCATCCTATGCCACACACTGACATTGTGCCATTTTACATTAGCACCCCCCTCCCACATGCTTGTCCACTTTACTGGCTGCCATGTAGGGTGCCCACGGATCTGGCAGGTCCATCAGCTCCCACCTGTCCTTCCATCCATCACCTTCAGATTGACTTTCCTTGCTGCTCCTTTATTCAGCATTTAGGGTTACAGCCAATGTTCCCTCTAATTTTCTGTAGGCTGTGTGCGCATAAAATATCAGCTGTGCAGCTTTTGAAGAAAGGTTAAATTTTTGTGCGGCACATAACGACACTCTGAGTTATATACTTTAAAATTTGACTACACGTCAGAATACAGTATGTACACCACATTGATTGCACTAGAAAATATTGTAGAACTTGTGAAAACCGTAAATACACAACAACTTTTAAATTTTAAGACACCTGTGTTGTTTTCTATCAGAATCAGAACCGTAATTTTTGTGCGCTCTGTTGTAAAGTATGTGCGCTCGCTCGGCAAGGTGTGTGCGCGCGCACATGCGCACAGCTTAGGAGGGAACAGTGGTTACAGCCATTTTCGGACGTTAAGGTGCATGCTTGACAGATGTCGTGTTAATGCACGTTAAATGGCCCATAGCGCCCTTAATGCTGGAATGCCTCCTATACGCCCAGAGCCCTTTTTGCCTGTAAAACCCCTTATCGCTGATATTTAACACTCGCTAACGTCTGCTCCCTTAACGCCCTTTAGTAAATATGCCCCTAAATGTATGTTATAATTTCTATGGTGCTTAATAAGTGTTTAAATCTAGAATGTTTATAATTTCTATGGTGTTCTAATCACCTGGATATGGGGCAGTGTATGGTAGAATAGTAAGTACTAGGAAATTAACAGATATACATTTGTACTTATTTGTATTGTGAGTAGTATGGCGTGGTGAGGATTTGTTTGAATTCAGAACTAGAAGGGCTGGTTGTTGCAAGGAAAGAACATCCTTTAATTACCATACTGTAGGTTTATCTCAACAGCCGGTAGTGACCAATTTCTTACTGAGCAAAGGTGAACCCTTGATGTTGGTATTGACCTCCTAAATTTCCAATGTCCACTAATTTGCCCATTTATCTGTATGCTACCTTGTGTTGAGTATATGTAGTACATTTACGCCAAGAGCTAGATTCATTAACCTGCATTAATGTATGTTTTTGTTATTTAACACAAACCCCATTATTATAAATGAGGCCTATTTGGTGACCAATTCCACCCAAGCAGGCCTCTATGGCTAAGGGGCCCAGAGTTGGAGAGGGCCCACTTATAGCCACTCCCATGTCGAGTGAGTTTGATCCCCCTACTCTAGGGGACCTTTCCGATTATTTTTCTGGATTGCCCTTAATTTCATCTGGTGCCACTGGGCTTATTTACTAATAACATGTGTTAACTAATTCAATTAGAATCTCATTTTAAGACGTTTAAGACCCTTTTAAAAATATGTTTATTTAATGAAGCATTTGGAGGTGAGATCAGTGGATAGCGACCATGCCATAACATGTCTGCATTGTGTTCTGTCCCTGACCTTTCTGCTAACTTTTTTTTTATTGTGTCTCGATAGCTTTCCTATTTATGCCGGAGTTCTCTTCCTGTTCTTACCTTTGAGACGTGTTAAATTTTGTAAACCGTTCTGGATGTTCGCAAAGAGCAGTATATCAAGCCTAATAATAATAAATAGCAGTAACATGTTAATTCATTGGTGCGATTAATAAATGTAACCCCCAAATGTTTGTGGGGCAGGCATATCATTATCATGTATCCTACACTATAGTATAGCCACCCCTTGACCATCAAAAGATAGTTATTTTAATGCAACTCAAGCTGTGTAATAGAAGAGCCTGCAAATATTTCCCTCTTCCATCTAAGAGGGACCTAGAGGTAGCTTGTGATAATTCAGGATGACTCAACCAGGCCCATGAAGTGGACGTGTAAAATTTAACAAGCAGATGTCACCCTTCTTCATTCTCTTCATCTGCTAAACCAAAGAACTCCACATCAAATAACTTGGAAACCATGGAGCCCAACCAGGCTGGGGGGAATCCTCTCGTAGGAGCTTTCCGCCGCCTTTCAGTGTCTGGGTCGTCTTGGGCTACTAGGGAGGGTTTCGGCTTCAGCTTTCCAACGCTGTTTGACAGTCCCAAGGAGGAGGAAGGCCCAAAGAAAGGGAATGATTTTTCTGAAACCTTTTACAATTTTCTGGCTCGTCTTCTATCTCTAGACCCCAGACTGTACCAGGAGTTCCATGAGAGAGGTCTCAATTCCAACAATCAAGAGTCGGATGACGATTTACTGGACGATAACTCACCGGGGTGCTCCGAACCCGATCAGAGTATTGTGGTGAAGAATTATCGGCCTGCCCAGCTTATCTGGAGTCAGCTCCCACAGGTAGGGAGGAAATATTCTTGCATGTGACTGTGGGCACAAGAATTTGGAACTGTTTGTTTATATGGATTTAGCTGGTACCTTTTCAGTAGCAGCTCAAGGGCAGTTACATTCAGATACACTAGGTATGTCCCTATCCCCGGAGGGCTTGAAATCTAATTTTGTACCTGAGGCAATGGAGGGTTAAGTGACTTGCCAAGGTCACAGGCTGCAGCAGCAGGATTTGAACCTTGGCTTTCCTGGTTGTCTAGACTGCTCCTCCACTTCTCTTTAGCCTCTGTGAAGATCATTCAACTTTGTCTTTCTCTCCTGAAACGTTTTCTAGTTCTATAATCAATTTTGGAATAGTTTCTGCTATATGTTAGTCTTTGTAACGTCTGATATGCTTACTCTAACTAGAAACTAATTCATTTCCCTCAAGTAGTTAGCAACATGATCCGGTAGGTATTATCCAGTATGGTATTTTAAAACGAAAAAAAAAACTTTTTAAAATGTGGGATTCTTAATAATCTTTGGAATTCGATTTACTAAGTGCCCCTTTTACTAAAGCCCGTTAGCTAGTTAATGTGTATTTTTAATGCACAACAACTGGCGTTCCGGAACACTAACGCACAAGCGAATCTGCCATCTCACTCTAAAACCATGTTAATCAGCGATTGTGAGATGGGGCGGGGAATGGGCAGAGTGTGGGCCTAGAGAGCACATTACTGCCGGTGCCAGGGTGTTGCCATGTACTCAGCGGCTGTTAATGCAAATTAAGTGGACCTGCCTTGGTGGAGCACATATTAGATTGGCCCATCACGCATTAGCTGCTGGGACATACTGGTCACGCCCCTGATAGCTACCACAGAGGCTTTGCAGTTAATGTGTGTTTGGTATGTTAATCGCAAATCCTTAGCAGGCTTTAGTAAAAGGGGCCCTAAGTGTGATTGTCCCTTCATCAGTGGTCTCTTGCAGCTCAGGTCAATAATAAGCAATACAACATATTCCTGTGGGAGCCGTTCTTAGCTACAAGATTTGATTGTAAATTGATCTGAGTGGCTGGAATGCAAATACTTTAGTTCCCTATAACTTTATTTCTTTACAATTTTGACGTGTTTTAAAGAAACCATGCCATCTCACTAAAAAAAAATCATCCTAAAAAACATGAGACTCCCATTGGATGGGGCATTTCTTCTTCATCACCTGAAATCCTCTGAGTTTTTTTTATTTTTTTAATGCAAGCAAATGCCCTCCCCAGATTGTATTACATAAACATTACTACAAAACCTTTCAGTTTAATGCCCTTTTCTGTAAGTGAATAAGTCCTTTTTCTTGTTGTCTGTCATAGTTCTTGCTTGTTCTATTATTGTAATATAGTTGCTATGGTTCTAAGATGTTCACTGTAAAAACAGACACCTGTCTGTTATGTTACCTTGTTCTATGTAAACCGCATTTGATCTTGGGAAGATGCGGTATATAAGAAACTGTTAATTAAATTAAATTAAATTAAATTTACAATGAGCAGCTGTTTTCGAGGTGAATCAAAACTCTTTGAGTGTGTATACAGCTGTTGAAATCAGTTTTCCATACGTAGCCTAGCTAAAATAAATATATTAAAAAATGTAATAGAAAATATATACAACTTTAGGATGAAATTTCAAAGCAATCCTCTGAGTTTAAATGTCTGTGGGTACTTTTACCCTCAAACTTTGTCTCAGTTCTTAAAAGGGAATTATAAGCCTGCTTTGTGTGATGATTACCTTAGGAGGAAGCTCACACCAAGATTTCTATCTGCCTTTTCTGTGTGGTTTTGTGAATGTAAAACTCCAAATGTTGTTGCCTCCACCAACCGAGCCCCACTACTGAGCCCACCATGTATGCATGCTGTTGATCCCAGTGTGAACTTTTTCATGTGGAAATGTTGGGAGATTTCCGACAGTCACTTTACCTACTGTATGTATGTGGCTTTTAAAAACTTTCCGAAAGAGAATAGAAATCTGATATTGGATGAGCCAGACAAAAGTAAAATGAGCTAAAATGCCCAAATCAAGCAGCTGGGTCCAAACTTCATGAAACGTGTGAGTTTTCGGAACTAACAAGTCTACTTCAAGTATCGTGTCATTTGATTAACGAGTGAGGTTATCAAATTTGCAGATGACACAAAACTATTTAAAGTTGTTAAAACCCAAGAGGATTGTGGAAAATTGCAAGAGGATCTTGATAAATTGGAAGACTGGGCATCAAAATGGCAGATGAAATTTAATGTGGACAAGTGCAAGGTTATGCACCTAGGAAGAACAACCCAAACTCTGGTTACACGATGCAAGGTTCCACATTAGGAAACATCACCCAGGAAAAAGATTTAGGTGTCATTGTGGATAACATGTTAAAACCCTTGGCCCAGTGTGCAGTGGTGGCCAAGAGAGCAAATAGAATGCTAGGTATGATAAGGAAAGGAATGGAAAATAAAACAAAAGATATTATAATGCCTCTATATCGTTCCATGGTGAGACCGCACCTTGAATATTGTGTGCAATTCTGGTCACCGTATCTTAAAAAGGATATAGCGTTATTAGAAAAGGTTCAGAGAAGAGCCACCAAAATGGTAAAGGGGAGGGAAGGATACTCCTATGAAGAAAGGCTAAAAAGGTTAGGGTTCTTTAAACTGGAAAAGAGACGGCTGAGGGGAGATATGATAGAACTCTATAAATTAATGAACGGAGTGGAATGGGTAAACGTAGATCGATTGTTTACCTTATCAGAATATAGAAAGACTAGGGGACATGCAATGAAGCTACAGGGTAAACTATTTAAGACTAATAAAAGAAAATATTTTTTCACTCAACGTGTAATCAAACTCTGGAATTTGTTACCGGAGGATGTAGTAAAGGCTGTTAGTGTAGCTGGGTTTAAAAAAGGTTTGGAAAAGTTCCTGGAGGAAAGGTCCATAAATCATTATTAAGAAGGGACCCAGGATATCAATGCTTGACCCAGTAGAAGCATTGTGGAACCTGTTTCTTTTGGGGAAACTGCTAGGTACGTATGACCTAGATTGGCCTCAGTTGGAAACAGGATACTGGACTTGATGGACCTTGGTCTGACCCAGTATGACATATCTTATGTTCTTATGTTCTTATGATTATGTACGTAAAGGAGTAAAGTGTTGGTGTTGGATATTGTTACACCTGTTGACGGATGAGTTTCATGCACATTATGGTGGGATTGGGTCTTCCTAGCAAGCCTTCCTCCTAAGAGCAGTCCTGGGAAGCCCCTGAAACGGACTCTCAATCTCAGCTCCAGATAGATACAAAGTCTAAAAGCAGAGACTATAATGGCAGATGAGGATCCTAAGGGCCCAGTTAGCCTGACCAGTTTCTTTACAGTACCATAAACTCCAATCTCTGGCCTTCCCTGCACATCTTTGTAAGTGAAAGCCTGTCGTAGGTTGTGTTGTTTTTTTTTAATGCAGACACAGTGTAAGTAATGTCAATATTTATGTACCCTAGAACTTCGCTGCATCATTAGCCGCTATGCTTTTTCTACTTGTTTCTTTTGGTACATTCCTTGATGAGTTCCATGAAAGATAAATCAGACGACAGTCACTGAACTGCTGTTGTGTTCCCCACCCCTTTGTCTTGCTTTCCTGCCGAGCTCTATGTGCTTACCTCATGAGCTCTGTGGGCACTGGTTAGCATGTGTAGGCCATCTTACTGCAGTGTAGGGGGTGATCAACCACAACGTTTGTGTTGAGAGACAGCAGGCATCCACTAGAGGAGAAAAAGCCAGAAGAACAAATCCTGGAATGCAAAATATGTTGGTTACCAGAGCAGCAGAAAGAATGTTGAAGTGATTTGCCAGACTAAGTGATGACATGGGACTCCCATTGCGCAGTTGAGATTTGCGCGGCCGTTGAACGTTTCCCTTTAAGTGGAAATAGATGAACAGCTGGAAACCAGCTGCTGCTCAGAAAGAAGATGTCCTTTCCTTAGCTGAATATTGTTGAGGCTTCTCAGGTTATAAAGTGAACGTGTTTAATTGTTTTTCTCAAAGTGCTAGAAATATATTTGTTTTATACAGTGCTGATCCTCCAAGATGTTTTGGGGATCTTTTTCGCATGATTTGGCCACATACTTGTGTAGAAAGCTTTTTATAATATACTGACTGGCGTAAATATATGCACCCGGTCAAGAAGGCATGAAGTTTGATGGCAAGCATTGCCAGGAAGGCAGCCTGGGTGGAGCACAGCAGAGTTCACAAGTTCGCGCCTTGATTATAAAATACTTTAATCAAAGCACGTACTTGTGAGCTTCGTGCATGAACAGTTTGCACTTGCTCTCAAGCAGGTGTAAATATCCGCACTGTGCATTCAAAATGTGATTTCCACCGCCTCTGCTAGTGTGTCTTTATAAAATGCTGCCTGTTTGGCCTCTTAATCTAGGTGCCCTGTTCTAAAATTATCCCATCACATGCCCCCTCTTTTGGACTTGCCCTCTGTCTGGACCCTCATTTTCTCTTTCCTTTTGGATTTCAAGGCTTGTGGCATCTCTGATCATGATGGCGGTAGTAACAGTGACAGTATGCCGCCCCTTTCTCAAAAGTTTGACATTTACCTGAAGTGCCAAAGTCAAGATTAAGGGGGGAAGTTCCATGGTGCTTTCTGAAACAAGATTTTCCTTGCATGATTATTGCTGTGGAATATGTTGTTTTCCAGAAGGTGTAGGAAATTATATCTCTTGGCAGGTGGTAAATCATTTAAATGGCTCTGCTGTCTATTCTGTTCGAAGGGTGGCATGTTAAATAATATATACAGTAAATACATACATTTAAAAATGTTCAAGCAAACTGAACTTGCAGCTTTTTTGCACCTTTTTCCACTTGGCTTTCTACACATTATATAAACCTGGACCTAACTCGTCACATGCCAATAATGGAAGCGCAGAAGATTTAGGAGGTCATTTACAAGGGATTTGTTGCATCTGATGGAATCGGTGGATTGCACAGCGAGGCAGGAACACGCAGGACCGTACCAAGCTCTGAAATGCTCCCTGTGCAACATGAACCTGGCACCTTCTCCCTCCCTCATGCAGGAACTCGCTCTTTCGGGCTTCCTGGAAGCTCAGTGATGACGACAGCACCCTATGTGACAGCACTGCTTGAACAGCCTTTGGTATGACCCTGGGAACACATTCTTTTTTTCTTAATGTCGTTTACCTCAAGTGCCTTTTCAGCTCAAAAGAAAATGCATGTCAGGCTTATTTTAGAGAAAGTTCAAGGAGGGTCAACTGGTAACAAAACTAACTTTGAAGTGTCCAGTTAACATGTCGACTTAGGGAGTCATTCCAGGACAGGAATAAGGGGTATGTACATGCAGTGGGGACATTTATGTGCTGAAAACATCCCCGACTGTATTCTGCAACACTGCTGAAATGCACGTCCATGGCATGAACACGGGGATCTCAGAACGTGGGCGGGAGAGGGCGGAATGGGACATGGTCAGCCACAAAGCGTAGTCAGGAAAGGCCCGTGTACGTATTAAGTATTTCCCGGAAACATCCATGTTATTCCTGCTGAAACAGGGTATAAGGTCAGGACTTAGAAAATATTCTGCTGGTTGTGGCAAGTATGTTCAGAACTGGTGTGACTGCAGTCTGGGAAACTACAAGATGCAGTCTTAAGGTACAGGGAGCAGAGGTGAGGGAATGTTGTAAGATACAGAAACATTTCTGAACACCCATACAGAAAGATTAAGAGGAGCAATAGTGTTTATTCAGGTTCTGCATCTATGTACTCTTTGTGCTAAAGGAACCAATCCATGTTGGTAAAGGAACCAATCCATCCTCACAAGTCCCATGTTCAGAAAAATGGCACTGCTGATGCAGGAATAGTATGGACGTGAGCAGGGAAAGGATTCCTTTCTGGGTGAGAAACGGAGAACATATTTGTAGCCCTGGTATCCCATGTGATTGTTATGTCATAGCTGTTATGTATAGGTTCTGGACATCTTTTGGCAGAATCATGTTTTTGTGATAGAAAGTGAGAATGCATGTGTGTGTATGGTTTGAGGGGTGCATGGGGGGATCTAGTGTGCTCATCTGCAATTCAGGGGAGACCTGAAAGCCGGGCCATACCTGAACCATATGGATGACCGCAGTGTCACCAGATGCCAGTGTGACTGGGCAGTCCAACTCAGAGAGGGTTCACTATAGCTAAATGTCAAAACATATCCATGTCATTGTGCATTATAGGCAAACAGCACTAGTGCATGCCCATAATGCACATTTTGTGGGACCAATGGTGTTGCTGTTGAGTCTGTATTAGTGCTGCTTGCACTTCTGAAAGCCCTTATTCTGAGGGTCCCTATTGCTGACAGATAGGTTAGAGATGGCTAAATGTCAAAACATATGCTGATTTCTTCTGGATTAGTTTACATAGGATACTCTAATAAGATCAGATATTGTTGGCAGTGTGATAGGGCAGCCATACATCCGCTGAGCCTGGCACTGGGAGACATGACTGATGTGGTGCCAACATTCCCCGGATTGGCCCATGCGACCTACATCCCTATCCAGGCCAGGATCAATGAGAGCTGCGAGAGTGGTGATATGTCTGGAGTCTGGCTACTTGGTATGATGGCACAGGGATCTCCCCTCCCATGCCCACACAGCCCCGACCAGGGGAGCAGTATCACAAATCTGGCTGTGGGAAGGCAGAAAGGGTTGCCCACAGGTAGGGGTATTTACAGACCAATATACGCCACAATGGGATGGCTCTAATTGCTATGAGAAATGCCAGAACCCAGATAGGCGGGCCTCCGATGCCACAGCCAGAAGGCCCTACCACAACTACAGCTACTACTGATCATTTGTATAGCACCACAAGGCGTACGCATTGCTACACCGACACACATAACAAATGGTCCCCGCACAGCGGAGCTTACAATCTAGTCAGGACAGACATCACAGCAGTTGTGAATAGGTTATATCCAGGGGGAATAGTCAGGCACTTAAGCAGATCTTATCCAACAGCAGCACCAATGGGGTGAGAGCTCAGCCTGGATCTGAGAGGGGCCAGGGATGAAGTATGACATACAGAGTTTGTTCTGGGCATATGGAGCAGCAAGGTGAAGGGAGCGATGTCTGGATTTGGCAGTGGAAGGGGAGGGTACAGATGGAAGCAATCTGACAGGTGAATGGTGTTCACGGGGAAGGGTGTAGGGAGAGAGAAAAGAGGAGAATGAGTGCACTTATAGGCCAGAGGCATGGAAGGGGCATACATTGGTAGCTCAGCAATATTGTGCATCCTTTGGGGACCTGCAAGGTTAGTTCAGGGTTTTGTGGATTTGGTGAGGACTTGGTGAGGGTCCATCCCTAGCAGTTTAAGGTATATTTGTAGTGATGCGTGGGGCCAGTTCCTAATGCCACATACCATTTGTTTTCAAGGTATGTTCTAACATACATTCTTGTGTACCATATTGGGGTGCACTGGGCTCACTTAGCACTTTTCAGGGCATGAGGGGGACTGGTGTATGGTTTAGGTTGCAGCACCTGTCATTTCCCATTGGTATTTATGTCTAGTGTGCATCAGCACACTGCTGTCTGTGATGGGCAGCTTAGGAGACGCATGTTTTTCCAGAAGGGTGTGGCATCTGTGGGGACAGGCAAGGTCCAAAACTTGTAACATTTCAGAATACGGTGGGTGCAGGGACATGAGCAATGTTTACCCACATCTGAGGCACTGAGCCGACTGGATAGTGCTTGCACATGCCCACCGAACACGTCTGTCTTCCCGGTTCCGGCTCCGTGGCCATGTCCAGACCCACAGATGCGGAATGAGGTTTACAAGGGGGCCCGTGTTTTGATTTAGACATGTCCACGGGCCGGACGTGCACGTTATGGAATTGGGTTTTTAGTGATTTGTAGTTTACGGATTTTCAAATCAGATTGTTTTGCATCAGTGTCGTCATGTTTTGGAATTTAATGAGCCTGTTCCATCACTTTTTTGGGTGTGAGAATTTTTAGTGCTTGATGCAAGAGGAAGCAGAGATGTTAATAAATTGTCGCTTTAAAAAAGCTACTTCTGCAAAATCTCCTAGTTCTGCCAATCTGTGACTCGTATACGTCTTTGCACTATCAGTCATTGGTGCACACTCTGAAGATCTTGTCCATGATTACAATGAAAACACAAGCTGTTGGTTTGGGTTGGGGAGACCATTGTGGTCTTCTTGGAATGGGCATAGTGCTTTCATTGTCATGGATAGCTTATTCAGGGGTAATTTTTCAAAGGCTTGGGCACCCTTTATTTTGGCAAGAATAGCATTAGCCTGCCTAGTGCCCTTATAGCTAAGTAAGCAGGGTTTTTGCTCCCGGAAAGCAGGCGTGTACATCTGGCTGCTCAGAAAAGAGGCATTACTGAAGTGTGGTTGGAAGCTACATAATACGTTTAAGATTAAAGAATGTATTTATAGGAAGCAAGCTGCCAACATATGTACGTCATGCCATGGTTCAGCACAGTGTAAGTGAACGTGCATGCTCTTAGTTGCATGAGTTTGAAAACTGGTGAAGTCTGCACTGGTTGTAAAAAGTAAAAGCATATTTTACCAGCTGGGTGCCTTATTCAAAATATATCTGTCTGTGATTGCCGTGGCATCTCCAAGCACATACAGTTTTCATTACCACAGGCTGGTTATGAGTAGAGGAGCATTCGTTGATCCATTCAGAGAGGTGACTTGATTCTAATTAGCAAGAGTATAATCCTTCACTAATTCGTGCTATTAGAGACTGGTTAAGTGTTATGGAATTTTCAAATGTTCTCAGAATTGCTGATGATAATTGACTGTGAATCTAGTGGAAAATCCTACAGATTCCGTGTGGGGTTGCCGGGGGCTCTGTGAATCTGATAAGTCTGCTCAAATGTCTGCATCACTTTTTTGGAGGTTAAGAGTGAGTTGAGTTTGACAACAAAAGGTTTTGTTGCGGGTTCATCGTAATCATTGTTCACAGAATCTGTGGTGGCTGGTCACAGTAGGCAGTGCCTAGCCTCTACTCACTATGCAGTTTCCATTTCATGAAGGTTTCAATGTCTGTAGCCACAAAGCTATTCTATGACTCTTTAAAAGCTTCATGTGTAGATATTTGTACTTCCTGAGTGTCCACTGGGGTAGCTAGTTTTTAATTTCTTACTGGCTCCTGCCTTCCTGAGATTTGTCTACCCCATCACAAAGTTATACTAGGGCAAATCAGATACCTAAATAACAAGGGTAGCCACTCGCGTACTCAAAAGGTACACATTTGTACACAAGGTAACTGAATATAGAAAAGACAATACGTGCTATCACTGCCTACACAGGAAGAGCTTGTGACCCAAACAATGCCTTATGGGCTCCCTGTGAGGCCTAAGGGCGGCCTGTCAGAGTTCATCTGACCTTTGCCTGCACAGACGTAAACTATAAAGATGTCTGCTGAAAGAAGAAGGCACATGCTTCTGACGCCTCTGAAATAAATGTAAATTTGCCTGCCTTGTTTAATCTATTACCAGCCATGACCACAGTAAACACAAGTAGCCGGTTTGAAATACCGTCATTCGTTTTTCCATTGATGGTCCATACCTACGTTGTGGTAGCATGCAAGATATATGACTCCATGAACCGTGCCGCCTTATCTCTAAAACTTAGAGGTGCCCATATTTGGAGGTGGAAGGAGGACAGTGCATCTAGTGATTAGAGCACAGAGCTTCAAGGCCAGAGGAACCCTGAGATGTAAGTTGAAAGCTTCCCTGTATTGTTCACACTCTGTTACACTAGGCAAGCCACACATCACCTTCTACCAAAATGGGCCATTCACCTGTAATTCAGCAAAGATGGTATTAGCTTTGCTCCTTGAGTCCTCATCACAGTCCTCTCTGAAAGCAAATGTAAGAAATATTTCTTTCCCAGGGAGTGGGTGCATGCCTGGGATCACTTTCCACCAGTGATGGTGATAACCAAAACAGCAACAGAATTCAAACATGCTTGGGACAAGTACAGAGGACAATGAGTGTAAAGTGGAAGATAGGACCAGTGATAGAGTGGGGTCTGCAGCGTCACAATAGATACGTGGCAACTGGGCAGACCGGTTGGGCTAAGAGATCCTTTATGCCAACGGTTCCTTTTTTAATGCCTTTCATTTTAGAGTTACCACCACAATGTGCTGCCAGAGCAAACAAGCTCGTCTGTGCCCTGTGTTTATTTGAGAAATAATTAATTGTAAGTCCAGGCAGGATCCTGTTTGGACGAAAGATGCTATCATAAATCAAAATAGTTTGTGTGTGCATCAGGAAGGAATCATTAATAGCGCTAGACTGAAATTGTGTTGATCTTATTAACTGAAGTAAAGTACTTGGAGCTTAACTGCAATAAAACAGATATGAACTAGGGATGGATAAAGCCATCAATTCAAGAAGGTGGTGGGCAGGGGTCCTTGATCTATTTTGCCTGGCTCAACTTCCTCCAAACATAAGCTCCTCTTCACCAGTTACAACCTAACCTTAACCTGGCTCATAGCTGTCATGGGCCCTTCATTCATAGCCCACTACAATTTTTTGCCCATAAAAGAGGTAATTCTACAAAGTATTTTTGCACGTAAAACAGCTTTTATAAAAGTACCTCTGATGGGAGTCTATAGAATATTACTGGTCCCTCTCCAAAAGGCGTATGAACAGTCCCCTTTAAGAGAGTCTGCAGCCCAGAATTCGGGGCTGGGAGGATATGGCTGAAAGGGAGAGGTTAAGAAGTGAAATGGAGGAGTAGCCTAATGGTTAGAGCACTGGCTTAGAACCCAAGAGACCAGGGTTCAGTTCCCACTAGTACTCCTTGTGGCCTTGGGCAAGTCACTTAACTTGAACTTTTTTGAGGCAATGTAGGTTATCAATGTCCCTGTTTAATGTACATTACCAAGTTTAAGTTACAATGTAAACCGCTTGGACTGAAATGATAAAGTAGTATAAAAAAATCTGTTAAAATAAATAAGAACCCAGCAGGCTGCAGGAGGAAGAGAGGCCCATGGAGCCAGAGGTCCTTCCAAGGCAAGCCGTGCAGAGGAGTTCTGAAGTAGGAACTTCAACTGGGGCTTGAGAAAAGGCTGGGAGAGCCAACTTTAACCTGCTTACTTCTGTCCCAGCATATTTTTCTTTCCTATTCTGAGTTTTGTTTTGTGGTAGTTTGACAAGCTGGGGCAGAATAAAAACTGCTTTTGTTTTCCCCGAATTGTTTTCTGGCCTGTATTTTTAAAAAAAAACCCTTCCCACTGCATAGGAATAGAGTGAATCGTTGATGTATTTTGCCAAGGGAGACACCTTTGACCCGTATGGGTTAATCGGTGGCCTTGCAGATTCTGAGATTTGCTTTCCTTGGTTTTTGTGCTTATAGGAAGGTGTTAGTATAGTTAGTAGATAGAGCATTTTTCTGTTACTATATTGAAGTATTATGCTCTGAAAGTGCCCAATATTATTTGTAATCTGTCCAGCGACCATACTCTGTCACTGGATGGATTGCAAAATTGGCAAAGGTTAGGCCAGCTACTCAGCGGTCTTCTGGTTTAGGTTAACATGCCAACAGCGCACTATCACTACTGACCAGCTAAGTACCATGTGTTAAAGAAAACCCCTTCCCACTGCATGCCACACTACCACAGTACCTCACACTAAAGTGCATTGGGTGCAACTAAGCACATACTTGCACCCAACTTTACAGTAGGCGTATTCAGGAGAGGAGTTTGGGCAGTGTGGGTGGAGTTGCGATTTACATGCATATTTTATAAAATACTCAATCCTAGCAATCATAAATGCCTGTGGCTTCAATCTATCAATCTATCCATGCTTTCTGCAGGATTTCTGCTAGTATTTTATAAAGATACATAGAACCCGATTCCTGAAGCAGGACATCCAGGCCGTCCGGACTTCCCCGCTGAAGATAGGGCACTAGGACACGATGGTAGACCGCAGGAAGAAGATGTTCCTGTGGGAGCCAGAATCAGGCCCAAGGACAGCCCAGCATGCCCCTTCTGCCTGTGAGGACGTCTTCTGCATTTCCAACCCCCAATATCCCTGCCGTCTGACCCATGGATGGCCTCCTGTGGCCTGGATCGGGCGGCCAGAGATCCCCCCCCTGCACCTGGTCCCAGCCCCGTGGGTGACTGCCGTGTCCCAATCCTATGTAAAATACTCTTATATCACCTCTGAGGTGGTATGAGCAGTATAGTCCCGCAGGCCCTGCAGCACGTACAGGGCTGTGACCTGAATTGGCCCTGTACGTGCTGCCGAGTGGCCTGCACTTGATCCCTCCTCCTCCTGCCCCCCACCGGCTCTTCCTATCTTGAAGCACAGGATGTATAAGGAGAGCCAGTGTGGGAATAGGGATTAGGTGGATTGCAGGGCCACACGTCTCAGCGGGACGTACAGTCCCACAACCCGCAATCATGAATAAAGGCCATAGATGTAGATGTGTCTTTGTAAGACGTGCTAAAAATAGGCGCCTGATGACCTTCACTCATAAATGACTTGTTATAAAATTTGCCTCTTAATAACCCAACCATTAGTGATTAGTTAAAAGGAGGCAGCCATCAACCATGACGTCCTTCAGCGCCTTTAGTACATGAACCTTGAAATCCATATGCAGGTGTTGCTGTTGCACCATTGCTGGGGATCTCCACACTCCTCTTCCCATTGGGAGGTGTGATGACTCTCACTGCTAGCCTGAAGAGAAGGGCTTGGGTCCAGGAATCTAAGCCAGGGGCCTTGCGTGCCTCTGCACATGCTGAAACTAGGGGTGTGCATGGAAAAACTATTTCCTTTTTATGCATTTTGGTTTACCATTTCTGTTTGGTCTTGTTTTCCTTTTCACACTTGATATTTTTTTGAAATGGCAGCACCAGCTTCCCTAACTGAAACATAACCGGCCACTGGTAAAGCCCCAAGTTAAAGTTTGACATAATTATGAGATGGGAGAAAATACTTTAGCTTGCCTGAATTACAATGAAACCTTTAGCTTGCCTGAAATCAATGAAACCTTTTAACGTCTTGAAAATGAAACCCACTGTGTCGACATTGAGAATAGACTAGAGTGAGGGCATGGAATAGAAATCCCTGTACCTTATTAAAAAAATCATCAACAGAATGGATGGGACACGTTATAACACGTAAAGAACTCTGTGACCTTAAAGAATATTTATTTTTGCTGGATAATTTTTCCTTGTTCAGGTGCAAGAAACTGGTATCCTTGACACTTTAGCCCCGGAAGAACGCAAGAGACAAGAGGTAAGAGAGTCACACTGTGTGATGTGTTCTTTGCCCAACGGTGGAGGAAGTCTGGTGAGGGTTAACTGACGATGGTTATTACAGCATGAATGATGGCCGTGCACTCAGGACACGAGTCAGGCATTGAGAAGGTGCCAACAGAGCTCTTTAAAGCAACGTAAACTACAGCTAGTCTATATTACAGGAAAGCAAATGTGAAAAGTAGGTCACATTAGAAGCTAAACAGAAAGCTCAATTTGAGCCCAAGCTAATTGAATGGTGAACAGTAGGATGTCAATCCATTATATATACTGTAATTGCTGAAATATGTATTTATTTGTTCAGAATGCATTATGATTAGGAATTAAGCTTCTATGATGGAAATACTGTTATATCAAGTTTTTTAAACTTTCCAGCAAAATGTATGTCTTTTATTTGGATTTACCTCATACCTTTCCGGTAGTAGCTCCAGACAAGTTGCATTCAGGTGCTCTATGTATTTCGCTGTCCCACATGCTTACGTACAACCAAAGTTTGTACCTGGGGCAATAGAGGGTTAAGCGACTTATCCAAGATCACAAGGACCATCGGTGGGATTTGAACCCAGTTCTAACCACTAGGTTACTCCTCCACTCCATAATTGCTTACTTCTGTTATTACTCAGGCCATCTTTGAAATAATCACTTCAGAATACTCGTACCAACACAGCCTGGAGATTCTTATCCGTCTCTTCAAAAAATCAGAGGAGCTAAAGCAGATCATGACCGTCACAGAGCACCATCATCTTTTTTCCAACATTGGGGACATCTTGGAGGCCAGTGAGAGGTAACTGCTTATATCCAAAGCAATGCTGTCATCTGTAGTAAGCTTTCTGGAAAATGTCTATACACGTTTCCTAGGTTTGACGCTCCATGAACATCTTTAGTGGCATAGAAAATTTGTAGTGGTCAATAAAAATTATGTAACTTTTTTTGGAATTCTATTTGAGAGATAATGAGGTCGATATTCAAAGCCTTATTGCGGTCGGTGACTTTGTGTGCCGAGGTTTTGTAGAGCATTTGAGGCGGTTCAAGTGGCGGAGGGGAATATCCTCAGACAATTGTTTTTAACGGCATTGACCACTGGGATCTGCGGCAGGGCCCATACTAGGAGATGAGGGGCCCGAGGTGAATCTCGTCCCTTGTGTTCCTGCCTCTGCGGACCCCACTTCCACTTCTGCCATTCCCTCTGTGGGGCCAGCACTGGTCGCAATGGCCTCAAATACCCTTGCAGCGCTTACCTTGAAACTTCGGTGCCATAGGGCTGTTTGCTTCCCCCCAGTTAACGCCCAATGCTGATTTTTGTATTGGGGTGGAAGCTGTTTCTGCCCTCTTGTATACAGGAAGTTGGCATCTGATTTTGGTGGGGGCAGAAGCCAAAAAGCTCTGCAGTGCTGAAATTTCAAGATATGTGCTGTGGGGCTGTTTGAGGAGTGTCAGCGGCAGCAAAGGCATGCCTCTAGACCAGGGGTGGGCAAACCTTTTGACTCGAGGGCCACAATGGGTTCATATATTGGACCCGGGGGCCGGACCAAGAGTAGATGGGTGATCAAACAGTGAGAAAGCTGTAAAACTGCATGGTTTATAATATGATAGAATGCTCAGATCTTTGTTAAATCTTTTCTGGTCCATTTGGAAGTGTTTTACCTTAATTTCAGAAGTTTTATGTTCCTGGATTGTCTTGAACCTTCCTCTTAGGATTCTCACATAAGGTCATTAATGGTTCTGAGGAACACTCCTCAACCACAATGGCATCACCTTGGCCTGCTCCATGCCTTGTGATCCGATTCTTGTTTTTAACCTTTATCAAATGCAGGACAACAGTGGACAGACGGTTCTACATATCTGCTGTTTCTTAAACACCCCATTGCTTGCCACTATCTGAGACAGGATGATGGACCTCCCGTCTGATCTAATTTGGGCAATTCTTGCAGACAAACCACATCCACTTAGCAGAAAAATTAGCCTCTCATAAGGGTGTTTTCTAGACAGCATTTATCTGCTCTGAGGAAATAATTACAAAATACTTAGAATATTATCTACAAGTCTCAGTAACTGTCATGAAAAATAGGTCTCAAGTCAGTATTTAAAAACATATTTTATACCCTGAGCCATTGCCTCTGCGGTGGTTCCACTCAAAATGAAAATACAAAAGCAGCTATATTCCAGAGTTGCCAGTTCCAAGACAGACATTTTTAAGCCAGTCCTAGATTTTTTTTTTTTTTTTTTTGTTTAAATTTTTTATTAGTATCTGTAACAGTTACATTTCCATCTGAACAACAACTTCAGTACACCAAGTTTTTCCCGATCAACACATGAGAAACCAAACATCGTACACTTACTACCAGCTATGCAAAACCCACCTAGAGCACCCCCCCCGCCCAATCCCCCCTCCCCACCCCTCCCCTGCCCTTATGCTCCAACAGTGTAACATCGAAAATCAAGATGAGAATGCTCCATATCATACCCCCGATGACCCACAAACATTATCAATAATTAACCTGAGCAAGGCATTCCCCCCCAATATAGAACCCTCCCCCTTACTTCCACCCCTCTTCGCGCAACCACTTCCACACCCCCGCCCACCTCTTCTCCATTTGTTCCCTTCTTCCCCCCCTCTCCCCTGTCAGTTTATACATAGCGTAAAGATGCGACACTCTACATGCAAAGCTCGCTAAGGAGGGTAAAATCGGCCTGTTCCAATACCAGGCGATTTCACACCGTGCTGCTGTTACACAATACCAAATAATTCTCCAATCCCCGTCCCATCTCCCGTCAGGTCTATGCAGGAGACACATCTCAGGTCCAAGCGTAATTTGCGCACCCACAATTTTGTTGATGTGCTCCCCTATTTTTCTCCAGTACTCTCCAACTACCGGACACGTCCACCACATGTGCAGCCATGATCCTCTCTCCCCACACTTCCGCCAGCATTCATCCGTTTGCAACACTCCCGCTTTACACAATCACTCTGGCGTGAGATACCAGCGACTCAGCACCTTAAAACCATTCTCCCGCAGTGATGTGGCAATGGAGAAGCTAGCTATGCCCTTTACAACTGTCTCCCACTCTTCCACCCCCCACGATACCCCTAGATCCCTTTCCCACGCTTCCATATACTTCAACTTGCCTTCCCCCCGCGCTGTCAAACCTCTATAGATCCTAGAGAGCATCCCCTGCCGCCCCAAGGACCCCAAACAGGCTCCTTCAAACCACTCTCCTCCCCCCGTCCCCCTTGCTCCCTGCCCTTTTTATGCACAACCGAGCAGAGCTGCGTGTACGCAAACCTATCCGCCTCCCCCAATCGATAGAGGTCCCGTACCCCTTCAAAGCCTCGACATTGTGTTCCTACCACTATCTGGGACACCTGAGTCAAACCTAACTCCGCCCATTTACGCAGCACCGTGACATCTGGCCCCGTACTTTCCGCACAGCATGCTTGTAGTGACATTGTAGCCGACCATCTTTTATCTCCCACCAACCGCTTCCTATATTGTTGCCACACCTGCAATGTATGCCCCACGATGGGAGTCTTCCCCTTCTCTCCTCTCCCCTCCCATACTATCCGTTCTAGTTCTCCCGGCCTGTATTCGCCCATCTCCATCTGCACCCACTGCTTCTGGGGTTCCCTCAGCCACGCGTAGACTGCACGCAACTGCGCTGCCGTGTAGTATAGGCGAAAGTTTGGCACCCCCATCCCCCCCTCCCCTCCCCCACCAACACTTGCATCGTTTTCGCCGCAACCCTTGGTCTCCTCCCCCCCCAAATGAATCGCTCTACCTGCTGTTGTACCTTCCTCAGCACTCTCCGGGGTATCGGGACTGGCAAGGCTTGAAAAAGAAACAGAAACTGGGGGAGAAGCATCATTTTCACCGTCGCCATTCGCCCGAACCACGAATAATACCCCCTGCTCCAGCCCTGCAAGCGCCCTTCCACCTATCCCACCAATTTTGCATAGTTTAAAGCGTACAAATCCTCCAAATTTCTCCCTATTTGAACCCCTAGGTATCGGATCGATGTCTTTGCCCATTTAAAGGGAGTCCCGTTGCTCCTCCTTCCCCCCTACTATACTCAAAATCTCGGATTTCCCCCAGTTAATCCGGAAGCCCGCCCTCTCGCCATATTCTTGAATCTCCCTCATCACTGCCCTCAATGAGTCTCTAGGTTTCGTGAGTGTCAACAGTATGTCATCCGCAAAGAGGGACGCTTTACATTCCTGTCGTCCTACCCTAACTCCTGTGATATCTGAATTGCTCCTCAACCGTGCCGCTAAAGGTTCGAGGGAGAGCGCAAATAAGGGGGACAGGGGGCATCCCTGCTTAGTCCCTCTTTCTAGCGGAAAAAACTCCGAATATCCCCCATTCACTCGAACACATGCTGTCGGCTTAGCATAAAGAGCCTTTATCCACTGCACGAAACCAGGCCCGAACCCCTGGAGCTCCAGTACCGAGTACAGGAATTGCCAGGACACCTGGTCAAAGGCTTTCTCAGCATCCAATGATACTAACAATGCCTCTGCCCCCCGCTTTTGCGCTGACCACATCACATTTAACACTTTCCGAATGTGGTCCGCCACTTGCCGACCCGGTACAAACCCAGCTTGGTCTTCATGCACCAATTTTCCTAACAATCCATTAAGTCGTGTCGCTAACACTTTCGCCAATACTTTCGCATCAATGTTTAACAGCGAAATTGGACGATAGGACGCACAGTCTTGAGGGTCTTTCCCTTTCTTGTGGATCAGAGTGATGCCCGCACATCCCATCGTCTCTGGCAGTTCCTCCCCCCTTCTCGGCCCATTGAATACCCTAGTCAGCGGATTCAGCAGAAGACTCCCAAATCGTTTATAAAACCTTGCCGTTAAACCATCAAGCCCTGGGGCTTTACCGTTCTTCAACGCCTTAATGGCCTGGAGAACCTCTTCGGTTTGTATTTCCCTATCTAGCCCCTCCTGGTCCTCTCCCGTCAGAACCGGGAGCCTTGCTTCCCTTACGTATTCACCAATGTCCTCCTCTGACCTCGCCTCTCGTGCAGCGTATAAATTGCTATAGAAGGACACAAATTCCTCCCTAATGCGCTGGACCTCTCGCACCACCACTCCCTTACTCTTAATCTGTAAAATCCTATTCCACTCCCTCTGCTTTTTCAATTGTCTCGCGAGGTATTTCCCGGCTTTGTTCCCCCCTTCAAAAAACCTCTGTTTCAACAGCTGCAGACGGAATTGTACCTTCTCCGCCTCGAGTGCATTCACTTGAGCCCGCAGTTCCAAAACCGCTCCCCGCAGCTGTCCACTACCATCCAGCCCATCCTTTTCCTCCATCTCCCGCAGTTTCCCGCGCATCTGCTCCTCCTTCTCCGCCCGTTCCCGCTTTATACGGGCCCCCCACTTAATGAGTACTCCCCTGACGACAGCCTTAAAGGCATCCCAGACTACTCCATCTGTCACCTCCCCCCCTCCATTTTGCTCAAAATACACCGGTATTAATCTTTCAATCTCGCTTGCCACCCTCGCATCCTCCAGTAGGCCTTCATTCAATTTCCAAAATTGTCGGCCTTTATCCTCCCCTGCCATGTGCACCCGCACCACCACCGGAGCATGATCTGACCATGTGATGGGTTCTATCTCTCCCCCCAGAAGCCTCCCCCCTAGCTCTTTCCCCACCCATATGGCGTCTAAGCGGGAGTAAGTGCCATGTACCGCAGAGTAGAAGGAAAACTGCCTCCTTCCCGGATTTAATATCCGCCACGCATCTATCAGACCATTCTCCTGCACGAATCTGTGGTACCGCTTCCTATCTGTACCCCTCCCTCCGTCCTGTCGTGTCTCTCCCAACCTCCCAGGCCATGTTAAAGTCCCCTCCACAAATCAGGACCCCCCTCCCCCATTGCCGCCACCTGCGCACTCAGTTCTTTCCAGAATTCAGTTTGAGTACTCGTTGGGGCATACACATTCACCACACAAAACCACTCCTCCCCCAGCTTTACCCTCAACAAGAGGTATCGCCCCCCCCTTATCCCGGGATATCACCTGGACCTCTGCTGGGGCCTCCCCGTTAATGAAGATCCCCACGCCTCCTTTCTTTTTCTCTTTAAGATTGGAGGCACACACGATGTTTGTACCCCCGGGGTTGTACCAGTGCCTCATGCTTTCTCTGTAGATGCGTCTCCTGTAGCATTACTATATCTGCTTTATGCCTTGCTAATTCCTTATACAGTTTCTGTCCTTTCACATTCATTGTTAGAATTTTCAACGCCCTTCCTTCCTGCGTTCCCCCTCCTCGCACCCCTAAACCCATCTTTCCCCTCCTCCCCCCCTGACCCCCCTTCCCCTTTTCTCCCCCCTCCCCCCCCCTTCCCCTTTTCTCCCCCCTCTCCCCCCTCATCACTCTCCGCTGCGGAGATACATCTTCCATTACAGTGACCTCCTCCACCTCCCCACCTACCTACCCCAGCAGCCCCTCAACCTCCCCGCTCCCACCTAGCCCCATTTTTCCTTGAACCCCTTCACCCCCATCCCCACCTCTCTTCGCCCGCATTATTCCTCCTTCCTCTCACCCTTTTCCCCACCGCCCCCCCCCCTCCCCTCTTATCCTACTATCTAGCCCGGCTCCTTCCCCCCCCACCCGCTATCACGGCTCATTCAAGAATACCAGTCCTTTAGGAAGTTGCTTCAGCTCAGCCAGTCTCTGGTTCTGATTGCCGACTCTCGTTGGAGTCCTTGGTTGTTCTGGCCAATCTCCGTCCGCTCGCCCTCTGCCATTTCATGTGCTCCGCTCCTCCGGTCCTTGTTCCCTTTCTCAGTGGAATAGACGGGCCGTCGGTCATCTCCGGTAGTCGCTCTGCTCCTAGCTCCCGCAAAGCTCTCCAAGCCTCCGCACTGGATCTCACCGTCTTTGAGCGCCCCTTCACCGTGATAAGTAATCCAAATGGAAAGAGCCACTTGTATCTCAGTTCAGCTTTTCTAAGATACGCTGTGACTTCTCTGATCTCTCTCCTGCGTTGCAGCGTTCCCTGGGACAGGTCTTGATACATCTCCACCTTATGTCCCTCCCAGTGGAAGCTTTTCAATTTGCGGTTGGCTCCCAGCAGGAGCTCCTTACTCTTAAAGGATCGCAAGCATACTACTATGTCTCTCGGCCTATTCTCGCGAATAGGCCCCAGGCCTCTGTGCGCCCTTTCTATGCCAGGTCGAGTATCTTCGGTGACCCCCTCTTGTCCAGCTGCCATTAGGAGATCCCTGAAGATCCGCTGGACCACTGCCTCACAGTTCTTATACTGAGGCTCTTCTGGTACTCCCCACACCCGAAGGTTGCATCTGCGTGAGCGGTCCTCCAGGTCCTCAGTTTTGGCTTTAAGGGTCTCCTGCGCCAACTGCAGCTCTTCCCAGCTTCTCTGGACCTGTGACAGGGTCTCCTCTTGGCTCTCCAGCTTGGTCTCCACCTCCTCCATTCGCTCTCCCAGCTCTACCAGATCTTGGCGCATAGTCTGCACCACTTCCTTGATCTCATTCTTCACCCCGCACATCTCCACCTTCAGCTCCTCCTTCAACTTAAGGAGCCATTGTTTAATCTGCTCCGCGGCTGACAGACCTTCTTCTCCACCATCACTCCCCCCCAGACTTTGCGGGGCCTCTACCGCAGGTTTTCCTGCTTTCTCCCCCTCCTTCCCCCTCCTTTGGAGGTTGCGTACGGGGAGCGGAACTCCGCCAGCTTTTTTTTCATCAGAGTCTCTTTTTTACTGGCTTTCTCCATGTTTTTGGGCTGACGCACCCCTCCCTCCACTGTCACCACGGCCCGTGCTTCGAGTTCGCCGCCCGCTCTCCTCTCTGCGGCCGTTGCAGTGGGCAAGCCTCACACACAGAAGCGCACTGTCTCCGTCCTCAGTCCCAGCTTTTAATTGTTACTACCACGGGGACTCACCGCTGGTTTCTGCTCTATCATTGAGCTCTCTCGTTGTTACAGGTGCTGGTTGATTTCATGTCTGCCACAGTTCTCTGAACCACGTGCTAGGCCTTCACAGCCTCCTCTTCTCCTGTGCAGCGCACTCAGCTTCGCGGTATTTTAAAGCTTAGCTGCTTAGGATACTGCCGCTTGTGGGCTCGCGGCGCTCACTCCCCACTGTCATTTTTGCTCCGCAAGCTCTTCACTCACGCTGCTCGCACCACGCCGCCTCTGGCTAATAAGCCCGCGATTGCCTGGGCTGCCACGCACAGTCTGTTCGCGTCTCTCCACTGCACCTCTTCTCTTATTTTTAGCCTCCGTTGGGGTTCGGCGTTGCTCCCCTCACTCGTGGCCACTCTCCGGTCTGCCCCTCCGATGCCCGTAGGGGCTAATTAAGCATATAATTGCTTGCTGGTGGCGGAGCTCCCACGCTATGCCGCCATTCAGGTGGGTGACGTCACCGGAAGTCCCAGTCCTAGATTTCTAATGCATTTTGGGACCTGCAGCATCAATTTCAATGGATATAAAAAGAAACTACAAATAACCATACATTGCATTTGAAATGTAAGTTCAAAACCAGGACTGGCTAAAAAGTCTCCCACCTGGGACTGGGTAACCAGTAGCTCTGATACTCTCTTTAAAAAAAGTAATTTAATAGACAAAACCAAGTCCCTTTCCTTTTGTTCTGATATAATTCTTGGGAAACAAAGACACCTTCACGGTGACCTGAATTAAAAAAAAAAAAAAAAAAAAAAAAAAAGGAAGAGTGATTCTTTGTCAGCAGAAACTTGTCCTGCAAACTGGACACTGACGAAGTACATCCAGAATAAAGATAAAGGATATGGGAAATGATTACAGACAAAGAGAAGCTTTTCCACAACTTATCTTATAGGTAAGGAGTTTCACGTAAGGAAAAGCAAAGAGGGCTGGAGAAAGGCAAGCTACTTATTTTTGTTAACAAATCCGATTTTCTAACGCTTCCCCCCATTATCATCTTCAAAAGTCAGACCCATAGCGTGTGCTGCCCTCTACTTTACAACTTCTTAGCCACTGAACAGTCTGTTGCCCCTTCGAATTCCTCTTTTAGCCAGTGTGATTTGCCCACCGCTTCCAAGAGCGGGGATAACAAGACGCAAGAAAGAGAGCAGAAACGATTCCAGCCGCTTACTTGGACCTCACTCAGACTCTACAATTCAAATACCGCTGCAGAAGGAAGATGAATGCATGAACAAGACGCCCGTGCTGTGCTGCAAGCCAATGGCAAGATAGATAGACAGATAACACTGTATACGTACATACCCTTTGGGCATCAATAAAAGGGCTCTGCGCGAATTGTGCTCCGCCGGCGAAGGAGGGACAGAGCCAGTGTGGCAGACAATAGACAGATGCGTGAGAGTGACGGCTCGCACTTTCCCTGCGCTAAGGAAGGAGACATCGTCCCCACAACGTGAGATCAAGGTGGCCACGCTCCCACCGCAGTCTCTTTCCCCCTTCCACCGTTAGAAGCTCTTACCTCGCACTCGTCCCTCTCAGCTCTCCATTCTCCTCTGACCGCTATGAGCTCCGCGGGCCGGATTAAAAGGTCCGCCGGGCAGTATACGGCCCACGGGCCGTAGTTTGCCCATTCCTGCTCTAGACCATTGGCATGCTAGGTGGCTGCCTATTTTGCTTGATGGTCATGCTGGCCCTGATCTAGGCAATGTCCAGTATGGGGAGCAGGTCATTGACAATGTGAAGCCCTAATACGCTCTATATAGTGCAATGGAATGTATCCTACTTTCCTCATTCTTATTTACATACTTTTCTTTGGTGTTCTATAGTGCACTATATCTAGGAAGGGGTTTTAGAATGGTTTAAACACCATTTATACGTGCGTTACATACATAAATCGGCATACTCAAATTGCGATTATACAAAAGGCGCTACTTATATGCTTAAACCAAAAAAAGCCCTCCTTTTCTAAAACAGTTTTTTTGTCAGACCATTCCCAAAATCATTTCAGCTCGGTGTAAGCTAGACATCCTCTTGGTCCATTTTAATTTTTATAGCTTTGCACTATTCATAAAAACATTAATCAAACTGTTATAGTGTCTCTTCAAAATGTATTTAGAAAAGTTCATAAACGATAGTCACCATCATTAATATATATCATTAATATCCCTTAATCCCAACACCATAACCGCATGCCTGCCCACCCTCACACACGCCCCAAAGAAGACATAAAAGGAACTAAATTCCAGCACCTACACAAATACCCGCACTACACACCACACACTGTAAATATACATTTGTAAAAAAGTTTGATGTTTTGTTCTGCTTTAATACCCACTAAGTTAAATTTTATTGTTCAATGTAAATAGTTAGTTTCTATTGTTCTATGTAAAGAATGTATACAAATGTGTACAAGACTGTTAACCTGTTATATGTAAACCGCCCTTGATCTCTGGAAGGGGCGGTATAAAAGAAATAGTTAAATAAAATAAAAATAAATAAATAAATAAAATAAAATATCTAAAGTTCTGCTTCAAGAGAATACCACAAAACTTATATTATGTTGATATTTCCATTCATTCTTTGCTGCAGTTAAAGCAAGGAATTTTCAGCATCTCCGGAGGTCCTGATCTCTTACGCCATGGCTTAAAAGCAAACATGGCTGCAACATCTTTTTTGGAAACGGTACAGCAAAAGATTGTTTTAGAAACGGAGGTCCTATTTGGTTTAAACATTTTGTGATTATATTAGTCCCGTTTAGCTATTATTGCTCTTTTGTTACTTATAGGTTGGCAGCAGAGATTTAAAGAAGGTGTCCCCTAGGCAGACCTTTAAGCTATATGTGTCGTCTGTATTTAGAACAGTAATACATGTATATGCCATAACATTTCCCCATTGGCATTTAGATCAGCTTTGAGTCACACACAACTGGGGCCTTTGTCATCCTGGGCAGTCCTATCATGCAGCCCATGTTACACTGTGTCGTACTGTGCGGTTTTCTCCCCTCACCCCCCAAATCTCACTTGAGAGAGGGGGCAGCATGGAGATCCCGTGGTGCTTTTTTTTTTTTTTTAGTAGCAGCTTCCTGCCACTGCTTCAGTGCTGCATTGCGCTGGTTTTAAAGTGTGTGTGCACATGCTCTCTTAGAGTGCCGCTCCTTCTCCCTTCAAATTCAGGAAGTTGTGCAAGAAGGGGAAGCGGTGCATGCCGTCAGTGTGCGCATTCATGTGGACACTTTAAGGCTCTCCATGGTGCTGAAACAGTGGGAGAAAGCTTCCAGTTTTAAAAATTGTGGAGGGGCCAGGAGTTGCCCTGCCACCCTAGGCAGCTGCCGGTCCACCCTAATAGAAGGCTTGCCCTGTATATAACTACTAGTTAACTTCCCGCTTGCGCTTGGGAGAAGAGCTTGAGGTGGAAATTGTGCTTACCCACCCAGCATTCCAAACCAAGAAGTATCCAAATGAGCGTTTTGAAGGACAGATGCTGAATCCGTTCTCTGTAGATGTGGTTTCCAAAATCCACTTCGTACACGTCAAGCCCTGAGTAATGTCACTTTTTATTAATGTGCTCTCTTGAGGTAAGCTTTTTCTGATATGCATTGCTTCGACTAGATATTTTTTTTCATGTCACTATGAGGGTAAGTTTGTAAAGGATCACTCACTCAAAGCACTTTTAACATGTCCAAATTAAGCCTATTTTATGAAGACAAGTAGGCGTCTGCTTTTCTTTATAAAATACTAGCATAAGTGACAGAGGATATGCCTTAAATTAAGGCATGATCGCTTACACCAGCCCAAGAGTTTGTGTAAATGACCACCTCTTCGCGCCTTAATTATCATATTTTATCATCAACGTGCATATTTGTTCGCAACGCCCATACTCATTCTATACTCCATCTATGTGCATGACTACAAAGAAAGTACATGCCATTCAAACAACAAGCATACTTATACACTGGTCGGTATTTTATAAGAGGTCATTTACATATCTGTGTGGCCACTTACTCTTGTAAATGACTTAATTATCAATATTATATACCTTTAATAGCACCTAAAAATAGGCACTGCCTTATAAAATTATCCCCTATGTATTTTTATCAATGGCTCCGCTTTCAGCAAGCGTTTTTTATAATACTTCACAGTTTTGCACACATAGCCCTAAACATCTGTTTTCTGACCTAGACACAATATACAGAGGTATCCTTTTCATGACATTCCATGACTTAGACATTTTTGCACAGGAAATAACCTCTTTTAAAGGGCTATTTTTGTTTTCTTGGGCCTTGCAGTTTCCTACTGCTCCTTTTGAATTTCCAGCTCAATTGCAACCAGCCATTAATGGGTTGTGCCATCATGAGCTGCCACTTGCAAATAAATAGGAGCTCTCCATTTCTAATAACCCTTCACCTATTCCAGCCGCCCCGGTGACTATCCTTGGACAAGGGTCACAGGTTGCAGCTGACTCTGGAACTTGGGGCATGTGTGCCCCGAGTCTGGCCAGCTGATGTCACTGTTGAGCAATGGCAGAGATTCCCGCCTTCTCCGGGGTCTGTGAATGCATCCTGAGCCAGCATGAGAAGCCGAAGCTGAGCCCAGCAACTGAAACGGCATCTTTTGCAGGTCAGCAGTTTCCACCGAACCACCGGGCAAACCCTTAAAGCCTAATCTTGTATCTCAAACACAGAACCAAGAGCTATGGCTGGAGCAGCTCAGAGAAGATCTTTGCTCTTTCCTGAGTCTGCTATGCTTCTGAAAGTTGGGGGAGTACAAAGCATCACTCAGAGACTGAGAGAAGCAGCTGGGGAAAGTTCACCTCTCATATCCCGCATGTGGCATGAAAGCAAGCCTTTACTTGGCAGACAGCCTGAACTCTTGGAGCTCTGATGACTCATGCTCTGAGAGACAAAGCTCAGCTGTGACCCAGGCTGATCGCAGAGGAAGCACCGTTTGTATTTGGACAGCTCAGGAGGTGGCAGAGATACAGATGCTGGGGGCAAATGGAAAGGCAAGCTTAGTTTGCCAGCCTCTGCTTTGCCCTATGCCCTACAGAAGGGCAAGTCAGATGGAAGAGAGGCATGGGATTGTCCAGCGGAGACCTACGAGGAAGCGTGCTTAAAAAGAGGTGGATTGTTATTCAAACACATGTATCCAGACAAGGGCAGCTGTTATCTGCCTCAAAAGAAATCCAAGTTATCAATGTCCCTGTTTTAATGGACATCACCAAGTTTAAGTTACAATGTAAACCGCTTTGAATGAAATGATAAAGCGGTATAAAAAACCCCGTTAAATAAATAAATCAATAAATCTGGGTAAATTCCTTAGCCACTGCTATCTGGGGGTATTTTGGTCGCACAGAACAGCTTTACAGACCACCTCGGAAACTATCCGGATAGTGCCGGGGCAGTATATGGGAGGAGCAGCACGTTATTCAGACACTACCTAGATAAACTTAGGACAGCAAAATAGCTGTCCGAAATTTATCCAGATAGTGAGCTCAAAATCACTGATTATCCAGATAACTACCAGATAATTACTGCAATCCCTACAGCAGCGCTGAATATCAAATTTATCTTTAAACACAATATTGACCTGGGTAATTGCAAGATGAAATAGACCTTCCTAGTACTGTTCTCTGACATCCTTGCCCAGCTTGTTTGATATCACTGAAGATCTCTGGTGGGTTCAGTATGGGCTTCTAGGACAGCTGGGAACCCAGAAGGCAATGCCATACCAAAGCTAGTTCAAAGCTGTTTGCTCATCTTGATTATGCATAAGACATGGATTAACACTCCATAATCAGATTGGTGGATGTTGAGTTAGCCCACCTGTCCAGCTGGAATGCTACCTTAAGGCAGCAATGTTTGAAGGTGTCTTCCTGAGCAAGGGTGGACAATCTCAGTGCTCATGGATCACAAGCCAGTCGGGTTTTCAGTATTTCCATGATGAGCATCCATGAGGTCTCTTTGCATACAGTGGAGGCAATGCATGCAAATAGATCACATGGGTGTTCATTGTGGAAATCCTGAAAACCAAAGTGGGTTGCAGCCACTGTTCCCTCTAAGCTGTGCGCATGTGCGCGCGCACACACCTCGCTGAGAGAGCGCACATACTTTACAACAGAGCGCACAAAAATTACGGCTCTGATTCTGATAGAAAACAACACAGACGTCTTAAAATTTAAAAGTTATGATTGTAATTACTAGAAATTTCCCGCTTCATTTAGTAATTGTCTATTTTCATTTAATTTGATTAAAATCAATGTGGTGTACATACTGTATTCTGAGGTGTAGTCAAATTTTAAAGTATATAACTCTGAGTGTTATGTGGCGCACAAAAATTTAACCTTCCTTCAAAAGCCTCACACAGCTGATATTTTATGCGCACACAGCCTACAGAAAATTAGAGAGAACATTGGTTGCAGCCCTTGAGGACTAAGCTTGCCACCCCGTAGTCTAGAGGTAAATGGAAGTTTACTTGCAGAGAAAAGTCCCTTTCAAAATTGTCCACTTCACTCCCCATTGCCTTGTGTTTGGAAAAGTCAGCATATGCACTTTTCACTGTGAGGAAGAGGGTAAAGCTTGTGAGGGGCAGTCAATTCTGAACTCTTTACACATACTTCCTAATGTGGAGTTTACACTCGCCTAGTGGTTAGAGCAACTGCCTAGTACCCAAAAGATCAAGGGTTCAATTCCCACTGGCACTCCTTGTAACCTTGGGCAAGTCACTTTACCCTCCATTGCCTTGGAAGAAAAGGCTGGTAATCTACTTCTGGTGATACATTGCCAAGAAAACCCAGAGGCATCTGGGTTACCAGGAATCAGCACTGACTTGAAGGCGCTAAAAAAAAAAAAGAATGTTTCCATATGTTTTCGGGCCTGCAGTCTCCAGGTAAAAGTATTACGTTTCTCTGCCAGAAAAGAATCGTATTTATTCCAGCTATCCAAATCTCATCACTGAGAAAAGGCAGTCGGTGAGCAGAAGTTGCATGGGCAGGGCTGAGTAGCAGAAGAGTAATTTGAAAAAAGAAAGAGGAAAACAGTGGCAAGAAACCCGTTCTACATCTTTCTAGCTTTCTGGCTGTGAGTTTATTTATCTGCCCCCGGGGCTGTTCCTGTTCCTTATCCCCATGCCCTACACTGTCGTGACGGCTCGGTGCAGAGGGTGCAGTCAGATCGTGCGATCACATGCTCTGGGGTCTGGCTGAAACAGGACCTGGTCTGCTTCATCTGCAAAATGAGGAATACGTTCTCAAGGATCTGGAGCAAGTTTCTGCTTGTTGATCTATAAGATCTGCTGCCTTTTTGGAATTTAAAAAAAAATAATGCAGCCAGTTTAATTTTTGAAATTTTATTTTATATCCAGAGACCCATGTACTGTAAATACTTAAACAGGATAAAGCAGTTTAAAAGTTAGTATTTTCCCTAGATCCTCTTGTGTTCACAGTAGAAAGGACTTCTTTGTTGTAAGATGGGATTCTCTTTCTTTCTTTGTTTATGGAAGCGATAAGACATGGTGCCCAGTCTGAAACCTTTCCTGCAGCATGCTCAACTTTAACTCTCAGCTCAAAAGAATTTTGTGAGAATGAAATTCTTGTCTCCTGCCACCAGCCTAAAATATTAAGGGCTCTGCTAGATAAATGCGGCATTCAGAAGATGTCTGTTCATGATGAGGGTAATTTTGGAAGTCCTTTTCATGCTTTGGACGTCTGAAAACAGGCATAGAAACATCCAAAACACAGAGATGCATCCAGAGCCATTTTAGAAGCCGCTCTGGGGATGTCCAGGTCTGAACAGGGGCACGGTGGTGGTGGTCCAGGAACCTAGACGTTCCTGTCTGATCTCAAGGTTGCCATGGACATCTGGCATCGCATCTAAATTTAGACCTACTTCAGGCATGAACAGGTATCTGAAAAGTGCTCATCCTGGCTGAAAAACATCCAGAGGGTGTAGAGAAGATAACACTGCATCATCCCCAGTACTCAGCACAATGTCAACGATAGCAGCAGTGGGATTCGAACCCTGGCTGCCCTGTTCCTAGCCCACTACTCTAACCATTAGGCTGTTACTAGAAAATATGGTTCTGGGGATGTTTATGTAAATGCCCCCACAAACATCCATATCGGGCATGCCCATATTTGATATTGTGTCTGCACCTGGACGTGCCAGCTTTTTTTTCCAGACGTTCTGTCTTAGACGTCCCAGATTGCGCTTGGATGATGTCCCTTCTAAAATTCCCCTCCACGTGTTCGTTTCATGTTCAAGGTATAGCCTGAGCATCTTCCTTTAGTGCCAATAACATAGAAACAGAGAAACATAGAAAACAATGGCAGATAAAGACCGCACGGCCTATCCAGTCTGCCCATCCATGAGAACTATCAAGTTCTGCAATCCCTTCCACTTCCTCAGAGATCCTCTGTACTTGTCCCATGCTTTATTGAATTCAGATACAGTTCTTGCCTCCAGTGGGGCTGTTCCACTCATCCAGCACCACAGAAACATACGGGTCATTTTTCTAAATTACTTGCACAGATGACAGCAATTGCTGTACAGATAGTGCCGTTGAATGTCCCGACGGATTGCCTCAGCACTTTCCGAATATTAGTAGGACAATCCTTGGGCAGAGTGGAGGCAAACCCTGGCATTTTCTAGATAGTTATCCTTACAGCGTGCTGCTATCTGGACAACTTAGAACAGGAAAAAGCCACCCTCATGGCTAGATGCTTGGAGATGGGCAGGATATAAATAAAATGGCCCCGATATTCAGCGGTATGGAGCATCCTCCACTCTGCGGCGGCACCTGGGGATATTCAGCGGTACTAACCATGGTAGTGCCGTTGACCGAGTGCTGTTGAATATCCCAGACATCGTGATTAATACGATTAGCAGGTCTGCTTTAATATCAGGCCAAATATGTATAATGCCGATGCTGGCCGTATTACCTGGCTACGTAGCGCTGGCTGCAATCTTATCTATTTTAGCTTCATCAGCCAGCATTTAAAAAGAATGTCGACCACCAAGGCTCATTATTGAGTCGATAAACTATGATTTAAAGCTAAACAATAGATTTTGACAGCCCATGGGGGTGTAAGGCTTAAGGTTTACCTAAGGCTCCAGCAACTTGAAGCAACTCTAGGGCCTGAGTGACTCGCTAGCTATTCCGCCAGGAGTTCAATAAGCAGTCAGCACTATGTTGAAATGATTTGTCCTGTTGTGTATTGATATTAGGGGACTGATTTTTATAAGGGATGCGTGGAAAGTTACACACCATTTATCACATAAGCATGTGAATGGTCACTTACATGTGCGCTTTAGGCTCTCAAAGATCTCTTCCTTTCCCTGTAAGAAACCCTCAGGTAAAAGGGGCACTTCCAACAGAGTCACCACCGCTATTAGCCCTTCTTGGGCCAGCAACAGGGTTCTCACTCTAAGAGGCAAGGCCATGGAGCTCAAATGTCCAAGGCTCAGAAGCCCCAGGCCCCGGCACCAGCCCAACCCAGGGGGAGCTTTTGATTCCCAGGGCCGCCTGGTTCTCTTCGCCCACAGGTGGGCCAATGTCACCTCGGACCAGTGGGTATTGCAGGTGGTAAGGGAGGAATACCTCCTCTAACTACAGCAGGTACCATCCATGTTCTTCCCAGGAAAGCTGGTGTGACCTCTCCTTCACCAGACCCTTCTGCTCTCACAGCTCACAGGGCTTCTCAGGGGCAATGCAGTAGAGCCTGTACCCAAACACCTATGGGGAAATGCTTCTACTCCAGGTAGACCTGAGAAACAAGTTTCCGGTGAAGGAGAAGTTCAAGATGCTCTCCCTTGGAACACTGATGCCTTACCTCCACCAGGGAGATTGACTGTGCTCCTTGGACCTAAAGGATGCGTATACTCACATCCTGATCCACCCCTCCCACAGGCAGTACCTACGGTTTGTGGTGGGAAGAGGGCACTACCAGTACAGCGTTCTACCCTTCAGCCTGGCCTCCTCACCAAGAGTCTTTACCAAATACCTAGCGATGGTAGCTGCCCACCTGTGCCTACAAGTGGCTTTTGTCTTCCCTTATCTAGACAACTGGCTAATCAGGGGTAGTACAGCCTCAGAGGTCAGTCAGGCCGCAGAGTGTGCATCCCTCCTGCTGCAGCACCTAAGGTTCGTCATCAACTACCCCAAATCCCATCTCTCTCCAGCCCAAAGTCTGGAGTTCATAGGTGCTCAATTGATCAAGGCCGTCCTCCCAAGAGAAAGGGCAGAATGCCTCAGTTAACTGGCAGGTGAGGTACAACGCCACCGGTCAGTACTGGCTCGCCGCCTCCTCTGCCTGCTGGGCCATATGGCTTTGACAGTCCACGTCAACCCTTAGTCCACTTACACATGCAGATAGCCCAATGGTGCCTCTGCTTGCAGTGGATTGAAGCCACAAGCAGGCTATGGGACAGGTTTAGGGTTATCCGCCAACTGGCAGAGTCCCTCAACTGGTGGCAAAACTTGAGCCTTCAGGCGGGAATACCCTTCTAGGCACAGCAGAGGACCCTGACCACAGACACCTCCCTCCTGGGTTGTGGGGCGCATTGTGGGGACCGCCGCACACGGGGCAGCTAGTCTCAGAAGGAGTCACACTTTCAGATCAATCTCCTAGAGCTCAAGGCAATCTTTTTGGCCCTACGAATGTTCTGTCACCACCTGACACCGGCCTGTGCTGATCCAGATGGACAACCAGATCACCATGTTTTATATCAACAAGCAGGGGGGCATGGGCTCATACTGCCTCTGCCAGGAGGCGGTGGCCCTCCTCTCCTTCGCAGCATGCAGCAGCATGCTTCTGCAGTGGTGTATCTCCCAGGCCAGGACAACTGCCTAGTGAACAGGCTGAGCAGAGTTATTCGTCCACACGAGTGGTGCTCAAACCCCAGGGTAATGAAGCAGCTCTTCCTCCTCTGGGGCAGGCCTGTGATGGACCTATTCGCCTCTCCAGACAACGCGCAACTGCCTCGCTTCTGCTCGCATCAGCCTCACCCAGGGAGAGTGGCAGCAGATGCCTTCCTAATCTCGTGGTCCGAGGACCTACTCTGTTCCTACTGACTCCGCCCCTCCCCCGGTCACCAGGAACCTCTTCAAGGTCCAGAGCGAGAAGGCGTCAGTTATACTGTTTGCCCTTAGGTGGCTCAAGCAACCTTGATTCTCTCTGTTGCTTTCCCTGTCAGTGGCATTCCCAGTCCCACTGGGTCAGACCCTGGAAACTCCTGGCCCAGGAGGAGGGCTCCCTCCTGCATCCCAATCTGGTGTCAGTAACACTAACAGCGTGGCTGCTGAAAGGGTAGAATTGTTCCCTTTCAATCTTCCAGGAAAAGTCAAAGAGATCCTACTGGCCTCCCAAAAGCCCTCCACCAGAAAAGTGTATGCCTTTAAGTGGAGAAGGTTCTCCATCTGGTGCCCGGAAAGGGAGGAAAACCCTTCTCCTGTCATGTGCATCTAATACTGCGCCTGTCTCTCACCGGGCTGAAATCCAACTCTGTGAGGGTATATTTGAGCGTCATAGCCGCTCACCACCACCACCACCCTATCGAGGGAAAATCACTCTCAAGCTAGCCCCTAGTCTCCAGATTCCTCCAGGGCTTCCTGTTATCCAAGCCACCTCTCGGCCCTCTGGCGGTGGAGTGGGACCTCAACTTGGTGCTCTCACAGCTCACTAAGCAGCCTTTTGAGCCCCTATCCACATGGCACCTGCATTATCTGTCATGGAAAGTGGCCTTCCTGGTGGCCCTCACGTCTCTTCTTCCCATGGCTCATTCCAGCAGGGAGTAACTAGTACTTCATACACTAGATTGCAAATAAACCTTGTCCTTCTACTTACAGCAGACTCGGACCCATCGAAAAGCTCCTCAGCTTTTCGTGTCATATGACCTCAGCAGACTGGGAATCCCCGTGACTAAGCGGACTCTGTCCACTTGGGTGGAAGATTGTATTGCCCTCGCCTATGAGCGAGCTGGCCTCTTTCTCAAGCACTGGATCACAGTGCATCGCATGAGGGCAATGGCCACGTCAGTGGCCAACCTACGCTCAGTGCCGGTGATGGAGATCTGCAAGGCCGCCACATGGTCTTCAATTCATATGTTTGCAGTTCACTACTGCCTGGAGAATAGAAACATAGAAACATGATGACAGAAAAAGACCACATGGCCTATGTAGTCTGTCCTTCCATAACAACAACTACAACAGTCCCCTTTTTACCTTTAGAGATCCTCTGTGTTTGTCCCATGCTTTTTTGAATTCAGTTACTGTCCTCATCTCTACCACCTCCACTGGGAGACTATTCCACGGATCCACCACTCTTTCCATAAAGAAATATTTCCGCATATCACTCCTGAATCTATCTCCCTTCACCCTCATTCCATGTCCCCTTGTAGCAGAACTTGCTTTCAATTGAAAGAGGCTCTCCCCCTGAACATTTATGCCACGGAGGTATTTAAACATCTCAATCATATCACCTCTATCCCGCCTTTCCTCTAAGGTGTACATATTAAGATCCCTAAGTCTGTCCTCATATGCTTTATAATGAAGCCCATTAATCATTTTAGTAGCAACCCTCTGCACCGACTCCATCCTGCTCACATCCTTTTGAAGGTGCGGTCTCCAGAATTGCACACAATACTCCAAATGAGGTCGCACCAAAGACTTATACAGAGGCACTATCACCTCCTTTTTTTCTGCTAGCCATTCCTCTCCGTATGCACCCAAACATTATTCTAGCTTTTGCCGTCGGCCTTTTCTACCTGTTTAGCTACTTTAAGATCATCAGACACATCCACGCCTAGCTCCCGCTCTTCTTTAATGGACAAAAGTACTTCACCCCCTATACTATATTGCTCCCTTGGATTGCTGCAGCCCAAATGCATGACCTTACATTTTTTAACATTAAATCCCAGCTGCCAAATTCTAGACCATTCTTCAAGCTTAGCTAGATCCCTCCTCATGTTATCTACACCTTCCTGGGGGTCTAATCTATTGCAGATTTTGGTATCATCCGCAAAAAGGCAAACCTTACCCAACAGCCCTTCTGCTATATCACTAACAAAGATGTTAAAAAGAATTGGACCAAGGACAGATTCCTGGGGCACACCACTGGTAATATCCTTCTCCTCAGAGTGAGCTCCATTTACCTGTACTCTTTGTCGTCTCCCACCCAACCAATTTCTAACCCAAGCAATAACTATAGGGTCCATCCCTAGGGTGCTCAGTTTGTTTATAAGTCGCCTGTGAGGAACAGTGTCAAAGGTTTTACTGAAATCTAAATACACCACATCTAGGGCTCTCCCTTGGTCCAACTCCCTGGTCACCCAGTCAAAGAAATCAATCAGATTTGTCTGACAAGATCTGCCTCTGGTGAATCCATGCTGCCTCGGATCCTGTAATCCGCTGGACTCCAGAAACCTCACTATTTTCTCTTTCAGCAGCGTTTCCAATAATTTACTCACCACCGAAGTTAAACTAACCGGCCTGTAGTTTTCAACCACATCCTTACTTCCGCTTTTGTGTAAAGGCACCACATGAGCCTCTCTCCAGTCCTTTGGCACCACTCCCGACTCCAATGAGGCATTGAAAAGGTCAGTCAGTGGAGCTGCTAGAATGTCCCCAAGTTCCCTCAGTATTCTAGGGTGTATCCCATCCGGTCCCATCGCTTTGTCTACTTTAAGTTGAGCTAGTTTCTCACAAACACAGTCTTCTGAAAATTGTTCAAGATGTCCCTCGCTTCTGTTCCTGTTTGTGGGGGTTTCATGAGGTCCTGCTCCTGGTTCTTCATCTGTGAACACAGAACAGAAATATTTGTTAAGCAATTCCGCTTTATCCTTATCACCTTCTACATATTCCTCCCTTTCACCCTTGAGTCTGACAATACCACTTTTGACCTTCCTCTTCTCACTAACATATCTGAAAAATGTCTTATTCCCCCCCCCCCCCATTTTATTGCATTGGCTATTTCCTCCTCTTTTTCAATCTTTGCTTTCCTGACTACTTTGCTAGCTTCTCTAAGTTTTTCCAAATATAGATGCCTGTCTTCCTCTCTCTGTGATTTCTTGTATTTCATGAAGGCTTCCCTCTTTTTTTCTTCACTTTTTCGGCTACTTCTTTCGAAAGCCATAGCGGTCTCCTTTTCCTTTTACCTTTATTTACCATTTTAACAAAAAAGTTGGTTGCCCTTAAAATATCCCCTTTCAGTTTTGCCCACTGTTTTTCTACATCCCCCAGCTGTTCCCATCCCGCTAGGGACTCCCTGAAGTATTGGCCCATATTGGCAAAGTTAGTCTTCCTAAAGATCCTCACTTTTGAATGGATTCTAACAGCCCTAGTCCTAATACTGAACCACACCATCTGGTGATCACTGGATGCAAAATAATCTTCCACTATAACATCAGAAACACTTTCACCATTGGTAAGCACCAAGTCCAATATAACCCCTTCACGTGTGGGGTCTTTTACCAATTGCTTGAATAGTTCTCCCTGTAGAGAATCCAGGATCTCTTTACTTCTAGATGATACTGCAGCAGGAATGTGCCAGTCAACATCTGGCATTTTGAAATCCCCTATAAGAACATAAGATATGCCATACTGGGTCAGACCAAGGTCCATCAAGCCCAGTATCCTATTTCCAACAGTGGCCAGTCTAGGTCATACGTACCTAGCAGTTTCCCCAAAAGACACAGGTTCCACAATGCTTGTACTGGGTCAAGTATTGATATCCTGGGTCCCTTCTTAATAATGGTTTATGGACCTTTCCTCCAGGAACTTGTCCAAACCTTTTTTAAACCCAGCTACACTAACAGCCTTTACTATATCCTCCAGTAACAAATTCCAGAGTTTGATTACACGTTGAGTGAAAAAATATTTTCTTTTATTAGGCTTAAATAGTTTACCCTGTAGCTTCATTGCATATCCCCTAGTCTTTCTATATTCTGATAATGTAAACAATCGATCTATGTTTACCCGTTCCACTCCGTTCATTAATTTATAGACTTCTATCATATCTCCCTTCAGCCGTCTCTTTTCCAGGTTAAAGAGCCCTAACCTTTTTAGCCTTTCTTCATAGGAGTATCCTTCCATCCCCTTTACCATTTTGGTGGCTCTTCCCTGAACCTTTTCTAATAACGCTATATCCTTTTTAAGATACGGCGATCAGAATTGCACACAATATTCAAGGTGCGGTCTCACCATGGAATGATATAGAGGCATTCTAACATGTTTTCTTTTATTTTCCATTCCTTTCCTTATGATACCTAGCATTCTATTTGCTCTCTTTGCTGCCGCTGCACACTGGGCCGATGGTTTTAACATGTTATCCACAGTGACGCCTAAATCTTTTTCCTGGGTGGTGGTTCCTAATGTGGAACCTTGCATCGTGTAACCATAGTTTGGGTTGTTCTTCCCTAGGTGCATAACTTTGCACTTCTCCAGTTTAAATTTTATCTGCCATTTTGATGCCCAGTCTTCCAATTTATCAAGATCCTCTTGCAATTTTCCACAATCCTCTTGGGTTTTAACAACTTTAAATAGTTTTGTGTCATCTGCAAATTAGATAACCTCACTCATTATTCCACTTTCCAGGTCATTTATAAATATGTCAAAAAGCAGCGGACCCAGCACAGATCCCTGGGGTACACCACTATTCACCTTTCTCCATTGGGAAAATTGGCCATTTAGCCCTACCCTCTGCTTTCTATCTTTTAACCATTTCCTAATCCACAATAGTACACTGCCTCCTATCCCATTACTCTTTAGTTTTGCCAAAAGTCTCTGATGAGGGACCTTGTCAAAGGCTTTTTGAAAGTCCAGATACACTATATCAACCGACTCACCTTTGTCCACCTGTTTATTCACACCTTCAAAAAAACATAACAGATTAGTAAGACAAGATCTTCCTTGTCTAAAGCCATGTTGGCTGTCTCCCATTAGGCCATGACTATCTACATGCTGAGTAATTTTGTTCTTTATGATGGTTTCTACCATTTTCCCGGTACTGACATCAGGCTCACTGTTCTGTAGTTTCCCGGATCACCCCTGGAACCCTTTTTAGAAATTGGCATTACACTGGCGATCCTCCAATCTTCAGGTATTACAGATGATTTTAATGAAAATTCACAGATTACTAATAGCAGGTCTGCAATCTCATATTACAGTTCTTTCAACACCCTTAGATGTATACCATCCGGCCCAGGTGATTTGCTACTCTTCAGTTTATCTAATAGTTGTAATACATCATCTCCAGGAACAAGCAGGAATGTAGTCTTCACATATGGGTATGGTAGGTACCAACGGAGCCTGTGCGGGAACGCTCCCCAGCGTCCAATAGGAAAGCTTTTGGGACCATCCCACAGCGCCTGCGTGCTGCCTTCCCGCCTTTCCCAACTGTCCCTCTCCAGTTCTTCATTTTCCGCGGAGCCAACAGGTCGCACATCCTGTCGCCACAGAAAATATTCCCTTTTATTCTTCTTTTTTGTGGTCGTGTCTGCCTTCCCTCGACGCTACACCGGTACCACAGGTTCTTCTTTCTTTTTTTCTTTTAAAAACAAAACAAAACCCTTTTCTTCTGGAGTCTTTTCCAGTTATTTTCTCCTCAAGTGCCACGCGCCATTTTGGGCACTAGGCCCAACTTTTCCTTTAAAATAGAAAAACCCACTTCGGGTTTTAAAAAGTGTTCCAAGTGTGGTGGTACCATCTCTGTCACCGACACCCATGAGTGGTGCCTCAAATGTTTAGGTCCTCACCACTCTATTTTGGAGTGTGTTGCCTGTGGGATGATGTCGAAGAGGGGCCGGCAAAACTGAGCTGCTAAAGTTAGCACCCTTTTTCCCTCCGATGCAGCGTCTGTGGCATCAACGTCTTCCAGGACTTCATCTTCCTCCCATGGATCTCAGGTAACTAAACATAAATCTGGCCGGTCCTCAAAGGGTAGATCTCCTTCTAATCATCGAGATCCCTCTGGCATTGTCCTTGAGGGACTTGTACCGGCAAAATTGCCCCGGCAGGAGGCTTCGGCTTCCAAAGCACTAATGGGGCTCCAGGATGTTCTCGAGGCCTCAACCTCGGCAGAACTACTGGTGCCATGCTCTGGGTTACCAACTTCTTCACCCTGTACCAATACCTAAGCATCGGCAGCGTCGATAGACCAGAGATTCTTGGCTATTGAACGCAGTCTGGCAGCTCTTCTCACGGCCTCGATGCCCCTGAAACCGCTTCAGACAATTCAACCGGTACCAGTACCGACTGCATCGACATCGGCAGGTATTCTATCGGGACCGAGTCATGCTTATCCATCCGGTATCGACAAGTCGGTGCCAGACCCCTCCGATGCCGACTTCGATCGGTACCGGTACCGGGCCTTGCACGATCACCCGGATCGGAGATACTTTGAATCCTCGGATGAGTCTGAAGACTCTGAAAGCTCTGCCGATACCAGAGTACTTCTTCCTGAGGATTCTAATTCTCCTCAGCGTAGGATGTCTCCTCCAGAGGATATGTCCTTTCAGGATTTTATCCGAGATGTGGCTCAAGGTCTTTCCAACACAGTGGCTCCTGAAAAGGAGCCTAGGGCAAAGGAATTGGAAATCCTGCAATACCCTAAAGCTCCCAAGGAGGCAGCTACCTTACCTATTTTCATGAGATCTTGCATGACCTCATGTTAAGGATGTGGGAAACACCTCTAACCACTTCTCCTCACTCTCGAAGGCTCGACACCATGTATCGAGTTCTTCCTTGTCCTGGGTTTCAGAAGACTCAGCTACCACACCATTCCATGGTGGTGGAATCAGCTATGAGAAGGACAAGAGTGCAAAAAGGCATGCATCTAATCCTCCAGGACGTGAGTGTTGGACTCTTGACGCCTTTGGACGTCGAACCTTCCAGGCTTCCATGCTTTCTGCTAGGATCTGTTCCTATATATTATATATGGGAATGTTCCTTAAGGAGGTCACGGGAGATTTAGAACTTATGAGCCCTCGGGAGGCGGAGCCTGCGGGAAGACAAGGTGGCTGCCTAATCTATGAGCTCCGGTTTCCCTTATCGTGAATCCTGACAATAGAGTATCACTTTTACCCTTCCAGCTGCCCAATTCTCCTGCGTTAGTGCCTGATACCTCGGGCTGCATGGCGGGGGGAAAACCGATCAAATTGGACTTCACCGCGGTGGTAAATGCTGGGTCGAAGAGGGCGAAATCCGACCCCCTCTCCCCACACAAGATGGCGACTCCGCGGGAAGCGGGAGACAGCATGAAGGAGCTGTTAGCAGAGATTCGGGCGGTTAAGGACCTGGTGTTAGCGAACGGCGATGCACTGTGTCGGGTGCAGACGGAGCTTGGGGAAATGAAAGCTTGTTACCAAGATCTATCGGAGCATCTGGTGAAGGCAGAGAAAACTATTGCGGAGCACGGAGAGTCGCTGGTGCCACTACCTAAGCTCTGGAAACGCGTGGAGTGCCTCGAACTCCAGATTGAGGACTTAAGCAACCGCAGCCGGAGGAACAACATTCGGATGGTGGGCTTGCCTGAGGGTGCTGAAGGCCCGGATATCTTCGCGTTCCTAGCAAAGCTTCTCCCCTCTCTGCTTAATTTGAAACTTGTGGGCCTATTGGATATCGAGCGTGCGCACCGGGTGCCGACACTGCGGCCTGCAAATGGTAAATTCCCGCGCCCGATTATCTTCTGCTTGCTTCATCACCAGCAAGCACGGCAAATCCTGTCTGCAGCTAAAAGCCAGAATGCATGGGAGTTTGAAGGCCATAAGCTCTCCTTCTACCCAGATGTCTGCAAAGCCACGGCGGACAAGCGGCGGCAGTTCCTGGCTCTCCGTCCCCGTCTCCAGCGTCTACAAGCGAAGTTCGGCCTCTTCTATCCTGCACGCCTGAGGGTCACCCTGAATAACAGCTCGAGAGCGTTTGATGGCCCGGCTGATGCGCTTCTCTTCCTTGAAGAGCAGGAAGCTTTACAAATGCAGTGACTTTGGGACTCTCTTGTTTGTTGCTGATTCTCTGTTTAATGGTGCCTTTCTCCGCTCCACGCTCTTCATGGAGTCTCCTTTTCCCTGGAGCTTACAGATGGTTTAGTTTTTCCCTAGCCAGTTACCTGACTAGCCAGTTAATTGTCCCCCTTGTACTATCTCTTGGGCGTAGTATGAGGCGCGGGCACTCTCTTTGTACTTCTCTGTTTCCCCCAAGTTTTCGTTATGTTTCCATTTGTGTACGGGGGTTGTCTAAGGGGGTCTGTCTGGAGGGTTCAGGGGAGGTGTAGCAACCTTGTGCTATTACTACTTTGCTCATTGTTTTTGCTCTACCTATTCCCCTCTGAATGTCTTGCTTTTACTCTGTATTGGTTTAAGTGTGTGGGTTACCGGTGTGCCCCTTGTGCTCTTTGCTGGCTCACCCTGTTGACAGTCTTTGTTGGGTAATGTTTAGCATAGCACCTCCGTGGCCGTCGCTTGATTTCCATCTGAGCCAGATCTATTTGTTTGAAGCGATCCAGGGCTTGCGGGCTCTCCAGTATGTCTTCTCATATGCTTTCCCTTAAAGTCCTGTCCTTGAATGTGAAGGGCATTAGACTCCCTGCCAAACGCAAAAAAATTCTTGCTTATTGTCATAAACAAGGTGCTGACCTGGTCATGTTACAGGAAACGCACCTATCTGCTGCAGAAACAGCGAAACTGGGCGCTGGCAAGTACGCCTTAGTGGCCCAGGCCCCGGCAATTGGAAAAAAAATGGTGTGGCCATCCTAATCAATAAGGCTGTCAAGGCTCAAGCCCAACTGCTCCGCGCGGATCCTGAAGGGAGGTGGGCCAGTGTCCAAATTACTGTGGGCCTACAGCAAGTTGTGTTCCTGAATGTATATGCGCCTAACTGTGACAACCCTGTCTTTTTTCACAGGCTTGCAGAGGTGCTCGAAGAGTACGCCTTGTCTCCTATTATGATCGGTGGCGACTTCAACCTGGTCTTAGACCCGTTGATTGACTGCCAGCCTTGCCGGAGATCTCGGAGGTGCAGAGCTCTGGAGGCATTGGAGTCTATTATGGAAGAAAAGGGCCTCGTCGACATTTGGAGGATTCTGCATCCTGCTGAAAAAGATTTTACGTTCTACTCCTTTCCACACTCGTCCCACTCTAGAATTGATTTTTTTCTGGTATCTCGTTCCCTAGCTTCAGCTATTCCTAGTGCGGAGATCCTCAGCTCTCACATCTCCGATCATGCCGCTATCGGGCTTACGCTGGATGTCTCCTCTTCTCCGCCATCCCCCGGAGGATGGTTCTTCCCACGTCATCTTCTTGCCGACGACTCCTTCAGGCAATTTATCCGGCACGAAATAAAAGATTACTTTGACTTCAACCGGCTGGAGGATACGTCCGCCTGGGCTTGGTGGGAAGCTTTCAAAGCCTCCATCAGGGCTAAAGTTACCAGCTTCAATATTGCCCTTAAGAGGAAAGCGAGGGCTGAATTACGGTCTCTTGACCAGCAGATTCGGGCCGGGGAACGCTTATTACAACGGCAGTCTAACCCCTTGGTTCTCACCAGATTGCAGAATCTTCGTTTCCAATACAATGCTGTACTTAGTAAAGAAGTTGAGCAGTACTCTTTTGCCCAGAAAGCTCGCTACTATACGGAGACGAATAAATCGGGCAAACTGTTGGCGGCCAGCCTGAAACCTAGGCATGAAAAGGCTTATGTTGTGGCGTTGTTGGACGAGCAGAAGGTCCTTCGAACCGGTAATTTGGAGATTCTCGACATCTTTAGAAACTTTTACGACTCCTTATATACCTCTGAGGTGGAGAGTGACCAGTGCGGTATGAGATCCTGGCTACAATCAATTGACCATCCGACTCTGAGTCCGGATCAAGTCGCGAGTCTTGACCACCCTTTTGATCTGAGGGAAATTGAAGAGGTTTTGGCCAGTCTACAAGGGTGTAAGGCGGCGGGGCCGGATGGCATACCGTCTGAATTCTACCAGGTGTTCGCGAAGGACCTTTCTCCTTTCTTGTTGCAATATTTCCAGCTCCTACAAGAAGAGGGTTCGGATCCCGGCGCCTTCGCTGAGGCCACAGTGGTTGTCCTGGAAAAACCAGGAAAAGATCCGAAGTCTGTGGGCAGCTACAGACCCATTTCCCTTTTAAACGCAGATTACAAGCTATATGCTGCGGTTCTGGCTAACAGACTTAATAAAATCCTCCACCATCTCATTCATCCGGATCAATGTGGTTTTGTGTCCGGAAGGTCGACGACTGACAACGCCCGTCTGCTATGTAATCTCCTGGATTTGGCTGCACAGGCCGAAGAGCCCTTTATCGGGCTATCCTTGGACGCAGAAAAGGCCTTCGATAGGCTTGAGTGGCCTTTTCTTTTCCTGGTTTTAGAGTGGTTTGGCATCCCTGCAAGTTTTGTTAACATGATTCGCCCAATGTATGCCCGGCCCAGGGCTAGGATTTTTGCCAATCAAGAGCTGTCTCGGCCTTTTTCTTTGCACAGAGGCACAAGGCAGGGGTGTCCTATGTCCCCCCTGCTTTTCAACCTGGCCCTGGAACCTTTAGTCTTGTGCATTCGTCAACAGCAGTCCATTCGGGGATTTGAGGTAGCTGACCTACAACTCAAGCTTTCAGCCTACGCCGATGATCTCCTCTTTTTCTTACAGCCTTCCTCGGTAGCGCCTCTCCTCCGAGTGATTGAGCAGTACGCCAGTTTTTTCCGGGTACAAGGTAAATTGGTCTAAGTCAGTGGCTTTCCCGCTGAACCAGCGCACACACAGCGACCTGATCCAGGATTTTTCCTTCCAGTGGGCGGGGTCATCTGTACAATATCTCGGAACGCAATTTGCAGCCCCGATGGAGCAGACTATAAAGTTAAATGCCGCAAAGATTGTGGAAATTGCTCGAACCTTCACTACGAAATGGTCTCCTTTACACCTTACCTGGTGGGGCCGGCTCGAGTCGATCAAGATGGTTCTTGTTCCCAAAATAAATTATATTCTTGGCATGGTTCCGGTCCTTTTTGCCGCTGAGGTCTACAAGAAGGTTGAGCGGGCCCTAAGTTCCTTTTTATGGGGTGGGAAGACCCCCAGAATTGCGCTCAAGAAGCTTAAGGCTCACAAACTGCAGGGAGGGGTACAATTCCCTGATTTCCATTGGTACCACCTTGCTGCACTTCTAAAGCAGGGGGGTCTGTGGGGGGCCGACATTACCCCTTCCATGAAACCATCCTGGCTCTCCCTGGAAGAACGCCTACTCCTCCCCTGCCCGGCTCACCTCTGTATGAATATGCGGCACTCTGGGGTACCTGGTCTGACCAAGGTTATTGTTGCTACACAACAAGCGTTCCATGCGCTACTCCCGCTTATTGCTCAAGACAATCCCCCTTCTCTCCAGGTTCCTATTTGGCACAACCCGGCTTTTCGAATCAACAAACTCCCCTTTTTTTGGCAGACCTGGCAGCGCTGTGGTGTCTGGACCATGGGTCACTTGATCGCGTCTGGCGAATGGAAACCCTTTCGTTTGTTACAAGAGGAGTTTAAGCTTCCGGGGACCTGCTTCTTCCAATATCTTCAGCTTAGACATTGTCTGTCTCAATTGCGGATCAATCCTCGAGAGCTTCAGGAGTCCTGGGGCTTACACAAGCTTGTAATGGATTTTTGCCTGCGGAAGGGAGGAATGTCTCGCTTTTACGCTCTTTTTCGAGACTCCTGCGCCGATCAGACCCTGGGCCTCCGTAAGGTTTGGGAGGCTGAGGCGAATCTACCTCCCACCACTCTGGATTGGAGCAATTTGTGGGGCCCTGTTACTCGAGTCTCACGTTCGGCCTCCCTCACACAAGCTATGTTTTTTTTTGCTCACCGAGCATTTATTACTCCCTTAAAGCTCTCCAAATGGTCCTTAGATCAATCCTCAACTTGCTGGTCCTGTCAGAGAGCGGTTGGTACAATGAGCCACATGTTCCTGGATTGCCCCTGCATTCAGGGCTTTTGGTCTCGTGTCTGGGAAAGAATTCAGAGTGTGTTGGGCTTCTCCTATCCCCTGTCCTGGCGTATTATTGCGCTACGTTCTTCTGCAGTGATCCCAGGATTGGACAGGGAAGACTTTTTCGTATTGAATTTTATGCTAGCTGTTGCTGTAAAGGAAATTTTTTACTCCTGGAAGGACCCTTCGAACCTCCACTGGGGCAGATGGTGGAACCAAGTCTGCCTTTACAGTAGATACGAAAAAGCTTATGACCATTCCTACTTTCTGAAGGGGAGGGGTAAGCCTCAGACTAGGTGGGCTGCCCTGGATCGCTTCACTTCTGTTTCAGATCTTACTTCTGTTTAGATCTCGCTTTTATATATGATGTTGTCTTTGTTTACGCTGCTTCCATAGACTAACATGTCATGTTCTGTATGGCCACTGAGGTGCTGGGGTGGGTTTGGTTTTCTTTTCTGTTTTTTCTCAATTATGTATTTGTTAACTGCTGAAACTGTTTGTACCTTTGTAAAACTGGAATAAACATAATATTAAAAAAAAAAAAAAAAAAAAGAACTTATGAGCCCTCTCCTTCCTGATGATAAGAGGCAGGATTACCTTGCCCTTGTCAAACATGCTCAGGATGTTTCCAAGTTTGTAAATCGTGCAGCCTTTGACTGCTTTGATTGCATAAGCAGAACCTCTGCTATTGCCATACGTGCACGTAGGATTGCCTGGCTCCAGGCATCTGACTTGGAAATTTGGGTACAGGATAAACTAGGGAATATTCCTTGCACAGGAGAGAATCTCTTTGGCAAGAATTGGCAGGAAAAAGCTAATGAGATAGATGCTGACAATATCACCTTGGATAGATTGCCTAAATCTACAGCTGATCCTGCAAGGAAAAAATCCTACAAGAAACCATTCTTCAGTAAGAAGAAGTTTTATCCCTCCTATACCCGGCAGGGGCATCGTTTAGGTCAGTCTGCCCAAAAGGGACAGCAGCAAGAACCTAGGCAAAGAAAAACAAAAGCTGCTAAGCCTCAACCGGCTCAGCAGACTCGGCCTCCACAGGGGCATTGACTCCTATTTAGAGAACTTTGCCTTACTAGCCCTGAACGGCCCAGAGCCTTCCACAATTCCAGGAAGGTTATGTCATTTTGCCCCCAGATGGGGGCAGATAACAGCAGAAAATTGGACTCTGTCTATTGTAAGAGAGGAGTACAAGCTTCATTTCCTCAGCATGCCCCTTCCTACAATGGTAAGACAGTTCAATTCTCAGACCTCTCTCAACGCCCAGTTAGGGGAAGAGGTCACTTTGCTTCTTGCTCAGGGGGCAATAGAAGAGGTATCCATTCTCCAACAGGGTACAGGGTTCTACTCCCCCTATTTCCTTATTCCAAAGAAAACAGGAGGACACAGACTCAGTTTGGACCTCAGAGAATTGAACAAATTCCTGTTCAAAGAGAAGTTCACAATGATTTCTCTAGGAACTCTGCTGCCATACCTTCAGAGTCAGGATTGGCTTTGTTCTCTAGATCTCAAGGATGCGTACACTCATGTTCTCATCCATCCAACTCATCGAAAGTTCCTTTGCTTTCTATTTCAAGGGAAGCACTACCAATACAGGGTTCTTCCTTTTGGCCTGGCCTCGGCACCAAGGGTGTTCACAAAATGCATGGCTGTGGTGGCTGCATTTCTTCGCACCTTAGGAATATTCATCTTCCCTTACTTAGATGACTGGCTCATTCGAGCCCCTTCAGAGCCAGTGGCCAGAATTTCTCTCTCTTGCACAATGCACATCCTTCAGTATTTGGGACTTGTCATAACTTCCCAAAATCCAACCTTGCTCCCACTCAGTCTCTAGAGTTTATAGGAGCTCTGCTGGATACCAGACAGACAAGGGCCTATCTTCCTCAGCCCCGCTGCCTTCACATTGTGCAGTTAGCTTCCCAAGCAGTGCTAAAACCTCACTCACTGCTCGGGAAATGTTACAGTTGCTAGGCCACATGGCATCCACCGTGCATGTGGTTCCTTATGCTTGCCTCCATATGAGGGCAGCCCAGTGGACTTTATCCACTCAATGGACTCAGGCGTCAGGTTGCCTGTCAGACAAAATAACAAACTCAGATCGTCTTATTTTGTCCCTCCAATAGTGGCAGTCACCCCAAAACCTTTTGGTGGGGTCCCCTTTCCAACAACCCCCACCCCAAGCCACTCTGACAACAGATGCCTCACAGGTGGGTTGGGGAGCCCACCTGCAAGGCCTCTCTACCCAGGGTACCTGGACTCCACAGGAGACCTATCTACACATCAATCTCCTGGAACTCAGAGCAATCTTCCTTGCTCTTCGAGTATTGCACGCCAGCTCAGCTACAAGACAGTCCTAGTTCAAACGGACAATCAGGTAGCCATGTTCTATGTGAACAAACAGGGCGGAACAGGCTCTCTGTCGCTCTGAAATGAAGCTTTGCGACTATGGGCCCTCGCCAGAGAGCATCAGATTCATCTCCTTGCAGTGTATCTTCCAGGCATTCAAAACTCTTGGGCAGACAGACTCAGTCGAGTTCTGCTTCCACACGAATGGTCTCTCCATGCAGACCAAGTGGCCAAAACATTTCAAATTTGGGGAACCCCGGACATAGACCTCTTTGCAAGTCTGCTGAATGCCAAACTTCCCCGGTTCTGTTCCAGAATTCCGGCTCAGGGTTGTCAGGCCAGGGATGCTTTCCTCCTCCATTGGGGCTAGGACTTCCTGTATGCCTTTCCACCCATTCCCCTAATTCCCAAAACCCTGTTCAAGCTTCAGAGAGACAGAGGTCATATGATTTTCATAGCTCCACATTGGCCATGGCAAATGTGGTACCCTCTGCTCCTACATCTCTCTCAAGCTCCGCCTCTGGAGTTAGGATCTGCTCCAGATCTCCTTTCTCAGGAGGATGGGATGCTGTGGCATCCCAATCCCCAGTCTCTCCATCTCAGGGCCTGGTTGCTGAAAGCCTAGAACTTCATGGTCTTAACCTTTCTCAGCAGGTAAAGGATATCCTTTATGCTTCCAGAACACCTTCCACAAGACGCTCTTATGCTTTCAAGTGGAAAAGGATTACCATATGGTGCTCGCAGAAGGGTCTTAACCCTCTTGCGATACCTCTGGTATCATTACTGGAGTATCTCCTTCATTTGTCTAATACAGGGCTTAAGACCAATTCAGTGAGAGTTCATTTGAGTGCTATTGCAGCTTCTTTCAAGCCTCTAAATGGACAACCTATTTCCTCTCATAGCGAGATTTATGAGAGGCCTTCTTTTAAATAATCCTTCCATTAAGCCACCACCGGTAGCATGGGACTTAAATCTGGTTCTTGGGGAGCTCATGAAGCCGCCTTTTGAACCATTAGCTACTACCTCTTTGAAATTCCTTTCCTGGAAGGTCATCTTTCTTATTGCAATCACATCAGCACGTCGTATCAGTGAATTGCAAGCATTGGTGGCTGATCCTCCTTATACAAGGTTCCATCATGATAAGGTAGTCCTTAGGACTCATCCACACTTTATGCCAAAGGTGGTATCACCTTTTCATTTAAACCAAGCAGTTTACCTTCCTATATTTTTCCCAAGGCCTCACGCCTCAAATGCAGAAAGGAATCTTCATACTTTGGACTGTAAAAGGGCTTTGGCCTTTTACTTGCAAAGGACACAGCAACATAGAAAGTCCTCTCAACTCTTTGTTGCTTTTGATACTGGTCATTTGGGACTTCCAGTCTCCAAAAGAACACTGTCCAGCTGGATTGCACAGTGTATTTCTTTTGCCTATGAGAGTAAGAACCTTCCTCTTAAAGGCCATGTCACAGCTCACAATGTGAGAGCCATGGCAACCTCCATGGCTCATCTTCATTCTGTGTCTATCGACGACATCTGTCGAGCAGCTGCTTGGGCCTCGGTTCATACCTTCACAGCCCATTACTGCTTAGACAAGGACTCCCGCCAGGATGCCTTGTTTGGTCAGGCTATTCTTCAACACCTGTTCCATTCTTAATCAACTCCTACCCACCATCCCTGGTAGGATCCCAGAGATCCATGGGGGGAAGGGCACAAAACTTCTGGGGCCTTCTCCCTGGCATCTGCAGCTAGGGATTCCCCATATGTGAAGACTACATTCCTGCTTGTTCCTGGAGATAGCATAGTTACTCACCTGTAACAGGTGATCTCCGGGAACAGTGGGAATTTAGTCTTCACAACCCACCCACCTCCCCTAGGAGTTGTATCTCTCTATCTCTCTTTTCCTCTTTCTTTGTATCAGCTTTAAACTCAACTGGAGAGGGACAGTTGGGAAAGGCGGGAAGGCAGCATGCAGGTGCTGTGGGATGCTCCCAAAAGCTTTCCTAATGGATGCTGGGGAGCGTTCCCGTGCAGGCTCCGTCAGTACCGACAATACCCATATGTGAAGAATAAATTCCTGCTGTTCCCGGAGATCACCTGTTACAGGTGAGTAACTATGCTTTCGCGATGTATCGATATTTCCATCAATTCTTCCGCATCTTTAAATACCACTTCAGTCATGGGTAACATCCCTACATCTTCCTCAGTAAAGACTGAAGCAAAGAATTCATTTAGTCTCTCCGCTATCGCCTTGTCGCCTCCTACTGCCCCTTTAACCCCTCTATCATCTAAAGGACGAACTGACTCTCTCACAGGTTTTTTTGCTACGAATGTACTTGAAAAAGTCTTTATTTCATGTTTTTGCTTCCGCAGCAAGCTTCTTCTCAAATTCTCTCTTTGCCTGTCTTATCAATGCCTTGCATTTGACTTGCCAGTGCTTGTGCTGTTTCCAGTTTTCGTCGTTTGGCTCTTTTTTCCATTTTCTGAAAGATGCTTTTTTGGCAACAACAGCATCTCTGACCTCACCTTTAAACCATGCTGGCAGTTTTTTGGACTTCCTTCCACTTTTCTTAAAGCATGGAATACAGCTGTTCTGGGCTTCCAAGATAGTATTTTTCAACAACACCCAAGCTTGATGTAAGTCTTTAACCTTTGCAACTGCTCCTTTTTGTTTTTTCTTAACGATTTTCCTCATTTTATCATAGTCTCCCTTTCGAAAGTTAAAAGGTAGTACTGTGGATTTCCTTACTATCCCTCCTCCACTAATTAAATCAAACGCGATCATGCTATGATCGCTATTGCCAAGTGGCCCCAACACCCTTATCTCTTGCACTAGATCTGGTGTTCCACTAAGGACTAGGTCCAATATGGCTTCCCCTTTGGTCGGTTCATGAACCAGCTGCTCCAAGAAGCAGTCATTTATTTCATCTTGGAACGTTATCTCCCTAGCATGTCCTGCCGTGACACTGACCCAGTCGATTCCGGGGTAATTGAAATCACCCATTATTATTACTGCACTGTAACCTTTGTTAGTTTCCTTGATTTCTTTGAGCATTCCATCATCCATTTGTTCATTCTGGCCAGGCGGTCAATAGTACACCCCCACTGCCATCACCTTCCCCTTTTTACATGGAATTTCAATCCATAGAGATTCTACAGCAAATTTTGTTTCCTGCAAAACTTTAATCCTTTCTGAGTCAATGCCCTCTCTAACATAGAGCGCAACCCCTCCACCAATTTGATCAGCTCTATCATTACGATATAGTTTGTACCCAGGTATCACAGTGTCCCACTGGTTGTCCTCCTTCCACCATGTCTCTGATATTCCAATCATATCTAACCTCTCATTTAGTACTATATATTTTAACTCTCCCATCTTATTTTTTAGACTTCTAGCATTTGCATACAGGTATTTTAGAGACTGTATTTTATTCATATTAATCTGGCTATTGATAGACATGGGTAATTTGGGATCTTTAAGCTCTCTCTGCTCCATTTGGGCTACTTTACTCTTTTTTGGAACCTCTCTGCTTTTGGTAGTATCCTTCAAGGATACATTCTTCCGAACCATCCACTCTTGGGCGACTGTCGGCTTTCCCCTTTTATCTAGTTTAAAAGCTGCTCTATCTCCTTTTTAAAGTTTAGTGCCAGCAGCCTGGTTCCATTTCGGTTAAGGTGAAGCCCATCCCTTCGGAAGAGCCCCCTCATTTCCCCAGAATGTTCCCCGGTTCCTAACAAATCCAAAACCCTCATCTCTGCACCATTGTCTCATCCACGCATTGAGACTCCAGAGCTCGGCCTGCCTTTTGTGTCCTGTGCGTGGAACGGGAAGCATTTCAGAGAACGCTACCCTGGTAGTTCTGGATTTCAACTTCCTACCTAAAAGCCTAAATTTAGCCTCCAGAACCTCCCTACCACATTTTCCTATGTCATTGGTACCGACATGTACCAAGACAGCAGACTCCTCCCCAGCACTATATAAGACCTTATCTAGGTGGCACGTGAGGTCTGCTACCTTTGCACCAGGCAGGCATGTTACCAGGCGATCCTCATGTCCACCAGCTACCCAGCTATGTACATATCTAATGATCGAATCGCCAACTATAACGGCTGTCCTAACCCTTCCCTCATGGGCACATGGCCCTGGAGAAACTTCCTCAGTGCGAGAGGGTTTTACATCACCTGGAGGACAGGTCCTAGTTACAGGATCACTTCCTGCCTCACCATGGTGATGCTCTCCTGTCACGTGACCTCTCTCCTCCATGGCAACAGGGATGCTGCCAGACTGGAGGTGGGACTTCAGGACTATATCCCTGTAGGTCTCGTCTATGTACCTCTCTGTCTTATGTTTTCCAAGTCTGCTACTCTAGCCTCTAGAGAATGGACTCGTTCCCTGACAGCAAAGAGCTCCTTGCACCTAGTGCACATGTAAGACCTCTCACCAACTGGGAGAAAATCATACATGTGACACTCAGTTCAAAAGACTGGAAAGCCCCCATCTTGCTGCTATCAGTAGCATGTCCCCTTTCCTAGCAATGCTGCGTATGTCTTCAATTAACTCTCTGTCCACCTCTTCCTCTTGTGAGGGAGGTCTGTATATCACAGCAATGAAGATAGATTTCTCTTTCCCTCTTTCTAGTTTAACCCACAATGCCTCCTCTCTCCCTTTTAAGCCCTGTAATTCCAAAGCTTTAATAGTATTTTTTACATATAGTGCCACTCCTCCTCCCCTTCTTCCTACCCTGTCCTTTCTGAATAAAGTATAGCCAGGTATAGTTACATCCCAGTCATGGTTTTCTGTGAACCATGTTTCTGTAACTGCCACTAAATCCAAGTCAGCCACTCCCACCAAAGCTTCAACATCAGGGATCTTATTTCCCATGCTACGGGCATTTATACACACTGCTTTCCATATGTTACCCCTGTTACCCATTTCCATAAAGGTATTTAATGTATCACTTACCTGGGGGCTTTCTTCACCCATCCTCAGTGAGTCTAGTTTAAAGTCCTCTTCAGTAGATTAGCCAGTCTACTACTGAAGACGCGTTGACCTTTCTTGGACAGGGACAGTACCTTTTGGCTAGACAGTACTCTTTAATATTCTCGGGGTGTAGGCAACTCCTGCCTCTGACCTTTCCATGTTCAGGCTACCGGAGTGATAGTGTTGCTGGATACTAGGGTCTGCAGAGTTTCTCAATGGGGACTCACCTTCTGCAACTCATGGCTACCCAATTGGTCGCCATTGGTACTATCATGGTTCAGTCCCCGGCAGCCTAGAGCTAAGGATTCCCATATGTGAGGACTGACTTCCTGCTTGTTCCTGGAGAAAGCGTAACTACTTACCTGTAACAGGTGTTCTCCAGGGACAGCAGGAATCAGTCCTCCCAGCCCTCCCCCCTCCTCTGGGAGTTGCCTCCCTACCTTGTTTTAGTTTTACTGCCGACCTAGCTGTATCGCTGACTGAGCAAGGCACCCTTGGGTGGGAAGGGGACCATGCATGCGTGTAGCATGTCCCAAAGGCTTTCTTTGAAAGTTGGGGAAATGCTCCACGTAAGCTCCTTTTGGCGCCGACATCCCCACCGCCATATGTGAGAATTGATTCCTGCTGTCCCTGGGGAACACCTGTTACAGGTGAGTAAGTACACTTTTATATTTTAACCAGACAACTCATTTAACCCTTTCGCGTCCACATAATTGTTTTGTAATTGAAATTTTTTTTTCTGTTCTTTATATTAAGATTTGAGCTAAATGGTGCAGAATATAAAGTTTTTTTGAAAAAAAATTTATTTTTAAGAAACAATATTTACTGTTGCCATATGGCAACTATGGTCCTGAATGGCTGAAAATTAAAAGCAGTCTTGGTTTGGACTTGTTCTCTGATTATTAAGGATGCTTGTTTTCCCCTATAGTTTGTAATGCAGTCATGCTCTCTTGATGTGGTCTATATTGTTTGCCTCCCATGGTATCTTATTTTTTTTCTGTGAATTGCTTTATTAATTGTTTATACTGTGTATGGGAGCTTACAATTGTCCTGTTCCATATTTGGTTATTGTATTTGAGTAAATTCTAATTAAAAAAAAAACAGTCTTGGCATCAGTTTCATTTACCGCTGGGTGTGATAGTTTAAATAACAGTTTTCTTCAGATGTCAAGCACAGATACACATCACATTTCGTACACAGTGTGTGGATTTTTTTGGAAATATAGAATCCGAGGGAAAATTTGAAGGTTGCCATATGGCAACAACAGCCATGAAAGGGTTAACTGGTTAAGGGGTATGTTTACTAACGTGTACTACCAGAGGTTATGGGGTTACCATATGGTTTTAATGCCATGCAAAAATGATAGAACACGTTGCGCAGGATGGGGCATTCCTGGTATGGCTGGGCGCAGCTAGCATGGGGTATTTGTGGCCTGTGTTACCTGAGCTTGCTGCTGATAATATGGGTGCAAGTAATGCCACCTCAATGCATGGTGGTAGTTGCACCCACTGCAGGTTTGCCACGCTAAAGCGCAGTAACTGCAGGGTTCGGATGGACCCATGCCTCTGCAGTTAGCCTGAAGTCCTGTACTGGTGCCTCGCACGCCCCTAAGTGAAGGAGGAACTGGATAAGGATATCTGGTTTAGTTTAACCGGGTATTTTCAGAAGCCCAGTCTTAAAGGGCTATTAACACTAAGCGGAAAACTGATCTTTAAACAGATGCCTAATGTCTGCTATTGCCTTTTCTAAGCCATTCCCCAAGCCCGCGAGTGAGGTCTCCCTTGCGACCTCCCTAATCATTTGTTCTATTTTTCCTTGTTGTATTATTCAGATGTCTCTGCCAAATAGTTTGTCCTTTAGAAGGTTTACAGGGTTACTCTTTTAATCCCCCCTGAGACAAAGCAGAGGTCCGTGGGAAATGTCTTTTAGCAAAGGAGAGCATGATTCCAAATCTGAATTACACATTCCCAAAAGCTTTCAACGCCTCTGGGGAAGAAAGATGGGCAAAAGCCCCAGTGTTAATCAAGAGTCGCCCTATACAAAGAGGACGTGGAAATCGCAGGAACTGCAGCTGAGAGGGTGGAAGATGCAGGGTTGGAAAAATCAAGTAATTTACTTGACAAATTTGAAAAACAAATCATCCCAAGCAACAGAAAATGAACTGTAGTAAACATTTTGAAGAGGTTTTTTTTCCTTTTTAATTTTTTGTTCTCCTACATATTCATTGGCAATAGAGTAACATCAGGATTAAGCTTAGAGTTCCGCTTGGTCATACGATTCCAGACATAAACAGCTAGTGTTATCCAACTTTGACCCCTTTCTCTCCCCCCATCACTTCCAGTCCTCTGCACAGATTGATCCGCCTAGGTACCTTACAATAAAATGGTACAGAAACAGAGAAGGGCGCTATCTCCATCATCGTAGAGTTTTCTTACCTTCAGTATTCAAGTGGACTGAAACTGTGCTAGTTGTGGGTGTAGCGGGGACTCTTTCAGCAATGTTTCTTCTCCGTGGGTTGTCCTTCAGACTTCATGAACAAGTAAAGGGGATTTTTACCAAGTCTCAAAGGCGTATGTTTACTAAACCCTGCGCCACCTGCAGAGGGGCGAGTCCAGCCATCCCGCTGCATTTATCACCCATTAAGATAGTGTTAGTTGCACCCATTCTCCACCCCAATGAGTGCTGCATGGGTGTAAGACAAGGGTTTTAGCATGACGACACTACTGTGCACTATCTCCACGCGAGCCCGATAGCGTGCTTTAGTAAACTTGCCCCAAACTGTTATTCAGCATATACAAACAATATTCTGCCAGTAATGTTCTGGAGAAACGTCCATTTAAAACATTTTAATAATACTTTTCATGTTTTCCCAGCTGTTATGTCTCCAAGGAGAGAGCGAAAAGTTAGTTGAAAATACATTTGTGGAGTTTAACGTTACTAAAGCCTTTGGTAGTGGATTTTTCCATTTGCATTTGTTCTGTTTAACATGAAATAATATGAAAATAATCAGGCTGATATTCAAAACCACTTATGGGTCAGCAGGGGGTTTGAGTTCCTTTTCTTTCAGCAGGAAACTGATGAACTCTGGCCAGTATTTCAGTCTCACTTGGGACAGGCTGGGGGCTATGTCTAAAGTTACACAGAGAGAAGTGAAATTCAGCCACTCTGTATCACTGGAACGTGCAGATTGGGCTAACCAAATAGCAGATCTAACGCTGACATATAAGTTATATTATAAAAGTTATTTTTTTGTATTCAGCAAGCCAACTTAGACGGTTTGGTTCGCTGAATATATGTATAGCTTTAAACATAAAATCGAACCCAATAGAGTTAAGAATATAAGATATGCCATTTTGGGTCAGATCAAAGGTCTATCAAGCCCAGTATGCTGTTTCCAATAGTGGCCAGTCCAGGTCACAAGTACCTTTCAGGTTCCCAAAAAGTAGAAAGATTCAATGCTGCTTATCCCAGGGGTAAGCAGTAGAATTCCCCAGTCCAGTACTGTAATGGTTTATGAGCTTTTCCTCAGGAACCTGTCCAAACTGCTTTTAAACCCAACTACACTAACAGCTTTTACTACATCCTCCGGTAACAAATTCCAGAGTTTGATTACTCATTGAGTGAAAAAATATTTTCTCTTATTAGCCCTAAATGGGCTACATTGTAGCTTCATTGAGTGTCCCCTAGTCTTTCTACCTTTTGAAGGAGTAAACGACCGATCTACATTTACCCATTTTATTCCATTCGTTAATTAATAGGCCTCTATCATGTCTCCTCTCAGCCGTCTCTTCTCCAAGCTGAAGAACTCTAACCTTTTAAGCCTCTCCTCATAGGGGTATTCTTCCATCCCCTTTATCCTTCTGGTCCCCCTTCTCTGTACCTTTTCTAATTCCACTATGTCCTATCCCCGTATCTAAAAAGATATAGTAGAATTAGAAACTATAAAAACGGCTCATCATACAAGTGGAAGGGAAGTAAGTACCTAATTTATAAAAACCTATTGACTCCTATATGCCTTTGTAAAATATGAGGGCAAAGCAGCAGAAATTACCCCTAGATTGATACTGTGGACATGGACCCTCAGGAGTAAATGGAAATGCGTGTATAAAGCATGCACGTATGCTGCAGAATAAAAGTGTAAACCTTGACCCTGCCCCCAGCTCCATCCCAAACATGCCTACACACAAGTTGTGTGAAAGTGTGCACCTTCTTGCACCATATGTCCTTTTATGTGCACAAACCATGAGGTCATTTTACAGAAGCCCTTTTACAGGCTAAAAATGCCTTTATGCTTGAAACATCCTTTATAATATTCCCCTCGAAAGTTGGAAGTGGATCATTGTGGGAAAAGGTTTAGCATAATCCCAAGTAACAGTCGTTTCAATTGTCTGGCAGACTTGGGCAGAGCAATAAATACTGGAATCCACATGCATGCTTGTAAACTTTAGGTGTGCATTTGCACAGGCTCAAGGCTTGGTATAAATGTCCAAGCCTGCAATTTAGACATGCCGTAGGCCACTTGCACTAGTATTTTATAAACTAGTGAGCACGTAGGTGCCATGTTATAAAATTAGTCTCGTAGTGTTTTCATGTCTGAGTGTAGATTATAAAATGCTTAACCTACACTCATATGTCCATAAAATCCACGTGAACATCTACATATACTCACAAGCAAGTGCAAGTGGTCATGCCACATTCAAGATGCATTCTCTGCCACACACTACTATTTTCAAAAGGCAAGTCCGCAAGCACGTGTAAATATTTACGCGTACCTTATGCAAAATATGAGTGTAGATTAAGGTATTTTATATCTACGTGCATACATGAAAACTCTGCCTAGATCACACCCTGGCTATACCTACTGACGAAGTGTGCATCTTCATGCTAAGGTGTGCACTTGTACACCGACTGGTATTTTATAAGATCATTTATGTACCTGTGTGGCCATATACGCATACGAATAGCTCTATAAAATCACCTTCTTTCTGCATCGATGAGGAAAGAGCATTGGACCAAAAGAAGGAAAGTGATCAGAGAAACAAGATCCAAAGGAAAGGCATTGTCTTCTGGATCCTTTTTAAAATCCTTTTTACAAATGCAGCATTTGGCAATTGGGCTTTGATTAGCAGAATCTTATTAATCTCTTATGATAGTATTGATGCAGAGACGCTAATGAATATCTTTCCCTCACAGGTTTTTTGAAGACTTGGAGAAGAGACACAAAGCCAATCCCATTATCCATGACATTAGTGACATTGTAGAAGACCATGCAACCAACCACTTCAAACCTTATGTGATCTATTGTTCCAATGAGGTCTACCAGCAAAGGACCCTCCAGAAGCTATTGTGAGTACTAAAAGAGCTCAAATAAGCTATGGCTGACAGGGGGTCTGTATGAAGCAATAGAAGTAATGAGGTGAATCTTGGAAACTAGATGTTGAGCTACAGTAGACTGACACAATTGCACATTGGCTCTTATTCTAGTTGACTAAGGTATTTTAGAAGCCCTCTTAATGAGCTGGATGTCTGAAAATGGGCACATAGATGTCCTTGGGGCCCTTTTGGCAGGCAGGTATATAGAATTCCCCAACGTGAGAGCATCCATGTAGCATGGGAACTTGGAGAAGGCGTGGAGTGGGCGGAGCAAGGGAGACACAGATCGTGGTGCGATTTCAGAACGGTACAAGCACGTCTGACTTATACCTGCTCCTGAACATGAATAAAAGTTGTTCGTTTTATGAATGTAACATTTCCAGGGGAAAGTGCAAAATGCGCTTTGATTATCACACTTATTATTTCCTGTCCTAAGAAACCTGCATGTAGATACATACTCCAAACAAATTACTGGCCCACTGGAATATGTGAAATGGCAGGCCGAGTGAAAAAGTCTCATAGCATAGTTGCCCCCTTCTGAAATACCCCTGTCAGCAAGTGCAAGTACCTGGTCTGAGGCCACGCCTATGCCTGTGCACATACCTAGTCTTTCATGCTGCATGGGGCCTGCCTCCATAACCAATTTCAGGGGTGTTTATTTTTTAGGGAGGAGAGGGATATGTGCCTGCTTCCCTTCACTGCTGCCACTCCCCTGGATTTTTGGACGTTCTGCTCTGGATGTTCCAGATTCTTACTAGACGTCCCTTCTAAAATGCCATTTCACATGTACTCAGGGCTGGCCCAACCACTAGGTAAACTAAGTGGTCGCTTAGAGCAGCAATCTCTGGAGGGCAGCAAAAGCAGGCCATTCAAAGCTAAATAATAGATTTTGACAGCCAGAGGGGGTGTAAAGCTTGACGTTCGCCAAGGGCTCCAACACTTTGGACCAACTCTAGGGCTGGCCCTGCATGTACTACCTGGATATTTAATTATTATTCAGAAGTTGATGAAGATCTGGAGTGGCCCGATAAATGAGGGGTAATAAGTTTTGATGAATGGTAGCTAAGGGAGATACTATCATCTGTTCTTGGCAATTAAGAGCATTGTATAAAGATGTCTGTGAAAGAATATCGAAAAGAGAAGAGCTACAACCAAAGAGACACTGATTAAGAACCGTGGGGTTTTTTGGGTGCCATCAAGTCAGTGCTGACTCCTGGTGACCCAGCTGCCTCTGGGTTTTTTTTGCAATGTATCACCGGAAATAGATTGCCAGGCCTTTTCTTCCCAGGCCATGGAGGGTAAAGTGACTTGCCCAAGGTCACAAGGAGTGCCAGTGGGAATACAAACCCTTGATCTTCTGGGTACTAGGCAGTTGCTCTAACCACTAGGCTACACCTCCACTCTGATCAAGAACATATTTACTTTATTTGTTGTATTGTGTGTGTGTGTGTTGTTTATTATTTTTAAAGTAGATCAAACGACGGCCAATCTCTGGTCAAGTGTTCTATTGTTTTGATGTAAACCGCGCTGATGACAAATAGCGCGGTATATAAGAAATGTTAAATAAAAAAATAAAAAAAATAAAAAAACTTAAAAAATAACAAGCAACATATACACCATACAAATGATAGGCCTCTACAGTCTACTGTTGGAGTTGAGTTGCACTTAAAAGACGTATTTAGAAATACGTTGGAAATATCTCTCTAACTGGCAACGTATGCAGTTACACAGATAAGTGGAATTTAGCATGGATATCAAGCATACTTTGAAAGCTAAGGGGGTTATTTTAGAAGCACTCACACATGGAAATGGCATCCACATGTACATGGCGATTTTAGAAATGACTAAATGTACACATGGATGTCCATAATTGCTAAGGAGCATGGTTAGGGTGAAATCTGAGTGAGTCAAAAATCTGCATGTATGTTCACATTTCATATAGGGAATTGTCTATATCCGGATTTACAGCTGTTGCCTGGAGCATATAGTAGTTTCAGCCAGCCTCTTCTAAATTGAAATAAAATAAAAATACAGCATCTGTAGTTGATTTCATGGCGCTTGCACAATGTCCACATACACCTGCTAGATGCTGACTTTCCTCCTCTGAATTTTTCCCATGTTGATTTGTAACATGGCTCTTCCGGCGGCACATTTCAGCAAATACACTATTTTAGAAAAGTCTCCACATTTGACAAAGCCTTTTTTGAAATCCCAGAGGAATTGTGTACATCCTGATCCTGATGTCTCAATTCCAATCTCCATGAACTAACTAAACTTTGCCTTTCCACATCTACACGTTTCAGTGTAAGGGATCTCAAGAGAGCTTCCAGTCCATGCCCTGTCAAACCATCTTCAGCACTCTTACAGATTCTGTCACCTTCATAGGCACCTTAACTACCCTCACTGTTGGAAAATTCTTCCTAATATCCGAGGACATGGTCATGCCCTCAGAAAGAGACAGAGGACCAGCGATCACCTTTCTCTCTCTACCTTCCCCTTTAGTAAATGTGAATATTGCCTTGAATAGATAGGTATTAAGAATATGATTTCTCAGCTACCTAAAGATATCCTTTTTCTCAGAGAATATAAAGCATTTCCAGACCAAAGCTTGGTAGTCTTTGTGTGGTGTAATGCGATATAGAACACATTTCAGAGGTGATTATATGATCTGAGAACTGGTACATTCCATGAACAAACTAGATGGGAGCCCATACCAGGCTATCTCAGGTCTAATTGGTTCTCTTGTCCATATTTCCATGAAAGATTAACAAAGATAGGGATAGGCAGAGCTGGTTGTACATGTTTCTAGGATTTCTTTCTTCAGTGAAAGAGAATCCATAACTGGAACTGCTAGACATCTATTAGTCTTGAAAACATAACAGGGCTTTTATCTCACCTATGTTGTGAATTCTGCCCTGTGCAAGATTATCACATGGGCAGAGTTCCCACACTCTGGAGTCTATAAATTTGAGACAATGAAGTGAATTATTTTTTTTACAATGAATTTCTTTCCATTGTAGTTCAGTGAAGGAAAGCTCTCAGTATAATGAATGGGACTTTTGTTATAGCAATAAAACGACAATGTGGGTCATGTTGTTTTGTAGGACAAATCTTCCTTTCCATTTTTCTGTCCCGTTTCAAAACGGCAAAAAATACATAATCGTGACACAGAAAAACAAAGCAATATTAATAAATATGGATTAACAAAGTCTCTTGGCCAGGATTCAAGCTTGTCATCCAATTTAATATCCCTAAACATACACATAGCCACCCTTGTAGGTAGGAAACCTCATTACTAATTCTGCTGCTTGGTGTGTGCCTGGCCACAAGAAGATTGAAATGTTCTTAACAGCACAATTTTAAAATAACTATGGTGTTTGTACACAACCTTGAGACTGCAAGTTAATTTTCAAAGGAAACCTCATCTGGGATTTTCCCTTTTGAAAATGTCAGTGTCCACGGACAAACAGGTACAATGTACCTGCATACACTTTTCGCTGTTTTTGTGCAGACATGGTCTTGACCTCAAATGAGGATTTTGTGACCTTATCTGTGAATTTCTGGTTTAAATCTTGCAGTGTAGTCTTTGTGTTTCCTCACATTTCTGACTCGCTCTTTGAACTGATTCAGGATCTGTCCAATATTTGATGGCATAAGACTGTCTGGATGCTTCTGCTTGGCAGAAGGAAATCACAAGATCTTTCTGCCTCCTTGTGTACTATACTTTCTAAGAAAGGATTCTGGGCTGAGTTTTGCTCTAAAGCCTTTGCAGGCAGACATCTTGTGGATCAACCAGTGTGTCAGAAATTTAAGTAATCACAAGGTGGTGTGACTGAAAGCGCCACCTAGTGGCAGGCAGAGCTCATTGTTTCCTGTGGACTTCAGGATCGGATATACTATTACTACTACTATTACTACTTATTTGTATAGCGCCACAAGGCTACGCAGTGCTGTACATATAGATGTAAGATATACTCCCTGCTCATCAGAGCTTACAGTCTAATCAAGATGAAGAGCATCACAAAACTGGGGACTAGAGTATGGTAAGATACACATAAGTGGTGAACAAGAGAGTGAGGAGCATCAGGATGCAGAAGCAGCCTCGACGAGGTGGGTTTTAGCATGGACCGCAGAATGAATGCACTTGTAGGTCGGTAGAAGACGTTTTTGACTTGGATATGGACATGGATAGGGAGCCAACGAAGTGACTTGAGAAGAGGGGTTACATGAGCATAGCGACACTGGTGAAGATAAGCAGTGCAGCTGAGTTTTGAACAGATTGAAGGGGAGAGAGATGATTCAGACCAGCAAGGAGCAGGTTACAATAGTCAAGACTGGAGTTGACTGGAGAGTGGATAAGGGTCGTATGTTCAGAAAGAACAACTTTTGCTGATGTTAAAGAGAAAGAAGCAACAGGTTTTAGCTCTGTTGGATGTGTGTAGAGAAAGAGAGAATAGAATCAAAGACAACCCCAAGGTTTCAAGCTGAGGAAACCAGGAGGAGTGTAGTATTATCACAGAAATAGAGAAGGGAGGAAGGGGGAAGGTGGGTTTAGGGAGAAAGATAAGGAGCTTAGTTTTGACCATGTTCAATTTCAGATGGCAGTGAGACATCTAGGCAACAACATCAGGTAAGCAAGCAGATATCTGGGCCTGGATTCCTGGCAAGATTTCAAGTGCAAAGAGATAGACCTAAGAGTCATCAGCGTAAAGGTAGTACTGAAAACCATAGGAGGAAATAAAGTACACCAGGGACTGTGTGTAGAGAGAAAAAAGGAGAGGTCCCAAGACAGAGCCCTGAGTTATACCAACTGAAAGTGGGATAGCAGTAGAGGATCATCCACCAGAACATACACTAGAAGTGATGATGGAAGAGATAAGAAGAAAACCAGGTCAGAACAGAGCTCCTAAATCAAGCGAGGACAGGGTATTGAGGAGACAGTCATGTCAAAGGCAACAGAAAGCTTAAGAAGTATGGGGATTGAGTAAAGGCCCTTGTATTTGGTAAGGAACAAGTCACTGGAGACTTTGGCAAGAACCGTTTCGGTAGAATGTAGAGGACAAAAGCCAGATTGAAATGGATCCAGAAGGGTTTGAGAGGAAAGAAAGTCAAGACAGCGGCGGTGAACTGCTCGTTCAAGTAGTTTTGAAGCAAAGGGGAGGAGAGAGAGAGAGGCTGATAACTGGAAGGACAGGTAGGGTCTAGTGAAGGCTTTTTTGAAGAGGGGTGTAGTGCTTGGGTACCACTGGGACAAAGTAATGAAAAAATTGGCAAGTCAGTTTGCTTCTACATTTTGAAATAGCCACTTTTTTACCCAATCCACAACTTTCCTGCAACATTAGAAACAGTAAAACAATCTACTTATAGAAAAAAAAACCTGCTTAAGCAAAGCATTGTGGCACTAGGCATATTGGGGGATTTTTGCACTAGTCTTAAATTATTCTGACTATGTATAATGTACAAGACTACGAAGGTCACTTTCAAGTCATCTACATGTGAAATAACAGCACTTATATACTTATATATGTAGATTGGCTACATAGAAACATGATGGCAGACAAAGACCACATGGCCTATCTAGTCTTCCCTTCCATATCAACCACTATAACAGTCCCCTTTTTCCCTTTAGAGATCCTCTGTTTGTCCCATGCTTTTGAATTCAGATACTGTCACCATCTCCACCACCTCCACTGGGAGACTATTCCACATATATAAACAGTGATTTCAAAAAAACATTATTACACGTGTAGATGCCCAGGATCCTGACAACTGGCAGAATCCATTATTTCATTGTTGATGGAGAAGAAATAAAAATAGTAGACAACTTTAACTTGCTTTGATCAATAATCAATAAAGAAATGACAAGCAGCCAGGAAATCCGATGATGCATTGCTGTTGGCAGAACATATGTGAAGGACCTAGACAAGATTCTCAAGTGCAGAGATGTATCTCTGCATACAAAAATTTGACTTCTCCAAGACATGGTATTTTCATTAGCTTCATATGGATGAGAAAGTTGGACAGTAAAGAATTAAAACAAGTAGAAAATCGATACCTTTGAATTGCGGTGCAGGCAAAGAATACAGTGCATACCATGGACTGTCTGAAGAACAAATCAGTTGGTACTAGAGATCAAACCTAGAAGCTCAGGTGACAAGACTTCAACTTTCATACTTTGAATACATCATGCGAAGAGAGAGATCATTAGAGAAAGACATCATGCTTGGCAAGATAGGTGGTCAATGCAAAAGAGGAAGGCCAGCATGAGATGGATCGATACAATAACAGCATCTATGTGTGTCAGTACTATCTCTGCACTAATTGGATAGTGCCAGGTGGTCTGTAGAGATATTCAGCGGCATGATCTGCTGAATATCATGGTCTGCCCCCTTAGCCAGTTGGCCTCCTGTTGGCCGGCCAACTAAAGGCTTTGAATATCGGCTTGGTAGGACCTATGCAGGGCTCTGAACAGAGGAATACAAACACTACTACCCAATGTCTAATTATGCTGTGAAAACACCAAAAGTGACAAACCCCACCATCATACGCAAATAATCAATACTCAAAGGGGTAAATATGAAATAAATGTTAAGGGGCTTTATCTCTTTGAGTATTTATGTAATAATTATGCCGCAGCAGCCAAGTTGGCTTATCTGCTGTTGGATTGGTTTTTGTATGTTTGTTGCTCCGTTATTGTCATAATCATTAGCTGTCCTAGAGTGGCACAACATGACCTCCCAAGACCTTAACAATTGCAGTGGAAAGTTTAGAAGGCATGAAGAGAGTAATTGTATAAGTCTGCCTAGATTTATATATGGTATTCTACAGGTTTCTGCAGATAACAGAGTCACTCTTCGGTAAGGTTGCACATCAGACCGATGTCATGTACTTTTGCTGTGGGCATGTACACGGATGTGGCCTGGGTGGAGCACAAATTAATATGCTTAAGTTATAAAATACTATAACTAGCAGTTTGAAGTCAGTTTTTCACCACTTACACCTCTTCTTTACAATGTATGCATGTGCCTTACTTTATAAAATAGGCTTGAAAACACACTAGGTAAACTAGGCAAACCTTCTAAAATGACCCTCAAAGATGGCAGCATGGGGGTGGGAGCGTGTGGGCAATGCATCCACTCCATCATTTACGGTACTGGAAGGATGCAGGGCCACTGGGCCACCAGGGATTTTTTTATTTGGGTGGTAGGGGTGAATCGGGGCCACTGGGCCATCATGGGCTTTATTTCTTTGGAGGGGTCTGTGTCTGAGGTGGGGCACCGCTCCCCGGCAATGTGCCAGTGGTATCAGGAGCTTTCGCTATTGCCTAAATCATCTGAGGTGAAGTGTCAATTTAGTGCGGTTGCGTTTTTGGCATTTTTCTAGCTCTAGTTTGCTTTCTGCATCAGAGAGCAAGCCTAGCATGGGAAGTGTCAGAAGAATGTCCCACTAAGCTTTTCTGCATCAGCCCCGTAGACTGTCAGCCCTATAGGAACAGGAGTATCTACCTATTGTACTTGAATGTAACCCGCCTTGAGTCACCACTGCTAAAAGGTATGAGCTAAATCCAATCCCCTTCCACATATTTTATAAAATATGCATGTAGATCGTGACTCGGACCATGCTCCACCCAAATTTCTCCCCCGAGCATGCCTGCTCTACAAATGCATGTCTGCGTGCACCCTACACACTTTTAGGTATTACCTTATTTTATAAGAGGCCTTTTAGATGCAAAATAGGTTTATAAAATTACCTCCTTTAAGACTCTGCATTAGGAACAGACTTGTGATTCAGGAAGCAGACGTGAGTTAATGGCAGCACGTTGTGTTTGATTTCAGAGCCAGTAACCCTGCCTTCAAAGAGACCTTGAAACAGATTGAAATGAGTCCAGAATGCGGTGGGCTGCCCATGATCTCCTTCCTCATCCTGCCCATGCAAAGGGCGACACGTCTTCCCCTGCTCATGGATGTAAGTAAGGAGCAGGAAAGATTCTCCATTCACTCTGCAGCTCCTCACTACCTTTCCGCTCTTATCTCTCCCTAAACCCCTACTCAGGAGCTCTGCTCTTCTGGCAAATCGCTTCTATCTCTGCCCTTCTCTTCTATTGCTAACTCCAGACTTCGCTCCTTTCACCTTGCTGCTCCTTATGTCTGGAACAAACTTCCTGAGTCTGTACGTCAGGCGCCTTCTCTGGCCCTTTTCAAATCCAGGCTGAAAACTCACCTCTTCGCTGCCGCTTTCGAATCTTGACTCGCCCAATCTCCTTTGTGTTTCCTTACCATTCCCCCTAGCTGCATCCCATGTCTTCAGCTATTGTGTTGTCTGTCTTGACTAGATTGTAAGCTCTGATGAGCAGGGACTGTCTTTCAGTAGTAGCTGCAGTAGTAGTAGTCACTCTACGAGGAGGTTTAAACATACGAGGAGAATTGTTTCTAGCCTGCGTAGTAACACAACTAGACCATCTTGCAGGCAATGGGCTTTGGGTTGGGTATCGGTAGCTTGGATAATCTTAACTCCATTGGACCATATAGTAACACTTAACAATAACATACCTCTCTCATACACCTCAGTTGACAATCTCTGTAGAATGGCCAAAGATTGACTAAGCACAGAACATGAAGGTCCCTCCATACACTGATCGGCAGAGAAAGTTTCTGCTGCTGGTTGTGATGTGTGAAATTATTCGTTCTGTTTCAGGCGCTGTCACTTTAGTGTCTCATACAGTCAGTTGCAGATTGTTTCTTTTCCTCCTTCTTTCAAATGATCTTCAGCATTACACCACCGTGAGCAATTCCTTAGTGCTCCCAGCGCCGGCATCAGGCTGGTTCTAAGACTTTTTTATTTCCACAAATTCTATATAGGCCCGGGATGGTTCTTTGGGATTATGATGCTCTCATCTCTCCTGTAGTAGGAGGGACGTCATTGTACATTCTGTACAAGACTCCTTCACTGGGAGTATTTTGGAGCCCAGCAATTCCCTCATATTTCTTTGTGGGGTTTCAGTTAACTGGAATCTTCATCATTGGGCTATGGCAACAGGAGCTTTTGTTGGTAACTACTAAAGGATTTTTTCCCCCTATATCTTCCATTCAACTGAGCCCAGCCATTACAGTCACATTTCTAGAGAAAGGTCAACTAACTGTAGCTCCCTCTGGAATCTGACAACATCAACGCTAAGTCTAGCCATTAAGGGGCCACTACTGATGCTGAGTGATGGCTGAGATTCCTCACCCCCATCTCTCCCGAGACTCTGAACAATATATACATAGCATTCCTAGTCAGTCCAAGCAATACTCCTAATCTGGGAATCAGCTCAGTAGTTCATTGCACTCCAGGCCTGGATCTCTGCCTGCTTATCCAACATTGCTGCCTGGATGTCTCATCGCCATCTGAAACCGAACATGGCCAAAACTGAGCTCCTTATCTTTCTCCCTAAACCCACCTCCCCCCTTCCTCCTTCTCTATTTCTGTGGATAACACTACACTCCTCCCTCTTTCCTCAGCTCGCAACCTTGGGGTCATCTTTGACTCTCTTTCTCTGCACACATCCAACTGATAGCTAAAATCTGTCACTCCTTTCTCTATAACACCAGCAAAATTTGTCCCTTCCTTTCTACACACACTGCTAACACCCTCATCCACTCACTAGTCACATCCCTTCTTAATTGTTGTAACCAGCTCATTGGTCTCCCTCTGAATCATCTCTCTCTCCTTCAATCTGTTCAAAACTCAGTTGCACGGCTTATCTTCCGCCAGTGTCGCTATGCTCATGTAACCCCTCTTCTCAAGTCACTTCATTAGCTCCCTATCCATTTCCACATTCAGTTCAAAGTTCCCCTACTTACATACAAGTGCATTCATCCTGCGGCAACTCTCTTTCCTCTCTTATCTCACTATACACCCTTCCTTGGGAACTCCGCTCCTCTGGCAGATCCCTTTTATCTGGGCCCATCACTGCCAACTCCAGACTTCATTCATTCCACCTTGCTGCTCCATATGCTTGGAACAAACTACCCCAGTCAGTGTGTTGTGCTCCTTCTCTGGCCCTATTCAAATCCAGGCTAAGAACCCACCTCATTGAGGCTGCTTTTGGATCCTGATGCCCCTCACCCTTTCGTTCACTACTTATGTGTATCTTGTCATACTCTAGTCCCCAGTGTTGTGATGCTTTTTCATCTTGATTAGATTGTAAGCTCTGATGAGCAGGGACTGTGTCTTACATCTTTATGTACAACGCTGCGTATGCCTTGTAGTGCTATGCAAATGATTGATAGTAGTAGCAGTGCCCCAGTCCTTTGAGTGTCGCATCCCCATGGTTGTTCTGTGCACACCTCACAGGAAGGAATTACAGGGCAATATCTAGCTATTGTTGGGTCACAGTGATACGCACAGTGACAAAATTCCAAGTAATAGCACAATGTGGGCTTTGACAGAGAAGATGTGTGGATACACGTTCTAGCTTCTTGAGAAAGCACCTCCGCTTTGCTTACTGATAACAATGGAAGATTTGCCATGCTAAGTTCAACCAAGGGTCCATTGAACCCAGCATTCTGCCTCTGTCAGTGGACAGTCCAGGCAGGTCCTAAAGAGTAGGTACATTCCTTGCTCCTGATGCCTGGGGATAAGCAATGGCTTTCCAAAGATTTACTTGGCTAATAATTGTTTATGAACTTTGAAGAACATAACATAAGAATTGTCACACTGATTCAGACCAAAGGTCCATCAAGCCCAGTGTCCTGCTTCCAACAGTGACCAATCCAGGTCACAAGTACCTGACATTTCCCTAAAGTAGCCAGTTCCATGATACTTATCCCCCAGGGATAAGCAGTAGTTTTCTCCTGGACTACCTTAATAGCAGTTTATCGAGTTTTCCTCTAGGAATTTGTCCCAACCTACACTACCTGCTTTTACTACATCCTTATATCATTTGGTTGCTCTTTTCTGTACTTTTTCTAATGTCGCTATAGCTTATTTGAGATGTGGAGACCAGAATTGCGCACTCTTCTGAAGGTGTGGTTGCACCATGGAGCAATACAGAGGCGTTATGATATTCTTTATTTTGTTTTCTATTCCTTTCCTAATGATTCCAAATATTGTTTTGTATTTTTGCCCACCATCACACATTAAATAGAAGATTTTAATGTATTGTCCATGATAACACCCAAATCCTTTTCGTAAGTGGTATCTCCTGATGTGGAACCTAGCATTGTGTATCTATAGCTTTGGATATTCTTCCCCCCATGCATCACTTATTCACATTAAATTTCACCTGCTGTTTGGATGCCGAATCTCCCAGTCTCATAAGGTCCTGCTACAATTTCTCACAATCCACATGCAGTTTAACAACTTTAAATAATTTGGTGCCATCTGCAAATTTGATCACCTCACAATAAGTTCCCATTTATTTATTCAGCAATGCTTATATTCCGCTTTTCGCTGGGTCAAAGCAGTGCACATTCAGGTATGGTTTATATTTCCCTTATCCCTGAAGGGCTCACAATCTACGTTTTGTACCTGAGGTGACAGAGGGTTAAGTGGCTTGCACAAGGAGCGCCTGAGAGACTAGAAACCCAAGTCCCTCTGGCCCAAGGTTGCTATCCTCCAGTGGGATTTGAACCGCTGGCCCGAGGCAACTTATCCTGGACCACTAGGCTACTTCTCTCCCTCCTCCAGAACATTTATAAATATATTAAAAAGCACCACTTCCTGTATAGATCCATAGTGTACACCACTATTCACTTCCTCCATTGAGAAGACCGATCATTTAATCTTGCTCTCTGTTTTCTATCTCTCAGACAGTTTCTAATCCACAATAGGACACTGCTTCCTATGCTATGACTTTTTAATTTCTTCAGGAACTTTGTCAAAAGCTTTTTGAAAGCCTAAATCTGACTATATCAACTGGCTCACCTTTATCCACACATTTAGTCATGCCTTCAAGGAAAGAGAACAGATTGGTGAAGCAAGACTTCCCTTGGCTAAATCCATGTTGAATTTGTCCCATTAAACAATACATATTCATGTGTTTAGTAATTTTGTTCTTTATAATGATTTCCAGCATTTTGCATGGCTCTGTTAGGCTCCGGATATTTGTCCAAACCCCTTTTAAACACAGCTATGCCAAATGCCTTGACTACATCCTCTGGTAGTAAATGCCATAGCTTAGTTGTACATGAAGTGAAAAAAAAATGCAGGTAAATTGCAACTCTGTCCATGCTCCCCCCAAACTATTCCCCTAAACGCACCTACTTGCATCACTGCAAATTCTTAGGCATGGTCTAATTTTAGAAGAGGCATTTTATGCAAGAAAAAGTTTATAAAATTGCCTCCTAAAAGTTAACAAGGCTTGCTTAAAATGCCATGTGTTAGTTAATTTTCTAAATCTCGGATCATTATTTTCCGCAGTTATTTCCTCCTTCTGCCGGCGTACAATGCTTTCTTAGCTCTGGTACACTTGTAAGGAACATTTGAGCTTTGGAGATTTTAGAGCTAGTGCCCCTTTGGAATCTAGGGCTGGCCCGTGAACTAGGAGGTTGCTTATGGCAGCAGATCATGGTGGGCGGCATCGCTAACCCAACCCCCAGGGAACTGCTGCTTCAGCACTGTGACAGGCTTTAAAACGCCCACACATGTGCGTGCAGTTCTAACCTGCTGGTCCTGTCCATCCTCCAAGAAAGTTACACTTGGGCACTTTACAGCCCGACGCAGCACTGGAGCGTCAGTTCAGCCGCCGCCATTTCTGCGCAAGGTGGGGGGGTGGCATGACGAGCTGGACAGAGGTGTAGTCATTTGGAGGGGGCAGCAGCATGGAGGGTCTGCCTAGCGTAGCAGATACCCTCATGTCACCACAGTTACAATAAGGATCTGGTTGAAGGGCTATGTTGGGTGACCACAATGTATTTGCTAACCAAAGTCTAATTCTTCAGTCCATATCTATCCTTCTAGACGATTTGCCAGAAGACCAACAGCAACCTTCCTGAGCATGAAGCAGCAACGAGAGCCCTGAAGGCCATCAGCAAGGTCAGATAATGTCATCCCCTTACTGTTGTTTTCAGGAAGGAGCAGAAACATCTCAGCTGTACCCACTTTAAATTGCAGGCAGAACCCATTTTCTTTTACATCTGAGAGCAGTGTTGTGACTAATAACATGGTGAAGGGTTAGTAGGACTGTGGGAATGCCGAAGTGGAAGAGCTATCTTTGCCAGTGTTCCCACTAAGTTGCATGGGAGTCCTCCAGCCGCACTGCTGCTGGTAGAGGGAGGTGCTGCAGTATTGCATTTTTAGTGGCAAGGAATACCGTGTGCTCTTCACAGCTAGAAGTGAGAGATCGCAGCACCTCCCCATACTGGCAGCAGCATGGCTGGTGGACTCCCACGCAGCTTGGCGGGAATGTTTATCTTTGCATAGAAAGGGGTAGTGTTCCAGAGCATTCCCATAGGCAGAGCAGTACGGTGGTAAATATACACATGTATAGCCTAGCTGTGCTTATATCTGATGTCTGAAGAGGTGTTTGTGAGGGTGGGGTTTTCATTTACAAGCGCATAAGTTACATAGTAACATAGTAAATGATGGCAGATAAAGACCAGTATGGTCCATCTAGTCTGCCCAGCAATATGACAGGAGTACATGCACCCCTTCCCATGTCTTTTAGGGAGTAGGTGCGCCCCTACTCATGTCTTTGCTTAGTGGTGCACCCACCAGGAGCAGGTGCACCCCTCCCCATGTCTTCACCCCTCCCCATATCTTTGTTTAGGGGTGAACACACCGCTCCTCCCCCCATCGCTCCATGTAGGACACCCCTATTTGTTGAGAAATTAGATGGTTCAGTTTTTTTTTATTTAATCTTGTTGCTGTAAAATGATCCACTGTGTCTGTCCCAGGCCACTTTGAATTCCATCACTGTGTTTGTCCCCACCACCTCCATCGTGAGGGCATTCCAAGCATCCACCACCCTTTCAGTAAAAAAGTATTTCCTGTTATTGCCTTTCAATTTTCCACCTTGCAGCTTCATGTCATGCCCTCTAGTTTTACAGCTTCCCCATCTCTGGAAGAGGTTTGTTTGTTCATTATTTCTCTTTAAGTATTTAAAGGTCTGAATCATATCTCCCCTATCCCTCCTCTCCTCTAAAGTGTACTTATTTAGGTCTATCAAGTCTCTCCTCATAAGGCTTCTGACGCAGGCTCCAAATCATTTTGGTCGCCTTCCTCTGAACAGCTTCCATTCTTTTTACATCCTTTGTAAGATACGGTCTCCAAAACTGAACACAGTATTCCAAGTGAGGCCTCACCAGAGACTTATACAGTGGCACTAGTACCTCTTCCTTTCTGCTGGTAATTCCTCTTCGAATGCAGCACAATATCCTCCTGGCTTTTGCCACCGCCTTGTCGCACTGTTTTGCCACCTTGAGATGTACAGAAATAATCACACCGAGGTCTTTCTCCTGCTCCATACACACCAACCTCTCGCCCCCTAACGTGTACATTCCCCTTGGATTTCTGCTACCCAAGTGCATGACACTGCACTTCTTCGCATTAAATCTTAATTGCCAGGTTAACTGAGAAAATGTGTGCACCCCCAGAATGCTGATGTAAATGTGTGCACCCCCAGAATGCTGATGTAAATGTGTGTACACTGTAGCTAGATTTCCTGCATATACCTTCACGTTGAAAATCCAGGAGAATCCACACAGCGCATGCCCATACCCTATTCCCTATGCACACAGGTATACTATTACCCCCCAAAGTGGCTTTCGTAAGGAAGGTTTTGACAGAGGCAGTGTATGTTTCTGGTTGGGTGAAGTTCAGGGTGCGCATTCTGTTTCCGAGTTCTGCTGCTGATGTAGGACTTTGCTTATGAAATAGTTTAAAACCTCAGGATTCCAGACAGTTCATTTGGCAGGGTTTATGCCCTGTGTTTCAGCCAATCGGATTGTAATGGAAGCTAATTCAATCTGCTTAATTCATGTAATGCTGCATTTGATCTAAAACACTGGGAGGTCTGATTCAGCAAATATTTTCGATAGCTGGTGAAGCAGTGCAACGAAGGCGCCCGGACCATGGAAAGGACTGAACTCATGTACACTTTGCAGACGCAACTGGATTTTGGAAAGATCAAGGTAGGACTGTTTCCATGGAAAAGTCCCAGTTATGCAGCAATCACAAATTTATTTGAAGGGCAATTTTGTATTTGATTGAAAGAACAAATCCCTTTTTCCATGCCCGGGGAAATGTGCTAGTCTCAAGTTTGTGCCAGTGTCCTTTAGTGAACCGCTTCCACCATTACAAATCGTATCCAGATAAGGTAAGGGCGCTCCGACGGATATTCGGTGGTACTGTCTGGTGAGTGCCACTGAATATCTTCGCAGACCACCTTGGCACTATCTCTAGAGAGTGCCATGGCGCTAAGAGGGCAGAGTGAGGGCAGTCATGCCCACTATCTGGATAATTGCTGCCATTTGTGGATGGTGGTGATATTCTGCTGCTATCTGGTTAATTAATCTGGACAATTTAGGATGGCAAAAGCACGGTTCTAAGTCGCTGTCTGAATAGCGGCTGGAAATTGCCACCATATGGATCATGTCGGCAGTTCTCCGGATAGCGACCACACAGTTCCAATATTCAGCAGGCACGGTCCGGATACATCCATTGAATATTTGTGTTGTTTAAATATCCTATGCTGTGAATATTGGTCTATAAAGGCGAGGTGCCAGTAATCATCCGAAATTCCATATATGCAGGACATGGATACGTGGCAAGCAGGGAAAACATCCGTTTTGAAGTCCAGTATGTTGCTTACCCCATTGACTTTAATAGGTCTGAATGAGCTTTGGAGATCTGAATAAAAGCTTAACTTAATATGAAGCATATCAAAAATGTCTACACGTAACACATCCCTACTGAACTTATCGATCACCCATTTCTGAAGGCACAGAACATACAACAACAAATGAAATAAAATGACTTCAATACAAACAATAAATCAATCGATCCACAGTAATACAGGAATAGGAAACATCAAACTAATACCACTGTAACCTTTGGGAGTTGGATGCAGTACCCAGAGACCCTATGCACAATGAAGCTGAACTGGTTTAATGCTTATAAAAACCATTTTCACCTTCTTGAAGAACCTCAGATGGTTTAAATGAAAATCAAACCAGTGTAAAGTAAAGCATGGGTGCTAAATGCAGGCAGATAGATCTGTTTTTGTTGCTGTATTTGGGTAACTTCCTCTTTAATTTAGAATTAGGATGTGCCTTGTGTAATTGTGAATAGATTTGGAAAACAATTTTCTATCTTTGAGTTTGGATTGTTTTCAGGTTGTGATATGTTAATCCGGTATCAGCATAACAATTGTGCACAGATATTGTACTAACAGTTTTGGAAACCAGAAGGGTCCTGTCTTTAGTGGCATCTACAGAGGGGACCTGCTTTCTCAGAAGTATATCGTCTCTGTAAATAGTTTTCCAATATAAATGGGGTGGTCAAGACCCAAAACTGTATTTAAAGCCCTGTTTCACATAGGGCATGTAGGTCGGAAATGCAATGTGCACAATTTCCAGCCTGTTTTACAAAAGACCACTGAGCACAGAGACTTTTCTAAATTACATATAGGACTGTGCAAACAACCAGTTATAGGATAGATACCACCTAACACCCGCTCCGACATGACACCAACAAGACAGAATCTGCACTTGTAAATAGATAAAGAATATTCCACCTGTGGATAGCCCTCCTATTGTAAATAGTTTGGTGATTGCAAATAGTTTGCTGTTATATATAATATAAAGTATAACCACTGTGTTATTTGTTCCATGTAACTGTGTTACTTGCTATCCAAGATGTTGGTTGTTCTAGTCACTGATGCTCTGTTCACTATAAACCGCTTTACAGTATATAAACCTAGCTAAATGAATAAATAAAAACAAGTGTAAAGAGAACCACATCACTCGCCAGCTTGTATTTGTAAAAAGCGGTACTTACATGTGTTAGCGTCAATTTTTGGAGCCTACATGTGTAAGTGCCGGATTTCACATGTATTTATTTATTTATTTATTTAACAGTATTTCTAAACCGCCTTATCTTAATAATCAAGGTGGTATCACAGCAAGCAATCAGGTAAAGTGTGTGTGTTGTACATGCAGTGAGGATAAAACTTAGTTGTGTGAGGGATGTGTTGGGTGCTTGATTTGTTTGAGCTATATACAGGGTGGGCTATTTACAGTGGTGCTAGAATCATATTTTATATATATTCAGTTGTTTGGGAGGATTGGAGTGCTGTTATCCATTCTCTTAGGTTATGTGATGTGACCATAGTGCTCTATGAACAGCATGGTTTTCAGTTGTTTTCTGAAGTCTTTGAGGTCTGGAGTTGCCCTTAGATCGTCCGGTAGATTGTTCCATATTGTTGGAGCAGCCATGGAGAGAGCTCTGTCTGTTGTGTCCTTGCGTGTGTGCTTGTACTCATTTGGGGTGCTGACTCGGTTGCGTGTTTGACTTCTTCTGGGACGTGCGCTGGTATGTGTATAATAGTTGCCAATTAAGGGAACAACTTCTTAAAATCCAATTTTTTCATGTTCAGCTCATTTTAAATACCACAGGGTTGTGCAGAATTGCCCTCTCAGTCACTCCTCTTAAGCCTTGGTCAAAACCAACAATGAGCTGACGCTTTTACATGACTCAGAGGAGGTGCAAAAGATGACAGGGAACTTATATATTTTTATTCCTTTGCCAGATTAGAAATACATATATATTTTTTGCAACACTGAAATCATGCCCAAAACACACCCCTTTATAATCTGTGCAGCCCACAGAATTTACATGCGTAGGCCATCCACACTTGTACATGCTGTGCAAGGCTTCTCAAAGATCTCCTTAATGTCTAGATTTTTAGGTGACCTTTCAATTGATTTGCACTTTAAGGAAAAAACTAACAAAAGTTGAATAAAAGCTCTTTTTTTATCCTCAGCCTTTCCCCTTGACCTCGTCATCCCGCTGGTTGAAGAAACGAGGGGAACTCCAGCTGGTAGAAGAATCGGGGATTTTTCGCAAAGGTTTTGGGCGACAGAGCTGTTACCTCTTCCTGTTTAATGATGTCTTGATCAGAACCAAAAAGAAAAGGTAAGAAATGCTCGGTAGGATTGCACATGTAACTATTACTCGCAGTTGTCAATTTTGTCCTTGAAAGCTGAATGTGTCTTCAGAGGCAAGAAGGTGATTGAGGAAACAGAAGTCACACCACTAAGGATCAAAGTAGCCTCCTTTCCATTCAGGAAGAGTAGCGGTCCTAGTAGTCCACTTGAGGGCATGGAAGGAAAGGTCGTCAAAAGATTATAAGGAAAATCCTCTTGGTTGGACTAACTAGCTTTTGGGAGCTGCACTCCCTTCCTCAGGTCATACATGCTTAACTGAGCAGGAAACTTAAGTGGACCCTGAAATCATCCATAGAAAAGAGGCGGTCTTGATGTATTTGGGCATCTGTCTAAAGCAGCAGAACAGTTGATGACATAAGCTGATCCCACCTTTTATTTATTTATTTAGACAGATTTGTATGCCACCTTATCCTTCAATCAAGGTGGCCACGTCACGTCACATTTGGAGGGTTACATTTAACATTAGGGTACGTGTAAACATTTAGATAGTACACTTATAAGTATTTAGGTAGTACAATTGAGGGTTAACATTTAACAGGAGAGTATTTAATAACTTGGTATGATAAACTTGTGTGTATGGATGGGATGAGTGTGTGCTTAGTTGGCAGAGGAAGTAGTGTATCTGTTCAGGTAGAGGATGCTGCCTAAATGCTCATATGTTTCTATAAATAAGAATGTTTTGAGGTCTTTGCGGAAGTCTGTAAGGTCATCTAATTCCCTCCGGCTCGTTGGGAGGGAGTTCCATAGTGTGGATGCCAGTAGTGATGGTGCTCTTTTTGAAGTTGTTTGTTTGGTTTTGTGATATCCTGCAGGTGTGCCGATTATGTTGTTGTTATTGCTTCTTCTTGGTCTATTGCTGTTATCCCTTGTTATAACATTTTGGAGTATGTCTGCTGAGAGATTGTGAATGATTTTGAAGATGATCATGATTGTTTTATATTCAGCTCTTGCCATCATTGGGAGCCAGTGTAGTTGTTGTAGAACGGGAGTGATGTGTTCAGTCGTTGGAGTGTCTGTAATGATGCGTGCTGTGGTATTTTGTACCATCTGTAGTGGGTGGAGTGTCTGCTGAGGAAGGCCTTGATATAGTGAGTTTCCGTAATCAAGCAGTGGTGTAATGAGTGCTTGGCACATTGTGCGGAAGTGGTCCTGATGGAGCATTGGTTTGATTTGTCTGATTGTCCTCAGTCGTTGATAGGCCTTGTTTGCAGTTTTGGTGATGTGGGATTTCAGGTTCAGGGCTCTGTCTAGTGTGATACCCAGATACTTAACTTCTTCTTTGACTACTATGGGGCATGTTTACTAAACTGCGGTAATGTCATGTGCGTTAGGTTCTGCGGTAAAGGTACAGATGCCCATATAAAGGCATGGGCGGGGCATCATTATGGCAAGCATGTCAGGTAACGCACGTTATAAGGCACAGTACAAGACAGGTGCCTTAACGTGCCTTGTACTGTGCCTAATAAGGCGTCTTGCAACTTGCCCAATAAGGCGCCTTGTACTATGCCCAATAAGGCGCCTTGTAACGTGCCTTGTACTGTGCTTAATAAGGCGCCTTGTAACGTGCCTTGTACTGTGCCTAATAAGGCGCCTTGTAACGTGCCTTGTACTGTGCCCAATAAGGTGCTTTGTAATGTGCCTTGTACTGTGCCTAATTAGGAGCATTATAATGCCTTATAAGGATTACTGGCAACTGTGGTGAGGGTACTATGGGCTGGCAGCACGAATCTGTAAAGATATGACTGTCACAGGCAAGCAAAATATCTGCCTTGGACAGGAGGGAACAACGAGGAATTGAACCCATGACCTCCACCTAGAACGTCAGTGTACTAACCAGTAGGCTATACCTCTCTGGCCTGTTGCACAGCAATGGCTAGGTACAGAAGGACTGCAGGTCACCGCACAAACCGTCTGCTCTGCGTGCCAGGATAGGGTAACCCCACCAGCACCCATGATGCATTGCACATGCAGAAGAGCGGCCTACAGCTGACCACCAAATGGGGTCTGCACCTCTCCGGTACTGCAGCATGGTAAGATGGACTGGCAGTGCGTGATACTAGCACAGAGTAGCTACAGACCATGCCATTGTGCAGGTTCCATGTGCACCCTGAGGGATAGGATGGGCGCCCAGCACTAGGTCCACAGTACATGTGGTGCTAGAGATAGGTCCTGCTGCACATCCCCAGCACTGCCAGTGTGTGACAGGTGTCCCCAGCAGTGCAACTGAAGGTACATCTGTTCCAGCTGTGTTCTGCAGTCACATATGGCCCCGGGGGACCAGACACCACCCGGATTAGTGCGTGCCCAGTGTTAGGGTCTGGCTGCCATGTGTACCTGTTATCAGGGCAGTGGGGTGTCTAAACTCGCTTGAGGGCTATGTAGCTCTGCCACTATGGGTATGCACTATATACCCCAAGGGGCCTCAATCACCCCTTTTGTAGATGAGGGTGTGGTGGGACAGGTGCCTGCACCCTTCAGAATGGCTGTAGTACCAGCAACCACAGTCCTGCTGGTAGATGACAGCCCTCCATGGCTGCTGGGCCAGTGCCATACCTGTGACCATTGCAGACCAGCAATGATGCTTGGGGTAGGCAGGGGAAGGCTCAACTGCCCCACGCCACCATCTGCCATACATCAACAGACAGCATAGTCAGACTGCACCTGCAGCAGCATCCTACAAGGTGTTCCCCCCCCATGCACAGGTGAACTACAGACAGCCCACTAACCAGTCCATAGTGCATGCTCACAGAGGAACCCTGTGCACCCAGAGGTGGGATGCACAGCACAGACACCAAGCAGGTGTCCCTGTGATTGGGCCCCAGAACTGGGAACACACAGGTAGCACTGCAAACAAGTAATATGTGGCACTATGTGAGAACATAGACATGCCATGGTCACTGCTCAGTCAGAGTGAGTGCGACCCCCCCCCCCCCAGCGTGACATGCTGTGGCCACCCTGTCCATGCAGGTGGTGGTCGAGCACTACAGTGTCTCAGCCATTGCCCTCCACCCTGTGCAGATGCATCCTGGCCAATCACCCTGTCTGGGCCATACCCACAATACCTTGCTCCTCATTATGCACATTTGCAGGCTAACGCTGGAAGCAGTGTGAGCAATGTGGGCTCAGTGAGGTTTTGGCAGATACAAAACAATGGAGAGACATACGCACACTCCCACACCTATCTCAGCATTGTGCATAGATGGAGGTGGTTGACAACCCTACCCGCTGCACTGGTCCTGATCACAGTGCCGACATTGCTAATCTGTGCAGGGGGTAGTAGTAGTGCTCTGGTGATAACTGCAGCTCTCTGCTGGGGCTAACAGCCTGACACTCCATGAAGCTGTGGATAGTGGAGCCCTTGTGAGTGGGTGTCTGTACCCCTGTGCACCACTACGTTGGGGTTTGCCCATGTTGTTGTGGCTGCATTGTGGGCTAAAACTACGGGGAGATGCTCTGCAGGATCCACAGATGGGACCTGAACCTCTGCTCTTGGACATGCTAGCTGGGTGTACTGCACCACACTGTTGCCACAGCAGCATAGTTGTCCCTGGGGCTTACCCTTATGTTCCTCGGCCAGACCTCTTCTGTTGCACTACACACCACATACTGGTACAGGGCATGGCCTAGGTCCACTGCAGGCGGGTGCCACTGCTCCCTCCAGCACAATCACCCACCCCCTATGCCATGCCACCATGACCATATGCTGTCGGTGCCGGTGATGCGCCATCTCAGGCCATCCAGGGGGCAGGTAGGCGGCTGCCTAAGGTGTGAGTTTTGGGGTAGGGGGTACCTACATAGATGTCCACGCTTCCCCCGGCACTGCCTGTCAATGTTATGTGCCCCTTGGGATACCTGCTGGGTAATGTCTTCTGGATGGGACACTGTGGGCCACAGACTCATGGGCATGTCTGACCCTGGTCAGTTGCTGTCTTGCTGGTTTCCATTTTCTGCATTCCTATGTGCCACCTCAGCAACAGCCTAGTCCACCTTGTGCCCCAGTAGCCCCCACTGCATGTCCCGCCTGCAGCCCCCATGCCCCATTTGCACCATCACCATAGTGGCCTTTCATACCTGGGCACTATGCTATTGCTGCAAATGGAGCACTACTATCACCTTTCTTGGGCTCCCTGCCTATGCTGTATATTGCTGACACTGAAATAGTTTCTCTCTCTTGCAAATGTGTGCTAAAGGGGATGGAAGGATACTCCTATGAAGAAAGGCTAAAAAGGTTAGGGCTCTTTAACCTGGAAAAGAGACGGCTGAGGGGAGATATGATAGAAGTCTATAAATTAATGAACGGAGTGGAACAGGTAAATGTAGATCAATTGTTTACCTTATCAGAATATAGAAAGACTAGGGGACATGCAATGAAGCTACAGGGTAAACTATTTAAGACTAATAAAAGAAAACATTTTTTCACTCAACGTGTAATCAAACTCTGGAATTTGTTACCAGAGGATGTAGTAAAGGCTGTTAATGTAGCTGGGTTTAAAAAAGGTTTGGACAAGTTCCTGGAGGAAAGGTCCATAAACCATTATTAAGAAGGGACCCAGGATATCAAAGCTTGAACCAATACAAGCATTGTGGAACCTGTGTCCCTTGGGGAAACTGCTAGGTACATATAAACTAGATTGGCCACTGTTGGAAACAGAATACTGGGCTTGATGGACCTTGGTCTGACCCAGTATGGCATATCTTATGTATAACGCCAGGTTTTCAGTTGCATTAGGATTCAGCCCTTAATTTCTCCATGTTAGTGTGAAAGGGGTCTCTCCCCGCCCTCGTCCTGCCCATTGACCCCTTCTCTTCACCCTCTCTCCACCCTTTTCTGGACTTACCGCGGCCGGGAACGTTAAGACACTTTAACGTTACATAACACGCCTTAACGTAGCCGCTGCTACGTTACCGCAGTTTAGTAAACATACCCCTATGTGTTTGTCTAGGATGTTGATGGTTTGTGGAGGTATGAAGGTGGTGTTCCTGGTGACGAACATTGTCTCAGTTTTATCGTAATTGACAGTTAAGTTGTTGGCTATGAGCCAGTCATTCATGTCTTCGAGGCATTTGGTTATTGTTGTGGTGTTTAGTGCAAGTAGGTTGATTGGAGCGTACACCATGATGTCGTCAGCATAAATGTGATAGTGAAGTCTGTGGTTCTTGATGATGTTTCATATGGGCTGTATGTAGATGTTAAAGAGCATTGATGATAGGGCTGAGCCTTGGGGTATTCCCTGCGTGACGGGGAATTGTATTGATTTCTTTTGGTCGCATTTGACTTGTTGCATTCGCCCTTCCAAGTATGACGTAAACCAGTTCAGGGTATTCTTGCATAGTCCTATCTCTTGTAAGCGTTGCAGTAGCATGGTGTGGGACACAGTGTCGAAGGCTGCCGAGATGTCCATGAACACTAGCAGGAAGCTGTTTTTTGTGTTGTCTATGCCTCTTAGGAGATTGTCGAAGAGGGAGGTGAGTAGGGTTTCCACGCCGTGTTGGGGCTTAAATCCATGTTGATGGATATCCAGTGGGACATTTGTCAATATTGTCCTGAAGTTTCCTTTTGCACTGCCTTTTCCATGATTTTAGCAAGGAATGGCAGGCTGGAGATGGGATGATATGATTTTGGTTCGGAGAGGCTCAGATTGCTACTTTTAAGTATTGGTCATATCATTGCGTGTTTTAGTGGTTGCTGCATGTATCCTTGTTGGAGTGAATCTTTGATGATTTTTTTAATGTGTTGAGAGAGTTGGCTTTTTGTAGCTTTGAGCTACGACACTGGGCATGGGTCTGATTGTGAGGTTGTTGTGTTTAGTCCAGATATAATGTCTTCTATTTGCTGCTTTGTTGGTATGTTGAAGCTCTCCCATGTTTGATGTTTTTTTTTATCGTGTAATCGTTTGTGGTGTAGTAGAGCATGTTTGGTTGGTGTTTTTTGACATAATGTAATCTGCATATTTTTGTGGGTCAAGATGGTGGGTATTTTGTTGCATATCATCCTTTGTGAGCTTTTGGACAATGCTAAAGAGGTCTGTTAGTAGATTTCATGATTAGGTTGGTATGGTGTTGCTGTTTACGTTCATTTATTAGATTGTTATATTCCAGTTGTTTGTCTTTGTATTGGGTTAGGAGGTAGTGTGATTTGTTCCACCTCCATTTTCTTTCCAATCTTCTGAGTGTGCGTTTTGCAACTCTGATTTCATGTGAGTACCATGGGGCGTTGGATCTCTTGCATGTTTGTGGTTCTTTGATGGCTGGGGCAGATGCTGCGTTAGATATTATTGTGTTCCATTCTTCTATGTTTAGGTCAAGGGTGTCATGCTTCTGTTGAAGTTGTGGAGTGATTTCGTTTATGAATGAATCTCTGTTAAATGTTTTGAACCGTCTAGTTATTCGTTCATCTTCTTTGCGTTGGGCGGGGTTATTCAGGGTCGTGGTGAATTCAATCACATGGTGGTCTGACCAAGGGACTGGCGTGATTGTTGGTTTTGTGGTCTTGTTTTGTTCCACTAATTGCATCGGCATGAAGACCATGCTGGTGCGTTGGGGCGTTAATTGTCTGGCAGTATTTTAATGACTCCATGGCTTTTAAGAACGTTGCGGTTTCTCTGTTGTTGCGGATGTTAGGTTGTAGTCTCCTAATGCAATGAGGGGTTTGTGTCTTCTGTTATGTGCACATATCATTTCTATTACTGTGGATAGGTGTTCAGTTGTGGTTCCAGGTGGTCTGTATGTGAGGGAGATGCTTAGGTATTTGTTGGCTATAGTGAGTGTGTTAGTGTTAGTGGTGACGATCGTTTTGAATCTGTATTCCTTTCTGGGAAGTATTAGTACTCCTCCTCCTCTCTTTTGTGCTCTGATGCAGTTAAATACCGAGTATCCTGTTGGGGTTACTTGGTTTAATATGACCTGGTCTGAGTCGTCTAGCCAGGTTTCAGTGATGCATATTATATCCAGCTTCTTGTCGTGGATTAGATCAAGGATAGTATTTGTTTGTTCCTGATAGATCTGACATTTACTAGAGCACACCAGATGTTTGTTGTTATGATTGGGTTTGTGTGTTCATTATCTGTGTGGTGAGTGGGTGTTACGTGTGGCATTGTAAGGTTTGTGGGCTGTATGCTTTGGTTGTTGGCGTTCTTTGGATAGGTGTGATGTTAGTGTGCACCTGGGTTGGGTGGTATGTAGGTTGATCAAGGGGATTTGCTCGTTGTGTCTGTTATGTGTGTATGGTGCAAACATGTAGAGGAGTGTGAGGTAGGCCATAAGGTAGTGGAGTGCATTTTCTAATTTGATTTTACTGACCTGGGAATAGGTTTGTGGTTTATTGACATGGGCTCAACTTGATTTGTGTCCTATAGGTGCATTTTTGTGTTAGTGGTGTCTTTACTATATGTGTTGTATTACTTGTGGTTGGTTAGCAGACTAGCTATGAAGTAGTAGTGGAGTTAATTGAATTGATAGGCTATACAGTGAGGGGTTGATTTACAAAGCAAATATTGCAAACAATGGGTAGCAAGTTTTATGCAATTAATCTACAAGCAATGGATTGTTCAGGCAGGGCAGCGGAATTAACTAACAAGCAATGGATTGTCCAGGCATGGCACTGGAATTAACTTACAAGAAATGGATTGTCCATATAATGCAGCAGTATTCACGTGGGGGCACAGCTAGTCCCTGGCATCCACTGGTCAAGGTGCAGTGGTGTTCATGTCAATGGAGTAGGGCCCATGATGCGGTTCCTTTAGCCGCCATTTGGCGCATGCCTAAGAGCTATGCCAAAGGGCCCTCTAGCGAGGCCCTCAGGCGCAGGCCCGCCAGGTGCGGGCGCACCCGATTGCACTCTGTTTTATCCCCTGCCAGCCAGAAATGCTCTCGCTCTACCCCGATCGTTTGGGGGAGCGTGTTGTGAGTGTTGAGGTGATCTTTGCGCCCGATGGCGCTCTGTTTTATCCCCCGCCGGCTGGAAATGCTCTCGCTCTACCCCGATCGTTCGGGGCAGCGTGTGGTGAGTGGCAAGGCGGTCTTCATGCCTGATGGCGCTCTGTTTTATACCCCCCCTCCCCCCGCCGACCGGAAATGCTCTCGCTCTACCCCGATCGTTTGGGGGAGCGTGTTTTACCCACAAAGGTACAACTTGATGTCACCTGAGTGCACCTGTGAGATATACACAAATGTTTTGCAAGTAACTTCAGTGGTGCAGAGCTCAGGCAGTTGAATTGTTCTGGGAGAAAGCTGGAATTTTTGTTGCATGTCATATTCTGTATTAGACCAGTTTCCCAGTTCTGTCCTGGAAGCATACTAACTAGGGATGTGCATTTTGGGATTGTTTGGCATTCGGTTGGGCACCCAAAAATTTATGATCCCTGTAAATTGCTTGTGTGGATGTATGCCTACAAATCAACATGTGCAAATCAATAATTTAACGCTTCCTATGCATACTAAGACAAATATGCACAAAAACTTGAAACAACACATGAAAGTTGCTAAAACTTTGTTTTAAATGATGACTTGCCAAACTCTCTTTTTGGCCCTGCACATCCATAATATCAGCCCAGTCATGTTTTTAGGACTGCCACAATGCCTTCTAAGACATTCTAGAGTCTATGATATGAAAGCAGGGAGGGAGATGGGCAAAATTGCAATTTGTAAGCTTTCAAGATCAAAAAAGTCCCTTCTTTAGAGGCTTGTCTTTTAATTTCATTCCCAAATATTTATTGGGACTTCCTGCTGATTTTTTCCATAGATCTTTCTCCACTTGATTTAGACTTTCACAGACTTCTGCTCTGATGCCCAAATTGTTTTGAACTAGAAAGGAGGTGGTGGCAGAAGCCTCTAGAACAGTGGTTCCCAAACTTGGGGTCGGGACCCCAAATGGGTCACATCATCAGTGGATGGGGTTACAGATCTCTGGACTTTTTTCCCTGTGACCTATGCCATGTCACCAGTCAGCGCGTGGCCTGTGAATCAGTGAAGATTCACAGGCCCTTGCCCCTCCTGGGTAAGCTTCCTGTTAGGCTGGAAACCCATGTTGAGTACTGGTGTCTGTAAGCACACACTGCACACTGACCCAAGGGACCCTGTGCTGACTGCTGCTGCTGTTACTGCTGCCTTCCTGCTTTAGATGAGTAGATAGTGGGGAAGGAGGATGGAGTCCTGTTATTTCGATTTCATCATCATTTGGGGGTCACGCAAATTTTCAGTTGTTAACATGGGGGTCATACGGGATAAAAGTTTGAAAAGCCCTGCTCTAGAATAATGGTTTCCAGACCTGTCTTAGATGATTGCTAGCCAGTCAGGTTATAAGGCTATCCACAATGAATATGCCTGAGAGAGATTTACATGCACCGCTTCCATTACATGCAAATTTATTCGTGCATATTCACCATGGATAGCCTTAAATCTGACTGACTGGAGGTGCCTCAGGATAGGTTTGGGAATCACTTTGCTAGAAATTGCTGACAAATTCCAGTAAAAAAAAGTTACATATTCTGAAAGCAATGGGTTAATGCCAATGTATTTCTATGAAAGTGGGAATAGTGAAATATCTGTGTTATGTGTAATATAGAATGAAACATTTTCACTCATACGAACATAAGATATGCCATACTGGATCAGACCAAGGTCCATCAAGTCCAGTATCCTGTTTCGAACAATGGCCAATCTAGGTCACAAATACCTAGCAGTTTCCCCAAAAGACACAGATTCCACAATGTTTGCATTGGGGCAAGCAGTGATATCCCAGGTCCCCTTTAATAATGGTTTATGGACCTTTCCTTCAGCAACTTGTCCAAAGCTTTTTTAAACCCGGCTACACTAACAGCTTTTACTACAACCTCCGGTAACAAATTCCAGAGTTTGATTACACATCGAGTGAAAAAATATGTTCTCTTATTAGTCTTAAATAGGTTACCCTGTAGCTTCATTGTATGTCCCCTAGTCTTTCTGTATTTTGATGGCCTAAACAATTACTCTAAGTTTACCCGATCCACTCCAGTCATTAATTTATGGACCTCTATCATATCTCCCCTCAGCCGTCTCTTTTCCAGGTTGAAGAGCCCTAACCTTTTTAGCCTCTCTTCATAGGAGTATCTTTGCATCCCCTTTACCATTTTGGTAGCTCTTCTCTGTACCTTTTCTAAAAACGCTATATCCTTTTAAGATATGGTGACCAGAATTGCATACAATATTCAAGGTGCAGTCGCACCATGGAATGATACAGAGGCATTATAATACCCTTTGTTTTATTCTCCATTCCTTTCCTTATGATACCTAGCATTCTATTTGCTTTCTTGGCTGCCACTGCACACTGAGTGGAGGGTTTCAATGTATTATCCATGATGACGCCTAAATCTTTTTCCTGGGTGGTGGTTCCTAATGTGGAACCTTGCATCATGCAACCATAGTTTGGGCTGTTCTTTCTTAGGTGCATAACTTTGCACTTGTCCACATTAAATTTCATCTGTGGAGGATTGGCCTAGTGGTTGGGGCAAGGTACTTCAGGCTGGAAGGTCAGGAGTTCAAATCCCACTAGAGGACAGCAACCTTGGGCTGGAAGGACTGGGGTTTCTAGTCCCACAGGTGCTCCTTGTGGTCTTGGGCATGCCACTTAACCCTCCATAGCCCATGTTCCCTGTAAAATAGTTATCTCCAAGTTATAATGCCCTGTTCAATGTAATTTCAGTTGTTCAATGTAAACCGCACTGATACAGAATAGCGCGGTATATAAGAGAATATAAAAAAAATAAAAATAAATCTGCCATTTGGATGCCCAGTCTTCCAATTTATCAAGGTCCTCTTGCATCTTTCCACAATTCTCATGGATTTTAACAACTTTGAATAGTTTTGTGTCATCTGCAAATTTGATTACTTCACTCATTATTACCATTTCCAGGTCATTTATGAATATGTCAAAAAGCAGCAGACCCAGCACAGATCCCTGGGGTACTCCACTATTCACCTTTTTCCATTGGGAAAATGGGCCATTTAGCCCTACCCTTTGCTTTCTATCTTTTAACCAGTTCCTGATCTACAATAGTACACTGCCTCCTATCCCATGGCTTTTTAATTTTGCCAAAAGTCGCTCATGAGGGATCTTGTCAAAGGCCTTCTGAAAATCCAGATACACTATAGCAACCGACTCATCTTTGTCTACCTGTTTATTCACACCTTCAAAAAAACATAACAGATTAGTAAGACAAAACCTTCCTTGGTTAAAGCCATGTTGGCTGTCTCCCATTAAGCCATGACTATCTGCATGATGAGTAATTTTGTTCTTTATAATGGCTTCTATCATTTTTCCCAGTACTGACGTCAGGCTCATCGGTCTGTAGTTTCCCAGATCACCCCTGGAACCCTTTTTGTGTGTAAATTTGTTTATTGAACACAACTCACACAACAGTAACAGACCATAACAGTATCACATAAGAACAAATCAGCTAGAAATCACAGCCATGTGCCAGGTTTTAACAATATGTTACCCCCCCTTCCCACCCCCGGTTCCATCTACAGTCAGTCCCTTAAGGCCAACAACATACACAGGACACCACTGACCACAGTGCTACCCACTTCCCATGTAGCTCTACACACAGAGAGTATCAAGATAAAGTATGCCACAGCACATCCTTAAAGGCAACACTACTGTCCACCAGGGCGCCGCCGCAGGCATACACTGCCTCTGGGACCCAGGGACCCCACCCATCCACTAGCCATCAAACTATTCTCGAAGCCCCTTGCCCCAGCTCTCCTTCCAATTCCTATGGTGCAGGGCCGCATTCCAACAGACAACTTCAACACTCTCTTCCTCTCACAACCACCCCTCACATTCCGAAGGGACCTAACTCCCCACCCTCCCCCCCCAACCCCTACCCAACCCCCCCATGCCAGACCTCACTCCGAAGCATCACCCGAGCACATTAAGGATTTGGCTCCTTTCTCGCGGAGACAATGTGTGTAAGTAGGGACCCCATTCCCCCAAAAACTGATCAGTGGCTACTTCCCCATGTTTGGCCCCCTGCTGCTCGAGCAGTAACAACCGATGCACCTCCCTCCTCCACTGACCCATGGTCGGGCCACTGGGGAGTAGCCAATTCAGCAAAATCACCCTCCGAGCTACTAGTAGAACCTTACCTACCCATCGTCTCTGGCCTCCCCCCAGACCATCCACCCATCTAGTCATACCTAACACCAACATCTTGGGGTCCCGTTTAAGTGGACATCCCAGAACCCCCGTAAGACAGCCCACAAGGTCCTTCCAGAATCTAACCACCACCGAGCATTGCCACCACATATGCCCCAGGTCTGCCCGAGCTATCCCACACCGGGGGCAGCTCGCGGTAGCACCGCAGCCAGCCCTAAACGCCCGACAGGGAGCAAAGTGACAGCGTCGCAAAATACGATATTGTAAATCCCGAAAATCTGTGGTCTTGATTCTCCTGGGGATATCCGCTAGCTGTTGCACCATATCTACCCCTCTGAGCTCCACCCCCAGATCATGTGCCCATGCTGCTGCCAAGACGCTTTCATCAGGAAACCTTTTTAGACGAAGATATTCCTTATGTAGTGTTGCCACCCGTGCCCGCTGCGCGCTCCCCGCATACAGCAGTTCCTCAAATTTAGAACAAATATCTGTACGCAGATGCTGCCCGTCCAAACTCCGAACATAACTACGCAGTTGTAAATAAGAGAACCAATCTCGAGGTACCAAACCATATCTACTTTGAAGATCTTGAAATGTGAGGGCCTGCCCCTGTTCATCTACTACCTACTCCAGGGCCACAATCCCTTTAGCCTCCCATCCTCAAAATGCCCCCCCTTGCATCCCCGGCCTAAAAGCCCCATTCCCATATAAAGGTAAAAAGGGGGTCGTCCCAGGGTTCCAAGAATATTGCTGACATAACAGGCGCCAAACCCGGCGCATAACCATAAAGATAGGGTGCCCCCCCACCAGGTGAGGCAAATCAGCCGCTGCCGCATGCAATATAAATCACAAGGCTAGGGGCTTTGCTACTTCCTGCTCATACTCCAAGGGCGTATAATCCACCAAGGTCGCCAACCAGTCCCGCAAGTTCCTCATCATGCAGGCGATATTATAACTCTGCAGATCGGGGGCTCCCATACCTCCACCCCCCCAGGGTCTCTGCAAGGTCTTAAGACTTAGCCGAGGTCTCTTCCCCCTCCAATAAAATAGAGTTAAACATTTCTCCACTTTCGCTATCTCCCTCTTCGTCAGCAGGATGGGCAAACTCTGCAACAGGTATAACCATTTGGGGAAAATGGTCATCTTATACAAAGCTACCCTGGCTCCCAAAGAGAGCGGTAGGTCTCGCCAACCATTCAAGCGCTCCGCGGTCTGTGACAACAAGACAGCCAGATTAACTATCTGCAGATGGGCTATGTCGGCTGTTAAATATATTTCCCAAATAATGAAGTTGCGTCCCCGCCCACTTCAGTGGGAAGGCTTCCCAGTCCCCATGCAATGTCTGCCATAAATCCAAGGCCTCAGACTTATCCAAATTTAATTTCAGACCCGAAAATTTCCCAAAATCCGCAACCAGTCTCAACAAAACGGGTAGGGTCTGCTTAGGGGCCCCCAGGTATACTAGGATGTCATCTGCGAAAGCAGAAATCCGGAATTCTTCCGCGCCCACCTGGGCCCCCACCAGTCCCTTATGCGTCCTTATTCTCTCTAAGAGAGGTTCCAGGGTTAAAACAAACAAGAGCGGGGACAGGGGGCAACCCTGCCGTGTCCCCCTCCGAATCGGAAAATCTTGGGAAAGAGAACCATTAATCAAAATCTGCCCTCGGGGATCCGAATACAGAAGCTTAACCGTATCCAAAAAGAACCCCCCTATCCCCATAACCTCTAACAAATGATACATGTATTGCCACTCAACGCGATCAAACGCCTCAGCGGTCATATATAATGACGAAACTATCTTACGCAGGTTTTTGGTGACTTGCCTCCCTTTCACAAAACCCACCTGATCCTCCTTAACTAGTTGGGGGATATACTCAGCTAGCCTATTAGCCATAATTTTGGCCAAAAGTTTGATATCCACATTCAAAAGCGAAATAGGCCTATACGACTCGGGTAATAACCCATCTCTACCTGGCTTAGGAATCAAGGTAAGCACTGCGCTATTCTTCTCATACGGGAATGCCTGGCGCTCGATCAAAGCAGAATAGTACAGTCGTAAAGGCCCAACCACCCTGTCTCCCATTAGCTTATAAAATTCACCCCTATACCCGTCGGGTCCCGGAGCCCGACAAGTACGCAAAAGCTTTATGGCCCCCCGGACTTCCGTGTCAGTGAGCGGGGCTTCAAGAGTAGCACACTCCTCTAGGGATAAACTAGGCAAGTCTACCGCCGTAAGAAATTTCTCAGCCTGCGCCAAATCCCCAGTACCAATTCCATAAAGCGTCCGGTAATACTCACGAAACCGTTCCTCGATATAAGCTTGCCCTGTCCGTATCTCACCCCGTATATCCCGCAGGGCCCCTACATTTTTCTGCCCCCGACTGGTCTTCACCAACCTAGCTAGCAGTCTCCCCGCCCTACTACCGTATTTGTAAAACTTATAGCGATAGTATAGCAAGGATTGCGTCGCCCGTTCATGCAACATCGCATTCACCTCCTGCTGCAATCGACTAAATTCCAACTTCTTCCCCCACGTCGGTTGCTGCGCTAACCTTCTCTGCGCCTGACACAGCTGTTTTTCCAAAGAAATTAAATGAGAAGCATAGACTTTCCTTTTCCGGGCTCCAAATTCAATAATTTGCCCTCTCAAAACCGCCTTTGTGGTCTCCCAAAAAAGAATGGGGTTATCACTATGTTGCCCATTAAATTCCACAAATTCGGCCCACTGCGAGTGTAAGAAGGCTTCAAACTGACCACCCTGAGTATAGCTAAGCGGATAGCGCCACAGAGACCCACCTCTCTTCACCCTCCACCCCACATCCAACCGGACATAGGCATGGTCCGACACCTCCACCGGCCCAATCTCGGCGCTAGTTACTTTAGTAAACAATTCTTGAGACCCCAAAAAATAGTCTAACCGGGACCCCGTGTCATGGGCTCTAGAAACATGAGTAGAATCCCTATCCAGGGGGTGTAGCACCCTCCAATAATCAAGCAGGTTAAATCCTTCACACACCCCCCATATCCACTGAGATTTCCTGTCCTTGGTCAGCCCTCGGGTTCCGGACTGATCTATCGTCTCATCTAACACACAATTGAAGTCCCCTCCCATTATGAAGGGAGTTGAGCCGAGCTCACTCAAGCATTTATTCAATCTGGCATAGAAGCGGGTGTCATATATATTTGGGCCATAAATATTCACCAAACCCAATTTAACTCCTTTGATGGTCCCCACTACAATAATAAACCTCCCACCCGGGTCACAAATGCTATGTTCCACCTCCAAGTCCACCCCCTCCTAATCAGAATCGCTACTCCTGCTTTCTTCCCTCCCGAGGAGGCCCCATAAACCTTCCCAACCCATCCCCTAGCAAGCTTGTCATGTTCCAGGGCACTCTGATGCGTTTCCTGTAAGAAGGCCAAATCGGCCTTTTGATCTCTAAGAACACGTAAGATCTTATAACGTTTCACCGGGGATCCTATACCACACACATTCCAAGTAACCAGCCGTAAACCCTCACCCATGATCATCCACACTCACACAGGTCATACACAAAAGCAATACTAAACACGAATCCGAAGGGAACTCCCCCAGCCTAGAGTTCCCCCCCATCACCCCTTCCTCTACACACTTGTCTCAGTTGCCTCCCACCACCCCAGCACTGAATCCCGTCCCCAACCATCCGAAACCAGAAGGGGTCTGGCATACCCCCCCTCCTGCGGCCCGTGGACCCAGAAAGTAGCAGCCCCCCCCCAGGCAGCCCAGGATAATGATTAACAGTTCCCGACCCCACCCCCCTCCCTCCCCCGCCACCCCTCCCCACCCAACTACCCACATCCCTATCTCTCACTTACCTCGACCCCCCCTCCCTTTAAAACCATGCAAGGCAACCCCCCGCCAAATCCGGCCGAGGCTGGCTCCCGTGCCGGACACTGCAGGGCCGCCCCCGCCCCCTTCTCAGCAAGCAAACAAGAGTAACCAGCATCCAAAATAATAACAGTAGACATACAAATAACCCCCCCCCCCACCACGCCCGAGGCCCAAACAAAACATGGTGCCTTTATACATGTTAACAAACTAACAAGTTAGGAAACAGTTGTTAAATAATACCCTGCAATGCAGACCTCCCCGCCATAAAAGAAACCCCAAACATATACTGGCAATCATGGAACTACCCAGAGAGTCCGACAAACACAAACATGGTGCTTCACACCCACTTCAGGCACCATTGCCGACTCTCCTGCAACTCTGCAGCCAGACAAGCACGCAGCCATGCTCAGACCACTCCACCACGCTGTCATCAGCGGGATTCCACCGCGTGCTCAGGAGTCCACCCTCTGTGCCGACGCTGTTGCCTCCAGACCCGCCACAAAAGTCTTAGCAGCACCCGCTGACTCAAACACATGTTGTCGCCCCAGATGTGTGACCCGGAGCACCGCCGGGAATGCCAAGGTGAAACGCACATTTTTCTTCGCCAGCTCAGCACAGAGCGGTGAGAAGGCTTTGTGTTTTGCCGCTACCAGGGCGGAGTAATCTTGAAGCATCAACAACTTTTGATTCTCCAGTCTCAAATCACCTTTCTTACGGTAGGCTTGCATGAGTTGGACTTTATGCTGAAAATTTAGGAGCTTCAGGATCACCACTCTAGGTCTTTGCCTGTTCGGCAATTTGGCGCCAAGTCGATGGGCCCGCTCCACCTCAAGTTCGCCCACTAAAGTATCCAGCCCCAATTCCTTCGGGAGCCACTTCTCAATCAATGGAATCAAAAGTTGGTCAGTGGTAGTCTCCGGTACGCCCACCAGACGCAGGTTATTTCGGCGGGATCTATTCTCGAGGTTGTCGACTTTGGCCAGCAAGGCCTCTACTTTCTTGGCCTGCACCTCGTGTTCATTCGCGTGCCTCCCCTCCTCTTCTTCAAGGAGCGCCACGCGCTACTCCACTTCCTCAATGCGGTGGTCCATCTCCATCAGCGCCGTCCCCATCGACTCCAGTTTCGCCAAGATCTGGTCGAATTTCGGGTCCAACAGTTTGACAACTTCCCAGGCTAGCTCCTCCGAGGAGGAGCCCACGCTTTCTGTACTCGGGGAGGCAGGCTGCGACTCAGGAGGCCTGGCGGTGCCACTTTTCCCCCCTTTGTCGCGATCCTTCCGGGCGGGCATCGGCATGGTGAGCACCATCTCCCCTAATCCACTCGCAGCACCCAGGCTCTATCCACTCCTGCCAACCGCCGGCGTGATAGGGCTCTAAAAATGAAGATTTTTAACAAGGAAGCATGAGGCGGCCCCGGAGCGAGCGAAAAGACGTCTCACTCGCTCATGTGTCACCGGAAGTCCCTGGAACCCTTTTTAAAATTGGTGTTATATTGGCTATCCTCCAATCTTCAGGTATTACAGATGATTTTAATGATAGTTCACAGATTACTAATAGTATTTATTTATTTAGTCAGTTTTTATAGACCGCCCCTTCCAGAGATCAGGGGGGGGGGTTTACATTTAACAAACCGGTTACAGAGAACAATTAATACAATCCATAAAACCCTACAGCTATGTACACAGTTAGCTGCCCAGATCAGGTGACATTGTGAGATTGCAGACCTAACAGTAGGTCTGCAATCTCACATTTCAGTTCTTTCACCCTGGGATGTATATCATTCAGTCCAGTTGATTTACTACTCCTCAGTTTATCAAATAGTTGTAATACATCTTCCCAGTGTATCAATATTTCTTTCAATTCTTCTGCAGCATCCCCTTTAAATACCATTTCAGTTATGGGTAACATCCCTACAGCTTCCTCAGTAAAGACCGAAGCAAAGAATTGATTCAGTCTCTCCACTATGGCCTTGTCCCCTCTTAGTGCCCCTTTTACTCCTTTATCATCTAATGGACCAACTGACTCTGTCACAGATTTTTTGCTACGAATGCACTTGAAAAAGTCTTTATTACGAGTTTTAGCTTCCACAGACAGCTTCTTCTCAAATTCTCTCTTTGCCTGCTTTATCAATGCCTTGCATCTAACTTGCCAGTGCTTATGATGTTTTCAGTTTTCATCATTTGGCTCCTTTTTCCATTTTCTGAAAGATGCTTTTTTTGGCAGCCTATCTGACCTCACCTTTAAACCATGCTGGCAGTTTTTTGGAGTTACTTCCATTTTTCTTAAAGTGTGGAATACAGCTGGTCTGGGCTTTCAATATAGTATTTTTAAACACCACCCAAGCTTGATGTAAATCTTTGCAACTGCTCCTTTTAGTTTTTTCTATAGCTATATTGATGGTAGAAGATGAGCAAAGCTAACAGCAGAAAGTCACATCCAGACCAGCTTCTTGTTACTGAGTTTAGTATTCACTGTCCTCTGCTTTCATTTTACAGTTGGCAGGTTCCATTTTTAAGTCATGAAAATTGATCATTATGGCCTTATAGGACTGTAAAATTACTTGTAAACCGTACCTATATACATTCTCTTCAAAACTTGCTAAATAAACAATGCCAACCTATAAATATCACAAACCCCTCACAAGGAGCCAAATATATGTCCAAACTCACCTCAAACTCCTTACAAAGCACACTTAGCCTAAACAAACACCAACACACACTACAGAAACAGCATCTTGCAGGACCCACATATAAGAGAGGAAAAAAGACCTCAGTATCCCTCCGGGCTCATCCACGCCCCAAATATCTTTGAGGGCGAGCCTGATCAAAGCAGAAACAGCTCGAACTGGTACAGACACGATACATCAAAGGCCAAAGAAAACTCTCTAAAGGGTCACAGAACAGCAAAATATTCAAAAAGATGCAAGTTTCAAAACTAAATGCTTCTACACAAAGTCACACTTCTTTCTTTTCGATACAATTCAACATCAAACTGACAAGATTTAACTGTTCCCAATATATGGTGTAACACTGTTGTAAACTGTGCCCAATGTATCATGTATCCTTGTTATAAACTATAATCAATTGTCAACTGCAGGAATTTTCAAAACTTCACTGTTCAATTTGTCTTGTAACACTGTTGCAAACGATGACCAGTGTAATTGTGCCCATTGTACGTTAAAATACTGTCACAGCTGTCCTACAAATTGATCCTTTGCAATTTACCGGCAGACTTACTACTAGTGGCTCTGGATATAACTTCTTTGTATACAAGCATCCCCCAGAGTGGGGCAGTAGCAGTGGTATGGCAGGTTTTGGAAGATAGACAGGATTTGAGTGAAGAGCTGATTTGTTTCATTTTGCAATTGATGGAGTTAGCGATGACTAGGAACTTTTCCTGCTTTAATGGCAATTTTTTTTCAACAAATAAAAAAAGGTGTGGCCACCTCCATTGCTAATTTGTACATGGCTAGCTTTGAGAAGCTTGGTTGTGTACATGTCCATTTCAGGCCAATAGTCGGCTTTGGCTCAGATACATTGATGATGTGTTCATGTTTGGACAGGTTCCACCCAAATGCTGACTGATTTTCATAGCTGGCTTAATCAATGTGACGAGAATATAAAATTTTCGATGGATTTCCATCCGGAGAGGCTTCCTTTTCTAGATGTGTGTTGCTGATTTGGGCTGCTTACACACCATGGTATATCGTAAACCTGCGCATCGTTCAGCTTTTCTGCATTTTTCCAGTGTTCACCAGCTCAGATTGAAGCAGAGCCTGCCTTTGGCCCAGTTCTTACATTACTGCCAGAACTGTTCTTCCGTTACAGATTATAAATAAGCAGTCCATTTTTTGGAATCTGTGTTTGCACAATGTTGGTTCCCTCCTGGATTGGTTCACCAGGCCAATATGTGGGCCCGCTATAATAATAGGTCATGGTTGTTGACACCTCAAGAGCACTCCACATCTACAGATGATCATATAGTGAATTTTGTGACCCGTTTCAACCCCTGTAGCTACAGACTGGCTAAGATCATTCAAAACTCGCACATTATCAAATTGATTCCTGAATTACAAGAGTTGCATGTACGGTCCGTATATACCAGGAACAAGAATCTTGAGGACTTGTTATGCCCCTCGGCGTTTTGACAGGATGACCGTGTGTTGTGTCAGTCTGGTGGACGCAATAAGTGCAGCCATTGTTCAGTATGTTTTATGATGTCTGTAGGAACTTCATTTACATATGCCGGATGGTCTTATGAGTTAAGACAGACTACTACCTGTGAGAGTGTAGGGGTTGTGTATTTGATCTTGTGCCCATGTGGGTTAGGCTACATAGGATAAGACTCGAAGGTCTCTTCGAGTACGTCTTATTGAGCATTGCAGTAAGCTTCGTATGGGTGCAGAGGGAGCACCTATGGTTGGGCACTGCCAGATTCTTAACCATGTTTTTGAGGATCTACATTGTACAATCATAACCCAGGTAGTGCCCTCTGTTTATGGGGGGAACTGGGATATGAAATTGTTGCAAGTGGAACAACGCTGAATTTTTCATTTGAATACCTTGGAACCTTATGGTTTAAATAACCAGTTAGATTGGAAGGTCTGTTTCTAACTGGGTCTAGGAGGGATGGTTTGAGTCTGACATTTTTTGCATAGGTTGCATTTTCTGATGCTCACGTTAGAATGTGCCACTAATGGTCCCGAAGTGTGGCCTTAGTTTGTAAGTATAGGCATGTTTTTGTCTGTTGAAGTTGGTATCTTGGGATCCTGTCTTTGGTCCAGTCAAGTACGGCTGTCTCTAGACTCTGGACAGCACTAGTGAAGGTTGGTTTGAATGAGGCTGTGTGTCTCATTGTAGCTTTTGACATCATCAGAAGCCTTCTTTTAATGAGGGCAGAGCTCGGCATTTAGAGAAGGCCGCAGCAGCAGCGCTGGAGATATAGGATCGCCGTTTGTAAATTGAGTGAGTATGGCAGTTTAGATAGCCATTGCAGTATTTGGTTTCCTCTAAAATAGAGTATTATTCAGATGTTTGTCTTTTGCAGTTTTGCTTCTTTGATATCGGCCCCCTGAGGAAGCTGGAAATTGTGAAACACCCGGTGTCGGGGCGCTGAGAGGTTTCTGGCTGGCGCGCTGATCGGGCTGACATGCTGTGCAAAAGACATTTGCTGCTTTAGTGTTGGGTTTTGTTTTGTTTTTTTTTTGTTTTTGTTTTTTTGCAGAGACAGCAGCTTTGTGTAGACATTCAGCATGATGCATTGTTAGTTCTGTATGTGCATGTGTGTTTGAGTGAACACTGCCGCCAGGGTGCTAGCAACAGTTTCTTGTTTTGTTTTTTGCCTTTGCACATTTCCTAATTTGATGGTATTTTCTTTCACTCTTATGGATAACATTGGCAATAACTATTACATCCCAATTTTAGAATATGGATTGTGAACTGTGGATGCAAGATCGAGCACAAAGGATCATTCTGTAGAACAGCAGTGACAGTGTTTTAACGCACAATGGACACAATTACACTGGTCATTGTTTGCAACAGTGTTACAAGACACTGAACATTGAAACTTTGGAAGTTCCTGCAGTGTCCTAAGTTGACAGTTGATTATAATTTATAAGAAGGATACATGATACATTGGGCACAGTTTGTAACAGTGTTGCACCATTTATTGGAAACAGTTAAATCTTGTCAGTTTGATGTTCAAATGGATCAAAAAGAAAGAAGTGTGACTTTGTAGAAGCATTTAGTTTTGAAACTGTTGCATCTTTTTGATTATTTTGCTGTGCTGCAACCCATTAGAGAGGTTTTTTTGACCTTTTATGTACCGTGTCTATACCAGTTCGAGCTGTTTCTGCTTTGGTCAGACTCGCCCTCAAAAATATTTGAGGCGTGGATGAGCCCAGAGGGATACTGAGGTCTTGTTTCCTCTCTTATATGTGTGGGTCCTGCAAGATGCTGTTTCTGTAGTGTGTGTTGGTGTTTGTTTAGGCTAAGTGTGCTTTGTAAGGAATTTGAAGTGAGTTTGGACATAAGTGTACAAGGCACCAGGGCCGGATTTACCTATACGCCATGTACGCCATGGCGTAGGGCCCACAGCCGGCAGGGGCCCACAAAAAAAGAACCAGGTAATTTTTTTTAAACTCAATTTAAAAAAAAAACCTGGTGGCTGCCGCCGCGGGGCCCCCTCTGCTGCCGCGGGGGCCCCGTCTACAAGCTGAAGCGGTGCGGGTCGGGTCGGGTCTCTCCCTCCCTCGCTGCAGGCTGCGAGAGACGCGAAGATAGAGCGTCTCCTCGCGTCTGTGTTAAGCCCGCAGGGGCTGATGGGATTTCCCATCAGCCCCTGTCCGGCTTAACACAGACGCGAGGAGACGCTCTCCCTTCGCGTCTCTCGCAGCCTGCAGCGAGGGAGGGAGAGAGACCCGACCCGACCCGACCCCTTCAGCTTGTAGACGGGGCCCCCGCGGCAGTAGAGGGGGCCCCGCGGCGGCAGCCACCAGGTTTTTTTTTTTAAATTAAATTTTACTTTAGGCTGGGGGGGGTAGGACTGGTAATGGGCTATGGGGGGGGTAGGACTGGTAATGGGTTATTGGGGGGGCTGGGGCTGGAAATGGACTGGGGGGGGTAGGGCTGGTAATGGGCTATTGGGGGGCTGGGGCTGGAAATGGGCGGGGCTGGGCTGGGCTGGGCTGGGGGGGGGTTAAGGCTAGAGGTGGGCTGATGGGTTTAGGACTGGTAATGGACTGTGGGCTGTTGGGGGGGCTAAGAACTGGCACTGGGCTTGGGGGGGGGTTAAGACTGGAAATGGGCTGTGGGCTGATGGGGGCTGTCTGGTAATGGGCTATGGGGGGGGCTAGGACTGGAAATGGGCTGGGGGGTTAAGACTGGAGGTGGGCTGATGGGGTTAGGACTGGTAATGGGCTGTTGGGGGGGGTTAGAACTGGTAATGGCCCTTGGGGGGTTAAGACTGGTAATGGGCTGTGGGCTGATGGGGGTTGTCTGGTAATGGGCTATGGGGGGCTAGGACTGGAAATGGGCTGGGGGGTTAAAACTGGAGGTGGGATGATGGGGTTAGGACTGGTAATGGGCTGTGGGCAGATGGGGGGGGGTAGGACTGGCAATGGGCTATGGGGGGCTGACTGTAAATGGGTTGATGGGGTTAGGACTGGAATTGGGCTGAAGTGGGGGTAGGACAGGTAAATGGGTTATAGGGGGGGCTTAAACTGAAAATGGGGTGATGGGGGGTTAAGGACTGTAAGTGGGGTGATGGGGGGGCTAGGACTGGTATTGGGTTGGGGGGTTGCTAGGACTGGAAATGGGCTGATGGATGGCTAGGACTGGAAATGGGCTGATGCAGGGACTAGAAGGGAATGGATGCTGGGTGAGGCTGGAACTAGAAGGGAGCTGATGTTGGGGGAGGATTAGAATGGGATGGGGCTGGAAGAGTAAAATGGAGAAGGGAAAAATATTTTGTGTGGGAGGGATAAAAATCTACAATTGGCCGGGTATTGGGAGAGTAAGTGGGGATTGAGGATGGAGGGGTAAAATTTGAGTGGATGAAATAGGAATGAGGAAAGAGCAAAAGGAGAAAGATTAGTATGTTAAAGCAGATGTAGAGAGAGAATGGAAAAAAATCTAGAAGAGAGAAGAAAGGACAAATGGACAGCAGACGATGGAGAGTTAGCAGAAGACACGAAGAAACCAGAAGAAAGTGGCTGGAGCAATTGCAGCTGAAAAAAATGCACAAAAGGTAGAAAAATATCTCTTTATTTTGAATTTATTAATTGGAATATGTCAGCTCTGGTAAATGTGCATTATTTATTTATTTATTTATTTACATTTCTTATATACCGCACTATTTGCGATCAGCGCGGTTTACATAGAACAAACAGTATCCGACAATAAACAAGAGTCTGGTCATTACAAAGAACAGGAGCAATCAACTTGGATAACAGGGGAAACTATCTACATGTGCGGAACTTTGAATAGATAACTATATACATGTGAGATGGAGTTATTGTGCGTGAGATGGAGTTATTGTGCGTTGATCAAACATGGTGGTTGGGGTTCAGTGGAGTCTGTGAGGTATTTAGTAAAGAGGAGATGTTTTAAGGCCTTCCTGAACTGGCTCAGGTTGGAGGTGGCTCTGATGTGTGGTGGTAAGGAATTCCAGAGACTTGGGGCGCTTAGACTAAAGGCTCTGTTTGATGTTATTTTAGAGCATTTTGTCATGTCTCTCGGTATCGCTAGCATGTTTGCAACTGAGGTTCTTCTTAGCCTGTTGGTTGTGGGTGGTTGAATGAGGTCACACAGTGAAGAAGAGGAGAGCCCCTTGATGGCCTTGAATGTCATCACTAAGGTCTTGAAGCTAATTCTGGCTTGAATGGGGAGCCAGTGCAGCTGCTTCAGGAGGGGTGTGATATGCTCTCTCCTTGGTGCTCCGAGAAGGATTCGCGCAGCACTGTTCATGGCGAGTTGTAAGGGATGTAAGGTTGCCTGAGGGAGTCCTTGTAGGATGGCGTTTGAGTAATCAAAATGAGGGAGGATGAGGGCTTGGTAAATGGTGCGGAAGTCGGTCGGTTCGAGTAAGGGGCGTAAGTGTCTGAGAGATTTGATCTTGAAGTAGATCGCTCTTACTGTTTTGGCTATATGCTGCTTCATGTTGAGGTTCTGATCCAATGTGACTCCGAGGTACCGTATAGCTGACTTTACTTGCAATTCAGCGTTGTCCACTACCAGGTGGCTAGGTGGTGTAAACTCAGGATTTCTGGATATGAACAGGACCTCCGTTTTCTTATGTTGGATGCGCAGATTTTGGGAGAGGAGCCATTCGGATATTGCGTTGAAACACTTAGTTAGTGGGGAGAGGTCCGGGCAGTCCAGCGATATTGGCAGGTACAGTAGGACATCGTCTGCGTATATCATGCAACTCACGTTGAATGATCTAATGATGTTACAAATGGGTTGGATGTAGATGTTAAACATAAGTGATGATAGGGAGGATCCTTGAGGGACTCCTTGACTTTGTAAGAATGGCTCGGATGTTGTTCCATTTGCTCGGACTTGTTGCCATCTTCCAGACAGGTAAGACCTGCACCACTCTAGAGCTGTTTCGGTGATGCCTTTTTCTCTTAGCCGAATCAGGAGAATCTCGTGGCAGACTGAGTCGAAGGCTGCCGCTATATCTAAAAAGATGAGAGTGAAACCTGTCCGTGAGTTGTCAATGCCTGAGATTATGGTGTTGAAAAGAGTAGTGAGTAGTGTTTCCACTCCGTGTGACTCTCTGAATCCATGTTGTGATGAATCTAGGGGCGCGTTAGTGTCCACATGATCTTGTAATTGCTTGTAGACTATCTTTTCAATGATTTTAGCGAGCATTGGGATGCTGGATATAGGTCTGTAGGACTCGACCTTTTGAGGGTCTAATTTGGTGTCCTTGAGCAGTGGTCTAACGGAGGTCTGTTTGAGCGTGGAGGGGAAAGACCCGGTGCTAAAGGATAGTCCTATCATTTTAGATAAGATTGGGGCTAGGTCGGATCGCAGATCTTTTATCCAGAATGCTGGACATGGGTCTGAGAATGCAGTGGAAGTATTTAGGGTAGCGATGGTTTCTTCAATAGTTCTCTTAGATGGTGTGGTGAAGGTATCTAGATACGCTGAGCATGCTTGAGTATCAGAGGAGTCCGGTATCACCATTTTGTCAGTCTTGCATAGTTTTGATTGCATGAAGACGGCATAATCCTGCGGGTCTATGGTTCCTGGGTGCTCTGGGGTAGGTTCTTTGGCAAGAGCTTTGACCAGGTTGAAGAGGTCATGCGGCTTATTTAGTGAACGTTTCAGGGTGTCTGAGTGATGTTGTTTCATCTTGTCTGTAACAGCCCTGCGATGTGTGTGTAGGTGTTGGGTGTATGCTGCTTGGTCACTGCTGGTACATGATTTCCTCCAGCGCTTTTCCAATCTCCGTAGGAGGGTTAGTGACGCCCTTAGGTCAGCTGTGAACCATGGTGCGGATGGTCTTTTGTTTAGGGCTTTAGTAGTGGGGGGACGGATTGCAATAGTGCTGAGTTTGCTGTTCCATGTGGAGATTAGGACATCTAAGTCTTGTGAGGTCTTGTCAAGGAGGGTGTTTGTTTCTGCCAGGATACGTTCTTTATTAAACGGGTGAAAACGTCTAGCAGTTGAGATTGTGTTCTTGCGTGAGTTCGTACTGGGCCTTTGTGACATGATGGGGGTTGGAATCTGGAAGGAGATGAGCTTATGGTCCGACCATGGAACTTCTGTTAAAGATAACGTGATGTTTAGTGCTTGTTGAAGCACTGTTTGTGGGGCGAATATCAGGTCGAGAATGTTGCCCTTTGTGTGTGTTGGATCTTGTACCAATTGGGTGTATCCCAAGATATCTAGGGCTTCAATGAAGGTGGCTGCCTGATTGCCCTGTAGGGATGGCAAGTTGAAGTCACCTAGGATCCAATTTGGTATATGTGGAGCATGGGTGTTGGATGCTAGGTTTATGATATTGGAAAGGTTGTCTGGATCGGCAGAAGGCGCTCTATAAATGAGGTTTATGGAGCAGGAATGGTTGGCTATAGATACTGTTTCAAGGGTATTGATGCTGTTGGATTCTACCATTTTGAATTGAAGGTCAGATCTGGTGATGATGGCAACTCCTCCACCTCTTTTGTTTTGCCTATGGCTGGTGAAAGTAACATAGTTAGGTGGTAGAAGTTGATTGAGGATGGTGTTATCTTCCGGTGAGAGCCAGGTCTCGGTGATCATAATGATATCTAATTTAAGGTGCGTTATTGTTTCAGTGATTGCTGGCCATTTTTTGCGAAGTGATCGAGAGTTAATGAGTGCGCACTTCAGGCTGCTAGTGTGTGGGCGTGTATTTTGCTTGGGTTTTGAGGAATTTTGTTGTGGAATATAAACTAGGTGGGGGCGGCGTGGATAGCTAGCTCCATGATAGAGATTGTTGGAGTTGTCGGGCCATTTTCTTCCACCAGTTGAGAGCGTTGGGATGTGGTTTTGTGTTGTCATTAGTGCTAGTGAGCTGGATGGCAGGATTGTGAGTAGAAGGTAAAGACTCACTAGGGTGAAGATTATGTGCTTCATTTTGGGTCTTTCTGAGTCGGTATAGGGGGGGCGGGGGTGTGTGCAGGACAAGTTGGTGTGGCTTCTGGCTGAGGAAGTTTTTTCCTTGGGTGGTTGCTTCGAATGTGTTAAGGAAGATTATTACAGTTGAATGAGGGTAATTTGCTGGTGAGTGTAGTACGGCAACCTAGTTGAGTGAGGGTGGAATTACTGTCAACAGTAGAAGGTAACCACAGTGGATTGAGAGTAGAATGAGAGTAGATACTGGCAACAGTAAATGTAGTAGATGACGTAAGTACTGGCAACAGTAGATACAGGCAGCAATAATTATAGCAATTGAAAGTAGATACTGGCTACAGTAGATACAGGCAGCAATAATTATAGCAATTGAAAGTAGATACTGGCTACAGTAATTACAGTAAATGAGGGTATATACTGGCAACAGTAATTAATGGCAACAGTAGATAAAGCAAATAGTAGGTACTGGCAACAGTAAATATTGGCATCGGTAAATTGGTTAACACAGTTGGTTGAGATTGGGTCACTAGCAACAGTGACGGCCCCAGCACAGTGAATGAGAGTGGGCTAATTGCAACAGTAAGGCGATCAAGGACGCCTGGGAGGGCAGTGTTAGAGGAGATAAGAAATATGGTTGAGGTTAATACTGTTCTAGTAGTGTTGATAATACTTGCAGTTCCGGAGATACGTCCGAGTAAGGTTGTGGGCGGTGTGGACCTCGTTGGGAGTTCAGTCCTTCCTGGGAGAGCTTGGGTCACAATCTCTTGAAAGGATTGGGCCCAGCTGGTGCTCTTCCAAACGCAGTCTCTTTGCTAGTGAGTAGGTCTTGTCACTATCTGCTGTATGGTGTTCTGGTGTTTTGTTCGGGGATTAATCTCTTAGGTTGACGCCTGTCGTGCCCCGCCTAAGGGCCACGCCAAAGGGCCCTCTTGCGAGGCCCTCAGGCGCGGGCCCGCAAGGCGCGGGTGCGCCTGCCGGCGGCACTCTTTTAATCCGGCCGCTGGGACCTCCCACAACCCCGATTGGGTTGGAGTGCAGGAGCGGGAGCCTGTTGAACGCCCTGTGCTCTACCCCGACCGGGGAGCCTTCGAAGATGGCTGCGTTGGTGTTAGAGGGCTCTCTCCTGCCGGCGGCACTCTTTTAATCCGGCCGCTGGGACCTCCCACAACCCCGATTGGGTTGGAGTGCAGGAGCGGGAGCCTGTTGAACGCCCTGTGCTCTACCCCGACCGGGGAGCCTTCGAAGATGGCTGCGTTGGTGCTTTGTTTAGTACAAGAGCAAATTAATGTATAGTTTTATTTCTACAGTGTTGTACATTCCAAGTTTGGCTTTTGGGATTCCCAGTTTAATTATTGTCTTCCTGTTTCTAAATTGTGATTACTTGTTTGGTGATGGTCTATGTTCTGCATGTGTAACTGAGCTGAGGTGTTCTGTTTATATAATTCCTATTTGACATTGCCACTTGTTCTCTTTCCCCAGTAGGTCATGTATTGTTGTTCTCTGAAATGTATTGGTTTAATATTTGCAGTGTTGCCTTTTGATTGGTAGAGTATGGTGCTTTGTGAGTCCTGGTAGTGCTGTTAGGATACGGCGGGTTTACTATGGGCAGTGTTTGTAGTAGTTCCTAATGTGTCTGGCAGTTGGCACTGGATTATAGTAATGTAGAAATCTTTTAGTCTTTCTTTATCCATACACTCATTAAGAGGCACGTTTACTAAAAGTTAGTATATGGTAACATTATGCAAATATTTATGCAAATGAGGCCCCTTATGCAAATGAGGTCCGCACCCCCCTTGGGCCGCCCCTGCTGGGGGCCCACAATTTTTGTTGGCGTAGGGCCTCACTCAAGGTAAATCCGGCCCTGCAAGGCACCATACATTCTTGCATCTGCTTGTGCAGGTTGATTTTGCAAGAAAAATCACACACATAGACCTGAACATACAACCTGTAGGATAATTCATAAAGTCATTCCCATACATATATGGCCATATACAAGTGTAAATAATCTCTTACAGAATGCCAATCGGTGTAAAAGTGTGCACTTTGGAATCAATACATGTCCTTTGATGGTGGATGTGCACATGGACAGAGTTTGGGCGAGCGTGGATGGGGGCATACAAGTATGCAGTAGACTGTAATTTCCGCACTACTTGAAAACTATAGGCATGAATATTTGCGCAAGTTCTAGGGCTGCTATAAATATTCACACCTGCAAGTAGGCGCATGTTAGGCCATTCAGCCAATATTTTATAAAGACAAGTAGGCGCCTTGTAGTCTTTATAAACACAGGTGCCTTAAAATGTGCTTAACTACCCCCCCCCCCCCCTATAAATGTACCCACTCTTTGTGTTAACATTTTGCCAAGTCAGCTTGAAACGTATTGCTAGGAATGCCTAAATGTGCTTACAAGTATGTGCATGATGGAACACTGCACATACCTTTAGACGGATTGAGGAGAATCATCTATCAGTTGTTCTCTAGATGAACAGAACACATTGTTAGCTCCTACAGTTTTTGACACATATGAAATATACTGAAAGACCCCATCCTGATTGATATGAGAGGGATTGCTATGCAGTATTCATGGTATTTTATTTCATTTGTTCTAAAAGTAAGATGTTTCAAACCATTTCCTGTTTACCGGACAGAGCAGCAGACTGAGAGGCAAGCCAGGGTTCAACTGATGCTCCTTGTGACCTAGGGCAAGTCGCCTAACTCTCCATTGCCTCATGTAGAAACAAGGCCCAGTATCCAGTGGCTAGCTGCCGCTGCTGAACCTAAGACTCACATATTCAATGCTGGGGCCATATTTGGTCATCGGCATTGAATAGCCAGCTCAGTCAGATAGGAGAGAAGCTAACTGAAACGACGATATCCAGCTGCTGTCCAGTTAGCTTTGGCGGCAAAGGTTAGGCCACTCTTTAAAGTGCCTAAGGTTCACTGCTTAATGATAGCTGAGCAGTGGCTAATATTGCTGATGGCCCCTTATCACCACATGCCACCTCCACTCTGTTCTTGGAATGCCCCGCTACTAGCCGGCTAGCCTCGGGGCACCTAGTCATGGCACCCAGGAATATTTTAGCAGCATTAACTGCATTAGTGCCGCTGAATATCCTAGCCAGTGTGATTAATGCAGTTGGCGAGTCTGCTAACCATGTCAATCGCTCTCAATATTTGGCCTTTAGATTGTGAGCCCTCAAGAACAGGGAAATATCTGCTGTCCCTGAATATAACTCACCCTGAACTACTACTGGAAAGACATGAGGTATGTCCAAAATAAACAAAATAATTGACCTATCCTAGCTTGTTGCTGAACTGAGCAAGCCTCCGGTGTCACATTATAATTGAAATAAGAATGAAGGCAATAGCTGCTGTTTATTGCAAGAAAAGAGAATAATATATTTTCCTACCATTTCTGTAAAGGTTGATGTCCATATGTAAAACCTGCTGGTGATTTTATGGCACGTCACAAATTTTACAGTTGAAATTAGTGGCGAATTGGGCAAATATTCTCTGCTAGTTCAAAGGGCAATTACTATGCTTGAACAGCGAATATTCAGGTATTTGGAATCTCTCCATCGTATGTTGCTGACTAACGTCACGTATTCTTTTGTATTTGTAGTGAGGAGAGTTACACAGTGATGGAATACGCCATGATGGATCAGCTGGCGGTAGATAAGGTTGAGAACAATGACCCTCAGCTTTCTCCCCCTGCCAAACCAGGAACAACAGGCGGTGGCAGTCGCAGCTCAAGCGGAACGTATCTATTTCAAGTGACTATGAGAAAGAACAGTGAAGGGAAGCAGGAGCAGATTTTCTTGGCTGCAGATTCTCTGTAAGTATTGATAACCTTGTAGGATACGGTAGAGTAGATATGTTTCATTTTTCTTTTGGTTTTCTAGTTTACCATAGAATAACCCAGAACTGCACATCTGAAAGACTTATATCAAAAATTCTTAAGATGTCTTTAAATGTATAGACAGATATGTAACGGGGAGGCAAAAGACCTCAGTCAATTCATGAGCTTACCATTGCTAGCTCTCAATATGCCTGCTATATGTGCTCAATCAGAGATCATTTAAAAAAATGTCCCTTCCTCCCTCCTCCCCTTTTTTTCCTATTGTTTTTAGTCTTTTTTTAAATTATTTTAAACATTTTTTAAATGGTAAAATCAGTCTTGTAAAACCAGTTCTTTAATGAATAACCATGAAAATGTTAAACTTATCTTATGATTATTCTTGTAGCCAGTCTCATGCATTCATGTTGTCTTCACAATATTCAGGAAGCTGTTTCATGTTTCCCATCACTCAAACGCTGATAAACACCTGCATTGTCCAGTGAAGTTGCAAAGGTTATACTTGCCACTCCTTGCAGGTTCCCCCCCACCCCCCCCCCCCCCGGGCCTTCATTTGGGGTTGTACCTGCTGCTCCATGCAGGTTACTCCTCTGTATTTTTTGAAATGTAAAAGTTCTTTAAGTTTATTGTGATTCCCTCTCCTTGCAATAAAGGGGTCCTTTGTGTCCATCTCTGTCTCCCACCAACTTCCTTTGGGAGGGCATTCCAGACATCTATCATCCTTTCCATGAAAAAGTATTTCCTAACATTGCTTTTGAGTTTACCTCCTTGCAGCGTCAAGTCTACTAGTTCTAGAGCTTCAGTGTCTTTGAAAAAGGTTAGCTTGTTCATTAATACCCTTTAAGTATTTAAACATTTGTATCATATCTCCCTTGTCCCTCCTTAACTCCATGGTATACATATCTAGGTCTTCAAGTCTCTTCCCATACATCTTCTGGCACAGGATCCATATCAATTCTTTTTATGTCCTTTGCATGGTGCAGTCTCCAAAACTAAACACAATGCTCCAAGTGAGGCCTGTGCCCCTTGCACAGGGGCATTAATAGCTCCTTCCTTCTGCCGGTTATGCCTCTCAGTATGCAGCCCAGCATCCTTTAGCCACTGCCTTGCCACTTGAGATCTTCAGACACTATCACCCCGAGATGCCTCTCCTGGTTCCTGCACACCAGTTAACAGTATCAAAGGCCGTAGCCAAAGATCAACTGAGAGAGACCGGTCAACACTCAGAGATAGGCCCCTGACCAAAGCGCAAAAATTTAGTTCCATAGTCCAGTTCGCCAGCTACTGTCCAGTCCAGAGGCAGGAAGACAAGTAATCAAACAAGCCACAATTCGGCACAAAAAGCCACCACCTGCACAAGCGTGGAGAACACCTTCTGCTGACCTCTGTGCTCCAGACGCAGCTATGCAGGAGAGACTAGGGTGAAGCTCACATCATGCTGGGCCAGAATATCACAAACCATGGAAAACTCCCAGTGCCATGCTGAAACCGTGGCAGAGTAATCCTGAAACGGGGCCCCGTGCATTTTGGTTCCCTAGTCTCCGAGCACAAGTGACCCAGAACACACACTCCTTTTATTGATAACTGAGGAAATGTGCAATCAGTTTGGGGCCACCCCTCTGTAGTGCATCGGGGCCCCAGGTGATGTACCTGCTCAATAGTGGCCTGTTTAGACCTTCCTGCAATGGGAGGTTCAGAGGTATCTATGTTTCAAGATAACCTCATAGTTCTTTATCCAGCACAGTCTCCGCAATATCAGTAAAGTGGAGATTCTTCTGACATCCTCGATTCTCAAGATTGTCTAATTTCTCAAGCTGGTGCTGCAGCTGATCCTCAAGCCTTCACATTCACTTTTGGACCATGTGACCACCTTCCACCAGGTCCACCACGCATTGCTCAACCTTCCCAATGCAGCCAGTAAGGTCTGCCATCGACTGGGCTATACCATCCATTTATGCTGCCAGCCCACTCAAGCGGTCCTCCATTGCCTGCACTACAGCATGGGATACTTCCTCCATCATATTCAGGGGACCCGTGGGCTGATTCTCCACCATCTTGTGATCTGCTGCTGAGGATTTCTCCTTGTGCGGGGCTTTGGCAGCCATCCCTTAGGCATCTCATCCAGGTCCAGTCAACAGGCGCTCTTCTTCGTTACTCACCAATCTATCGGGAGGGCCAAATTAATAGCAAGGATCGCATTATATTGAGGAGGGGAGGCAAGGCCCTGGAGCTAGAGAGTCAGCGTCCTCTCCAACTCACCACATCACATGATCCACCAGCATCAAGACTTTTAAAATGTTCATTGAGTATTGAGTCACCTTCCGTTTGGCTTTAGAGCTGGATGTGGCACGGAGGCCTTGCTGGCTTCAGTGCAGAGCATTGGTTTGTTACTTTCAGTCAAGGGCATTATGTTGTGACTGCATTTTTCAAATGTCATAGCATTTAACTAAGCCTGACATAGATTTGCATATATTTTCACTTCCATGTCTCTCACATGTTATTTATTATGTCTTATGATTTAATAAACCACATAGTATTTTTAAGATTTTAAATAAATAAATGCATACATAAATACCTGAATACTTTGCCGGCCCACCCAAAACACACCTCATCACGGTCCCTTGAAAACTGTGCATGTTGCTGCTTTTAGGTATGTAAATGACAGCTTTGTAAAATTGCTAATTATATATATAGGGCATGTACGACAAGCCTTCTAAAATGTCCTCCACAGTTGTTTAATTATGCCATTTTTATATCTGAATTAAATTCGATGAACTTTAGTTGAGTTGATTTTTTTTGTGTGTGCAGGAGTGATAGAGCTCGTTGGATCGCTGCCTTGGAAGAAAAGGAAGAACCAAAGAAAGATGGCAAAGCTAACAAAGAAGGTAAAAACCATCTCTCGGCATGGGAAATGCCCGCATTTCAATCATTCAGCTCTTTATTAAAGTACGGTTGGCTAAGCTTGTACTTTGCACCTGTGATCAGATGTAACACTTGCTAGTTAATGTGTGACTTGAAAGGGAAAACGTATTTTCAAACCAATTTAAAACATACCAAACCAACATCTTTAGGGAGGACAAGATAGTGCAAAGCCAGAATTTTGATGATATGAAAGGGTGTCCTGTGACCCGATTGGCTGTCAGCAGAGTTCACTGAGCAATGCAGACTGGGTGCTACTGGGTTAATAAACTGGAACTATGAGAGCAGAGTCTTGTCCGATGGGTTTTACTGCAGAGTCTGTGCAGTCACTGAGGCTGAATGAATTGAAAACCAGATAATACAATTATGCATCTTTCTCAACCATAAAGAGAGAAGAATTTATGCATGAAAACTGTATAAAATATTGTTTGATAATGGCATGCACTTGCCAGCCCAGTAATGGTCTTAGGTGGAAAAGCTTTTAGTTTGGTTTTAATGACTCATTAATGCATTGGTGATAGGCACTGCCAAGACGAGAAAATGGCTTGGTGTATGACATGGAGATGAAGTTGTTCCTTGCCAGTAGATCACTTAGGGCCCCTTTTTTTTTTTATTTATAATTTCAATCACAAGACAAATCCAATACATATCTCTGGGCCCGTACATACCGTGAAACAGTTACATAATTACACCCCATCTGAGAAACAGAACACCAATAATATGCATTTGTCATGTAATTATTTCAATTACTATTTTTCCCCCAAACTATCTAAGCCCCTCCCCTCCCCCCCCCCAAAGGTCCAGCCATAAGCACCTAAGATAGCAAAACAAAGCAGCCCAATACACAATCAAACCCTTACTGCAGCGCAATCCACTGGAGATATTTCCCCCATACCTGCATACATTTATGTGAGGTACCTCTCTTCAGTGCCGTTAATTTACTCATCAAATAGAGCTGTGCCAGTGATCCCTTAAATTCTGCCAACTGTGGGGCAGCTACCTGCTTCCATTTCCGAGCAATTAACACCTTAAGAGCCACACACCCCAAGTCCACAAATAGCCCCTCCGCCTTAGTCAAACTAGGCGGGGGGACCCCCAACATAGCCATCTCGGGGAGCAGCCCCACCTCCTTACCCAGAATCTCCCCCAAGAGCCCAAACACCTCTACCCATATTTGTTGCACTACCTTACAACTCCACCAGATATGTAGATAGGTGCCAAGCTCACCACACCCCCGCCAACATCCACACACCCATAGATCTTGTGTAACCGTACCGGGGTCATATACCATCTATACATGATTTTATAATTATTCTCAAGCAAATTGGTAGCTAAAATCCCCTTATACCTCCCCTGATGAATGAGTTCCCAGGTGGAGTCCTCCCAACTGATACCCAGATCGGTCTCCCACATCATTTGATATCGTTCCCGTCCCGTATCTACCGCCATCAACTTATACAGCCCTGTCAGTACCTTCTTCCTGGGCTCAGACAGAAAAAACCTTTCCACCCGGGTGACCTCCGCGGACAATTCTGGTAAAATCCGCTGTTGTACATAATGGCGGAGTTGCAAATAGCCATACCGATCCGTATCATCTAACCGATAGAGCGCCTTAAGTGCCTCAAATTCCTTAACTTTATTACCTTCTACCAACTGGCCCACCCTCCACAGCCCATGTTGTTCCCATTTGTCAAATACCGTCCTCCCCATGGCCGGAGGAAACTCTGGATTCCTCCGAATTGGCACTAACCGAGATATTCCATTCACTCCTAGCCAGATCTGTTGCCACCTATGCCATACTTGCAATGTACCTTGCACATAGGGATTCCCACCTTGGTACCCTTTGGACAGAGAGGTAGGTAACCACACATAATCACCTAACTCACCCTCCACCCTCCTCTGATTCCATCTGCACCCACTCTTTTTTCTCCTCCGCCCCCCAGTCCAGAACCGCAGACATTTGCGCCGCTTCCCAGTACTTCACTAAGTTCGGGACGGCCATACCCCCATGCTCTCTCGCCTTCATCAATATCCTCCCCGCCACCCTATTATTTTTTCCCCCTGCAATAAACCGCATCATACATCGCTGTGTTTTTATTTATTTATTTATTTAACAGCTTTTATATACCGCACTATTTTTATCAGCGCGGTTTACAAATAACAAAGAATACTCAGATCAGTGAAGACTGATTGGGTTTACATTAAAACAGGGAATAGAACTTGGGGAACATGGGAATTTTCCCTAAATAAGTTCTTGGTACCCTTATAGGGAGATTGGAGAAGAGGTACAGCCATTTAGGCAGAATCATCATTTTTGAGCCGAAATTCTCCCCATCCAGGATAACGCCTTCCCCTGCCACTCTTCCATCTCTTTCCTGACAGTCTTTTCCATCCGAATATAATTTTCCCGAAATTGGTCCCCTTCCCTAGCGGTTAAGTAAATACCCAGATATCGGATACTGTGTTTTGCCCACCTAAACGGGAATGCCGCTTTTAGCTGCGTTTGCGTGTCCACTCCTGCAGAAATATTTAAGATCTCATATTTAGTTACATTAATTTTGAAGCCTGAATAGGAACCAAACTCCTTCAGTAAGTTATAAAGCACTGCCAATGACTCCCTGGGATTAGTTAACAGGAATAATAAATCATCGGCAAAAAGCGATATCTTACTTTCCAGCTTCTTCCACTTTATCCCCTGGACTTCCACACTCTCTCGCACCCGCTGAGCTAGCGGCTCCATGGAGAGCACGAAGAGCAACTGGGAGAGTGGACATCCTTGTCTGGTCCCTCTACTCAGGGCAAAGGGCCGGGTATATTCCCCATTAACCTTGACTTGCGCCATCGGTTGCGCATAGATAGCTTTAATCCATTTCAAGTAATTCCCCCCAACCCCATTTGCTCTAGCACCTTAAACAGAAAAGGCCAGGACACCCGGTCGAATGCTTTTTCAGCATCAATGGCTAAGAGGATCAATTGTTCCTCTCCCCTTCTCCCCTTCCACATAGCATTTAACACTTTACGGAGGTTGTCCTTCGTTTGGCGCCCTGGAACAAACCCCGACTGGTTTTCATGCACCAGCCTGGACATGTACGGAAGTAACCGTTTAGCCAAGATTTTTGTAAATATTTTAAAATCCGTACCAAGTAAAGAGATGGGTCTATAAGAACCACATACAGTAGGGTCCTTCCCCTCCTTCAGCAAGATGGTAATCCCCGCTGTCCAAATTGTTCCTGGAAGCTCCCCTCCCTCCTTAAAAGAATTAAATAACCTGGCCAGGGGTCCCTTCACTTCATCTCGAGATATCTTATAGAATTTATTGGTATAACCATCGATCCCTGGCGCTTTATGCAGGGGGAGCTCTTTAATCACCTCCACAACTTCCTGTTCCTGTATAGGCTGGGACAGTTGTTCAGTCTCCCCACCCGCCAGCCTTTGAAGATTCATCTGCAAATACTGGTCCATCCTATCCCCTCCCTCTGTGGCCTCAGCCGCATATAATTGTTTATAAAACTCCACAAATCGTTGCTGGATTTCCCCCCTTTGTCGCAGTTCTTTCCCCTGGGCATCCCTTATTTTGGTTATATAATTCCTGGCCCGACGCTGTCGTAAGCGATGTGCTAGCAACCGACTGGGTTTATTACCAAACTCAAAATATTGCTGTTGAAGCATCTCTTGCGCATGTTTGATCTCTGCGAGTTCTAATTCATTTAATTCCCCCTTTACGTTCATCAACTCCTGCATACAGGCGGCCTCTCGCCTACCACACATTAAAAGCCCTTCAAGCTCCCTAATCTTATCTCGTAAACCTGCTTTCCTACTCTCTTTAGATTTCTTCATAAACGTACCGATGGAGATCAAATCTCCTTGAATCACTACTTTCAAACACTCCCACAGGGTCGCAATCCGACAGTCTGCCCTATCATTCATATCCAGGTATTGATTAATTTTTGTTTTTAGTACCTGTACAGTGTCTGGATTGTCCAGGAGAGTTTCATTGAGGGTCCAATCCCCCATTTCCCTTCCCCCCCCCCTTACCCAAGGTTAAGACTGCCCAGACAGGAGCATGATCCGTCCAAATTCTCTCACCCAGCTCACATTCTTTCACTCCCCCTATTAAGGACTTGGACACCCACAGCATATCTATCCTCGAGAAAGACTGATGCACAGGCGAATAAAACGTAAAGCCTTTCTCCCTCCCTCTCAGTTCTCTCCACACATCCACCAAGCCCAGATTTTTACCCATGAACTTCATCATCCGTCTACTTTTTGCCCCTCCCACCCCCTCCCTGAGGAGTTATCCAAACTAGGATTGCTGGTGAGATTAAAATCCCCCCCCCCTAATAATAGGGCCATCCGCAAACTGTGTCACCACCCCATTCAAGTGTTCATAAAATGCCCCTTGCTCCACATTCGGACCATAAATATTTACCAAAGTATACATTTGTTCTTGGACCTTCAATTTAACCATGATATACTTCCCCTCTTTATCCTGATGCACCACACATTCCGAACAAGGTATTTTCCCACTTACCAATATACCCACCCCGCCCTTTTTCTTTTCCACCCTATTCGAGGCAAACCACCTCCAGGGATACCTTCTGTGGGACACCCTCCATTCATCACATTTTTTCAGGTGTGTTTCCTGTATAAATATGATATCACCATTAAGCCGAGTAAGCTCTTTAAACAGGCGCTGCCGCTTTATCGGGGAATTCAAACCCCTCACATTCATTGTCATTATCCTAAGTCTTTCCATTGAATAATGTTCTGCACTCCCCTTCCCAATATGCACGATAGCTGGTACCTCCAAAATCCCCCCTCCCCCCCACCCCTCCTCCCTCACCTCCCCCTCCACACCACTCCTCTGAGGCATGAAACCACCAAATCTGGAAGCACTATACCTTTCCCTTACTCTTTCCCTTTATCCAAACAACATACATATAATACATAGAGGTGCTGAGCACATTTTCAGTGATTTTTTTTTTCTTTTTGTCAGTGTATTGTTCCGTCTCCCAGCTAGCCGCCCATTCTTAAAACAAGCTCCACCGTGTGCAACAAACAACTCCAACTTGAGATTTAAACCACAATGTCACATCGTCCAGCCTCTCATCCGTCTCCATCTGCTCCCCTGCCCTCCGCAGGTTTCTGCCGGCGCAGACGGCGGTCTCCCCGCTGTGCTCTTCTCCATTTGCTTTCTCCCACTTGTCGTCGGGGCCCCTTTGGAACATTGGGGGGTTGAGCCTCCAGTATGTCTGTCCATCCAGCTGCCGCCATCACTTTTATCGCCTCCGCTGCCGTTTTGACATATGAGGTGTCCCCCTCAATGCTGAATTGTAATCCAAACGGGAACAGCCACTTCTATCTGACCGCTTTCTCCCGCAGCTTCTTAGTTATCATCGCCATCTCCCTCCTCTTTCTCATGGTGATGGAGGATAAATCCGCATACAATTCCACTGGTGATTATTCCATTTGAAGTGCTGAATCTGCCTGGCAGCCTCCACCACAGCACTTTTTGTATGGTATTCATGAAAACAAACAATTATCCCGAGCATAGTGCTCTCTGCGGGGCCCAAGGGCTCTATGGGCCCGATCGATGTCCCAACACAGCTGCGAGTCATCTCGGCCTGCCTCCCGCATAATTTGTTTGCATACCTTTTCCACTAACTCCCCACAGTCAGTGGTGCTCTCATTCTCCGGAATCCCCCGTATCCGAATATTCGCTCTCCGAGATCTATTTTTGAGGTCTTCTACCTTAGACCGTAGATCCTCCGTCTCCAATTCCATCGAGTCCATGCGCTCCTGCACTTTCGCCAGGGCGAAATCCTGCACCTCCATTTTATTTTCAATGTCCTCCGCACACTGCCCGATATCCCGCACCTCCACCTTTAATTCCTCCATCCACGTCTGCACTTCGGTTTTAAAGCAGGCCAAATCCTGCCGGAGCGTACCGAACCAGCCTCTCAGCTCACCTCGCAAGGTCGCCATATCCCCATTCAGGCTGTTCTCTCTGTGCTGCACCTTTTCAGCCACCTCCACGCTAGCAATAAGCCCCGCGGCCATCTTGCCTTTCCCTCCGGTGGACCCCGCGGCTTTTCTATATGCAAACGCCTTCAAATCAGCAGCACCTTTCTTCATCTCCCATGATCCGTGACCTCCTCAGCACCCACCAAGTGATTTTCCACCACTCTTGCTTCCACGTATTTTGGTAATTTTCTACCCGCTTCCACGGAGCTCCGCTTTCACATGTCTGCTCCGGGTGGTGACGTCATTTCCTCCGTACTTAGGGCCCCTTTTATTAAACCTTGCTAACCGGTTAGCATGTGGTTTAGCTAATACACAGCAATGCCGGCTATTGTCTGCCAAAACGGATGTTAAGTGGCAATCGTGTGCTACCATGCCGAATGGGCAGGTTAGGGGCGGAGCATGGGCATGGCAGGCACAGTAGTGGACAATCACAGTTCGCTTGGCACAGAGAGGAGGAGTTGGGTGAACCCACCTTGTTCGGCCATGCAGTAGTTGCCAGGAACATGCAGATTGCACCCCGGTGGCTTACGCAGCAGCTTTTGCACTTAACCTACATTTGTTTGGCACATTAAGTAAAAAGCCTTAATGGGCTTTAGTGAAAGGGGCCCTTAGAAGTGACTGCGGTAGAAAGACGAATCAAGCACAATGCAACTAATATGGTCTATTCTGCCTGATAGACTTTGGTTGCCGTCCCGTTTGCAGCAACTGAGAGAAAATCTCAAAAGCTCATCATATGCTCTACGCCAGGCACTGTTCTTTAGTTAATGATCTGACTCACTTTCCTTCTCCCTCCCCACCCCCAAAATAATTAGACTATACGAAAGCTGTTGTGATTGAATAGTCTCTACTGAATGTGAAGAAGAATTCTAAGGAAGTGGGCATTTGCTTTTGGAACAAGAAATCAAAGGCACCTGCTGCGTTACCAACACTGTTCAAAGAAATTCCGGAGTCGCGGATGGGGGATTAGGGAGGGAGAGTGGGCAGACTTGATGGGTCTGTTGACGTGCATTTTATTGTTTTGAAAGCCGTGGTCCACACTTCTTTTGCTTTATATGCATGTTACAGATAAGAAAAAATAAAATGAGGCCTTAAGCTACAACTGGTTCAAGACAGCCTTAGCTGTGCTTCCATTCACTGTTAGAACAAAAGATATGCAATACTGGGTCAGACCAAGGTCCATCAAGCCCAAAATCCCATTTCCAACAGTGGCCAATCCAGGTCAAAAGGCTCATAGGTTCCACAATGGTTGTCCCGGTGCAAGCAGTGGATTTCCCAGGTTCTTCTTAATAATGGTTTATGGACCTTTCCTCTAGGAATTTGTCCAATTTTTTTTTTAAACCCCAACTACACTAACAGCATTTACTACAGCCTTGAGTAACGAATTCCAGAGTTTGATTACATGTTGAGCGAAAAAATATTTTCTCCTACTACTCTTAAATGCACTACATTGTGGCTTCATTGCATGTCCCCCTAGTCTTTCTACTTTTTGATGGTGTAAACAACCAATCTACATTTACCTGTTCCACTCCATTCATTAATTTATAGACCTTTATCATACCTCCCCTTAACTGTCTGTTTTCCAAGTTGAAGAGCCCTAACCTTTTAAGCCTTTCCTCATGGGGTATCCTTCCATCCCCTTTACCATTTTGGTGGCTCTTCTCTGTACCTTTTCTAATTCTGTTATATCTTTTTTTAAGATATGGCAACCACGACTAGAGTTGCACACAATATTCAAAGTGGGATCGTACCATGGAACAATACAGAGGCATTATAATATCCTTGGTTTTTATTCTCCATTCCTTTCCTTATGATTCCTAGCATTCTATTTGCTTTCTTGGCTGCCGCTGTCACTGGGCAGAGGGTTTCAACAAGTTAGCCAAAATGATGCCTAAATCTTTTTCCTAGGTGGTGGTTCCTAGTGTGGAACCTTGCATCATGTAACCATAGTTTGGCTGTTCTTTCCTAGGTGCATAACTGTGCACTTGTCTGCTTTAAATTATCTGCCATTTGGATGCCCAGTCTTCCAATTTATCAAGGCTCACTTGCAATTTTTCAGAATCCTCTTGTGTTTTAACAGCTTTGAATAATTGTGTGTCATCTGCAAATTTGATCATGTCACTGGTTGTTCACATTTCTAGTTATGAATATGTTAAAAAGCAGCGGACCCAGCATAGATCCCTAGGGTACACCACTATCCATCTTTCTCCATTGGGAAAATTGACCATTTAGCCCTACTCTCTGCTATCTTTTAACCAGTTCCTGATCCACAATAGTATACTGCATCCTATCCCATGACTTTTTAATTTGCCAAGAGTGTCTCATGAGAGATCTTGTCAAAGGCTTTCTGAAAATCAAGGTACACTATATATTGATTGGCTCATCTTTGTCTACCTGTTTATTTACACCTTCAAAAAAGCATAACAGATTAGTAAGACAAGACTTTCCTTGGCTAATCCCTTAAACCAAGACTATCTACATGTTCAGTAATTTTGTTCTTTATAATTGTTTCTACCATTTTGCCCGGTACTGATGTCAGGCTCACCGGTCTGTAACTTCCCGGATCACCCCTGGAACCCTTTTTAAAAATTGGCATTACACTGGCCATCCTCCAATCTTCAGGTATTACAGATGATTTTAATAATAGTTCACCGATTACTAAAAGTAGGTCTGCAATCTCATATTTAAGTTCTTTCAACATCTTCAGCAGACCAATTCCATTCGGGGCACATAAAAAATCTGGACAGGTCAGATTTGTACCTGATTCTGCTCCCATGGGAGCAGAATCAGTTACAACGGGCTTGGACGGGCAAGACGCATCCCGATTCTGGCTACTGCATTCCAGCTCCCTCCTCCTGCATGGTGCCATGGCTGCAGAGGATCAAATGTGTCTTTCCCTGTTGCCCGATTCCCAAAAAGGCCTGCCAAGAAAAGGATTGGGCTGCAGGGACACCCATTGTGCCACTCACCTGTTCTGGTGTGCCCCTTGTGTTTGTCCAGCAAGGTCGGGGGGGGACTTATTCCACCTCTAAGGTGGAATAAGTCACCCATCTAACTCAGAATCCCCAGACATACAGTGCTGAGACCAGAACCAACCCTGTATGTTGGGGGGTCATTCCTCCAGCCTGCCCCCACCCAGAGCTCCCCGCACATTTCCTCTATACATGCAGGGAGCTCTGTATATGCAATCAGCCCTGGCACTTAGCAGGGGATATATTCAAAACTGGACCTATATTCCCACTAAATGCAGCTCTGAATCTAGCCCCAGGTCTGGTCCAGGCGATTTGCCACTCTTCAGTTTATCAAATAGTTGTACAAACTGTTGTCCTTCATCTTCCATCTCTTGTATATTTTACCAGGTTTGCGTCAGGTGGAGATTATCAAAGCTTATTTCTCAAAGCAGACAGATGAAATCTCTCTTCAGCAAGCAGATGTCGTACTGGTCTTACAGGAAGAGGATGGTAAGTTTCATTTGAAAATGCATTTCGTAACCAGCATGGATTCAGAAAGCTTTCTTTGCAGTTTGTTCCTTAATTACAATCTCCTAGTGCTGTTCCTAGGTTTTAACTGCTGAACTTCATAGAAAACCAGTGAGAGAGGTAAGAAAAACGGATCCTGATAAGCAATAATATCCCGTCAGGAGCGCGTGTTATAGCTGTTCGCAGGAAAATGAATTTGAATTTATCTCACACCTGCCTGAGGTTCTGGTGAGTTAAATTCAGGTAGAGGAGATATTTTCGTGACACCAGAGGGCTTGTAATGTAAGTTTGGACATGAGGCAGTGGAGGGGTAAGTGACTTGCTCAAGATCACAGGGGGCAGCAGTGATTTGAACCTCACATCCCTCATTCTCAGCTCATTGCTTTTACCATTAGGCTGCTACTACTACTTCGTTAGTTGGCCCAACCTGTCTTTATGTGCTACCTTGGGGTTGGCATGACCCAAATAAGGTTTAGTTTGTGCTCGTTTAATGCAACATTTTCAGGCTTTTGGGGCATTTTTCATGTTCTTTTCACATATTCATTCTGTTGGCATACATTGGCAATGCACTAGAAAAATCAATGCACAAATCCATTGTATGATGTTAATTTGTAGGTATATGCACATAAAAGTGATTTGAACTTGTTTAAATTTTTTAAGCGTTCAAACAAAGCAAATGCACGCTCACAAATGCTCATTTCTTCTGCCATGCTTTACTATGCTCTACATCTTAATAGAAGTAGTGAAATATGGTCCTGAAAGTCAGTGGTTATTATTAATTAGTAATACTGTTTTTGTTTTTGACTGTTCTTATTGATTTTGATTATTGTGGTCTTCCTTGATGCAGTAGAGGAAATGTGATTAAGATCATTTAGGGGACTAGTTACTAAGCTACAGTAAATATCTCACATTTAAATACAGCTTAATTTTCCGTGGCAGAGCTAACCCGTGATAACTATTACTACGGATCATTTGTATAGCGCTACAAGGTGTGCGCAGGTCAGTAACACTCACAGGAAAATAATTACCTAGGCTGTATTATTCAGCTCATGTGACCTGATGTTCCTGGCTGCGCTCTTAAAGGGGCCAGTGCCCAAGTCAGAAGGGTGGGAGAGGGGACCTAGCCCTTCAGCCCGAACAGAGTCAAGGCTCCCCTCTTAACATACCCTTTCCCCACACAGACCAGACTGTCCCCCTCAAACAACATTCCCCTCCCCCGGAAGAAACTCCTTCCCTAGACCTCTGACCGCAACCCAGACCTACCTTTTAGTAATGTTGGTGGTGTAGTGGGAGCCAGACAGGTGTGATTCCCACTCACTCCTTTTCAACTGGGAGCCAGGTTCAAAGTAGCACTCATGACCCCCTAGTGGCAGTCTTGAGAATGGAATACTAGCGAATGTCAGCTGATCAGCCGTATCGAGTGATATTGGAGGTTCAATGGCAGAGGTAAAGGCTTACATCTTATTCAGAAAAGTACTTTGATATTGCTCTGAAGCAGAACTATTCATCATGTTATAGTTTGAAATGCAGTGCTGTGTCGGCATTTCTAAGCGATACATTGTGATGCAACAATTTTAACTATTTTAAAAACATTTTTCAGGAACTTGTCAGTAAATTCATTAAAAAGGGCCATATTGATTCTGATCTAATTAAATGGTTACAATCAGATTTGGAATTGGTCCAACAAAACATTTCATCTTTGTATGCTGGTATTAATTGTTAGGGGGGGGGGTGTCTATGAGATTTCTTAGAGTTGACACACACTGAGGAATATTTTCTGTTTTCTATAAAAGCAACATTGATGCCTATGCGCCTTTCTGAGACTCCCATATCTGGTTCCTGTAGCATGCAAATGCTGATGCACAAATTCACGCCTGGTCTGAGGAAAGTATAAATGCACTGTATCTGAGCACTTGTGGATTTTATAACGTACTCAAGTATATTGCAATGTTGCTCAAAGTACACCTTCAGGAATGCACATAGAAGTCACCTAAAAATGAGAAGATTAGAAATATATTAAATAAAATCACATCAGTATACTGCTGCAGTTTTATAAAGGCTTTACACACAGGAAACTCTTGAGGAAATTACTTCCTAAGTAAAACAGCAAGATCTTGAATGTCCATGCAGTGACCCCGGCTTGTCAGTTTATGGATATGCTTCCCAGTACTGACGCTGAGGAAGCTTCCTTGGTCACATTCAGGGTCCATTCCCACTATTTGTGCCCTTTCCCGTCCCCATCCTCCTTCCCCGCTTGTTGTATGGGGAAGTTAGACAGGGGCAGGAGGGGGGGCGGTGTTAGAGAGGGCGGTGGGTGGTTGTCGGCCCCGGTTGTACTGGGCCGAAGGCTTAGACAGGGAACTTATTCTACTTCTGAGGTGGAATAGGTTCCCCGATGGAGCAGAGGACGTGGCCTGGGGCATGGCAGCAGCGGGAGGGGGTGGAGAGCATTCCCTGCAGCCCGACCCAGGCCTGATCGGGGGTCAGGCTATGGGAAAAGCATTGTAGTGGCTGGAGGTCACGGCTTTACATGGTGCCATGGCTCCAGACTGAATTAGTTGCGCATGGCCTGAACATGCAGGCCAAGCTGAATCGCGGTCCTGGCCCGCAGGATCAGAATCGTGACTGTGCATCCAGATCCAACCGGGCATACAGAGGGCCTGTATGTCCAGACTGGAATAGGGCCCATTCTGTTTTACATACGTCTCCTCCCTTCTCAGTTTCCTATAAGAAAGCAATACATTATGTGTTGGACAGATTGCATCCCGATTTGATGACTGTAGTCTCTAGGTGCAGATTGTAGACTCTCACATGAAAGTGACCCAAGTTCAGGTACGTAGGTTTCCAGTATTTAGAGCATGGGAGCATGCCAGGGAACAGATGTTCCTGACCATCAAGGTAGCCTTGTGCTAGACCTCATTACACTTGTTTTGAGATGTTATAACTGGAATTTAATAGAAAGCCCATTTACAGGCTTATTGTCTCATACATAGATCTGAGCTAGTCCTACAGAGAGGATTGCAGTTCTGATCCCGCAGGGTAGGACTAGCCCCGTGGGATCAGAATCGTGAACAGTCCTGTACATGCAGGTCAGGACTGCGATTCAGTCTGTCCTGCACATACTGGACTGTCCCCAGCTAACTCAGTCAAGACTCTTCTATGGAGCCATGGCACCGTTGCTCTATTGAAGAGCTGCAATGCCGGCTGCTGGACTTCAGGGACTCATTCCCCATCAGCCTGGCCTCCCTGCCCAATCCAAGCTCCGGGTTGCCAATCCTTTATGTACGGGGAAAGTTATTCCATCTCAAAGGTAGAATAACTTCTCCATACAAGTTGCTGGCCCTGTACATCCAGGGCCGATGACCACCCACCGCCTGCCCTTCCTCCGCCTCTGATCCTTCCCTTCCCTGCCCCGTCTAACTTCCTCGTACAACTGACATGGGCAGAGAAGGCACAAATAGCGGAGATGGATGTTCTCTTGAGACATCCATCCCCGCTATTCGTGGCACAGAATCGGGCCCTTACTGGATAAAACCTGAGTGTAGGTTCCCACTGAGCTGTTAGGTTTGTCAGTCTTTGAACTGCAGGCATGAAACAAATTATTTCCTTTGGCTGGTCCTTTAGTAAATCCTCTTGCCAAAAATTTGTACTGAGGAATTTCATAGCAAGACTTCCTGTAAAGGAAAGCACCCAGGAATTTCTTAGCTTAAATCTCATGTGGGTTTGCTGTTTTGAACTAAACCTTGCCCTGTAATTATTACTGCCATCTGTACTCAGCTGAATTGCCAGGTAAAAACGCCTCTTACAGTGCCAGCATCCCATGTTGACTGAGTTGGGTGGACAAATAGGGGGTTTCCATAGCCTTGCGGTAACTTTATAAAGGAGTTTTTGTGAATATCTGCCAATATCCATGTGTAAAAGACCTGTTATAAAATTGCTTCATGCATAAAAGTGTTGTTGTTGTTAAGTCTCCTCATATCTGTGCTGATTCATGGCGACCCTCTGGATAGTTGTCCTAAACTATGTTTGGTCTTCAGTCTGGCAGCAAATTGTTGATAGTCATCCATAGCTGCTTTTATTGTATCCATCTATCACATTGCTGGCCTTCCTCTGTTGCACTGACCTTCACCTTGCCAAGTATGTCTTTCTCTTCGCATAATGTGCCCAAAGCAGGAAAGTCAAAGTCTTTGTCATTTGGTCTTCTAAAGAAAGCTTATGTTTGATCTCCTCTAGTACCGACCAATTTGTCCTTCGGACAGTCGATGATGTACACAGTATTCTTCAAAAGTACAAGTGATGCAACTAGGTGCAAACTTGTATGTGACTTTAGAGGACACGTGCTCAGAGCAGGAGTTTGGGTGAAGGGCAGGCAGCATTACATTAACATTTACGTCTGCTTCCAAGCATGTATTAATGTCCGCAGCATCAATCTAACCATTATTCCTGCAGGATTTGTGCTAATGTTTTATAAGGACACATAGGTTGTCTTTATAGAGTAGGCTAAAAATAGGCTCCTATGTAGCCTTCATGCATTGGTAACAATGACCACCAGTTGTTATAGCAGTCTTAAACTGGCAGCCCTATAAATGCAGGAGTTGAAGTTAATAACAGGCTAGAGGTTATCATCAGCTCAGGTTTCTTCAATCTCTTCTTTTGTGTGTTCAGACCATACAACAGACAAGTTGGAGAATCCCTAGAAGTTAGCAAACATTCCTCAGCCAGGAATAAGTACTTTCCCAGTAAGACCAGAACATATGATGACAGAAAATTCCTATGCCAACATCTGGGTCATCTCTCCTTAGATATTTAACTTTCCATAATCTGCTCAGCTGGTTTCTATTTTGTGCCAGCTCATACCACAGGGACATTTAGGCATGATCTAGTTTTATAAAAGTCCTTTTCTGCACCTAAAAGCAAGTTTAAGTGCAAAAATTACTTCCTTACTGCTCAGTATGTGAAAATCTTACTGCACTTTAATAAAAGGGCCCCTAAAATTACAAACTAGCAGCTATGTATACCACTCTATCAACAATGAGCCGCTTGGCTGAAGACCAAACAAAATTTAGGTCAACTATCCAGAGAGTCACCAGGAGTTGACACCAACTTGACGGCACTTAACAGTAGCAGCTTGATTTACTAAGGGGGGGCTTTTACTAAAGGACGCTGGAGTGTTGTGTCTAATGCTGCAATACCTCCAAAAGCAGGATGAGGAAGATGCAACACCACCCTATTAACTGTCAGGGACGTGGAAAGCATGTTCCCAGCTGCTAGCTCCAAGCCCTGTGCCCTAATGTGCCATACAGATACTGTGAGTGCAGTTATCTCCATCTATTGAGGTGGCATTAGGTGAACCCATGCTAATGGCAAAGGTCATAGATAGAATATGATGTTTACCCCACACTCTGCACTGCTCATCACGCCCACTCTCTGCCCCAACCTGCCCCCTTACCACCTCAACACACCATTCACAGGTAGCACCGACATTGGCTAGCTGTCAACGCATGTCCCAGTACACCTTCAGCATGTGCTAGAACACACAGACAGCTAGCATCCTTTAGTAAAAGACCCCTTAAATATTTTTGTCTCATAGACATATGGAAGGTAATTTTGTAACAGGACTCCATGGGTGTAGGTATCTACATAGATGCCGTATAACTTCTGTTTCTAAATACAAGTAGGTGCCTACTTGTCAGCCTATGTAGCAGAGAATGTACCTTGAATGTAGGCATCTTTTAGCAAGTAGGTGTAAATTTATGCTCATGCATTTTGAAGATAAAGGTATTTTCATGTACATGGTGCATGGATGGTATTTTATAATCTATGAACATATGTGAAAACTCAGCTCGTGCTCCACCCAGACTGCACCCCTGGCTGACCTTGAAATCATTGCCATGTGGATGGACGGCAGTGGCCTCATGGAAAGAGGAAACAACTAAGGGGGTTGGGGCTGCAACACCCATGTAGGCCCAAGTAAGGATGTGGAGATGAAGTGATGTTGGAAAGGAGGACAATAGTGAAGTTAGGCTAGGGAAAGTGAGGGGCGAGGGCTGGGAAAGGGATGGAAAGGAAGTTAACCTGGGGAGAGTGCTTGGAGTAGAACTGTTGGAACAATAAAATGTTATTTTGCTGCAAATATGTTGCAGATTTCTGTTCATATTCAACTAGATATTTGTGTTCTTGCAGGATGGTACCAAGGAGAAAGATTACGAGATGGTGAGAAAGGGTGGTTCCCCCAGGCCTGTGCCCAGGAGATTACAAGTCGTATTGTAGTTGAGCGCAACGTCCGGCGAATGGAGAGACTGCGGATAGAAACAGATGTATAGGTGAAGTGGCAACACCAGGGTGGCTTCAGTGAAGATGGCAGCCTGCAGCTCCTCCTAGTCAAGGGATTCATGGAAATGCGCTTCAAGGGCCCTTTGAGGCCCGCATATTCAGTGCACCTTTGAACTTCAGAATCAACCCATTTCCCCTTTCAAGAAACTAGGAATTTGAGGAACCCACCTCTTCTTACATTCTCTCCAGTTTGCAGAGAACATGATGTTGGCTTGGTTTGTTCAAAAAAAAACAAAAACCCACTGGCTTTCAATTCTTCATGTTTCTAGACCATGGAAAAATGTCTTAAAAGAAATAGTTGCTGACAAGTTTTGATCTAATCTTTACAGTTGTCATCAATTGTTTCCTTTTGGAAGAAAAGGGAAATGACAATAACTGGTTGAAACTTGCTTTCTAAACCACTTAAACTCTCCATAATGTCTGTTATCTTAGCAACACAATGAAGTGAATCCTTAAAGGAACTTAACTGTCTACCCAAATAAGCAGCAGAGCTCTGGTGCAAGCAGGTGAATGACTGTTCTACAGAGCACAGATTGATTGCTCTAAGAAAAATATTGCATAGATGGGAACCAAGGTCGCATACGTCACCATTTCTCTGTAGCCAAACCAATATCATTTGGTAGACTAGAGAGCCAGCCAACAGCAAAAGAATCGTTAGTGCTTCCATCACTGCCTTCTCTCCATGTGGAAATGTCCGTTGCCATAGCTATGCTAAGCATATATACTACTGTAGACTCAGCAAGAGGCGAAAGCACAGATTTTAGACATGGTTAATGCATCATTAAATGGCAATTTTCACCATATCAAAGCATTTGTTGTGTTTTGAGGGGAAATGGCTGCTTCAACAGCAAAGACCAGACCGGTTTCATGGTTACTATAAATATAATATTCTGAGTACTGTTCCTACTCCATATCCAAGCAGGAATCTTCATGGGAGGCAAGCAAAGTCCATTCTTCGCTTGAAGATGTCAGAAATGTAGCCATAGCACAGCTTTTGTCCATGTCAAAGAACCAAAGATGGTTCTCTGAAACATTTCTTCCTGCTGATAACCAAAAACTTTAAAAATGTGAATGGTGCCATTGGCTTTCTCGATTTAAAGAAACATGTGCATAAATATAAATATGATATGCTCTGGTGATAGTGGGACATGATTATGGTGTTGAACATTGTGGCCAGCTGAAATATCACATAGTATTTTGTAACTGGATAAAGTCTCTTATATTTTGTACATTTAAGTCAAAAGCAAACTTTTAGTAGGTTGGAAAATGAATGTATTTCAAGAATCTTTCAAGTGCTATAAATACTGCATTCCCTGTCCCCCTCAGTAGAGCAAGTCTCATATCTTGCCCTTCTTTAAGATCTGCAGTCAGATTCCTGAAGGCAAAAGCCGGGACAATCTACAAGGGAACTGGCCAGTAATTGTAACAACTTGCACGTGAAGTCTTTGTATATTTATTTAGCAATAAGGTACTTTTCAGAAATAAAGACCAAAACTTAATTGTATTGTTTAGGACAAAGAAATACAGACCATGTTACATTTAGTGTGCTTTTGGCAGTTGTTTTGACCACAGCTGACCATCAACTCTTCCAACAGTTTGGCCATAGAGATGTAAATCTCTATGGCCGAAGTGTTTGATGTTCTAGGTGCTCACAGCAAATGTCTTACATAGAGAGTATGATGGATAACATATTTTAGTTGCCACCTCAGTGAGTTTTAACAATTTCTGGCTGTACTTTTATCAGTAATGCACCAATTTCTAGGAAATGAGTACCTCAGCCTTTACTTTTCCATGTGCTGACACTGAGGTTTTATTGATTTAACAACAATTTCCTCTGTTGAAGTTTCTTAAATGTCAGGATGTGAATGGATTGTTTGGCTTCTCAAGGTTGGAGGTTCTATTGATATGGTGACTTTTCACCTCTGCAACAAGTCTGAAGAAGAGGCACAGCACATAGGCTTTAAATAAGTCGAGCTATAGCAGTGCCAACCAGGTTATCAAAGGAGCCTATTTACTAACCTGTGATATACAGTAATGTATTAATGTGCATTACTAGTGACCAGCGCCTCAGTGCTATGGGAAATCGCTTACATTACTGGACACTGCAGGTAAGTAAATAGATCCTTAAATGAGCAATATTACCTAACAAAGTTACTGACCACAGGTCAAAGGGCAAGAGATGCCAGAAAATGCTATCCTAATCAGAGGACACTTTGCTCATTTCTGTAAGGCAGGTAAGTTAGTCATGTACTGATATTTATGGTAAGGAGGGCCGTGAGTCTTATACAGAGCTGTAGTTCCTGACGACCCAAAACTAACTGCCCTGTCGCAAAGTATCCTAACAACCAGTCTGGAGCGAGGTAGAACCAAACCATTATTTATTTAATTGACCTCAGGGAGAATTACCGATTGCCAACCCAAACCAATATTTATTTAGTTCTCCCCGCAGTTAATTAAATAAATATTGGTTTGTTTACACCTCACGCCAGATTGGTTGTTTCCCCTTGTGAGAGTGTGTTTTGCTTTTTGGTTGGACTCTAGGCAAAGTATCAGGAGACATGAAGGCATAATAAGGGTCATTTCATAATGTCATTTATAAAATTCTGATGTGCATAAAGTGTGTGTGGTAGCATGAATGCGCATACCTCACCGGTAGGCATAGCCATCATGAAATACCTGAATCTATGCATGCTCGAGAAGGTGTCAGTGGCCACCCTGTATTTAAAGCGCGATCTCTGTTTCTTAAACATAAGTGCCTAAGTCAGTGTCCTCTGACACATTTGCTCTTAATGTGCTGATTGAAATTACCTTCATATTGACCGAACACTTTTGTATATGTGCAAATCTTTTACAAATCTTCCAGTACTGTGTGCATTTAAACTGTGCTTAAGTTTACCCACAGTGATAAGAGGAATTCCCAGGTGGAGCTGGGGAAGGTTTTGGTATTTAATAACACTTATCGTTTGGACAGATGTAGCAGTGTGCAGTGGTAGTAAATACTCCAATACAATAGATGCCTTCCAGCAGCATAAATTCCACCCAAGCAGTCCCCGTAATGCAAGATGGCCCAGGCAGGAAGGAGTCCGCGCACAGTAAGTCGGCGCGCAAACTTACTTTAACATGTTTGCTGTGCTCCTTTCACTCGTAAGTTTCCAGCAGGCCTGCGGCTGTTACCTCCCAGGCCTAAGTCTCGCAATACACCCGGCCACGGCCACTTTCCCCAAAGAGCTTACAGTGACTCTCCCAAGGAGGGTTGGGCAGAATTTGCACACTGGCTTCTCTAATTCTCATGCCACTGCTCTAAGCACTGGGTCACGTCCTCTCCATTTGCGTGCCTACTTTTGTATTTCCAAATTAATGTGAATATTTTTCCTCAGGCTAACTACTTGCAGTTTTAGCAAGTATAAATGTGTGTGGGTGCTTCTTCTAGGGTCATTTTCAAAGTGAAAGCACACATATAAAGTCCACGGGTAAAAGATATCCATGGACTTTGCAAAATTACCGACAAGGGCCTGATTACATAACAGGATGCCCAAGTCCAAAAAGGCACAGATTCTAAGCCTACTGCATAAAGGTAACATAAGCGCCTATGTGATAAGAGCTACCAGGTTCCAAGAGGGAGATTTTAGACAAGTCCTGGATTTCGGACGACCCTATCTGATGCATAATGAGACCTGCAACCCTGATTTCAATGGATAGAATCAGGGCCTACACCCACCATGCTGTTTTAGGCTATTATTTGAAAGCAATACTGGCCAAAAGAATCTACCTCCTGGCACCGGATAACTTGTTAGCTCTGTGCGTCCTTCTAAAAGAGGCCCACAGAACCAGTCTTACTAGTACACATTTGCACCTCCTCTGAAGAATATGGGCCTGTGTTCTCTACATCTACTCACATATCTTATAAACCATAGGGGTACAGTGCAGCTCTGCCTCCCCTCTATCCTGGGGAGACTATACATAGCACATATATAAATACGTGCCATTTTGTTGTCTTCATACTCGTATCTGTGTATACTGCAATGAACTTAATTTAAGGCCTTTTCCATGTGCAAATCAGGCTTTACATGCAAATAAATCAATTAACCCACCCCCCAACCAAGGACACTTTTACCTATGGGCAAAAGGAACAGGGGCCCAAGCTACTCATAGGTTAAAGCAAGAGTGGGAGGTGTCCTCGGCGAATCTCATTCCCAGCGCCGATGCTCCTCTCCGGGATGTGTACTGTGGCGCTGGAGTTACTTCCTCTTGTAGCGGCGCAGTGCCTTTTGTACTTCTACGTCCCTCTGATTCCACTTAACAGGAAGTGCAATCAGAGGGGGCAAAAATGCAAAGAGCAACGCAGCACTGGAAGTGAAGGTAACTCTCTTAAAATGTATTGCTGCTGCATGATGTCCCAGAAAGGGGCGGCGGGCTCACAAACATTTGCCCAGGGCCCCATAGGGGGTTGAAGCGGCCCCCGACATGTATGTTCTATCATAGGACATGCAGCTAAAGGTTACAAATCTCTGGTTCCAGCAACTGCTGTATATTGTCATCAGCTAATCTAATATAGTACACAGTACTGTACATCTTTTTGTAAGACCTGTTATTAAACTTTCAGTTTTGTTACAAATGATGAGTTTTGTTAGGACTTTTTCTCACTCTGCTTTTATTTGATTTCCATACTCTTTTAGTGCTGTTCTAATAGCTAAAATTTGTTCAAGGGAGGTAGGGATAAGGTGCAGGGAGGGGATTTTAGGATCACTTGACATCAGTATTTTTAAGTTACCAGACTGCGGCAGGAGAAAGGAATGTACCATACTCCAGCCTATCAAACTGTATATTTCATTTTTTAAAAGAAAGAAAATCACTTCTTAAAAAAAATGTAAAATACAGTATGTGTGGAACAGGAAAACTGAATAATATGAGCAATATTAATAGTGAGGTTCTAGAACTGGGCAAGATTCTGTGACCCCATCTATTGAAAGAAAATCACTTTTCAATAGACAGGGTCACAGAATCTTGTCCAGTGCTAGAACCTCACTATTAACATTGCTCATATGATTCAGTTTTCCTGTCCCATACATATTTCGTCTTTGTTGCCTGACTGAAGACCAAACACAGTTTAGGAGCAACAGCTCTTCACAACAACCACCACCTCCTCACATTATTAAATTGAAGAAAACATGTCAGTAGCCAACCATATTCTCCACCTTTGCCAATCTCTACCCCAATTTAGACACAACAGAAAAAGGTTTTGTTATCCTAGAAAACAGATGCTGACAATGAGCTGTATTCATCTATGAAATTGTCCTCGATTGGGATCAACTCCTTACAGCCTGAAATATATTTTCATTGGCTTCTAATTTTTTAAACAACAAAGATTTGATTTTGCTTAGCCAAAAAGCTTGCATGTGCTACTCTGACAGATGGGATATTAAAACTTGTCAAACATTTCCCTAGCTTGTGAAGTCCTGCACGCACAAATGAGAACAAGAGCCTTCAACAGAGGCAGAAGGATAAATATCATTCATGTTATTAGTACATCTGGCCACTAGATGGCAATAAAATCAAAAGAAATGTATTGTTCACCAGCCTCCTTCATTGTAACTGAAGTGAATAAAGAGGCTTCATAAGATGGTCATGTAACCCCAGATCAAAACGAGCATGCTAATCCAGTGCAGGTTTTACCTCGGCACCAGGGATGTACACAGGCAAAAGATTTTTGGTTTCTTTAAAGATGTACTTTTTTGTTCATTTCAGACATTCATGTTAATACATGTTAAGGTGTGCAAGTAGACTATACATGTGTTAATTTGTAAGTTAACACACCTTAAATTGATTTAGCTTGCACACAGTTTTTAAGGCACATCCCTAGCAGACCATACTGCTCTGTTTTACACAGCCTCTCAGTAGGAGAAGTCAAATTTATTTTCATGTCCTTTCAGCTGCACTGATACTGCAGAAGAGAGGGGCATCTGCTGCTGGGTAACTTACTACAACTGATACTGCAGGTGGAGCAGTGGCAGAAACTTCTCTGCCAATTCCCACTCAGGCATGTTACCATTAGTGTGGGTTCAGCTAATGCCACGGTGACAATAGTGCCATACATAAGGGTACCCATCCACACATCGATGCTGGCAACACGGCCAACAGTTACTTCAGAGTCTTCACACTTAATGCATTTTTAACACAAAAGCTAGCCTGTGTTAAATGTTAAGCCTGTGTTAAGTGCAAAACCCCAACACACTTTAGTAAAAGGCCCCCAAAGTTTGTTATGGTTCTACAGTGTCTGCTTAGTATTGAGGTGCTTCCTTTTCTGTGCCCTGTTGACGTTGACCACGCCCCCATTGATGTTAGGGCAAAGACAGATCTGATTGTGTTCTCAAGCTAGTGGAAGAACCATTTGCCTTTTTGGATTGAATAACAATAAAACTAAGTTTTAAAAATGTTAGAATGGAGTCCCCTCCCCCAGGCCCATACCCCACCAATTTTATTGCCCCTCACAGCATCTGTAACTTCCCCGATCAGCGCTCTCAAGAAGATCAGCTCCAGGTGCTTCCTGCTTCTATCTAATTGGACCAATCACTGCTGAATTTTCACCACTGAAAGAACTTTAAAACCGATAGCGTGCTTAGGCACGCCTGTGCCTGAGGGCCTCACCAGAGGGCCGTCTGGTGTGGACCTCAACGTACCATATGAAAAGCCTAACCACATTGTTCTGACTTCTCTTCAGCTACTACCAAGTAGGTTTTAACACAGTGTCACTTACGCCTGCATCATAACTGTATTGTACATTGTTATAACTTGTAAGATTGTTTTGACAATTGTCTTATGATCTTTGCAGAATGCCAACCATTTATGTTCAAGATTACTTCTCCTAATGCATTCTGCATAAACCTCCTAATTGCTATCCTCCAGCACAATATTATATCATTGGTTTAAATGCATTACCCAATGATATCCTACTACTACTACCTCAAAGACTACCTAAATTCCTACATTTCTCCACTGTTCTTAGACTTTGTAACAGCACTCATCTGTACACACGTACTTCACCTAACAAAACTATACTATATAGACCAGAGGTTCCCAACTCCAGTCCTGGAGGGCCAAACACCATTCAGGTTTTCAGGCTGTCCCTAATGAATATGCATGAGATACACTTGAATACAATGGTGGCAGTGCATGTAAATACATCTCATGCATATTTATTAGGGACAGCCTGAAACTTGAATGGTGTTTGGCCCTCCAGGACTGGAGTTGGGAACCTCTTATAGACCCTTTAAGTCTACTAGGTACCATCTACCTACCCATTCTAACACAAAATAGAGAACAAGCTACTTATTCAAATCTATATTCTCATGACCTTACTGGTCTCAATACCCCACACTTATACACACCCTTCATCCACTACTCAACAACTCTATATACCTATTATACACAACTATCCTAGAACAGAGCACACACCTTTCATTTACAAAATAACAAACTCAAATAATCCAGCCATAAACTGATTAACAGCCCCACTTCACAAAACAAATCACCCTACAATCCACAGGAACATGCCAAACCAATCAACTGCTACCTTACAAATGCCAGATCTATTAGAAACAAACTCCCTGCTATAATAGACATCATGAAATATAATAATCCCGATATATTCTGTACCACTGAAACTTGCCTAACTGACACTGATGCCGTAATAACTAATCAATTACTTCACCTGGTTACAGCCTGTACCACTGTACAAGAACAACAAACAAAGGAGGGGGCCTACTCATTTTAGCAAAACAACATCCATCAACATGGAAAGCAAAAACATAACAATCCACTTGTCATACTGACCACCGAACTCACCCCCAGACAGCTTAACATCCATACTGGAAATGGCTTGCTCGGCTTCTTTAAAGAAACCTTTAATCTTACTGAGAGACTTCAATCTGCCCTCTCTACACAGTTCACACTCTACAAACTTTTAACTCTATGGGGTATGCTTACTAAACAGTGGTAGCGGCTTCCGTCCGATATTGAACAGAAGCCGCTACCGTTGTTTAGTAAAGATACCCCTATGGAAGATCTAGGATCCCAACAGACTGTTCACACACCCACATATAATAGAGGGAACACATTAGATTTAATATTCGTCCCCAACAATATCACCCACCATCACCTCTACCTTCCTCCCCAGACATTAGATGTCCCAAAGTCAGACCACTATCTCATCAAAATCACACTGCCAAATACACCACCCACACCCCCACAAACCCCAAATTCTCAACCAAAACAATTCAAATCTTTCAATAAAGAAAACTTCCTCAATGAAATCATTCCTCAACTTAAATCCCCCCTGACAGAACTTAATAACATAATCTTAAACTGGAACACCACCCTTCAGAAGGTCGCTTTGGCACCTATACCACAACACAGGCCTACCCATGCTCATTCTAATAAATGGTACACCCATGATTTGAGGAAATTAAAACAAAAATTAAGAAAAATGGAATACAAATGAACAACAAAAACAATATATGACAAAAGTATCTATTTAAACACACTACATTCATACAAATTAGCTATAAACAATACAAAAAATCATCATACTTCACAAATACCCCCACAAAATCCATCAACTGCCCGAGAGAGCTGTTTGATATTGTCAAAATTCTAACTCAAGCTCCCTCAGCTCAACTAAACATTTCCATAGACCCACAAATTTTGGCAAACCATTATAAGAATAAGCTGAAACAACCTGACACTACACAAGATGTACTAAACAATGACTACAGTTACCCAGTAAAATTACATAAATTTCATACAATTGACCTAAGACATATCAAAAACATCATAACAAAGCTCAATACAACATCAAGCTTAGATCCTTGTCCTGTCAGCTGGCTAAAAGTCAGACACTGATTTGGCACCTTTCTTACTCATTATGAATCATTCACTACAACTAGGAACAATGCCATCCACCCTAAAACACGCATCCATTAGACCAATATTAAAAAATAAAACATCAGCTACACAAAACCTGAACTTTTACAGACCCATATCCAGTCTTCCCTTCATAGCTAAATTCAATCCAAAGCAAGCATTTATAATTATATTTCTCTGGGAACAAGCAGGAAGTCAGTCCCCACATATGGGTGACGTCGGCACTGATGGAGCCCTCGTGGAAGCATCTCCCCAGCTTTTCAAAGAAAGCCTTTGGGAGATGCCACCATGCATGTATGGTCCCCTTCCTGCCCAAGGGTGCAATCTTGCTCAGTCTTCTTTTTTCTGCACAGCCCTTCAGACATTGTCTGGCTTGTCCCCGGAAAAAGTTGATCATTTTGTTCTCCGAGTTTCCAACTCGCCTCCGGTATTGCACCTGTACTCTTCCCGCCTACTGACCTCGGAGCCTCAGCGTCGGGCTTGAAGGGGTACTTTTTTCCCCCATGGCTACCAGTGGTTTTAAGAAGTGTGATCCGTGCTCTAAAATCATGTCTCTGACTGACACACACGACTGCTGTCTTCATTGCCTTGGGCCAGACCATGACCCGGCAGCCTGCGGTCTCTGCAAGAGGATGTCCATCAAGGCCCTCAAGAGCCGCCAACAGCAGCACAATAGGTTTTTCCCCGAGTCCCCGAAGCTGCCAAAAGCTAGGGCCTCATTTGAGACCCCAACATCTTGGGCAGAACTCTGCAAACCTGAACCTCATCGTGGGTCCTCAGAAAGGGGGTCTCCCTCGAGGGAACCCAGGAAGAAGAAGAAACCTTCGAAGGCGGAGTCTTTGGATGGTTCCGACTGGCTGGGAGCCCCCTGGGCCTGGTCCCACAGTCCAAGGCGTTCGTCCGAGGCATCTGAGAAGGAGCAACCTGCGAAGGTCCCCCAGAAGGATCTGGCTGCGGACTGGTCTTGGTCCCCAGACACCATCCTCATCGAGGAATCCCCTTCGGGGGAGCCGGCATCGGGCCCAAGTCCCTCAGTGCCCATATCGAAGGTTGCGGAGCCTTCTGGTCTAGAATCCAGAAAATCAGCCCTGGAGCGCAGTTTGTCTGCCTTCATGGACCAGCAGTGGGTGCTGTTGTCCAGTACGACCAGTTCATCCGCCCCGACCAGCAGACCCTTGACGTCCAAGAGGCCCCCGGAGGCCGAGACGATCCAGTCGATCCTTGGCCAAGGTTGCACTCTGAGTCCCACACAATGGGACCACGGTTGTCCATGGCAAGCTTACCGGGTGTTAAGACCCTTGAGGCCCACACAGCAGCCTTCCTATGAGTTCTCCACGGACAACTCTGAGTGGGAGACGGAGGACGAGGAGTCCCCTGATACCCATCACCACCGTGACATCCCTTCCGATTCTCCCATTTTGGAAACTCGGCGGTGGTCCCCGCCCGAAGACATGGGCTTCTTAGACTTTGTCAAGGACATGTCCAAGGCCCTGGCATTCCTGACCGAGTCAGAGGAGGACCCTTGGGCGGATGAGTTAGAAATACTCCAGTATGAGGCCCCTCCACAGGAATAGCTCACAGTGCCCATTCCCTCCCATCCTGAACAGCTCATGCTCTGCATGTGGGAGACACCGGCGTCAGTGCCGGTGGTGAGCAGACGGCTCAACTCGATGTATTGGGTTCGCCAGAGTCCTGGCTTCCAGAAGTCACAACTGCCGCATAGCTCCATGGTGGTGGAGTTGGCTATGCGTCGGCTGAAAAGCCAGAAGACGCACTTCTAGGCGCCCCCCGGCAGGGAGGCTCGCACCTTGGACACCCTCGGCAGAAAGTGCTACCAGGGCTCGATGCTCATCTGCCGCATCTAGGCCTACCAGCTATACATGGGCATGTACTTGAGACACTCGGTGAAGGAGCTCGCCGGGTTCTCGGCTGGTCTCTCCGAGGAACCTTTGCAGCAGTTCAAGAGCCTGGCCAAGGCCGTCCATGAGTGCTCAAAATTCATGTCTCGAGCGGCCTATGACTGGTTCAAGTTGGGAGCCCAGTTAGCCGTGGTGGGCATCGGTGCACGCCGCCAAGCTTGGCTTCAGTAGTTCAACCTCAAGCAGTGGGTTCAGGACAAATTGGTCGATGTCCCATGCCAAGGAGAGAACCTCTTTGGCAAACCCATGACCGACAAGGCTGCCGAGCTGGAGACAGAGTTCATGATAAGGACCAGGCTCTCTAAGAGGACCACTGCCCCTCCCTGACGGAAGGGCTTGGATAAAAAGCCCTTTTACCCGAGGAAGGGAGCTGATTACTGAAACTACCCACCCTATCAGGCCTCTCCGGTTCCCCAACAGGGTCAGCATGCCAAGGGACTTGGGCATGGCCCATGTAATCAGAAGGCTTGAGAACCCCAGGCACCGGCCCCAGCCCAGCCAGGAGGGAGCTTTTGACTCCTTGAGCATAGCCTCTCTATGCCAAGAAGATCAGCAGTCCACAGGGGGACGTCTGGTGCTCTATGCCCAGAGGTGGGTGGCCATCACCACCGATTCCTGGGCATTAAGAGTTATCTCCTCTACCTGGCTCAGACACCTTCCCCTTATTTCCCGGGAGAGCCACTCAGGTCTCCCCTACACCGGGACTTTCTTCTGAAGGAGTTGGCAGGTCTTCTAGAGGGCAAGACAGTGGAACCAGTGCCCCACCACCTCAAGGGCAAGGGGTTATACTCCAGATACTTCCTCATCCCAAAGAGGATGGGGGGGGGGGGGCTAAGGCCCATCCTCAACCTGCACAACCTCAACAAATTCCTGGTGAGGGAGTAGTTCAAGATGCTCTCCCATAGAACCTTGCTGCCATACTTCCAGCAGGAAGACTGGCTATGCTCCTTAGACCTCAAAGATGCTTATACTCACATCCACCCCAACCACTGGCAGTACCTGCAGTTCATAGTAGGAGGCAGGCATTTTCAATACAGGGTCCTTCCCTTCGGCCTAGCCTCTGTCCCAAGGGTCTTCAGAAAATGCCTGGCAGTCGTGGCTGCCTTCCTCCGGCTCCAGGGGATCTTCGTTTTTCCCTATTTGGACTGGCTCATAAGGGGAGGCACAGCCTCAGAGGTGCAATAGGCCACTGCACACACCATCCAGGTTCTGCAACACTTGGGTTTCGTCATTAACTACCCCAAGTCTCACCTCCTCCCGACACAGTGCCTGGAGTTCATCAGGGCAAAGATCGACACTCTCCAGTCAAGGGCCTTCTTGCCCAAAGACCGAGCCAATCATCTTCAATCCCTAGCTTGGGACATACAGCACCGTCCCTCGGTGCCTCCCTGGCTTCTTCTGCACCTCCTCGGGCACATGGCCTCCACAGCCCACGTCACCCCGGACGCTCGTCTCCATATGAGGACGGCGCAGTAGTGTCTCTAGGACCAGTGGTCTCAGGCCACAGGCCACCTCAGAGACTGAGTTTCGGTGACCCGCCAGTTGGCAGACTCCCTGGTCTGGTGGCAGTCACCCCAGCATCTCGAAGCAGGCATGACGTTTCAGGCCGCGAGCCACTCGAGGGTCCTCACCATGGATGCCTCCCTGCTCAGCTGGGGAGTCCACTCCGGGGAGCTCCGCACTCAGGGTAACTGGTCACCAGACAATAGCACCCAGCGGATCAATCTCCTGAAACTCCAGGCCATACACTTTGCCCTGAGGGTCTTCTGTCACCACCAGCGTCACCAGTCAGTGCTGGTCCAGACGGACAACCAAGTGGCGATGTTCTACGTGAACAAACAAGGGGCACGGAGTCTCATGCCCTTTGTCAGGAGGCCTTGGTCCTCTGCTCGCATGCAATCCAACAGGGTAACCTCCTATGGGCAGTGTACCTGTCAGGCCAGGACAACCTGCTGGCCGACAGACTCAGCAGAGTTCTCCAGCCACACGAGTGGCAGCTGGACCCCAGGGTAGCCAGTCTGCTTCTCAGGCTCTAGGGGGAACCTGTGATGCACCTGTTTGCCAGCCCGGACAACTTTCAGTTGCCCCGCTTCTGCTCCCGGAAGGCCCATCCCTCCAGGGTGGCAGCAGACACATTCCTGATCTCATGGTCAGAAGGCCTCATGTACGCCTTCCCTCCAACGCCGCTGATCGCCAAGATCTTATTCAGGACCCTCTGCAACAAGGCCTCGCTCATCCTGATAACTCCTTGGTGGCCCAGGCAGCCATGGTACCCACTGCCTCTAAAGTTGGGTGTGGAGGCCCCCATCCCCATGGGGATCATCACGGGACTCCTATTTCAGGAGGGGTGCTCTCTTCTGCACCCCAACCTGGAGTCTCTCTCGCTGATAGTGTGGCTGCTGAGAGGGTGACTCTGGCCCCTCTCAACCTTCCGGTTGAGGTGGAGGTCATTCTGATGGCCTCTCGCAAGGCCTCTACTAGGAAGGCTTACGCCCTCAAATGGCACAAGTTCTCTGCTTGGTGCGCCCAACACAAGACTGATCTTTTCTCCTGCCTGGTGACTCAGGTGTTTCAGTACCTTCTCCACCTCTCTCAGTCCCGGCTCAAGTCTAACTCTGTCCAAGTACTCCCATGTGCCCTAGCGGTGCACCACCATCAAGTGGATGGTAAGCCACTCTCGGTCCAACCCTTGGTAACCAGTTTCCTCTGGGGCCTTCTCTTGTTGAAACCATTGGTTTGCCCTCTGGCAGCTGAACGGGACCTCAACGTTGTGTTGGGGTAGCTCACTTGCCCACTCTTCGAGCCTCTGGCTACCTGCCACCTTTACTACCTCTCCTGGAAGGTGTTTTTCTTGGTTGCACTCACCTCCGCTTGCAGAGTTAGCAAGCTCCAAGCTCTTGTGGCGGAGGCACCGTATACCAGGTTCTACAAGAACAGAGTGGTGCTTCACACGTACCCCAAATTCCTGCCAAAGATAGTGTCGCCCTTCCATCTTAACCAGGAGGTGGTGCTTCCTATCTTCTTTCCAAGACCTCATTCCAGTTGTGTGGAGACGGTCCTTCGTACCTTGGACTGTAAGAGGGCTTTACGCACTCAGAGCCACCGCAAAACTTCTCAGCTTTTCATCTCCTATGATGGGGAGGCGGTTACCAAGTGTACGCTGTCCACATGGGTGGCGGATTGTATCGCTCTTGCTTATGAGCAGGCGAGGCTCCCAATGGAAGGCCGAGTCTCGGCGCACCGTGTCCGGGCCATGGCGGCTTCAGTGGCAAACTTGTGCTTGGTCCCGATGGTGGACATCTGCCGGGCCGTCACTTGGCCTTCAGTCCATACCTTTACAACTCATTACTGCCTGGAAAGAGACTCTTGACGGGAAAGTGCCTTCGGTCAGGCTGTGCTCCGTAACTTTTTCGGGGTCTAAGCAACTCCTACCCCCCGACCCTTCTGTGTTCAGGCTACCGGAGTGCTGGTTTCATCGGACACAGGTGTCCTACTGTGTTCTGTGTATACAGACTGGAAAATTGCTTCTGCTTGCAGCTCCCCATGAGGGAGCCTCTAATTTTTCCTATGGGCTTTCAGTAGCCTGTAACTGGGGAGTCCCATATGTGAGAACTGACTTCCTGCTTGTTCCCGGAGAAAATGGAAATTACACTAACCTGGTAATTGTAGTTCCTGGAGGGTCCAGTTTAGTCCTCCAACATCGGGTAGTGCCCCTCCTCCTGCAGCCGGGAGACTGGACCAATCAAATCTTCTGTAGTATATATGCAGCCGGAGCTCCCAGAAGTCCCCAGTGTACTAGTAACAAAGCATACTTAACGAAGCAACACATTAGATTAATATACAAAATGACCTAATTAAAGAACAATTTGTTCCCCCCAAGGAATATCCAACCCCCTCCCCAAACGAGGAAGTCAGAACACTGCATTGCGCCGGCACCGACGCCTCAGGAATCAAAACACCGCTCCCCACCAGAAGTTCAGGAGCTGCCTGAACCCCCGAGACAGGGAAGAGCCTCTGCAAAAAACGCGGCTGCCACAGAGGGACCGAACGGCAAGAGGAACCGTCTTAATATCAACCGTTCGGAAAGGCGCGCCGCACCACATTAGCAGATAGTCGGGAGGGAAGGAGGACTAAACTGGACCCTCCAGGAACTACAATTACCAGGTTAGTGTAATTTCCATTTCCTGTTCGGTAATCCAGTTTAGTCCTCCAACATCGGGATGTAACAGAGCAGTTAAGACCGGGCGGGACCTTGCCATCCGGCGCGCAGAACCGCCGAACCAAAACAGGAATCCCGAGCCGCTGACACATCTAAGCGATAGTGTCTACTGAAAGCATGCAGAGACGACCAAGTGGCCGCCCTACAGATATCAGCCGGCGGTACCAGGCTATACTCCGCCCAAGAGGTCGCCTGAGCCCTAGTGGAATGAGCCCTCAGACCCTCCGGAACAGACCGCTGTTGCAACAGATACGCGGACGCGATCGCCTCTTTGAGCCATCTAGCAATGGAGGCTTTAGCTGCCGCTTCCCCTTTACGCGCACCCCCGAAGAGCACGAAAAGCCGGTCAGATTTCCGAAAAGACTCGGTAACCTTTAAATAATGATGGAGCGTACGACCCACATCGAGCCGGAGAAGACCTTTGTCCGTTGACCCGACAGATTGCGAAGAAAGCACTGGAAGAAACACTGCCTGATTCATGTGAAAGGGAGACACCACCTTTGGCAGAAAGGAAGGAACCGGCCGGAGAACGATCCGATCCGCGGAAAAAGACAAGAAAGGCTCTCGACAGGACAATGCATGCAGATCTGAAATGCGCCGTGCCGAACAGATGGCTACAAGAAAAACCGCCTTCAGCGTGAGATCTTTCAGAGACGCCCTGCGCAGGGGCTCAAAAGGTTCACGAACCAGGGCCCTCAGAACTAAATTCAAGTCCCAAGGAGGAACGAAAACTCTGCGTGAGGGCCGCAAATGAAAAACCGCCGTAAGGAATCGGCGTACATCCGGATGAGCCCCGAGCAGACGACCCAAAACCTTGCCGCGGTAACACGAGATAGCCGCCAGCTGGACTTTTAGGGAACTAGCCTTATCGAAACCATCCTGAAGAAAACTTAAAACGACGGGCACGGAAACCGTCGCCGCCCGGACTCCCCGCCGGGAGCACCAGTCTTCAAAAATCCTCCAAATCCGAACGTAAGTAAGAGAAGTGGACGTTTTCCTCGCCCGCAGAAGGGTAGAAATCACCGCGGGGGAGTAGCCCTTCCTTTTCAGCCGAGCCCTCTCAATGGCCAAACCGTAAGTGAGAATCGATCCACTTGGGGCATCCGCAAGGGACCCTGAAGAAGAAGATCCGGTAGAGCGGGCAGGAGCCAAGGAACGCCGTCGCGCAACCAGACCAGATCGGCATACCAGGGCCTCCGGGGCCAATCCGGGGCCACCAGTAACACGCGACCCCGGTGGCTCTCGATACGTTGTACGACCCGGCCGATCAGAGCCCACGGAGGAAGACATAAAGAAGACCGGACGTGGGCCACGGCTGAATGAGAGCGTCGAGCCCCTCGGACATGCGCTCCCTTCGCCTGCTGAAGAAGCGCCCTGTCTTGGCTGATTGAAAGGTCGCCATGAGATCCATGATGGGTGGACCCCACCGCCGGACGATTTGTGCGTAAACCTGTGGGTTTAGCTCCCATTCTCCGGGGTCCACCCGCACTCTGCTGAGAAAATCGGCCTGGACATTGTCTACGCCCGCAATGTGAGCCACCGAGATCGCTGGAAGGCGAGTTTGCACCCAGTTGAACAAGGCCGCCGCTTCTGCCTCCAGGGCCACGCTGCCGGTACCCCCTTGGCGATTGATGTAAGCTACAGTGGACGCATTGTCCAACAGGACTCTCACCGGCCGTCCGAGAACCAGGGTCTCCAGGTCCACCAGGGCTAGCCGGACTGCCCGCAATTCGAGACGGTTGATCGACCAAGAGGCCTCCAGGGGAGACCATTCCCCCTGAGCAAAGCGGAACTCGCAGTGAGCCCCCCAGCCGGTTAAGCTCGCATCCGTCGTGAACGGAACCCACAGAGGAGGCTCCAAGGGAATCCCTCGCGACAGGTTCTCGGCGGAGAGCCACCACCGGAGGGATCGGCGAACCGTCTTTGGGCAAGGCAATCTCTTGTTCAACGAGTCGAACTGGTTGGACCAACGTCGCAGAAGAGCACTCTGCAGCGGACGCATGTGGAAGCGCGCCCAAGGCACCACCTCCAAGGTCGCCGCCATCGTGCCGAGGAGCCGCAGGTACCACCACGCCGACGGAGCTGGCATCCCCCGGAAGAGACGGACCAGAGCCCGCAACGCCAGCACGCGTCGCTCCGGAAGGCACACCAAGCCCCTTGCTGTGTCGAAGCGGACTCCCAGATACTCGAGATCCTGTGTCGGAGACAGACAACTCTTGCATTTGTTCACCACCCATCCGAGGGACCGAAGGAGATCCACCACCCTGCTCGTGACTTGCACACACTCCCGACTGGACTTCGCTCGAATCAACCAGTCGTCGAGATATGGATGGACCAGGATCCCCTCCTTGCGCAACGCTGCCGCGACTACAACCATTACCTTTGTGAAGGTGCGGGGAGCCGTGGCGAGTCCGAACGGCATGGCCCGGAATTGAAAATGGCCCCACGGGAGCGCAAAGCGGAGAAACCGTTGATGGGAGGGCCGGATGGGAATGTATAAATAGGCCTCTGTAAGATCGAGGGATGTCAAAAATTCCCCTTGACGCACCGCTACGATGACTGACCGCAGGGTCTCCATGCAAAAGTGCGGTACTCTGAGAGCGCGATTCACGCCTTTGAGATCCAAGATCGGACGAAGGGAACCGCCCTTTTTGGGAACCACAAAATAGATGGAGTAGCGACCTGCGCCTCTTTCCAAAGGCGGGACCGGAACCACGGCCCCCAGAGAGAGAAGCCGATCCAGGGTCACGCGGATGTCCCACGCCTTTTGAGCTCCCTTGCTGGGAGACAGAACAAACGAATCCGGAAGTGGGTGCGCAAACTCTAGTGAATAACCTTCTTCTATAATCTGCAGCACCCACCGATCTGACGTAATTTGGGCCCAAGAAGGAAGAAAGTCGCGCAAACGACCCCCGATGACCGGGTCTTCCTCTAGAGCCCGCCTCGTTTCATTGTGGCTTGCGATTAAAGGAAGAGGCCGAGGAAGAGGCGGCTCCGGAGAAGCCCCTTCCCGCTCCTCTGAAACCACGAAACCCTTGATGACGGGTTCCAAAACGGCCGCGCTGCGAAGTCCACAGCCGGGAAGAACGAAATCTGCGCGCATCACGAAACTGGACGCGCGCTGAGGTGGACGACCTAATAAGCTTAGGCTTATCCTCTGGAAGCCGACCACCCTTCGACTCACCGAGATCCTTCACCAACTTATCCAGAGCCTCACCAAATAACAACCTGCCCTTAAAGGGTAGTTTACTGAGGCGAGACTTGGAAGAACCGTCGGCCGCCCAATTGCGCAACCAGATGGACCGCCGTGCCGCTACCATGGAGGCCATGCTATTAGCTAGGGAGCGTATTAAATCATAACACAGATCCGCCAAGTAGGCCGATCCCGACTCCACGCGGGTAACGTCCAACAGCCCCTGCTGGTCCACGCCGGACCCCGAGCGCAGGTGCTGCGACCATCGCAAACAAGCTCGAGCTACCCACGCCCCACATATAGAAGCTTGTAACGATAAGGCGTTGGTCTCGAAGGCTTGCTTCAACAAATTATCAACCTTTTTGTCCTGAACATCCCTCAGGGCCGCGGCCCCTTCAACCGGGATGGTGGTTTTCTTAGTCACTGCCGAAACGGCAGCATCCACCCGTGGAGACTTAAACAAGTCCCTGTCCTTGTCGGCAAGGGGGGTAAAGACGATTCATGGTCCGAATCCCTTTCAAAGCGGATTCCGGTTGCTCCCATTCCGCATGGATCATCTGCTCAACTACTCGGTGCACAGGAAAAACTACCTGGGCATCCCTGACCGCCTGAATGAGAGGATCCTCGAGACCCTCCTCCTCCAGCGGCCGCACCGCAGAGAGGTTAAGTGCTTGGAGAGACTCCGTGACCAAAGGTACCAGCTCGTCCCTTCGAAACACCCGAATGATGCGAGCCTGATCTTCCGGTTCTGGAAGCTCTCCGTCTTCTAATTCCTCCGCCTCAATATCCGGATCCCCCTCAGCCTCGGAATCCGGGAGGCAAAGGGCGTCCTGATCCTGGTCCCCCAACCTGGGCCGCTTGACAGCGGGTTGGGAAGACCGCTGAACCCCCCCTGCGGAAGCTGGGGGGAGAGAGGCGGGCCAAGCCTCCGGCAAATGACCAGACCGGCTTAAGCGGAAGGCCTGATGCATGAGAAGAACAAAATCCGGGGAAAAGTCTATAGGCGACGCCACCATAGCCGCCTGCTGGAGCTCAGGGACCGACGTATTAGACGCCGGGCCCAGACCAGAAGGAAGGATGCTCGGTGAAGGGACACTGTCCCCCGAAAGAGAAGGGTCCCTGGGCACATGCTGTTCCTTAATTTCAATAGGCAGCTCCAGTTCTGAAGAAACTGCAGCACAGCTCTTACAGATTCCAGAGTCAGTCATTGTACCTCTGCGGGAGCCACAAATTACACACTGAGGTTTGGCAGCCATGCCAAGGCCACCTGCCCTCAGGGAAAAATAAGGCAACAGGAACAGGGAAGCCCACACCAAGGGGACTAACCTTATTCAATTCAGCACAGTATTAAATTTAAAACCTTTTTTTTTTTTTTTTTTTTTTTTTTACAGTAAACAAAATACTCCCCAGAATCCTAGGGGTGCCCTGAGCAAAATCGCCAGCAAAAGAAACCCCAAAAACACCAGGGGAACCCGTGCGCAAGTGTTAAAAAGTGCCCTTAAAAAGCACACTTTAGAAATCCAAAATGGCCGCCGCACTTTTTCACCCGCGGTAAAAAACGGCGCGAAAATACAAAGGTACCCAAATAATATGGAAAAGAAAGAAAACGACCCTCTAATAAAGGGCAAGCGAAAAAAGGCAGGAAAAGTGCAATTTGGAAGCCAGGGGAGCCGACAGAGCCTCTGCCCAAGCAAAGAACAGAGAGCTGAAAGCTTAAAACAAGGAAAATTCCTACCAGCTCTGGGAACAGCAAGGAACTCAGCCCACTTCTCCAAGTGACAGGCAATGTTGCAGCCGGTATGGCTCTTCCCCGAACAGTCTTGGGGAGAGCTCAACCCAGGCTTCAGAGATTCCCAGGCAGGAAGGCAGGAGCCCAAGGCAGGTCTGGCTTTCCCCAGAAAGTCCCCTGTGTCTTTTTTTTTTTTTTTTTAAAGATACAGCTACCTAGCAAAGGAAATAGAATATAAAGGACCAGAAATAAACCCCAAAAGAACTAACTAACTAGTGTTGCTCCTTCAAGTGTCACTTAGCGTGCCCAGCAGGGGCACAGAAGTCCTCCAGCTGCAGGGAGACTGGACACACACTGGGGACTTCTGGGAGCTCCGGCTGCATATATACTACAGAAGATTTGATTGGTCCAGTCTCCCGGCTGCAGGAGGAGGGGCACTACCCGATGTTGGAGGACTAAACTGGATTACCGAACAGGAAACATAGTTACTCACCTGTATTAGGTGTTCTCTGGGGACAGCAGGAATCAGTCCTCACAACCCTCCCTCCTCCCCTTGGAGTTGCTCCTTTACCATCTTTTATTTTTGCGTACTTTTAGCTATGTCATCTGATTGAGCAAGATGGCACCCTTGGGCGAGAAGGGGACCACTGAATGCGTGGTGGCATCTCCCAAAAGGCTTTCTTTGAAAGCTGGGGAGATGAGTCTGCAAAGGCTCCGTCAGTGCCGACGTCACCCATATGTGAGGACTGATTCCTGCTGTCCCCGGAGAACACCTGTTACAGGTGAGTAACTACGCTTTTTGGACATCGCATCAGCATTTCATAACATCTGTCACAAAGTTCTACTCACAAGACTCCAACAGACAGGTATAGGCAACATTACACTCAAATGGTTCCAATCTTACCTCACATAACACAATCAACAAGTTCAAATAGGACAACACACATCTACCACATATAAGCAAGAGAAGGGTATCCCTCAAGGATCAGCACTCTCTTCACTTCTATTTAATTTATACTTATAACCGATTTGCACCATTTTTAAAAAATTTAAACTAGGATACCACATTTATATAGATGACATAATGTGTTACCTTCCAATAAACATTACAAATCCAAATTATCAGCAACTACCAGCTTGCCTCCATGAAGTCATAAATTGGCTAAAGCAACACAGTCTACATATAAACTTCAATAAAACAGAAATCTTATTTGTAACAAAACACAGAAATTTCACCCCCCCCATCAAAAATAAAATTCATGGATTCAGAAGCTGAAGTAAAGCACCAAGTCAAATAATTAGGAATCACGTCAGACCAAAATCTTTCATTGGTAACTCATATAAAACTAGTCACTAGGGCCCATCTTATAGAAGCTACGACTACTCCAGCAACTCAGACCATTCTTATCTAATGACTTCCGAATTGTCCAAGAAGCAATGATCACCCCTCACTTTGATTACTCAAACAGCATATTGCATGATCTCCCCAAACACTTAACCAACTGCAGACGGCACAAAATGTAGCAGCACGTGTCATCTACGGCAAAAATAGCACAGAACACACCACACCACTTCTATATGAACTACATTGGTTACCCATAGCAAGATGAATAAAACAAAATCCTAACAATCACCTTCATACTCATTAGGGAGATAGCTCCCTCATACCTATTCTCCCTGATTGACATACCAGTCACCGAAAGATCCAGGAGAGAGTGCCACAAAACCACCTTAATAGTACCAGCTAACTATCATAAAACAAACTACTCATCCAGCAATAGAGCATTCACAAATTTCACTCCAATCCTTTGGAACGCCCTACCACATAAAATAAGAGCCATTAATGACCTTAAGGATTTCCGCAATGCATTAAAAACACAGTTATTCACTGAACACTTTGGTCAATCAGAACACAAAATTGCAATGTTACCAACATAACTCCCGTATACCCCTCATTTAGAACATTCCTACATCATCCCTTGTAAATGCTCTTATGTAAATATGTTAATGTAATATAGTTTTAAATACTATAATCAGCTGTATATACACTATGACTTAGTTCAATGTAATCTAGTTCTCATCACAAGTTTATTGTAACAGTTTTTGGTTCTTGTTATTTGTAAGCCGCCCTTGATCTCTGGAAAGGACGGTATATAAGAGCACACAAATAAAAACATATATAGAACTAGGATTGCCAGTGCTCCCGTTTTGCTGGTCAGCCCACCATGCCAAGCAGGGTCTCACGGTCCCTGGATAGACTCTCAAAAACTATCTAGAAAGATCTGAGTCCCGTACAAATCCTCAGAGGCTGCTGCTTCTTTTTATCTTGCTAGGATTGCTATTCCACTAACAAATTGAGTTTTACCCAATATCCTAGTACTACATTCATTATGTTAGCTATGACGTGGCGCTCTTCTCTGCCAAGTCATAGCTAATTATCTTATTGCTATTTTATTTTCTAAAAGCTGCTTTGCTAATACCTATCAGCGAGCTGCCTTTCGACAAGGAAGCTGCTGAGTTGGTACCATGTGTATATTTGCAAAACAGCCACTCATGTGCACCGTTGCATGTCCTTATACGTATTTTACAAAAAATCCAGCATTTTGATGTCTGAGTCTTGATCTCAATGACCTCCAACTTTGCCCCAACTATTGAAAGGCCAAAGTGGCTTGCTCAAGGTCCCTACAAGTGTCAGTTATTTGATCTCTGTGATTCTCCGCCTACTGCTCTAACCACTAGGAGGGGGATTCTCCAGTCCAATCTGCATTACTAGAGGTTGCAATAAGGCTTAAATCTAAACATCCACAAATGAAAGATGGTGGCAAAGTTGAGAGCCTCTGTACCACCCTAATTACTTTCTTCTAACTCTTACATTTTTTATTTATCTATATTTTTTTTCTAGATAAATAAAAAATGTAAGAGTTAGAAGAAACTCTTACATGCGAAGCGTTCCTAGTATTGTCCAATTGTGCTATTTTTTGGATTTACTGCATTATGTATTGAGTATTGCTCCATAGTATTATAATATTTGCTTAGGTATCTTTCCATTTCTGTGCAAGATTTCATCCTTGTATTATTTGTAAATGATGATAAAATTTAAAAAAAAAAACAGTGAGAGAACTATTAGATTACTGGCAACTCTGGGGCACTGAGGACGCTTGAAATCCAGGTCTAGTTTTCCACGCTGCTTCTCAAAGAAGTCTGAGATTTAACATTCTACCATTTATTTATTCATAATGCAGCATGCTCAAGAGATGGGAATTTCAAGACAACACAAACAGGCAAATGTCACTCTTGTGGTTTGGAGGTAATTGGCAGCTTGGTGATATACGGTTTAGAACAGAGGTCCATGTTATGGATTTACAGACAGTTACACTGATTAGTGAGCAAACACATTTGATCTTTTGGTTTAAAATGCCAATAACAAGCTTTCCTTGAAGCAGAATCTCAAGAAACAGACTCCAGAATTCCAACCAAATACAAAAATGAAGACGCATATTACCTTTGCCCAGATGGAGCTTGGACTGCAACTGATGCAACTACTGCACAAGACACAGAAGCAGGACTGACTTTCTTCTTACTTGTTGCTGGGTCCTCAAGTAATGTCGTGGCAGGTTATTGGTATGCCGCCTTCCTTAGATGCACTCCAACCCAAAGAGGTTCTCCTTCATAGGACTTCATTCTACCGATTCTCCATCAAGACCACATAATTCACTGCCTTCGAAAAGCACTGTAAACTGCCCTAGCAATCAATCACTCCCAGACAATCTATGTGAAAAATCTATAAGTTATTGAATATGCTTTTCATACATACATGTCATCCGGTGAACACTGAAATAATACATAATGCTTTGTAATGATGTGTAACAAGCCATCCCTTTAAGTACCCCAAGAAAGATGAGTTAGGGTTCATTAAAGCAAGGAACATGCTCTTCCTTCCCTGTTTTTGGACTGGAAAGCGACATTCCCTGCAATATCAACTTCCAGCTCATCTGATGGCCAACTTTGGCTGCAGAAGCAATTTTGTTTGGCACTATTATGCAAACCCATTATTTGCATGAACATTTAGGGGTATGTTTACTAAACCGGGCTACCGGTTAACCCGGGCTATCTGCAACCAGGTCCCATTGAATAATATGGGACCTAGTGGCAGATAGCCCGGGTTAACAGTTAGCCCAGTTTAGTAAACATACCCCTTAATCTCAACCAGGTTTGTTTGTTTGTTTTTATCCACAGTCATGTGCCCCTACAAGAAGCACCTACACTTCAAAACAGATTAGAAAGAAAGAGATCAATGCTTTTGAGTTTGTATTTTTTATGATTGTCACAAGCTCAGCTTTTTTTTTCCTGAAGACTGGTAGAAGAATCATTTTAGAAGACTTCTCTGGGGCTTTCTGGTCATGACGTCAGCTTACAAATTAAAAACCCACCTTGTTTCACAGGTTGCTGTGACATTAGCTTGGGAACTTCAATCGGTGCATTCATTGAGCAGGCTCCAGAAGCAGATGTTTATAGGTATTAGGAGAATTTCAAGATCAAATCCCTGGCCGGAGTGCTACAGGAAACCTATGCTCGGGTTTACTGTTTGGCAGGGCTACAAGAAGGGTTTAGATAGGTGCATTATTGAGATGTGCTTGGATCTCAAAGCAAGGGAGTGCTACTTCCAATGCAAGGGCTGAGCCCTGCTGGCTCAAGGTCAACACCTTAAGGCCCAGTTCCCCCAAGATGTTTCTCCCATTCTGTGATTATGGGAAAAGACACTGTTGAAACAGGCCCTGACTGGCTCAGCCTCCAAAAGACTCTCCCTATCTCTGGGCCCGCAAGAGGAATCTGTGTCCTAAAGACAACAATCTTAAGGAAGGGGGACTAGAGTGGAGAAAGAAAGGGAGCCCAAAATAACACTTAATAAAAACAACGTCTCTACCCTCTTTTCCATTTTAGATAAGGCACTCCAGTGATGTAAAACTCCAAATGCCCATAAATCAACGTGAATCATATACCACAAAAACCCCCTGAAACCAAATTAATAACCAAATAAATAAAGGTCCCAAGAACAAACCCCCTGAAAAGTGTTACATAAAAAATAACTTTTTTTGTCGGGATATGATAACAAAGTACAAGGAACCCAGTCCGAGTACCGCTGTAACAAGTCCCCTTTTAAATCAACGTGGCCAATCTGGGCGCTCTGGATCTTGAAACATTATTCCTTGTATCCTGCATATGTTTAGCTCGTAGGACAGTTCCATTTTACAATAAGAGCTTAGCAAACGTATAGATCATTAATATAGTAAATGGAAATGACTTTGTATACTCATGAAATGCCCCCTTTGCTTAATTAAATCCATTACTCTAACCCAGCACTAGTCAGTCAGGTACTACTTATCTATAGCTCTACTAGGCACCCACACTGCTATACACATAAATATAAGAGAGAGTCCCTAACCCACCAAGTTTACAATATGCTAAAGCCAGACAAACGGGGGACTAGTGTATTCTTAAGGAAACTAATTAAACGGCATATGGGTGTAGACAGGAGAATCGGGGGGTGAGGATCCAAAAGCAGACTCTAGGAGAAGAGCTTTTACCCTGGATTTGAATTGGATCAGAGAAGGAGCCGATGACGTACTCTAGAATCGGAGAGTCTATTCCAGGCATGTGGCACAGCAAAGCGGAACGAACGGAATCTGGAGTTGGCAGCCGAAGAAAAGAGCATGGATAAAAGTGATTTGCTTGATGAGCAGAGTTGCCAAGACGCGGTGTAGGGTGAGATGGGAGAGGAGGGGCAACGAGGAGCTGCAGAGTGAATACTTGTAGGGTAGGAGGTATACTTAGATCCCAGAGAGTTTGCAAAGACTTCTGCAGGACGGAGTGAGCCTTCAGGAGCAAGCATACCTGAGGAATTGGAAGGCTATTCTGAGAGCTAGAAACACCCCTCTACTGTGCTTTTTCAATAAGAAACTGCAAAGAGACATCTGAGCACCAGTATTCATGTTTCTGTGAGACAAGGGAAGCAGCCCCAGAGACTAGAAAGTAGCACGTGTCTGGATCTGCCCACATGGACTGGACAGAGGAAGAGTCTTTGCTGCCCTAAACTCCCTCGTCTCTCAGTGAGACATTAGCACCTTGGTTCTTAAGAGGTATCTATTTAGCAAGAACGATTGATTGTAAATACTCACAACAGAAATATACTAACTAGTCCAGCTCAACAATAAATACAAGCCAATGGGAACATCTAGCCAGTGTATGAAGTGCCTTTTTACAGCAACTCTGTTCTCCATTGTCAATGGTTCATTCAACATCTGGAAGATCGCTTAATGAGATCAAAGATGACAGTTTACTACCAGATAATGTCCTTTCCTTGAGTCCTGCAAAACCAGTCCAGACAAGAAGGTTGTGTTCCCCTTCCAGCAGACTGGTGGAGACAAAGAACCAGTGAAAAACCCAGGTTTCAATGACATCACTCCCATGCCTCCATCTGCCTCAGCCACCAGAGGTCTCTTCAATATCTGTCCCAAAGTATATAGGAGAACATGGCAAGCTTCACACAACCTCAGTGTGGGCAACAGTGAGTAATCAACATTAAAAAACTATGTACAAGAAAGCAGAAACAGATCGATGTCAGTGGAAGATTAACCTGCAGAGCCAAGTATACAACCATAGCAGGCCCAAGGGTACCACAGAAAAAGAACAGAGCAAATACAATTCCAGGGGCAGGCCCTGGACTGGTCTAGCAGGTCTTAAGGAAAGGACATTATCTGATAAGTAAAATGTCACCTTCCGTATTGTCCTGTTAGACCAGTCCAGACAAGTGGGATGTACCAAAGTTACGACGTCACTGGGCAGGAAGAAGACACAGCAGCTCACAAAACCTTGGAGCCAAAGGCCATGTCCACCCACATGTGGACATCCAAGCTGTAGTGCTTGACAAAAATGGAAAGTGAAGCCCACGTTGCTGCCTGACAAATGTCTAAAAATATACCTCCAGGAGCCAAATAAATCTAGAACACAAAATGAAAACACAAACCCCCAACCTAGGCAAAAAAATGCAAAAAGCACAAAAAAAGTATAACATGAAAAGCCAACATGTGAGAGAAAACCAGAACCTGCTTAGATACAAAACATATCATACAATAAATAGAAAAAAAATCCTCCTTACATTGGGGCACTCCCAAATCATCCTTTTGTAAAAAACAAGACAAATTGCTTCACAAAAAATGTAGAAGGGGGCTCAACATCAGGCCATACAAACAAATGCTGGACAATCCCATCATTTCCTCATTGCTCCCCACAAAAACGTTTTGTACTTTTTCAAAAGCGTTTTGTTATATTTTACTCTTATTCACATAAAAATATGTGCACTTCACAGTGCACAGTTCAATAACATCCGTCACCAAAAATTAAGGATTGAAGAAATGTATCTTTACTCAGCGCAAATACGCCATTGGTTCAAGAATTCCATGAATCAGTAGTCTCAAAAAGCTGTGCACTCCTATGTCCACACAGTCCAAGAAACATCCTCTTTCAAATATTCCGACCTTGGCCACAGTTTTCACTAAACGGTTTCCTCAGGGATTTCTAAATAAACAAAAAAGAGGCATAAGCATGAACACCGTCAATGCAGTAAACACTCAGCTCCACACCTCATCCTACCAACAAACATGGCAGACTGCTGCTCTCCAACACTGTGCATGAGCAAAGCTGTATCCCCAAAAGGAAAAGCTAAATCTTAAAGAAACCAATGGCACTCCACTTCAGCATTTAAACCGTGCAGGACCCACATCTGCCAATTAAAAATAAACTGCTGCTGATGTTGTGCCAGTCATCTTGAAAAACTCCCTACGTCCTCCACTTGTAAAATCGCAGAACATTGCTGTGCTGCTTGCCAATGCACAAGTGGAGCCGATTCTCTTCCCCTACGCATGGAGGACAAATGTTCAATCCTACATGTCTTAAACGTTTGTCTCTTATGTCCTATGTATAACAAATCACATGGACACTTCACCACATAAATGACTCCATGGCTCATAGTGGCAGAACACAACTTAAAGGTGAACCCCAGATGCAGGTGAGTATTCCAGCGCGTTCTTAGAGGGTCCGCACTGCAAGCAACGTAATACTGTGGGGCTCTCGACTACAAACTCTGCCTGAGAGCTCTTAAAGGGGGCTTTTTTCATTTTAATAACTAACTTTTTTCTGCTGTATTGCAAAAGGGGAATTTGTTGTGTCTTGGCTTTGCAGGTACTTTAAGATGGCTGACAGGCAGCTGCCTCTGAGAGCCTTCTGCAATCTTCCAGAGAGGAGGAGGGAGGGGGCATTGAGATTGTGCGAGGCTGTTAAACTCTTCAAATCCTTCCGGATTCTTCAAATTTTTTTCTGGCCGCTCAGCAGGCTTTTATCAGGGTAAGAGCATGGAGCTGAACCAATTTTCCCTCCTCCTATGGCTATTAAAAAGACCGCAGTCTAGTGGAGCCTCCCACATCATGCTCAAGTAAGAGAGCCACCCTCAGGGTGGTCGTTCACGTGCACTTAAATCAATCTTTTCCTATTAATTCTTCAGATTTTCTTCAGAAAGGGGAACATCCATCCACCATCTGCTGGAGACAAAGAAATACTGAAGAAACCTCTGGTGCCTGAGGTGGATAGAGGCATGGGAGTGATGCCATTGAAAAATGGGCTTTTCATTGGTTCTTTGTCTCCTGCTGGTAGGGGATCACAATGACTTGTCTGGACTGGTCTAACAAGTTGATATGAAATATGACTTTTACAAACTCAGCTCAAGATAAGTTGCATTTAGGTACAGAAGCTATTTCCCTTCCCTAGTGGGCTTACAATCTAACTTGTACCAGAGGTAATGAAGGTAATGAAAGGTGAAGTGACTTGCTCAACCTCACAAGGCGATCAGTGGGAGAAGGATTTGAACCCTGGCTTCCCATGTTTGCATAACCCCCCTGCCCTTGTAACAGAAGGTGTATATGCTATTAAAGCACAGCTCAGCAAATCATATGCGCCAGGTCGCCATGGCACCTTGGCGCCTGGGATTTCATGTCCCTAATTTGGCTGCAGCTTCTGAAAAACATGGTGTTTCTGACTTCCTCCACTGCAATTGGCTCTCTCGCAGTTAGAAGTCTTGTGGAGGGAGGGGGCGCACTGTGATCTAGGTCTCGGTAATCAGGTCCTAAATTTTTAGGCTGGATCCTAGATTTCTAGAAAATTTGTCAAGACCTGTATTAAAGTAACTTGTCCATATCCTGGGATGTCGTCTTATGCATCCATGCATTTATAGGGCCTTCAACAGATCCCACCTTTGTTTTCGATGCTATAAACCTCTCTGAAACAAATTTGGGAAACACATTATTAACTGAGCATTCACCTGAACATGGTGCAACTTACAGGCTGCCTTCGTAAGCACAATGTTGCTATCTCCTGTCTAATTCCATGTTTATGGCTTTTTTTCCTGCAATTTTCACAGCTTTTCTAAACGACACAACCAAATTGCAGATTTCTCCGTATATAACAGAATATCTTGACTCTCAAGAAATAGCCTTATAAAAGCCATATTAGAATTGAACCCATAATATGACCATTTCCATAGGAATTGAAGTGGCTTGTTTAAACTACTCTTGTACCAGGTTGAAGAGAGAACCCTAGAGCTGGCCCGGTGACGTGTGGTATTTCTGCAAAGGATGTGGGTTTGATTCCTAGGTCAGAACACTGCTTCTAACCTGGCCAGGGATGCTGTGGGGGAAGCAGCATTTACTGCTCTTGTAGGAAAATAGTCCAAACTATTGCTCCATGGGGACACCTACGTTAGCTGAGCTCGAGGGAGCTGCAGTTTGTGGTCCCTGCAATCTCTTGGCCAAGTTGAAAAGGGATATAAAAAAAACTGAGGGGGGCGGGAAGGGAAATGCCTGGGGAATCCTAGATATAAGCTAATGGCACCATAGCCCAACAGAGACCAGTTCCAATTCAGCTGAAAGTTCAAGGGGACAGGAAGAAAGCTCCAGGCCAAAAAAAAAAAAAGAGCTTGTAGAAGATACAGCTGGATACTTCGACCATGGAAAATTCATAACCATGGAAGAACAACATAACTGGGTCAGTTTCACTGTGTGTGGTATCAATAGAGCTCTTGCAACATAAAAGAAGGCTGCACAGGTCCAAAACCACAAATGATACAGTGCGTCCAGTACAGAACATATGGTCTCCAGATATAGTATGTGGGATTTTAAATCTATCAATAACGAAGGTGATATAAATAGATACTTTGCTTACAATTCCAGGCAAATACTAACAAAGGCAACTGCAAGAGGAGTTTTTCAGAAGTCCAATAATTAATCCACAGCATTAAAAGGAGTCTTTTTAAAAGAAAAAGTTAAATAAACAAAAATACATTTTCTTTCCTGTAACGTGAGGCTAATACCGGTTATTTAATGCAGATGGAACACAGATGAGGCTTGTGTTTCTTCCATTTCATTCTATGTCTCCTGGATTATTGCTCAGTGTTTTCAATCTCTTCAAGTCCCCTGTTCTTTCCCCCCGGAAAGCAGGACAAACTGGATATACTCTTTGTGCGAGAAAGTAAGAGGCTGGCGTCTCTTTGCCTCTGTCATCCCGGTCTTCTAATCTTTTCCATCTCAACCTCACAGGCATCGGAAAGAACACTCGGTTTCTTAGTCTCCAGTTTTGCCATCCTGGTTGGTTGATCTTCGATAAACATTTCAAATCATTGTTTGGCAAGAGCTTTTGGAAACCTGACCGCTGGTTGGATGACTTGTTTGCAGTCGCTCACAGAAGACAAATGTTTCTTGAGTTCATGGTGAGTGTCGTCTTTGTTGAAGGGCGTGCAAGATGAACCTAGGAGAAGATCTGTATGACGTTCGAGGTGATGCAACTAGTGCAAGAAAGAGAAGCAAAAAGCCACTAAGTGTCTAACCTTCTATGAAAAATGCTCAGTTCCATGTTAGTGCTTTGAAAGTTTGGCTATCTAGCAAATCCCCCTCTCTCCAAGGCACTCTTTGAACCCAGTTTATCCACAGCAGATTCATCACAGGCAGACGTATATGAGAATAAAAAGACAGCTTAATCATGCATCGCAATAATATGTACCTCAAAGGATGATGGATATTAAGGTAAATTTCATTCATACAAACTATATATCCATTATATATATTTATTTTTGAAGGGGTATATAGATTTGCTCTGAATACATGGAAAATTGTGATGGGCAGTACACATGAAACAGTTCTATAAAATGTTGCCACAAAATAATAAAACAGAAATCAACTTACATTGAGGTTCCTGCAAACAATCCTATTGCATAAGCTGTATTTCCACAAGTTTGCTGTTCACCAAATTAGGTCTAGAACAGGGATGCATAAGTTCAATTCTCGAGAGCGAAAAACAAGTCTGATTTTTAGAATGTCTCTACTGAATATGTATGAGATAGATTTGCATGTCTGCTATCTCCTTGATATGCAAATCTCTCATGCTTATTCCTTAGAGGTATCTTGCAAAGTCGACTGGTTTGCAGCCCTTGAGGACTGAATTTGTACACCCTTGATGTAGAAAAAGGCACTGCTGAAGATCATTGCTACTTACTTGGCTCGTGGGCTTGGAAATCATCGGACGGTAGCTGAGGAGGCCCCCCTAGAAAAAGAAAGATGAAAATGAACCGAAGAACAACATGCTCTGCTCCAATCTGCTACCAGTAAAAGGCTTTGTGTGGAAATTATGACTAAAAAGGTTCTGCTATACATAGGAAAGCTGCAACAAAGGGTAATGTTATATAGCTTTTTTCCATAGGTAGAGTTGCTTGGCTACATACACGCGTAAAGAGTAACGGCATGGAAAGTGTATGCGCATAGGTGTTCCCGGAGGGTGCAGTTTGCATGGAGCAGAGGTGGAGCTGTGATGCACGTGTATATTTTATGAAATAAATGAGAGCGCACACATGTTTACTCCATTTCTGGAGCAGGTGGAACTTTGTCTGTGGATATTTGCTGATTCTGGGTACCCATTTTATAAAGGCACATAAGCACATGCTGTTTTTATATGAGGCTTAAAATAGGTGCTTTTTTGGACTTCTTACGTAGGCACCCTGTTTAAAATGTCACCCAACATATGGATTCAAGCCAAATCCAAGCAGAGAGTATTAGGGACGTGCATTTGTTTTGAAATGTAATGAAACAGGTTGTATGCAACATTTGCAAACAGTGTGCACTAAAAGAAAAAAAAAAGAACATCCCCCCCAAAGAAAACAAAGATGGCATGTGCCCTCCTAGAAAAGATGGGAGACCTGACGACTATCACCCTTGAACCTCACTTTTTTGTCCTGTATTAAGGCTGACAGAATATTCACAATTTCTTGAACAAGCTCGTTCTGTTGCTTTGTCCAATCTTCCAGTATGAAACTGGACCCAATTGTCAGTTAACTGTTTCTTCTTCTACTTTCTCTGTGATATATACAAGGAACAGTCTGCCTTATAAATTATCTTCAGTTCAGAATCTGTGCACACGTCATGGATTCCTTCATAGCCTTTGAGGCTGCAGGACCAGTGAATCATCTCCAGAAACTCTGCTATTCCTTCTTTTACAGTTTCCTCTAGAATAATTGAGCCTACAGATATTTTCCTACAGGTAACCTCTTTTTCCACGAGTGTGGAGATAAAGATTAATGGGGGGGGGGGGGCCCAAATTAGAATTGAGATGGTACACGCAACATCTTTGGAGTTCTACCAAGCAGCAACACAGAGTCCTCCTAGCTGTCTTTTTCTTCCATCATAATCTTTCAAACTCATCACTCTGAAAACCCAACTCTTAATACACACAAACTCAAGTTCCTGCTGCAGTCATAGCTGAAGATGGACAAGTGCTGCAGTAAAGCATAGTTACTCACCTGTAACAGGTGATCTCCAGGAACAGCAGGAATTTAGTCTTCACATATGGGTATCGTCGGTACCGACAGAGCCTGCATGGGAACGCTCCCCAGCTTCCGATAGGAAAGCTTTTGGGAGCATCCCACAGCACCTGCGTGCTGCCTTCCCGCCTTTCCCAACTGTCCCTCTCCAGTTGAGTTTAAAGCTGAGACAAAGAGAGAGGGAAAGAAAGATAGAGAGATACAACTCCTAGGGAAGGTGGGTGGGTTGTGAAGACTAAATTCCTGCTGTTCACGGAGATCACCTGTTACAGGTGAGTAACTATGCTATCTCCAGGAACAAGCAGGAATGTAGTCTTCACATATGGGGACTCCCTAGCTGCAGATGCCAGGGAGAAGGCCCCAGAAGTTGTGTGCCCTTGTGAAAAGGCTCCACTTCCCCCCATGGATCTCTGGCATCCTACCAGGGATGGTGGGTAGGAGTTGATTAAGTATGGAACAGGTGTTGAAGAACAGCCTGACCAAACAAGGCATCCCGGCAGGAGTCCTTGTCTAAGCAGTAATGAGCTGTGAAGGTCTGAACCGAAGCCCAAGTAGCTGCTTGACAGATGTCGTCGATAGACACAGAGTGAAGATGAGCCATAGAGGCTGCCATGGCTCTCACACTGTGAGCTGTGACATGACCTTCAAGAGGAAGGTTTTTACTCTCATAGGCAAAAGATATACACTGTGCAATCCAGCTGGACAGTATTCTTTTGGAGACTGGAAGTCCCAAATGACTAGGATCAAAAGCAACAGGCGGTCTATCAAGTGTTTTAATAAAGATAAAGATAACAGAGTTGAGAGGACTTTCTATGTTGCTGTGTCCTTTGCTGGTAAAAGGCCAAAGCCCTTTTGCAGTCCAAAGTATGAAGATTACTTTATGCATTTGAGGCTTGAGGCCTTGGGAAGAATACAGGAAGGTAAACTGCTTGGTTTAAATGAAAAGGTGACACCACCTTTGGCATAAAGTGTGGATGAGTCCTAAGGACTACCTTATCATGATGGAACCTTGCATAAGGAGGATCAGCCACCAATTCTTGCAATTCACTGATACGACGTGCTGATGTGATTGCAATAAGAAAGATGACCTTCCAGGAAAGGAATTTCAAAGAGGTAGTAGCTAATGGTTCAAAAGGCGGCTTCATGAGCTCCCCAAGAACCAGATTTAAGTCCCATGCTACCAGTGGTGGCTTAATGGAAGGCTTTGTTAAAAGAAGGCCTCTCATAAATCTCGCTATGAGAGGATGAGAGGAAATAGGTTGTCCATTTAGAGGCTTGAAAGAAGCTGCAATAGCACTCAAATGAACTCTCACTGAATTGGTCTTAAGCCCTGCATTTGATCAATGAAGGAGATACTCCAGTAATGATTCCAGAGGTATCGCAAGAGGGTTAAGACCCTTCTGCGAGCACCATATGGTAAACCTTTTCCACTTGAAAGCATAAGAGCGTCTTGTGGATAGGTTTCCTGGAAGCATAAAGGATATCCTTTACCTACTGGGAAAGGTTAAGACCGTGAAGTTCTAGGCTTTCAGCAACCAGGCCCTGAGATGCATAGACTGGGGATTAGGATGCCACAGCATCCAGTCCTCTTGAGAAAGGAGATTTGGAGCAGATCCTAACTCCAGAGGCGTAGCTTGAGAGAGATGTAGGAGCAGAGGGTACCACATTTGCCATGGCCAATGTGGAGCTATGAGGATCATATGACCTCTGTCTCTGAAGCTTGAACAGGGTTTTGGGAATTAGGGGAATGGGTGGAAAGGCATATAGGAAGTCCTGACCCCAATGGAGGAGGAAAGCATCCCTGGCCTGACAACCCTGAGCTGGAATTCTGGAACAGAACTGGGGAAGTTTGGCATTCAGCGGACTTGCAAAGAGGTCTCTGTCCGGGGTTCCCCAAATTTGAAAAATGTTGGCCACCTGGTCTGCATGGAGAGACCATTCGTGTGGAAGCAGAACTCAAATGAGTCTGTCTGCCCAAGAGTTTTGAATGCCTGGAAGATAGAACGCAAGGAGATGAATCTGATGCTCTCTGGCGAGGGCCCATAGTCGCAAAGCTTCGTTGCAAAGCGACAGAGAGCTTGTTCCGCCCTGCTTGTTCACGTAGAACATGGCTACTTGATTGTCCGTTTGAACTAGGACTGTCTTTGTAGCTAAGCTGGGTGTGGAATACTCGAAGAGCAAGGAAAATTGCACTGAGTTCTAGGAGACTGATGTGTAAATAGGCCTCCTGTGGAGTCCAGGTACCCTGGGTAGAGAGGACTTGCAGGTGGGCTCCCCAACCCACCTGTGAAGCATCTGTTAGAGTGGCCTGGGGTGGGGGTTGCTGAAAAGGAGACCCCACCAAAAGGTTTTGGGGTGATTGCCACCATTGGAGGGACAAAATAAGGCGATCTGAGTTTGCTATTTTGTCTGACAGGCAACCTGACGCCCGAGTCCACTGACTGGATAAAATCCACTGGGATGCCCTCATATGGAGGCGAGCATAAGGAACCACATGCACGGTGGATGCCATGTGGCCTAGCATCTTTAACATTTCCCGAGTAGTGAGGTGAGGTTTTAGCACTGCTTGGGAAGCTAACTGCACAATCCGAAGGCAGCGGGGCTGTGGAAGGTAGGCCCCTTGTCTGTCTGGTATCCAGCAGAGCTCCTATAAACTTTAGGGGCAGAGTGGGAGCAAGGTTGGATTTTGGGAAGTTTATGACAAGTCCCAAATACTGAAGGATGCGCATTGTGCGAGAGAGGGTAACCCTGACCTCTGGCTCTGAAGGGGCTCGAATGAGCCAGTCATCTAAGTAAGGGAAGACGAATATTCCTAGGGTGCGGAGAAATGCTGCCACAACAGCCATGCATTTTGTGAACACCCTTGGAGCAGAGGCCAGGCCAAAAGGAAGAAACCTGTATTGGTAGTGCTTCCCTTGAAACAGAAAATGAAGGAACCTTCAGTGAGTTGGATGGATGAGAACATGAGTGTACGCATCCTTGAGATCTAGAGAACAAAGCCAATCCTGACCCTGAAGGTATGGCAGCAGAGTTCCAAGAGAAATCATTTTGAACAGGAATTTGTTCAATTCTCTGAGGTCTAAAATGGGTCTTTGTCCTCCTGTTTTCTTTGGAATAAGGAAATAGGGGGAGTAAAAACCTGTACCCCATTGGGGAATGGGTACCTCTTCTATTGCCCCTTGAGTAAGGAGCATAGTGACCTCTTGACCTAACCGGTCATTGAGAGAGGTCTAAGAATTGAACTATCTTACCATTGTAGGAAGGGGCATGCTGAGGAAATGAAGCTTGTACCCCTCTCTTACAATAGACAGAGTCCAATTTTCTGCTGTTATCTGACCCCATCTGGGGGCAAAATGACATAACCTTCCTGGGATGGTGGAGGGTTCTGGGCCGTTCAGGGCCAGGAAGGGAAAGTTCTCTAGATAGGAGTCAAAGACCCTGTGGAGGCTGAGTCTGCTGAGCCAGTTGAGGCTTAGCTACTTTTGTCTTTCTTTGTCTAGGTTGTTGCTGCTGTCCCTTTTGGGCAGACTGACTTAAACGATGCCCTGCTGGGTATAGGAAAGAAAAAACTTCTTCTTACTGAAGAATGGTTTCTTATAGGATTTTTTCCTCGCAGGATCAGCTGTAGATTTAGACAATCTATCCAAAGTGATAATGTCAGCATCTATCTCATTAGCATTTTCCTGCCAATTCTTGCCAAAGAGATTCTCTCCTATGCAAGGAATATTCCCTAGTTTATCCTGTACCCAAATTTCCAAGTCATATGCCTGGAGCCAGCAATCCTACGTGCACCTATGGCAATGGCAGAGGTCCTGCTTATGCACTCAAAGCAGTCAAAGGCTGCACGATTCACAAACTTGGAAACATCCTGGGCATGTTTGACAAGGGTGAGGTAATCTTGCCTCTTATCATCAGGAAAGAGAGGGCTCATAAGCTCTAAATCTCCTGTGACCTCCTTAAGGAACATTCCTGTATATAAGATATAGAAACTTATCCTAGCAGAAAGCAGGAAAGTTTGGAAGGTCCGACGTCCAAAGGCGTCAAGAGTCCTACACTCACATCCTGGAGGACTAGATGCATGCCTTTTTGCACTCTTTACCCTTCTCATAATTGATTCCACCACCATGGAATGGTGTGGTAATTGAGTCTTCTGAAACCCAGGACAAGGAGGAACTCGATACACGGTGTTGAGTCTTCGAGAGTGAGGAGAGGTGGTTAGAGGTGTTTCCCACATCCTTAACATGAGATCATGCAAGATCTCATGAATAGGTAAGGTAGCTGCCTCCTTGGGATCTTTAGGGTATTGCAGAATTTCTAATTCCTTTGCCCTAGGCTCTTTTTCAGGAGCCACTGTGATGGAAAGACCTCGGGCCACATTTCGGATAAAATCCTGAAAAGACATATACTCTGGTGGAGACATCCTATGCTGAGGAGAAGAGGAATCCTCAGGAAGAAGTACTCTGGTATCGGCAGAGCTTTCAGTCTTTAGACTCATCCGAGGATTCAAAGTATCTCCGATCCGGGTGATCGTGCAAGGCACGGTACTGGTACCGATTGATGTCGGCATTGGAGTGGTCTGGTACCGACTTGTCGATGCCGGATAGACACGCATGACTCGGTCCCGGAAGAATACCTGCCGATGTCGATGCAGTCGGTGCCGGTATTTATTTATTTATTTATTTAGTAAACATTTGTATACCGCTGCTTCCTATGATCAGCAGCGGTTTACTTTACAGAATCATAATGTATCGTACAATACAGCGAGATCTTTCAGATTTACATTTTTGATTAGTCAATGATTTATATAACACGGAGAATCAGTTGGATACAATATACATTTGATTAGGGCACGCAGATCTGGGTATACATTTGATTGCGAGAGCGTGGGAGTGGCCCAATATATACAATTTATACATGATTACATGCCAAAAAGTACAATCCATACATGATTACATGCCAGTATTCCTAAAGCCGCCGTGGCAGGCAAAGGTCATCTGGTTGAGGTAGAGTATCGCAGTTAGGTCAGGTTGTAGTGGGTCTGAAACAAATGGGTTTTAAGCTTTCGTCTAAATTCACTCAAGTTGTTTGTGAGTCTCAACTCATGTGGGAGTTGGTTCCAGTGGATTGGTGCTGTATATGTGAATGCCCTATTGCTTGTTTCAGCCTTGACAGATCTTATGCTGGTCGGAACACATAGAGTGTTGAGATTCATGGTTCTTCTGTTCCTGTTGCATGGTTGAATAGCGATTAGGTTATTGAGGTAGGATGGTGCGATGTTATGGATGAGTTTAAACGTTGTTATGAGCAGTTTGAAGATGATGCGAGCGGCCACTGGGAGCCAGTGTGGTTCCATTAGTACTGGGGTTATGTGGTCTGTGACTTTCTTTTCCATGATGACTCTTGCAGCAACATTTTGAGCCATTTGCAGGATGCTTAGGGTGTTCTTTGGAAGCCCTTGCAGAATGGCGTTGCAGTAGTCCAGGTGTGGAATAATTAGAGCTTGTGCAACAGTCCTAAAGTCAGATTTCTCGAGGATATTGCGAAGTGGTTGCAGAATTTTCAGTTTGTAAAAGATGGCTCGGTTAATTGTTCGGAGGTGTTTGTCCATCCTAAGGTTGCAGTCCAGTAGGACTCCTAGATATTTTATTACAGGTTTCGTATGATATATGTTTTTGTTAAGGGCAACTGTGGTGGGCGGGATGAAATTGGCTTTCTTGGAGATAAACATGACCTCTGTTTTCTTGTGGTTTATTGACATGTTGTTTTGTTGAAGCCATGATTGGAGCATGTCAAGGCATTCTTCTAGCGGATTGAAGTTTGGTTGTGTTATGTCAAGCTGCGTGTATAGCATCACATCGTCGGCATAGATGTGGTAATTGATGTTGCGTTTCTGAAAGATCTCGCAGACCGGCTTTATATACAAATTGAATAAGAGAGATAAGGCGGATCCTTGAGGGATCCCTTGGGTTTGGGGGAAGGCATCAGCTTTATCATTGTTGAACTGCACTTGTTGCATCCTATTGGATATATATGATGCAAACCATTTTAAGGGGGTCCCTGCTATACCTATGGAGGCAAGACGGTTTAAGAGGGTGTTGTGGTGAACTGTATCAAAAGCAGCTGAGATATCAATGAATATAAGTATGAACATAGCGTTTTTGTTTTCGAGACCCCTGAGGAGATTGTCAAGGAGTGCCAGCAGTAGTGTTTCAACTCCGTGATGCTGACGAAACCCATATTGATGCTTATCCAGGGCTTTTCTATCGTCTATGTGATCTTGCAGTTGTTGCTGAACCGCTTTTTCGATTGTTTTAGCTAAGAATGATATGCTTGAGATTGGGCGATATGATGCAGGGTCACTTTTGTTGAGAGATTTGTTCTTTAAGATGGGTCTTATAAGTGATTTCTTGAGATGGGTCGGCATGATACCTTGTTGCAGAGACTGATTAACAATGTAAGCAATGGGTTTTGCGATTTGTCTGTTGAATTGTCTGAAGTGGTTTCAGGGGCATCGAGGCCATGAGAAGAGCCGCCAGACTGCGTTCAATAGCCAAGAGTCTATCGACGCAGCTGATACTTGGGTATCGGTAACGGATGAAGCGGCCGGTACCCCAGAGCATGGCACCAGTAGTTCTGCCGAGGTTGAAGCCACGAGCATCCATTAGTGCTTTGGAAGCCGAAGACTCCCGCCGGGGCAATTTTGTTGGTGAAAGTCCCTCAAGGGCAATGCCAGAGGCATCTTGATGTCTAGAAGGAGATCTACCCTTTGAGGACTGGCTAGATTTATAGGTGAGATCCATGGGAGGAAGACGAAGCCCTGGAAGACGTCGATGCCATGGAAGCTGCATCGGAGGGAAAAAGGGTGCTAAGTTTAGCAGCTTGGTTTTGCCGGCCCCTTTTCAACATCATCCCACAGGCAACACACTCAGAAATAGAGTGGTCAGGACCTAAACATTTGAGGCACCACTCATGGGTGTCGGTGACGGAGATGGTACCGCCACACTTAGAAGACTTTTTAAAACGCGAAGCGGGTTTTTCCATTTTGAAGGAAAAAGTTGGGCCTAGTGCCCAAAATGGCGCGTGGAACCTGAGGAGAAAATTACTGGAAAGATTCCAGAAGAAAGGTTCTTGTTTTTCTTCTAAAAAAAAAAAAAAAAGAAGAACCGGCAGTACCGGTGTAGCGTCGAGGGAAGGCAGACACAACCACAAAAAAGAAGAATAGAAGGGATTTTTTTCTGCGGTGACAGGATGTGCAACCTATCGGCTCCGCGGAAAACAAAGAACTGGAGAGGGACAGTTGGGAAAGGCGGGAAGGCAGGATGCAGGCACTGTGGGATGCTCCCAAAAGCTTTCCTATTGGACGTTGGGGAGCGTTCCCGCGCAGGCTCCGTCGGTACCGACGATACCCATATGTGAAGACTACATTCCTGCTTGTTCCTGGAGATCCATGTTTATAAACTATCACATTACCTTCTTCACAAGTAGGTCCAATCCACCCATTGATACAAACACATCTTCCGTTTTTAGAATTACAGTGCGCATTCACGGAACATTCACAGTTCAGAGTACAGTTCGGGCCGTAGCGATCCTCTCTGCAGTCTGTGATGAGAATGTGTACGGTTACTATTTTTAACAGCATTTTTAAAACAACGGTTTCTAGAAAATGGCACATGTTAATAATAAACTGTAACACAAACCTAAGGTTGTTTTAAAACATCCTGCTTCTAAGATAAATGACTATAAAAACTGTGGCATCAATTTTCAGTTTCACCTTGGAAGGTAGGCAGCTAAATTGATCCCTTTTGAAAACTGAGCACAGCCGAGTGTCTAAATTTAGTTACTATTTGCATTAGGACTCTAAATTTAGGAGCCTAGAAAGAAGACAGCTAGAGGGATTGAGTTGGGGTGGGGGGAGGAAAGAAAGGTGCTTAGCATTAGGCAATGCAATATGTGCCTTCGAGTCAGTCCTGACTCCTGGTGACCCAGAAGCTCCTGGGTTTTCTTGGCAGTGTCACCAGAAGTAGATTGCCAGGCCTTTCTTCCGAGGCAATGGAGGGTTAAGTGACTTGCCCAAGGCCACAAGGAGTGCTAGTGGGAATCGAACCCTGGTTGCTTGGTTACCAAGCCAGTGTTTGCATTAGGCAGTGGTGTCTATATCTAGGAAAATTAATTGTGGCCTATCTTCAGGCACTTTTTTAGCTGGTTCTTAGGTTCTTAGACTTAGGCTCTTCATGGAGCAGAGGTGACTCCTGTCGAAAATGTGCCGAGCTGGTGCGGTACAATTTGCGGAGGCAAAGATACGTGCACTCCTGCAAGCCTATATATGTAGTTTACAAAAGGCTCTGCACTGTGGCAGAGCCTTTTCTAAAATACTGCTGAAAATGAGCATGTTCCGACCTGGGCATCTCAATTCCATTCTCCATGTGCTATATAAAAGAAGCCTTTATTTGTCTTTATAAAATAGCCTCACCAAACCTGCAACGGTCATCGTGAAATGCGCATTCATACATTAACACCTGGCTCAGGAGTCAGTGACAACTTACGCATGTGAAGTACATGTGCATTTTATAAGATACGAGAGAGCATACTTCGCAACTCTACCCTGCTCCACTGAACATGTCTATGCTTGAGTTGCACTAAAGTGTCCCAGAACATTCCCCACGCATACTTTATACACCTGTAACCTGGAGTAATTTTATAAACCAGGAACACAAACATTTTATGAAATTACCCCTAAGTGTCACATTTAGAGTTGCAAGCGGGCCATAAAGTTCTCCTGGATGAAAAGCAGAGTAGAGTCAGATTATCAGATGCAAATCTAGATCTGTTCTTCATGCACTGCCCTGACATTACATAAACCTGAGATGTGAAAGGACATGGGCCAGACGTCTTGTTTTACCGGGTTAGTCCTGATACACTTACAGAGACTATCACTCAGTATTTAAATGGTAAATCATAGTTTTTCCAATCAGTAACAACTTTGAAAAAGTGGTATATGTCCCCACACATTATAAGTCAGAACATATTCAGCAAATTATTTTTCTTCCTAGGAACTGTCTCAAAAATTCCTAAATTAAATCCCCAAATAAATTCTATTGACCAAACTGAGGCAATCACACTCTAATGTGCAAAACACCATTCTACAGAAGAAAAACTGTGTATTAGGGAACACTATTCCTTATGCTCAGATAACTTATGTTATTGCTCACCAGTGTCACACCTAGTCCCCGATTTGCCTGGAGGACATAGACATAGTCCAGAAGCTGGATCACATGACACATTTCCTTCACAATCACATGACTGCTGGCAGTTTTCTCCAAATGTCCCTTCTTCACATTCTGGTACCAGAAGAAATAAAGTGAAAATCATAAAGAGAATTGTGCTGTGTCTTTCTGGTATTGGATGCTATATCAAAGCACAAACTTTTCAGTCACGCAGTTAGATGACACATTTGCTGCTGTGCTTCTGATCTGGAAATAGATATGCTGATGTCTGGAATGAAAGGAAAATGTGTATAAGGTGTTTCTTTTGGTGGCCATTTAGTAGGGACGTTCGGTCCCTTTAAAACAATGGGGGAGTACTATGTGAAGGCGCATTTCAGATATCATGTGAAGATCGGAACGGAGATGTCTAGGTCAGGGCATACACAATTCCACTGTATTTTAGAAAGAGCTCAGCTAAGGTGGAACTGTGTCTATATCAACAGAGAAGGAAGCGCAGGACTAGTTAAAAGCAATTTTAGGAAATTACATGAGGGAAAATGCCAGCAACCTATACGTGTAGATGCCGGAATTTCACAACTTGCACGTGTGAGCCATTCAACAAACACAGAGGTGTAGATGCTGCTTTTAGTCAAATTTTAATTTGGAGGGAGAAACAACCTAGGGCAGATTAAGAAGATAACCCCCTTAGACCTTCCTGTTAAAGGCTGGCCCAATTTTAAGAACCTACCGGCACAAGGGAGCCCAATTATAGACCCCAACGTACACAATTTTGGTCTTATAGGTGTATTCCGTATATGAAAAGGGGAACTGCATGTGTGAATTTTTGTCCTGCTCAGACCGTGCTCCGACATGCCCCCTTGAAACATCCACAAACCGACATCCACGTGTAAATCAAATTCTTTCTTAAATGGTAATTTACACATGAATGTGATGTACACATGTAAATGCCTGGTTACAGATGTATAAATCACGAATAAGGCTTCTAAAATAACCTCTTCATTGTTTTGTTTATACCATTTCCCATCCAAAATGTTGTTTCCTTTCATTTCTGTCATATAATAATAAATGTTTCTGGCAAGCACCAAAATGATATCATGTACACTAAAACATGCAGCGCATGCCAAAATCAAAAACACAAACAAAAAAAATAGAGAACAAAACCAAATGGGTCAATAATTAAACTCAAGGACCAGCATGTTCCTAAACACTGTCTGCAGAATTTAAAACATTCACATATATTCACCTCAGCTATGCGTACAGTCAGCTGCAATACATATAGCTAATCGGATTAAGTCAGAACAACATTTGTCGGGCCAGATATTCAAAGACACTTACATATTTAGCGCCTAGATAAAGCGCTTTTTAATGGACCTATGTTAAGTCTATTTTATAAAGACACTTACTTGTTTTTATGAAATATAAGTGGTATATCTGTCTGTGCTTCTATTTTTCAAGCATGTGCGCAAATTAAAGTACTTTATAATCTATGCGTGTGCTTGCAAACTACACCCATGCTATGCCAAACTCTGCTCATGTACACGCCTATCAGCAAAGTACATGTCTCGATGTCACATATGTACTTTTACGCTGGTTGTTATTTTATGTTATTTATGCCTGAATGAATTTATATAATTATCTCCTAATTGTCTGAGTGCCTTATTTTAAGCAGCAGTACATGGAGAGCGACCACTGAAAATTCTTACTGGTCAGCTCGGTACTATCTAGTGCTGGGGTGGAGTGAGAGAGGAACGAAGGCGTTGCATCTACTGTATGTATACAGATAGAGTGTAGTTACTCACCTGTAACAGGTATTCTCCAGGGACAGCAGGAATCAGTCCTCACATATGGGTGACATCGGCACAGATGGAGCCCGCACGGAAGCATCTCCCCAGCTTTCAAAGAAGTCTTTGGGAGATGCACCACGCATTCGTTGTCCACTTCCCGCCCATGGCAGCCATCTTGCCTCAGTCTAATGACTTAGCTAAGACAGTCAAGGATAAATAAAATATGGTAAAGGAGCAATTCCAAGGGGAGGAGGGAGTGTTATAAGGACTGATTCCTAACTGTCCCCGGAGAACACCTACTACAGGTGAGTAACTACACTTTCTCCGGGAACAAGCAGGGAGTCAGTCCTCACATATGGGACTCCCCAACTAAAGGCTACTGAGAACCTGTAAAAATGCCACGGCATTCTGCAAAGGGTGAGCCGTGATTAGCAGCAGTTGAATCCCTACTGAGAGACTCTCGCAAGATCCAAGTGTCCGGCAGAGAACCAGCACTTTGGTAGCCTGAACACAGAAGAGTCAGAGGGCAGGAGTTGCTTAGGGCGCTGCCCTGTCGGGACTCACTCTCCAGGCAGTAGTGAGCTGCGAAGGTATGACCGAAGATCAGGTGACGGACTGACAGATCTCAGTCATGGAGATGGAACACAGATTTGCCATGGAAGTGGCCTTGGCCCTGACGTGGTGCGCTGTGATCCTCTGGTCCAGTGAGATCCCGGCTTGCTTGTAGGCAAGGATAATGCAGTCCGCCACCCAAGTGGACAGAGTTCGCTAGGTCAACAGAGTCCCAGGGGGCTGGGGTCATAGGATACAAAAAGCTGTGGTGCTTTGCAGTGGCCCTGAATCTGTTGCAGGTAAAAGGACAGGCCTCGGAAAGAAGGTGGGGAGTACCACTTCCTGGTTAAGGTGGAATGGGGACACCACCTTCAGCAGAAACGTGGGGTGTGTGCAGAGCACCACCCTGTTCTTGTAGAACCTTGTGTAGGGCTGTTCCGCCATCAGAGCCTGGAGTTCACTGAGACTGCGTGCTGATGTGAGTGCTACCAGGAAGGCTTAGTGAGCTGCGAGAGCTCCACATTGAAATCCCACTCTGCCGCTGGAGGTCAGAAAGGGGGTCTAGATAACATGAGGCCCCACAGAAATAGGATCGAATACTTCGCTCAATATATCTCATAAATTCAGTAATTTCTTAAGTTGTTATCAATGGTTCTATCCAAAAGGTCTCAGACAACTCACAGCACTACTATTTCGACAAAATAATTGTCATATTTGTGTGCTTGTTGACATCAGCGACCTTTCTCTTGATTCACCATTATTTAATTTTAAAAATATTGTTATCCATCAAAACAACACATCGGAACTTTTTTTTTTTTATTGAAAAGGCAGCACATACTACAACAAGCAATTGTCGTACCATCTATAGATACAGTACATTATCAAAAACAAAAAGAACACTGCAAACACAAACAACGGAATATGAAATCAGCAAATCGCCCTTTGTTTTTTTCTGTTTTGTTTTTTTTTTGTTTTCCTCCCCTCTTTACTTCCCCTCCCCCCTCCTCCAATCAATATGTTTTGTCCCCCCCAGCAAACAATCAATAAAACTCTCATTACATCTTACCCCCACCCTCCACCCTCCCCACCTCCCTGCCATACGAGATATATTGAGCGAAGTATTCGATCATATTGCTGTGGAGCGCACGCTCAAAGAAAAGAACGAAAATTTTATTTTGTTCCCACAGAAATAGGGACACAAGGGGCTGATTCGAGAGGGGTTTTTCCTCAACAGAATGGTAATGTGCTGCAATGGTGCTCAGATGTACTCTGACTGAATTGGACTTCAGTCCCACCTGCGATAGATGAAACAGCAGTTGGAGTACCATTTGTACTGAGCAGAAAAACAGGTTCGCCCACCTTTCCTCACACCACACAAGAATCGGCGCCACTTGAAGCCAAACACCCTTCTTGTGGAGGCCTTATGAGAGGCCAGAAGAATTTCTTCTACGTCCCGTGGGAGACTAAAGGGAGTTAATGCTACCCTTTCAGCAGCCAAGTCATGAGTGAGAGGGACCCCAGGTTGGGGTGTTGGAGAGAGTCTGCTCCTGTGAGAGTAGCCATGGAGCTTGGCCCAGGAGAATCAGTGACGCTGCTGATAGGGAGAGGAGCAATGGGACCAGGGTTGCCTGGGCCACCGAGGGACTATCAGCATTAGAGATGATCTCTTGCGCTGGTCCTTTAATAGTGTCTTGGCTACCAGCGGTGTCTGTGGGAAGGCATACAGGAGGCCTTCCGTCCATGGGATGAGGAACACATCCGTTGCCACCCTGGATGGGTGCAGCTGGAGGGAGCAGAGTCAGAGCAACTGTGTTTTGTCTGGACTGGCGAACAGGTCCATCGAGGGGATACCCCAGAGACGAAACAGCCATGAGGCTACCACTGGAACGAGGCATCACTCATGCAGCTGGAGGACCCTGCTCAGTTTGTCCACAAAGGCATTGTATTGGCCCTTAGGAGCATCCCTCTGCATGCAGCATAGGAGCAGAGGACTACTGCCTCCTGGCAGAAGGGGTATGACCCTGTTCCCTCCTGTTTGTTCACATAGAACATTGCGACCTGATTGTTGGTCTGGATCAGCACAGAGTAGTGTTGGAGCTGGTGGTGGACAGCTCGGAGAGCTAGATATATTGCCTGGAACTCTAGCTGGTTGATTTGCATCTTGAAATCCCTCTGCGACCAGCAGCTTGCATCTGGAGGCTCCTGCAATGTGCTCTCCAGCCCATTAGAGAGGCATCCATGGTGAGGACTTTCTGGGGGCCTGGAAAGACATCACGACCTGAAGGTGACATGGGATCTGCCACTATCCAAGGGCGTTTACCAGCTGATGGGTCACTTTCACTCTGTCCCTGAGCCTGCGTGTGGCTTGTGTTCACTAAGAGAGGAGGCACCACTGGGTTGCCCTCATGTGCAGGCGGGCATATGGGGTCACATGAGCCATGGAGGCCATATGTCCCAACAGGCAGAGTAGGAGCCAGGCAGGTAGCATCCGGCATCAGTGTACCTCTGCGGCCAACTCCCTGCGGCATTCTGACCTCTTCTGAGGGAAGGAACACTTTTGCCTGAAGGCTATCTATTTGTGCTCCTATGAACTCTAGGCTCTGGGCCAGAGTGAGGAGGGACTTGGGGTAATTTATGACGAACCCCAGGTGCTGCAGGGCGTTAATGGTGCGCTCGGTGGTGCATTGTGCCTCTGCTGCTGTGTCCCCTTTTATGAGCCAGTCGTCCAGATAAGGGAAGACGAAGGCCCCTTGGAGCCACAGGTGGGCTGCAGCCACTGCGAGGCACTTCGTGAAGACCCTTGGAGACGAGGCCAGACCAAAGAGCACCACCCTATATTGGTAGTGCTGTCCTCCCATCACAAACTAGAGGTATTTTCTGTGACTGGGATGAATTAGGATGCGAGTTTAGGTATCCTTTAGGTCTAAGGAGCATAGCCAATTTCCCTGCTGGAGGAATGGCAGTAGTGTCCCAAGAGAGCATCTTGAACTTCTCCCTGACCATAAACCTGTTGAACTCTTGCAGGTCCAGAATGGGCCTGAGGCCCCCAGTCCTCTTGGGGATGAGGAAATACCTGGAGTAGAAGCCTGTGCTCCAGAGATGTTTCAGCACGGACTCCACTGCTTTGTCGTTGATTAGGCAGGGTGTGGTGAAGGAGAGGTTTGGTGGGCCCCTCCTGGGAAGTATAAGGGTGGCGCCCATTTCAGGTGGAGGAGGTAGCCCTCCTTGATCACTTGTAGCACCCAGGTATCAGTGATGATGGTCGTCCACCTGTGGGCTAACAAGGCTAGGCGCCCCCCTGGGGGTAGGGAGGTTGCCCCCAGGCAATCAAATGCTCCCCCCAGGCTGAGCCAGAGCCAGTGCCTGGGGCTTCGGGGCCTTTTGTTTTCTGGGACCATGTCCCTGTCTTCTTGCTTCTGAACCTGTTCAGGGGCCAAGAAGGCCTAGAAGTGTGGAGTACCACTAAAGCCCCCTTTCTTCATTGGGAAGAAAGGCTTTTTCCCAGGGACTTTCTTCCGGGGTTGCACAGAAGTCTTCTTTGAGAGCCTGGTTCTCATCATGTACTCGGTTTCTATCTCCACTGCCTTCTCTACCATGGGCTTCCCGAATACATTTTCTCCTATGCAGGGGACATCTATCAGTTTTTCCTGCACCCATTGTTCCAGGTTGGATGATTGCAGCCATGCCTGGCATCATGCCCCGATGTGGTGGCCAGCCTGGCCAATGACTCAAAGCCATTGTAGGCCGCCCGGGACAAAAACTTCAAGCATTCTTTTATTGAAACTCTGTAGGAGTTCCCCATCGAGACCTGCCGAGAATCCCCTGAGCTCCTTTGACAGTTCCTTCAGGTAAAGCTGGTAGGACTGGATCTGGCACGTTAGCATTGAGCCCTGAAAGGCCTTCCGGCCAAGGACATCGAAGGTTCGGGCCTCCCTGCTGGGTGGCACAGACGAATGGGTTTTTTGGCTCTTAAGCCAACACATTGCTGACTCTACGACCACAGAGTTTTGGGGAAGCTGGGTCTTTTGAAACCTAGGGCTTTGATGTACCCGGTACATGGCATTGAGGTGCCTACTAAAGATTGGAACAGATACCGGTGTTTCCCACATCCGGAGGAGGAGGCAGTAGATGATAGGGGGCACCGGTACCATAAGGGCTTCCTTAGGGGGTGCCTCAAATTGGAGTATCTCCAATTCCTCGGTGCGCTGGTCCTCCTCGGCCTCGGTCTCGATAATGAGAGCCTTGGCCATGTCCAGAACAAAATCGGAACGCAACATTCTCGGGTGGGGAATGGCATCGGGTTGCTGGGAGAGATGGGTCTGAGGCAAATCATGGTATCACCTCATGTCCAGGGGCTCTTCATCCTCAGTCTCCCATTTGGACTCGAAGTCCATGTACAAGTCCGATGATGTGTGATCATCTTAGTCAAAGACTGCTCACGGTGGTCCGTGACCTCCAGAAGATCATCGGTCCGAGCCGCAGGCACTCGCTGGGGAGGACCAGTGTCCAAAAGAACGGCACCAGGATTGGAACCTTGTCCGGGGCCTCTCTCAAAGCCAGTGATGCTCGAGGACCGGCTCGACGTCGGGGAAGCGCTCAATGTCGAGAGTCCCATCATCAGGGCGGATGAACTGGACAAACTGGACATGAACGCATGCTGCATGACCACTAGGGCAGATATACTGCTCTCTCGGGCTGCCATTCTGGTCTCCATACCAGTTGGCTCCACAGCCTTTAACACAGGCACCAAGGAGTTTGGGCCTGGTGTAGGTACTGTCGAGGGGGAGTCCTCAATGAGGATGGCCTCGGAGGTTCGAGACCGGTCAGTGAATGCCGACTCCTCCTCACAGGGCAACTTGGCAGGCCACTCTGGCCCTGACTCCTCGGATTCACACCTGGGACTGTGGGTCCTGGGGTGGGATTTCTCCTTTTTCCCGGATCTGTCCTCCGAGGCAGTCTCTGAGGGTTTCTTCTTCTTGTGCTCCACCTCTAGGGATTTCTGCTCACAGAAGCCGCAGCCATGGGACTCCAAGGAGGCTCTGGCTTCGTAGGGCACTGAGGTATCAGAAAGGGCCTTGGAGCATGGTGTCACAGGAGACTCTGGCGTAGAGTTGGACTTCTGAAAAGAACTTTTCTGCGGGTGATGGCGGCTCTTCAAGGCCTTTGGTCATGATTCTGCAGAGCTCGCAGTCGGAGTTGTTGTGCACAGGACCGAGGCAGCAGTCGTGTGGGTTGGTGAGTGGCATCATTTTGCCACACTGGTCACACTGTTTGAAGCCACAGGAGGCCATCGGAAAAAAAGGGAGTCTGAGGCTTTCAGCTGAAAAAGGGCATGAACACTAGTCGAGGAACACTTTGATGAAAAAATGAAAAAAACTAATAGATGAACCTGAGGAGCAATGCCGAGGCGATCTGGCTCTGGGGTGGGAAGGAACCGGTACGCAAAACGGACAAAACTCAATAATAAAAATCTGACTTTTTTCAGGGAAAACTGGACAACGTCCAATGGGCTCCGCAGAAAAAAAAAAAAAAAAAGAGACTGAGGCAAGACGGCACCCTTGGGCGGGAAGTGGACCATGCATGCAATGGTGCATTTCCTAAAGGTTTTCTTTGAAAGCTGGGGAATGCTTCTGTGCGGGCACCATCGGTGCCGATGTCACCCATATGTGAGGACTGACTTCCTGCTTGTTCCTGGAGAATGGCAATATTCAGAAAAAATGCTGTCCTATCTAAAACCTCTCATGTCAGAGGCTATACATATATTCAATCTATGTATAGCAGCAATAAATGTACTTGAATGTTTTAAATGCTGTGGCTAGCTTTTAGCAACACTGGCTGTGGGATTTAAATATTGACTCATTTCTGAACTAACTTAATCCACTTACAGTAGCTATAGCAGCTGAATAGCATTCACTCTCCATATAACTATACAGAACATCTTTGCCCTGCCTCAGTACTATAGGATAATACCAAGGTAATCAGTAAGAATTGTCTTCCACACTCCTCAGATGGTGTCGCTGAAAAGTCCTGGATAAATGTATAAGTGCTTTTCATTATCCAGCCCAAAGCTTTTGTCCATGCACATCTCTACCACTTATTAACCTTTAAGAATCCACTTTAGAAATGGATTTTAGAATGGTTAAAAACAGCAAATTTATTAAATGAATGTCAACATAAGATTCTCTAAGGCCATGTTTTGCTGCTTGGCCTTCGCCAGGGATACAATAAAACAAATTGTAAATAATTTGCAAAGACAAAAAGTAACAGAATATCTAAAGCATCAAATCCCATATAAATAAAATTACTGTATAATATGGTGTTTAAAGTGAGTAGAAAACGTTATTTAATTTATTTATTTAAAAGGATTTGTATCCCGCCTTATCCTAAAATCAAAGCTGTTTTCACTTCAAATGATTCAAATTGTACAGTGTGGTGGTGTCAGCATGCAATGGTTGGATAGTAGTGTTTGTGTGGGTGTAATACATGTGTATTTTAATTAAAAGATGCAATATATACAGCTTGAACTATCTACAATGTGCTATATACAGTAGGGAGGTAGGGTAGGCTAGGGTAAGGGGGAGAAAGCGGGGGAGCAGGCACAGGCGGGGAAGAGGAGAGCGGTGTCAGAAACAATAGATAGGGGGGGGGGGTGTCTCTGGACAAGTTACGTGAAGTCGCCGTAATGCTCTCTGTAGAGCATTATGGCACTTTAAGCAATCTTTGCAAATTATTTGCAATTTATTTTATTGTACTCCTGATGAAGACCAAGCACTGATACATGGCCATGTAGAGTCTTAGTTGACATTTATTAAATAAATTTGCTGCTTTTATCTACCCACACTGTGCTTTCTTTGATTTAATCTTCGAGGGTGGGGTTTTTTTGCTTTTTTTTCAACTTTTAGAATGGTTATACATTCTGGAAGAAAATTACTTCTTCCTGTTGTTGTTGAATGCCGTTGAATTGATGTTGACTCCTTGTCTTCCTAATTCTTTATTAAACACAATCCACTACTGCTTTGTCTGAAATATACATGCTGAGCAAACCTATTTTAATGGGTATGTCGACTAAATTGGGCTAACGGTTAATCTGGGCTATCTGCAACTACATCCCATGTTATTCAATGGGACCTCGTTGCAGATAGCCCAGGTTAACAGTTAGCCTAGCTTAGTAGACATACAGTACCCCTAAGACTTTTGTTTATGAGATACAAGGCTGCATTTTCAGCTGTTCCTGTTTGTACTTTCATTTAAAGCCATGCTTATGATAATCACAGACATTTATAGGTTAGCATTCCATATACTACACTGCTCTGCAAACATGGAGAATAATATATATTCTACATCCCAATTACAGCTTATTTCCCAAAACCTAGGGGATCCATGTGGATGAAAGTTACAGGCAAGTGCACATCATATATGGCACTGAATTGTGCTGACTTGAAGTCATGATTCTCGTGAGAAAAGACTCAATTCGTGGTAGGCCTTAGCGATCCATTCAGCGAATATCAGTACAGCATTTAGGCCTTATCTTTTCAGCTATCTATAATCACAGCTGTAAACAAATAAATACTTCAGTATAACATAACCAAGGGACCGACTACATACTCATCTTTTTAGATATTTTCAATTTCCCAATTATACTAATTAAGACAGTGTTCTCTGAAAACAATGCAAGCCCCGGTGTCTGTTACGCTCCTTCGCCTCCAACAAGGGTAATGTCAAAGTGCACCATCAACAGTCCCTTTTGATGAATATGGGAATATCAGTTTTGGAAACTTAATGTTGAGGATAAATTATATTTACCTGCTTCGCAATAGTCTCCATGGAAACCGGCAGGGCACAGGCATTGGCCAGTTACGTGGTCACAGGTGGCGCCATTCTCACAGTCACATACCTCCTGGCAGTTAACGCCATGGAAGCCAGGAGGGCATGCTGGGATTGGATATATTTGGAAACTGGTTAGATGAGGGCTTTGCACTCTAGGATTCTTACTAGAAAAGTTGATTTTACGTTCTACAGCAGGCGAGAGAAAACATCCTGAGTTGCTTCCAACATTAATCCTCATTGTACGCCATCTAGTTGCAAGTAACAAGGATCTGACTGAGAATCTTTTGGAACTTGTCGTTATCTTCCCTATTGCAGCTGAATTGGAAGGTGGAACTTTCCAATGGCTCTGAGCTGGTACCTTTCTTTCTAGCTAATCATTTATTTTTTTAAATGTGTGAGTCGCCTGCCCACAGCAAGTTCCAGGTGACTTACAACAAAACACATGTAACCCAAGTCACAAACCAACATAAACAGTGATAAAACACACACAATAAAATACACAAAATAAATAAATAAAATAAATAGCGATAACATGCATACACAATACAATAAACAATATTAAACAGTGATAACACACACACACAGAATACCGCCCTAGTCACATACTGTTAAATAACCTCTTTTCACCTTAATAATAGGACAAAGTACTATACAAATTTTGAACTCTTGATTATCCACACCCTACATTTTCACTGTAAATAGTTCAGAAGGTTAATGTACTTTACTGTTATACTGTGTGTTTTCATTGTTTAGTTCCCTGTAAAACAGAGCGCTTCCTAAAGCCCTGTTACATATGTTGGTTATCTGTAAACCGCTTTGAATGGTAGAAAGACAGTATAAAAATAAGTTTAAATAAATAAATACACAAATCATCATAAAACAAACCATGATAAAACACACACAATACCCAAACCAACGTAAAGCAAAACATAATAAAAATCACATAAAGCAATATACAAAACATACAGGGGTCTATTCTGTCCCTTTGGGATGTCCATCCCCGCTATTCCTCCCCCTTGCCATCCCTGACTAAGCCTCCGCGTACAAACATGGAGTTTGTATGGGGAGGCTTAGATGGGAGCAGGAAGGGGCGGTGCAGAGGCAGAGTTAGGGCAGGCAGTGAGCGGTCCATGGTCCCAGACATAAAGGACTGATTCTGAACTCGGCCTTGTATGCCTGGGGCCAGCAGACTGGAAGGGGGACTTATTCCACACTGGAGGAGGAATAAATCCCCTTAGACATCGGGAAATGGGAGACCTGGCTGGGAGCAAAAAGGTGAGGGGTGCAGGAGAGTCCCCGAGCCTGACCCTGGCCATGGGAGGCCAGATCAGGGGTCGGGCTGTGGGGAAAGGCGAAAGTGGTCAGCGGCCAGGGATCGCGGCTCCTGAAAGGAGCCGTGGTGCCATGGCAATCGGATGCCATAGCACTGTGGCTCCATTCAGGAGCCTGACTGAATTAGCCGGGCAGGGGCCTGTATGTGCAGGCTGATTGGTATCGGGTCTCAACCTGCATGTACAGGCCTAGACGCGATTCTGATCCTACGGGGGCTAGACGTGCCCCACTGGATCAGAATCGGGTCTTTGTGCATCCAGTTCCAACCGGACGCACAGAGGCCAGGATGCGCAGAATGGAATGTGCCTCACAATATATAATAAATTACCACAGATGCCTATCGCCTTGCGTCGTAACCACAGAGGTTTACTCTACCACCCACTTAGAAACAAACTGAACAATGCAAGAGGCATTTCTATTTAGAGTTATTCTATTGGAAAGTGGAAACAATGGAATATTACTATAAAAGCTTACAATGTTCACAGGAATGCCCGAAATAGCCCTTTAAGCAGTGACAACTCCCCGTCATTCTATTGCAAGTTCCATTATTATAGCAGGCACAGTCCAGGTGGCAATTAGGCCCATATTTCCCAGCAGGACACTCTGTAGAGACAATAATTGTTACTAAAAGAAAGCATAATGGGTCTCATCTTCTAAGCATCTGGTTAACATTTCTGCAGTAACATCTGTCAAAATATTAAAGAACACTGATCTGTGACCCAGGGTGTTTGTTCTTATAATACGGATATTTTGATTACATTTTTGCTAGTACAATGAATATGACCTTGGAAATTACCCTTATCAACTGAACACATTTCTAGATTTTATTCATCACTATACAAGGCTCTATCCCCATTTGATAACAAGGTTTATACCTTAGCTCAATAAAAGTGAGGAATGTCAAATATACTGAGGAATACCTCTAATGTAAGCATGGCATCTTTTCTTGTTTTTATCTTTAATATTGGATCACTCCACAGTACATGCAGTGAACAAAAATGGAGGGCAGAACCAGATAACCAATCATCGATGCCATTTAATATGCATTTAAAAAAACAAAGTCTTCTCCAGGCAAGAAACTGTTAACACTAGGAAAATTATGAAGGACAGCAGAAAATGGTTTTACCGTGTTCACAGGACTTCCCTGTCCAGCCTAGACCACAAGAGCAGGAGCCATTTACAGGATTGCAAAGTCCGCCATTCCTGCAGGAACAAGTCAGCTTGCAATCTTGTCCAAAATGAGTTTTTTGGCAACCTGAAGTAAAACGAAAAGGAGAGAAAGACATGGCTGGTAGCGACCAAATAAATATCCATCACTGAATGCTTCTTGAAAAAGGTAGAGAATTGTAGTTGCTATTTTTATCAACTTGGATATGTGCAACTAAAGGTCAACAAAGACTACTGGACTATCTTAATGTATAAGAACATAAGATATGCCATACTGGGTCAGACCAAGGTCCATCAAGCCCAGTATTCTGTTTCCAACAGTGGCCAATCTAGGTCACAAGAACCTAGCAGTTTCCCCAAGGGACACAGGTTCCACAATGCTTGTATTGGTTCAAGCATTGATATCCTGGGTCCCTTCTTAATAATGGTTTATGGACCTTTCCTCCAGGAACTTGTCCAAACCTTTTTAAAACCCAGCTACACTAACAGCCTTTACTACATCCTCCGGTAACAAATTCCAGAGTTTGATTACACGTTGAGTGAAAAAATATTTTCTTTTATTAGTCTTAAATAGTTTACCCTGTAGCTTCAGTGCATGCCCCCTAGTCTTTCTATATTCTGATAAGGTAAACAATCGATCTACGTTTACCCGTTCCACTCCGTTCATTAATTTATAGACTTCTATCATATCTCCCCTCAGCCGTCTCTTTTCCAGATTAAAGAGCCCCAACCTTTTTAGCCTTTCTTCATAGGAGTATCCTTCCATCCCCTTTACCATTTTGGTGGCTCTTCTCTGAACCTTTTCTAAAATCGCTATATCCTTTTTAAGATACGGCGACCAGAATTGCACACAATATTCAAGGTGCATCTCACCATGGAACGATATAGAGGCATTATAATATCTTTTGTTTTATTTTCCATTCCTTTCCTTATCATACCTAGCATTCTATTTGCTCTCTTGGCCGCTGCTGCACACTGGGCCGAGGGTTTTAACATGGTATCCACAATGACGCCTAAATCTTTTCCCTGGGTGGTGGTTCCTAATGTGGAACCTTGCATCATGTAACCATAGTTTAGGTTGTTCTTCCCTAGGTGCATAACCTTGCACTTGTCCACATTAAATTTCATCTGCCATTTTGATGCCCAGTCTTCCAATTTATCAAGATCCTCTTGCAATTTTCCACAATCCTCTTGGGTTTTAACAACTTTAAATAGTTTTGTGTCATCTGCAAATTTGATAACCTCACTGGTTATTCCACTTTCCAGGTCATTTATGAATATGTCAAAAAGCAGCGGACCCAGCACAGATCCCTGGGGTACACCACTATTCACCTTTCTCCATTGGGAAAATTGGCCATTTAGCCCTACCCTATGCTTTCTATCTTTTAACCAGTTCCTGATCCACAATAGTACACTGCCTCCTATCCCATGACTCTTTAGTTTTGCCAAAAGTCTCTCATGAGGGACCTTGTCAAAGGCTTTCTGAAAGTCCAGATACACAATATCAACCGACTCACCTTTGTCCACCTGATTATTCACTCCTTCAAAAAAACATAACAGATTAATAAGACAAGATCTTCCTTGTCTAAAGCCATGTTGGCTGTCTCCCATTAGGTCATGACTATCTACATGCTGAGTAATTTTATTCTTTATGATGGTTTCTACCATTTTACCCGGTATTGATGTCAGGCTCACTGGTATGTAGTTTCCCGGATCACCCCTGGAAGCCTTTTTAAAAATTGGTGTTACATTGGCGATCCTCCAATCTTCAGGTATTAGAGATGATTTTAATGATAGTTCACAGATTACTAATAGCAGGTCTGCAATCTCGTATTTCAGTTCTTTTAATACCCTTGGATGTATACCATCCGGCCCAGGTGATTTGCTACTCTTTAGTTTATCTAATAGTTGTAATACATCTTCCCGATGTATCGATATTTCCTTCAATTCTTCCGCACCTTTAAATACCACTTCAGTCATGGGTAACATCCCTACATCTTCCTCAGTAAAGACTGAAGCAAAGAATTCATTCAATCTCTCCGCTATCGCCTTGTCGCCTCTTAATGCTCCTTTAACCCCTGTATCATCTAATGGACCAACTGACTCTCTCACAGGTTTTTTGCTATGAATGTACTTGAAAAGGTCTTTACTTCGCGTTTTTGCTTCCGCAGCAAGCTTCTTCTCAAATTCTCCCTTTGCTTGCCTTATCAATGCCTTGCATTTGACTTGCCAGTGCTTGTGCTGTTTCCAGGTTTCGTCGTTTGGCTCTTTTTTCCATTTCCTGAAAGATGCTTTTTTGGCAACAGCCTCTCTGACCTCACCTTTAAACCATGCTGGCAGTTTTTTGGACTTCCTTCCACTTTTCTTAAAGCGTGGAATACAGCTGGTCTGGGCTTCCAAGATAGTATTTTTCAGCAACAGCCAAGCCTGATGTACGTCTTTAACCTTTGCAACTGCTCCTTTTAGTTTTTTCTTAACTGTTTTCCTCATTTTATCATAGTTTCCCTTTCAAACGTTAAAAGGTAGTACTGTGGATTTCCTTACTATCCCTCCTCCACTAATTAAATCAAAGGCGATCATGCTATGATCACTATTGCCAAGTGGCCCCAACAACCTTATCTCTTGCACTAGATCTGGTGTTCCACTAAGGACTAGGTCTAATATGGCTTCCCCTCGGTCGGTTCATGAACCAGCTGCTCCAAGAAGCAGTCATTTATTTCATCTAGGAACTTTATCTCCCTAGCATGTCCTGACGTGACACTGACCCAGTTGATCTGATGAAGACAGGATAACTCTTAAAAGCTTATCAAAGATACATTAAGTTAGTCCAATAAAATGGACTAACGACCTTTATTTAGAATGGAGGAGAAGCCAAATGGAGCTTACCATGGGTATATAATTGACAGTCACATAACACACAGACACAGAGCAGGATTATATTTCAGACCTCATTGTGCTGGGGGGGGGGTGCTCAGCAGGGCAGAGTGAGGGTCCTCTGGGTGTATATCACTCTTAGTTCCATAACACACAGCCTCACAACAGAATTATAGCAACTGGAAACCAGTTATGCATAGATTCTGGGACACAAAATACCACATAGTGGATTCCTGATCTCTCTCCTTATACCCAGGAGGATCTCAAAGAGCCTTTTAGAAGCCAAAGGTCAGCAGTTATTCTTGTTTACACCTCTCTTTCTCCTACTGCCACTAACAGTTGCAGAAGCAGGCAGCCCCTTGTAGACTAACCAATTTATTGAAGCAGAACTCTTGTTCTCAAAAGCTCATGCCTTAATAGAGTGGTCGGTCTATGGGGTTCCATCTGCCTCTGCCATTTTTGCTACTCCAGACTAACACAGTTACCCCTCTGAAATTTTTCATTACTACCAACAGGTACGTCTCCTCAACTGTTGGCACTGCAAGACTTTTTTGCCCTTCCAATGCCCACTTCAAATATCCTGGTTCTCTAGGAACGACGCCAAGAAGTTGGATTTCCATTTCACAAGCCCCCACTGTGCATTTTCTTATAGAATGTGGTTATCAAAGACAGGAGGAGATACCCCATGTGGCATCAGTGGATCCTATTATGCCGATGATGTAGAACTACTTGACTATATCAGTTTGAAGGACCCAGACCTCTCTGCCCTGAACAGTCATCCAATGGTTGAACAAAAATCATTTAAAATTAAGTCCAGATAAGGGTCAGGCCACATGGATAGCAGATCCTGAGGCTAATCAGGTTCAACCTATTTGGGGTTCTCCAATCCTCCTCATTGAGTCTATTAAAGTCTTAGGCTGCTATTTTGATTGTAAATTAACTTTTGATGTCCAGGTTTCCTAAATCAATAAAGTCTGTTTTCTGGCCCTACAACATTAGTTCCGGTAAGCTTATGGGAGAAAGCCAAAATTATAGAGTCGGGGTGATTTTATGTGGTTTTTTTAAATCTGTTTGTATACTTTGGGGAGTGGAATAGCTGCCTAATGGTTAGAGCACTGGCTTGGTAACCAAGAGACCAGGGCTCGATTCCCATTAGCACTCCTCATGGCCTTGGGCAAGTCACTTAAACTCTCCCTTGCCTAGAAAGAAAAGCCTGGCAATCTACTTCCGGTCACAGTGCTAAGAAGACCCAGGATCTGCTGGGTCACTGGGAGTCAGCATTGAGTTGAAGGCACACACTGCATTGCATGTATTTTGGATGTTGTATTGTAAACCGCCTAAGAAATTGGATAGGTAGTCTATAAATAATAAATGAAATAAAATACTGATGCACTGAAGATCTTAATGTACTCCTTATTACTCTCATGCTTGGATTATGGGAACATCCTGCTGAAAAGAATCAAACATGCCCTCCTTAAAAGGCTTCAAAGCACATAAAATATAGCTGTTGTTGTGGGCCATCAAGATGATGCTGATTCAACTTCTGGGTTTTCACAACAAGCTGTGGCTAGAAGTAGACTGCCAGGCCTGCACAGTAAATCTATAGCACCTGGTATTCCAAGGTGGTCTCCCATCCAAGTACTAGCCCGAACTGACGCGGCTTAGCTTCCAAGATCAGGCTCATTCAGGAAGGAATATTTGATCATATTACCCCCTTGCTGGCTGTAGCGCATTGTCTCCCAGTTAGATACAGGATTTTGTTCAAAACACTACTTCTTGGCCACCATGCTTTTTCCACAGTCCTTCCTAATTATATTTCTAATCACCTGTAAGATACTCAGACTGAGAAGATCACTAAATGAGAATCTTTGTAATCTATAGTCCATGTCGAGATCCTGTTATGCAGCAGCACACAGCCCCGCTACTAAGGAATTCACTGCCTCTTTATCTATGAATGGAATCCAAATTTAAAAAGGGCCTTAAAATTTTATATTATGCAAGGCTTTTGGGGACATGTTGCTCTCACTGTACAAATGATTAGTAGTCGTAGTCGTACTAGTAGTACTGATGTGCTGGTTTTTTTACTCCTTTTTGCCATTACAAATAGTTAAAAAAAAAAGGTTCGTTTACCTGATGGTTGCCCTGATGATTCCCCAAAGCAACCCCGATGAATGGAAGCCAGGAGCAAGCACTCCCCTGTGGCAGTGAGTCAGGTCTATGCACCGGCTCTTCACTCTCAAAATGCTCACTTACTAGTAACCCCCACAAAATACCAAGCATGCGAGGAGTTCACACACACATCAGCCTTTTTCTGTCTAGCCCCTCAGCTCTGGAACTCCTACTCCTTTATCTCGGAGAAGAAACATCCCTCAAGAAATTCAAAACATATTACTTCCAAATAGCATTCAACCTAGAAGGCTGCATGGAATCAGGGAAACAATGGGAGTGGAATCAGGGAAACAATGGGAGTGGAGTCAGGGAAACAATGGGAGTGGAGTCAGGGAAACAATGGGACTGGAGTCCTTTCTCTCTTTTCACTTTTCTTGTTTTACCCTTTCTCCGGCCTACCTATTGCTCTTCATTTGTTCTCTCCTCCTAAAATATATAATTCCTAGCTATTTATTCTATTTGATTCTTATTACCTTATGTTTATATACTAATTACTGTATTATACCTATCTCTGTTTTATTTCTGATTTTATCTTTTTTTAGAATCATCATGGTAAACCGCTTTGATGGTCTCAGAAAAGCAGTATATCAAGTTTGCAATAAACCCTAACCACTGACCCCCTCTACTGCACGTAACATTCAAAACTTACCATGCTCACAGTTAGGCCCAGTCCTTCCGGCTGCACAAACGCAGGCGCCAGTCACAGCGTTACAGGCGATCCCCTCTCCACAGGAACAGACTTGGGCGCAATTCTCACCATAGCGACCAACAGGACATACTGAGGTACATTAGGGAGAATAAAGAGTTTATGGTCACCTGAGACATTCCCTTTCTGACAGAAAGTTGGATGCAAGGAAACCGGACTCAGTGGTAAAGGAGAAGAACATAAGAACATAAGATAATGCCATACTGGGTCAGACCAAGGTCCATCAAGCCCAGTATCCTGTTTCCAACAGTGGCCAATCTAGGTCATACGTAACTAGCAGTTTCCCCAAAAGACACAGGTTCTGCAATGCTTGTACTGGGTCAAGCATTGATATCCTGGGTCCCTTCTTAATAATGGTTTATGGACCTTTCCTCCAGGAACTTGTCCAAACCTTTTTTAAACCCAGCTACACTAACAGCCTTTACTACATCCTGCGGTAACATGTTTCCAGAGAACATCACTACAGCACTGATGCTAAAGTGTCAGTTCCAAGCGATTATTCGGTTAATCGGGTGGAGAGGCAGAAGATCCTCACATATCAAGAAATGCAGTCAGAGACCATGCAACTGTGGCAAAATGATACAATAAGATTTCCCATCGTATTGGCAGCCACAAGCCTCATTAAAAACAATTTCTGAACACACCTTGATAGGTTGCCTATACATTTTGCATCCTATGAACTTCAGAAGAGAGCTCACTCTGAAACAATGCACTTACTATAGCAAGCATTAGCAATATATTTGAGCGACAAATATCATACTCCATATACCTTGACTCCCCCCAAGAGAAATCTATTTGATCACAATGCCTAATGTGACTTATGTTCCCAAGCAAACTTATGGAAATAGCCCAGCATACTCCCCTTTAATTGCACAAACCTGGGGTGAGCTGGCATGCACACTACACTCCAGCTTGGAAAGAATGAGAGAGTATGACTGGAACAGAAATTTTGTGGCAACTACAGGTTGGGTGTTACAACAGACATTTGCAGAGGTGCCCCTGCAGATCATATTGTAGTAAGGGACATTAAATGGTTCAGTGTTTGCCTTGGCAAACAGCCAGTAGGTATGATAACTTTATAATAGAGCAATATATAGTAATGAAACACTACTGTGCACTGACCACCTTCTCACTCTCATAGCAAGTTACAAAACAAAAGCACTGCTAGTCCTCCCTCCGCACTCTCCTTCCCCCACCATTGTCAATTCAGGTGGGAATGAAAATTGCACTCCTTCCACTGGCCAGTAGGTTTGGTTTAAAATACTGGTGGAGGCATTTAGAGCCTGCATAGAATGAGTCAGAGTACATCAGCCAGCTTGTCCTTCACATTCTCAAGGGCGCGGAGTTTTAGAGGTTTTCGTATTAAAGCATGGCACATGTGTGTACCACCTCATACTCTGTTCTGTATTTATGGAACATACTACCAACCGGTATATGCCAAATTGATGAACTAGCAGATTTCTGGAATGCTGTAAAAACTCATGTGTTCTCCACAGCAAAAAACTTGAAGGTGGCTGGTAACAGAGACAAGGAGTTAGCATTTGGGGAGGGCAAGAGTCAGGTATCATCTTATTTGTATTTTATGAGTGTTTGCTGTTCCTTCCTTGGGTATTCTTCAGTAAGACAGGCTAGTTGTGTGTGTGTGTATATATATGTATATATCCAAATAAATAAATAATTATCAGATGTTTAATCTTTCATTGAATCTTTCAATATCTTAATCCTGTGCGACCATTTGAGGTGACAGTGAATTAAGTCCACTACACAAATACGTGTGCATTATAGCCAGCTCTCATTCAGGTGCATTACCTGTTCCTGAAAAGGACTTACATGGCTGTTTCACTATATGTGGTAAGAGGGCAGAGTATGAAGGGTATCCCTGCATGGGCACTGAGTCCTACCCAATTAATCCAAAATAAACATCTCAAAACAAACAAAACACCATATGCAAATTTGCGGACACTCACCATTACTGCAGTTCGCTCCAAGATATCCAGCTGGACACTGGCACGAGCCTGTGGTGGTATCACACAGCCCACCATTCTTGCATTTACAGGTTCGCTCACAGTTGGGGCCATACAGACCAGGTGTGCATCCTGGAAATGGTAAAACATGTGAAAGAAGCACAAACCAAGAGTACGTTTACTAAAGCCTGTGCTGGTAGTGCGCATTTGCAGCACAAAGTTAGAATGGAGGCCCAAGCTATTTCAGAGGCATGTACACCTGTGCCCCTGCCCCTAGCATGGTGCTAACATGTGGCACTACTCTAAAGAGCATGTGGGTGCACTTAACACCACCCACTGAGGTGGCATTAAGAGTACACATGCTAACATTAACAGATGCAGTTAGCGTGTGCCAAAAATGGCCATGCTGGCCATGATGCACTATCAATGCCCATATTATGCCACTAACCTGCCCAGTCAAGCGATAATCAGCTAGCATGGGATTTCTCACAAGGGCCCCATGCTATTTGCTAGCGTGGTGCTCCTAGCACACGGCAAACCTTGTTCTAACAGTTTGCACATGTTAGTAAACATGCCTCAAAGTCTAAGAGAAGACCAATGAAGATCTTCACAAGGACCCATGGATTTTACACCTTCTTTAACCGGAGGAACAGCCCACACAGGAAAGCACTCAAGGAAATTTTAAAAATCGAATTTCTGCGTGACCTTTCCTTTTATCTGTAGCTAAACATGCTGTGAAACTCAATGGCTAAAGTTAGCAAGTAGGGGACGGAAGCAAGCTCAATTTTCATCCCCAGGGATTTATCTGGACAACTAGGGACCCAAATAACCCCTTTTAAAGCCGCCCTTTACAAAGCCAAAAGAAGCTAAATACCACTACCATACGATATAAAGAAGACACATGTCCTTTTGTTCTAAGCAACACACAGATCAGTACAGTAGACCCTGAGTAACCTTGAGAGATTGAAAGCAAACCCAACAAACCCTAGCTCAGAGAGGGATTCATCACTATCATGGAATGTGCAAAAGTAAGACATTTGGAGATAGTGTCCTGAGAGACCCCAGAAGAATTCCCCAGTTCACAAAACCCATGAAACATGCAAATACCACATATAGCTTCCAACATGAAAGACCTATGGGACACAATACCGCATGCAGTTATCAACATAGTAAATACACAGACATCTTCCAACACAAGAAGAAAGGTAAGCGAGCAGAAGCCAAAAAGAATCAAGACAGAGCCTTTCATAAACACGATTGTTCGAGGTTGGTGCACAGCACTGTAAGTATTCCCAAATCACATTTTGAAAAGGTCATGAACATTTTCCTATGTAAAAGATCAAAATCAGGACATCAAACTCACCTAGTTGACAGTTCTGGCCATGGTACCCAGGCGCACAGATGCACTTCCCGGTGACAGGATGGCAATCTTGGTTCTTGCCTGAACACTGACAGAACTGACCACAATTTACACCAAACGTACCAGGTAAACACACTGTAGATGATGAACAAATCAACGTCAGAATGTTAAAGGGTCTCCACATTTCCAAAGACGTAACTTTCTCTCCTACAACAACTGGAAATTCATGTGCAAAATATGAAGCCACCCAACAAACTGCCTTTTATTTCTGTGCTCCCAGCCTCTGGAACAATCTCCCCCCAGACTTGCATCAAGAATTCAGTCTTAAAACACTTAATTCAAAAAGCATTTGACCTTTCCCTTTAGTAATGCAGAAGTCTGAAGTCCTCTCTGTCCCTCTTCCTCCTTGATCTCCTTTTCCTCCCGTTCCTCTTCTTTGTGTGATTGTTTCTACTTTTCTTTATAACTCTATTGGAGTTATTTTCAGTTCCTTTACGTATCTATTTAGTTTTGTCTGCTCTGCTATCTCAAAGGGTGGTATATTATAATAAACAATAAACATAAGACCACCACTGCTTAACCAAATATAATTATATCAATAAATGGACCCATGCCATCATCTTGTGGATTGATTTGTGCAATGCATAAAATCCAGAGTAAAGAAATCATTTCACACTGTCAGCAACAGAAGAATGCAGAAAGCAATGTGTATTCACAATAAACTTATTTTCTTGTCATTATATTTTCTCTCTTTATAACGCCCGTAATGTAGATGATACACCATTCTTGAGACTCATCCCCATCACCGCTATGACCATCGGGATTACTGCAGTAGTGGTGGTCATCTTGCTTTCTGCACCAAGTTCCACCAGTCCCAGTGTATAAGGTGCTTGAAAGCAAGACTCCTGCATTGCAACAACATGTAATAGCGTAACAGGAGCGGGCCTGTTCTTAACACTCTGCAAGAGTTAGCATATTCATGAATTTGAAGGTTGGCAAAGTTCATACTCTATAATAAAAGCAGTACTGCACAAATTAAGATGATCTCTGTCTCCAAGATTCAGTATTTAAATGTCCAAATATCATGCTTACAGCATGAGACAAAAATGGCATGCGCCAAATATTTCCAGATATGCCTGCCATCCCAATGGCTAAGGAAATCCACCAGGTACCAACCAAGCGCACGAGTCCACGTGCTCACTATGACCCAGTAAGAAGACGTGGACAGCAGTAGGAGGAAACTCTTTATTGATGAAAACCTATAGCCCGACACAGGTCGTGTTTCGTTGCCTTCCTCAGTTAGCTTCAGTTAGTTTCATCAATAAAGAGTTTCATCAATAAAGAGTTTCCTCCTACTGCTGTCCACATCTTCTTACTGGGTCATAAGGAAATCCATCAGACATAGATATCTTAGTGAATGGCAGACAAAGTGGAAGACCTGAGATAAAAATGAAAGACCTATGCATCTGGCTCCAGCTGAACAATCAATCTAAATTTTGTATTCCTAAGGCATTTCTGGATTGTGCTGCAGGTATAGCTCTCAGTGGTTTATTGTAAAAATTCTGTTTTCGAGAATGTTGGATAGTATTATAAGACCAGCCTCATCCATCGTAGTTTCCAGACTGGCCTAATATAATATAGTGTATCTCAGTCTTCTACAGTTTCAATTTAGGCACCTCCAGACACTCAAAAACACAGCTATTCGCATACTTGCCCGTGCAAGAAAATTTGATCATATTACTCCTCTATTTATACAGCACCACTGATTGTCCATAAACTCCCAGATTCTATTCCAGGCCCTCACTCTCATCCATAAAGCAATTCATGATGCAGCCCCAGGCTCTCTCTCATCTTTAATCACCCTTCACGCACCTGCAAGATCGCTCCATTCCCTACATGGCTATTGTCTCCATTTTCCTTGTCCAGCTTTGATAAAATACGAGTCTACATGAATAACAGCTTTTTCTGCTGCTACTCCAGCTTTGTGGAATGCTTTCCCAACACATTTAGACACAGAATTGAGTTATAGGCTTTCAAGAAGATGCTCAAAACTCATCTTTTTCAATCAGTCTTTAACTTTCAATCAATTTCTTAACATCCTGAGGTATTAGGCGCCTTTTTGCCGGATCTAGCAGATGTTGCCTCTGACACACTTTGAGGGTCATTCCGACCGCAACTAATTTCCCCATTTATTGTACAGGAAGTTAGACGGGGGGCAGGAAAGGGGCGGATTGGGGGTTGAGTTAGGGCAGGCAGTAGGTGGTCGTCGACCCCAGACATACAGGGCCAATTCCAATGTTGGCCCTGTACGCCCGGGGCCGGCAGCCTGAATGGGGAACTTATTCCACCTCTGAGGTGGAATAAGTTCCCTTAGTTGGCGGTGGACAGCAGGCATAGGGCTGGAAAGCAGCAGGAGGGGCAGAGGAGATTCCCCGCAGCCTGATCCTGGCCTTGGGGGGCTAGATCAGGGGTCGAGCTGTGGGGAATGAAGATTGCAGTCCGGCGGCCGGGGAATGAGGCTTTTGAAAGGAGCCACGGTGCCATGGCAACTGGACGCCATGGCGCTGCAGCTCCATTCAAAAGCCCTGACTGAGTTAGCCGGGGAAGACCTGTACATGCAGGCCAACTTGAACTGGGGTTCCGGCCTGGATGCGATTCTGATCCCGCAGGGCTAGACATGCCCCGCAGGATCAGAAACCCAGCTAACTCTGTGAGTCTGGTTTCGACCGGGCGCACAGAGGGCCGGGACGTCCATGTCAGAATCGGGCCCTTTGTGTTTGTATGCTTGCATGTTTTTTGGGGCTTTTCATCCTCTCTCTCTCTCTGATACTGTTCTATTTTATACATGGAGTTTTTTTTTTCTACTGATGCTTTTAGTTATTGAAAACCACATTGATTGCTTGCACTGCTGCGGTAGATCAAATAAAATTAACCATAACCATACTGCAATCATTCACTTAGGCTTACGCTGTTCACATCCATTGCCTGTGAATCCCGGTGGGCAGTTGCACTTCCCAGTGATGTGATTGCAGGCACTTCCTGGGGGACAGGGGCACTGTTCTGCACAGTCCTTCCCGTAGGAGCCAGGCAGGCAAACTAGAAAGGTTAAGCAAATGATCATACTCATTAGCCCCTAATATTTATTCTGAATAGCAGAAAGAAAGATATATTCCTTTTCTAGCCTGAACCATTGCATCATTCTAGAGAAAGCATAGTTACTCACCTGTAACAGGTGATCTCCGGGAACAGCAGGAATTTAGTCTTCACATATGGGTATCGTTGGTACCGACGGAGCCTGCGCGGGAATGCTCCCAGAGTCCAATAGGAAAGCTTTTGGGAGCATTCCACAGTGCCTGCGTGCTGCCTTCCCGCCTTTCCCAACTGTCCCTCTCCAGTTGAGTTTAAAGCTGAGACAAAAGAGAGAGGGAAAGAGAGAAAGAGAGAGATACAACTCCTAGGGGAGTTGGGTGGGATGTGAAGACTAAATTCCTGCTGTTATAGGTGAGTAACTAAGCTATCTCCAGGAACAAGCAGGAATGTAGCCTTCACATATGGGGACTCCCTAGCTGCAGATGCCAGGGAGAAAACTCCAGAAGTTGTGTGCCCTTGTGAAAGGGCTCCACTTCCCCCCATGGATCTCTGGCATCCTATCAGGGATGGTGGGTAGGAGTTGATTAAGTATGGAACAGGTGTTGAAGAACAGCCTGACCAAACAAGGCATCCCGGCGGGAGTCCTTGTCTAAGCAGTAATGGGCTGTGACGGTATGAACCGAAGCCCAAGTAGCTGCTCGGCAGATGTCGTCAATAGACACAGAATGATGATGAGCCATAGAGGCTGCCATGGCTCTCACATTGTGAGAACATATAAGAACATAAGATATGCCATACTGGGTCAGACCAAGGTCCATCAAGCCCAGTATTCTGTTTCCAACAGTGGCCAATCTAGGTCATATGTACCTAGCAGTTTCCCCAAGAGACACAAGGTTCCACACCTGAGCTGTGACATGGCCTTCCAGAGGAAGGTTTTTACTCTCATAGGCAAAAGATACACACTGTGCAATCCAGTTGGACAGTGTTCTTTTAGAGACTGGAAGTCCCAAATGGCTAGGATCAAAAGCAACAAAGAGTTGAGAGGACTTCCTATGTTGCTGTGTCCTTTGTAAGTAAAAGGCCAGAGCCTTTTACAATCCAAAGTATGAAGATTCCTTTCTGCATTTGAGGCATGAGGCCTTGGGAAGAATACAGGAAGGTAAAACGCTTGGTTTAAATGAAAAGGTGACACCACCTTTGGAATAAAATGTGGATGAGTCCGAAGGACTACCTTATCATGATGGAAACTTGTATAAGGAGGATCAGCCACCAATGCTTGTAATTCACTGATGCGACGTGCTGATGTGATTGCAATAAGAAAGATGACCTTCCAGGAAAGGAATTTCAAAGAGGTAGTGGCTAATGGTTCAAAAGGTGGTTTCATAAGCTGCCCAAGAACCAAATTTAAGTCCCATGCCACCGGTGGTGGCTTAATGGGAGGCTTCGTTAAAAGAAGGCCTCTCATAAATCTCACTTGAGAGGATGAGAGGAAATAGGTTGCCCATTTAGAGGCTTGAAAGAAGTTGCAATAGCACCCAAATGAACTCTCACTGAATTGGTCTTAAGCCCTGCATTAGACAAATGAAGGAAATACTCCAGTAATGATTCCAGAAGTATCGCAAGAGGGTTAAGACCCTTCTGTGGGCACCATATGGTAAACCTTTTCCACTTGAAAGCATAAGAGCGTCTTGTGGAAGACTTTCCTGGAAGCATAAAGGAAATCATTTACCTGCTGAGAAAGGTTAAGACCATGAAGTTCTAGGCTTTCAGCAACCAGGCCCTGAGATGGAGAGACTGGGGATTGGGATGCCACAGCATCCCGTCTTCCTGAGAAAGGAGATCTGGAGCAGATCCTAACTCCAGAGGCGGAGCTTGAGAGAGATGTAGGAGCAGAGGGTACCACATTTGCCTTGGCGAATGTGGAGCTATGAGGATCATATGACCTCTGTCTCTCTGAAGCTTGAACAGGGTTTTGGGAATTAGGGGAATGGGTGGAAAGGCATACAGGAAGTCCTGGCCCCAATGGAGGAGGAAAGCATCCCTGGCCTGACAACCCTCAGCCGGAATTCTGGAACAGAACTGGGGAAGTTTGGCATTCAGCGGACTTGCGAAGAGGTCTATTTCCGGGGTTCCCCAAATTTGGAAAATTTTGGCCACCTGGTCTGCATGGAGAGACCATTCGTGTGGAAGCAGCTCAACTGTCTGCCCAAGAGCTTTGAATGCCTGGAAGATACACTGCAAGGAGATGAATCTGATGCTCTCTGGCGAGGGCCCATAGTCGCAAAGCTTTGTTGCATAGCGACAGAGAGCCTGTTCCGCCCTGCTTGTTCACATAGAACATGTCTACTTGATTGTCCGTTTGAACTAGGACTTCTTGTAGCTGAGCCGGGTGTGGGAATACTCGAAGAGCAACAAAGATTGCTCTGAGTTCCAGGAGATTGATATGTAGATAGGTCTCTTGTGGAGTCCAGGTACCCTGGGTAGAGGGACCTTGCAGGTAGGCTCCCCAACCCACCTGTGAGGCATCTGTTGTTAGAGTGACTTGGGGTGGGGGTTGCTGAAAAGGGGACCCCACCAAAAGGTTTTGGGGTGATTGCCACCATTGGAGGGACAAAATAAGGTGATCTGAGTTTGCTATTTTGTCTGACAGGCAACCTGACGCCTGAGTCCACTGAGTGGATAAAGTCCACTGGGCTGCCCTCATATGAAGGCGAGCATAAGGAACCACATGCACAGTGGATGCCATGTGACCTAGCAATTGTAACATTTCTCGAGCAGTTAGGTGAGGTTTTAACACTGCTTGGGAAGCTAACTGCACAATGCGAAGGCAGCGGGCCTGTGGAAGGTAGATCCTTGTCTGTCTGGTATCCAGCAGAGCTCCTATAAACTCCAGGGACTGAGTGGGAGCAAGGTTCAATTTTGGGATGTTTATGACAAGTCCCAAGTACTGAAGGATGCGCATTGTGCGAAAGAGAGCAATCCTGGCCTCTGGCTCTGAAGGGGCTCGAATGAGCCAGTCGTCTAAGTAAGGAAAGACTAATATTCCTAAGGTGCGAAGAAATGCTGCCACCACAGCCATGCATTTTGTGAACATCCTTGGTGCCGAGGCCAGGCCAAAAGGAAGAACCCTGTACTACTAGTGCTTCCCTTGAAATAGAAAGCGAAGGAACTTTCGATGAGCTGGATAGATGAGAACATGAGTGTACGCATCCTTGAGATCTAGAGAACAAAGCCAATCCTGAATCTGAAGGTATGGCAGCAGAGTTCCTAGAGAAATCATTTTGAACTTCTCTTTGAACAGGAATTTGTTCAATTCTCTGAGGACTAAAATAGGTCTGTGTCCTCCTGTTTTCTTTTGAATAAGGAAATAGGGGGAGTAGAACCCTGTACCCTGTTGGAGAAAGGGGTACCTCTTCTATTGCCCCTTGGGCAAGAAGCACAGTGACCTCTTGACTTAAACTGGTCGTTGAGAGAGGTCTGAGAATTGAACTGTCTTACCATTGTAGGAGGGGGCACACTGAGGAAATGAAGCTTATACCCCTCTCTTACAATAGACAGAGTCCAATTTCTGCTGTATCTGACCCCATCTGGGGACAAAATGATATAAAACCTTCCTGGAATGGTGGAGGGTTCTGGACCGTTCAGGGCCAGGAAGGCAAAGCCTCTAGATAGGAATCAAAGACCCTGTGGAGGCTGATTCTGCTGAGCAGGTTGAGGCTTAGCAGCTTTTGTTTTTTCTTTGCCTAGGTTGTTGCTACTGTCCCTTTTGGGCAGACTGACCCAAACGATGCCCCTGCTGGGTTTAGGAGGGATAAAACATCTTCTTCTTACTGAAGAATGGTTTCTTGTAAGGATTTTTTCCTTGCAGGATCAGCTGCAGATTTAGACAATCTATCCAAAGTGATATGTCAGCATCTATCTCATTAGCCTTTTCCTACCAATTCTTGCCAAAGAGATTCTCTCCTGTGCAAGGAATATTCCCTAGTTTATCCTGTACCCAAAGTTCCAAGTCAGATGCCTGGAGCCAGCAATCCTACGTGTACCTATGGCCAATGGCAGAGGTCCTGCTTATGCACTCAAAGCAGTCAAAGGCTGCAAGATTCACAAACTTGGAAACATCCTGAGCATGTTTGACAAGGGCGAGGTTAATCCTGCCTCTTACCAATCAGGAAAGGAGAGGGCTCATAAGCTCTAAATCTCCTGTGACTTCCTTAAGGAACGTTCCCATATATAATATATAGGAACTGATCCTAGCAGAAAGCATGGAAGCCTGGAAGGTTCGACGGCCAAAGGCGTCAAGAGTCCTACACTCACGTCCTGGAGGATTAGATGCATGCCTTTTTGCACACCTTTATCCTTCTCATAGCTGATTCCACCACCATGGAATGGTGTGGTAGCTGAGTCTTCTGAAAACCAGGACAAGGAGGAACTCGATACACGGTGTCAAGTCTTCGAGAGTGAGGAGAGGTGGTTAGAGGTGTTTCCCACATCCTTAACATGAAATCATGCAAGATCTCATGAATAGGTAAGGTAGCTGCCTCCTTGGGAGCTTTAGGGTATTGTAGGATTTCCAATTCCTTTGCCCTAGGCTCTTTTCAGGAGCCACAGTGATGGAAAGACCTCGAGCCACATCTCAGATAAAATCCTAAAAGGACATATCCTCTGGTGGAGACATCCTACGCTGAGGAGAAGAAGAATCCTCAGGAAGAAGTACTCTGGTATCAGCAGAGCTTTCAGAGTCTTCAGATTCATCAAAGGATTCAAAGTATCTCCGATCTGGGTGATCATGCAAGGACACGGTACCGGTACCGATCTAAGTCGGCATCGGAGGGGTCTGGTACCGACTTGATACCAGATGGATAAGCATGACTTGGTCCCGGTAGAATACCTGCCGATGTCAATGCAGTCGGTACCGGTGCCGGAGTTGGTGCTGGTACCGGTTGAATTGTCTGAAGCGGTTTCAGGGGCATCGAGGCCGTGAGAAGAGCCACCAGACTGCGTTCAATAGCCAAGAATCTCTCGTCTATCGATGCTGCCGATGCTTGGGTATCAGTACCGGAAGGATGAAGCAGCCGGTACCCCAGAGCATGGCACCAGGAGCTCTGCCGAGGTTGAGGCCTCGAGAACATCCTGGAGACCCATTAGTGCTTTGGAAGCCGAAGCCTCCTGCCGGGGCAATTTCGCCAGTGAAAGTCCATCAAGGGCAATGCCAGAGCATCTCGATGCTTAGAGGGAGATCTACCCTTTGAGGACCGGCTAGATTTATGTTTAGTTACCTGAGATCCATGGGAGGAAAACGAAGCCCTGGAAGACGTCGATGCCACAGAGGCTGCATCAGAGGGAAAAAGGGTGCTAAATTTAGCAGCTCGTTTCTGCCGGCCCTTCTTTGACATCATCAAACAGGCAACACACTCTGAAATTGAGCGGTCAGGACCTAAACATTTGAGGCACCATTCATGGGTGTCGGTGACGGAGATGGTACCGCCACACTTGGAACACTTTTTAAAACCCGAAGGGGTTTTTTCCATTTTAAAGGAAAAAGTTGGGCCTAGTGCCCAAAATGGCGCATGGAACCTGAGGAGAAAATAACTGGAAAAGACTCCAGAAGAAAGGGGTTTTTTTTGAAAAAAAGAAAAGAACTGGCGGTACCGTTGTACCATCGAAGGAAGGCTGACCCGACCACAAAAAAGAAGAATAGAAGGGAATTATTTTCTGCGGTGACAGGATGTGCGACCTGTTGGCTCTGCAGAAAATGAAGAACTGGAGAGGGACAGTTGGGAAAGGTGGGAAGGCAGCACGCAGGCGCTGTGGGATGCTCCCAAAAGCTTTCCTATTGGACGCTGGGGAGCGTTCCTGCGCAGGCTCCGTCGGTACCGACGATACCCATATGTGAAGACTACATTCCTGCTTGTTCCTGGAGATCCCTCTGCAAACTCTCTCCTGTGTGGATTAATATTCATTCCATTTATGGACTCATCTACAAAAATCTCAAAAGCCTTTAATCGTTACAATTTTATTACCAGTGCAAGGCAAGATGCAATAAAAGCAAAAGTACTGACCAGGCATAAGGCAATTTTATGAAGCTTGGCAGGCAGTAACATCTAAGGGGCTTTTTACTAAAGGTTAACGCACATTAATTAATTAACACCCGATAAGTGCCATTGTGACGACAGAAATAAAAGGGCCGTGTGTACTTTAACGCACATTAAACCTTTAGTAAATGAGCCCCAAAATTTCCAAGCCATAATTTAGACCTGCAAAATTCAGGTCTTTACTGACATTACAGACACAGAGCTGAAAGAGCAGGGCTCTTAATAATCTGAAAATGTTGGCAGTTTGTTTCTTACCATGAGAAATCAAGCTAAGCTAACAAACTGTGTAAGAGAACCACAGTTTTCCCTTTAACGAAGAATAAACCATGCCATTTGATTAGACAGGAATTTTTTGTTCTTCTCTCCTGAATTTTAAACATGGTGGGGAGCAATTGTATTATAAAACACCTATGTGAGAATTCCAACAAGGTGCCTATTTTTAAAAGCAAAATATTTAACAAAAATAATTTAGGGTCCCTTTCATTTAAATAACAATTTTTCCATTAGTAATAAGTAATTGAAAGACACAGGGGTCCTTACGTAACTTTATAAAATAGGCTCCTAGATACAGCTCCAATAGTGCGCAAAGGCTGACATACAAAAGTTGACCTGCTCTGAAGAAGGTATAAATTTTGTTCATGCGTGTGTGACACATGTACACCATAGATTTTATACAATTTGCACAAACATTACAACTCTTCTTCCACTCTACCCAAACTAGGCCCCCTGACACACAGATCATGTAAAACTGGATGCACACTTTCGTTCATGTACTTTTTAAATGTGTATATGACTCTACAAATTCATAAAACCAATTTTATGAGTGTAAAGATGAAATTAGACTTACCTGCTAATTGTAGTTCCTGGAGTGTAGCCAGTCTAGTCCCAGACCTCTGGGTTCCCTATCTTATCCAGCAGCTTTGGAGACTGAGAAACTCCTCCTTTTTTCATGATGTCACCGGTATATCCATTCAGGATCTGCCTCCTGCCATCAGTAACCTATTGACAAAGCAGACTCACCGGAGACACAAGTAAGCGTTTAACATCTAACCTGATTTACTCAAGAACCTCTAAACCGAGTTTAAAACTATGGACATACAGAACCTAAAGCTCTGTGAACGACTGTGACTTTAAGTGACGCAGGCTTCTCCCTCACGGAAAGGAAAGAAAACCCCCGTATAAAAGACCTAGCTTCCTACCCCGAAGACGGACTTAGCTCATCCCTGAATTGCCCCCAGCTCCTCATGGACAACTGCAATATCCAATAGACTCTTACCTGTTAAATGAGGCAAATACTTCAGGCTACTGTAACACTACAGATACTGGGCAGGGATATGGGACTAGACTGGCTACACTCCAGGAACTACAATTAGCAGGTAAGTCTAATTTCATCTTCCTGTTCGTGTATCCAGTCTAGTCCCGTACCTCTGGGTAAGTACCAGAGCGTAACCAATTCAAGCCTGGGAGGGTCCCGGAAGACCAGCCTGAAGTACAGTCGCACCGAACGTAGTGTCAACTGTCCCTTGCACATCCAGGCGATAATGTCTGACAAATGAGTTCAAGGATGACCAAGTGGCCGCTTTGCAAATCTCCAGCGGCGGGACCCAACGCAGCTCCGCCCATGAAGAAGCTTGAGCTCTAGTGGAATGAGTCCGAAGCCCTTCCGGCACGGACTTACCTTTCAGTATGTAAGCCGACGCAATGGCCTCTTTAATCCACCTTGCAATGGATGCTTTGAGGCCGCTTCGCCCTTCCTAGGGCCCGCGAAGAGAACAAACAGCCTATCCGACCTGCGAAAGCCGTCCGTCCAAGAAAGGTACTTCTTTAACGACCGACGAACATCCAAACTGTGGAAGTTGCCCGTTCTGGATTCCCTCGCGGACTGTGAAAACACCGGTAATGAAATCTCTTGATTCATATGAAAAGGCGAAACTACCTTAGGGAGAAAGGAAGGAACAGTTCTTAGAACTACCTTCGACGAGAGAATAACAGATAGGGTTCTTTGCAGGAGAGAGCCTGTAATTCTGAGATTCTCCGCGCCGAACAAATGGCCACGAGAAACACAACTTTCAAAGTGAGATCTTTGAGGGACGCCCGAGATAGCGGTTCGAACGGCTCGCCCTGCAACGCATCTAAGACGGAGGGCAAATGCCACTGTGGAACAAACCGGTCTCGACGGAAGCCGCAGGAGCGACCTCGCCCGCAGAAAACGTTTAACATCGCCATGACAAGCGATCGTTTGCCCTCCGATCTTTCCCCTGTAGCAGGACAGGGCCGCAACCTGCACCCGTAACGACATAGGGGCCAACCCTTTTTTGAATCCATCCTGCAGAAAATCCAAGATCTGAGAAATGGAGGATTTCAGCGCCACATACTGCCTGTCCGCACACCAAGACTCAAAGACTCTCCAGACCCGAACATAAGCCAATGACGTAGACCTCTTCCTGGCTTTCAACAGCGTAGCTATATCCGACGCCGAGTAGCCTCTTGTTTTTAACCGTGCCCTTTCAAAGAGCCAGGGCAGTAAGCGAGAATCGATCCACGTGGGGCATGAAGAGGGGCCCCTGCAACAGAAGATCCGGCCGGTTTGGGAGTCTCCATGGCTTTGCCACTAGCAGCCTTACTAGATCCCCGTACCAGGGTCTGCGAGGCCAATCTGGAGCTATGAGAATTACGTGACCTCTGAACAACTGGATCCGTTGCAGTACTCTGCCGATGAGGACCCACGGAGGGAACACATACAGTAGCTGTGCCCGCGGCCAGTCCTGACTGAGAGCATCCAGGCCTTCCGACATCCTTTCCCTTCTTCTGCTGAAGAACCGGTCTACCTTTGCCGACGCAAACGTTGCCATGAGATCCATGACCGGCGTGCCCCATCTGCGGACGAGCATCTGGAAGACATCGGGATGGAGAACCCATTCCCTTGGGTCCACGCGAACGCGACTGAGAAAATCCGCTTGCACATTGTCTATTCCTGCGACATGCGCCGCTGACAGGTCTAGAAGATTTGCCTCTGCCCACTCGCACAGGGCTGCGGCCTCGATTTCCAGCATGGCGCTGCTGGTCCCCCCCTGCTTGTTGACATACGACACCGCTGTGGCATTGTCGGAAAACACTCGAACCGCCGCACTCTTGACTAACGACCGAAACGCCAGAAGCACTAGAAATATCGCTCGCAGTTCCAGCCTGTTGATCGACCAGGCCCTTTCCTGGGGGGACCAGTGCCCCTACGTGAACCTGCCTTGACAATGAGCGCCCCATCCGGACAGACTGGCATCGGTCATCACTGTGATCCATGCCGGTGCTTCCAAGGCCTGCCCCGCCACTAAGGAAGCGGGACATAACCACCACTGGAGCGACTGGCGCGCCTCCTCCGGACAGGGCAATCTCCGGGATAGCGGATCCTGCTGATGGGACCACCGGCGAAGCAAAGCTCTTTGCAACAGTCTCATGTGTGCTCTTGCCCAAGGAACCGTCTCTATGGACGCGGCCATCGTTCCCAGTAACTGGAGATAACGCCAGGCCAAAGGCGCCCGGTAGCGAAGGAAACGGGTTACCAGACGCCGGAGACCCTGTGCTCTTTCGTTCGTTAGAAACACCTTCCCTACCTTTGTGTCGAAGCGGGCTCCGAGATATTCGAGATTCTGCGAAGGAGTCAAATGACTCTTTGCCAAGTTGACAATCCAACCGAGCTCCTCCAAAAAAGCTACTACGCGAGCCATGGCAGACACGCTCTCGGACCTTGACTTTGCGCGAATCAACAGTCGTCGAGATACAGATGCACGAGAATGCCTTCCTTTCTCAGCGCCGCCACCACGATCACCATGACATTGGTGAAGGTTCGTGGGGCCATCGCTAAACCGAACGGCAACGCGCTAAAATGAAAGTGGCCCGAACGGGACTGCGAATCTGAGAAACTGATGGCGTTCCGGTTGGATGGGAATGTGGAGATACGCTTCTGACAAGTCCAGGGAAGTAAGAAACTCCCCCTTTTAGACCGCCACTATTACCGACCATAGGGTCTCCATATGGAAATGCAACACGCGGAGAAACCGATTCACCCCCTTGAGGTCCAAGATGGGACGGACACCTCCGCCCTTCTTTGGAACAATGACATAGATGGAGTATCGACCGCCACCAAGTTGGTCGGGAGGGACAGGCACTATTGCCCTGAGCTGTAACAGCCTGTGGACCGTCTCCCTCAAAGCCGCACACTTGGTTGGTGACTTGCCGGGAGACCGTACAAAGGCAGGACGCACTGGCTTCAGCAACTCCAGCGTGTATCCTTCTCGAATAACTTCCAGAACCCACTGGTCTGAGGTTACCCGGGCCCAGGCAGGATAAAAGTCTTGCAACCGGCCCCCTACCGGCAAAAAGCTTGCCTGGACCCACCCTTATCTCATTGTTGCTTCTTGGCCGGGAAGGCAGAGGAAGAGGAAGGGCCAAACCACCTTCCTGCCCCTCGAAACCCCCGGAATCCGTGACTTCTGTTAGAGTAACGTCCTCTCTGACTGGGGCTGAAGCGCTGTGACCAGAAACTATGAAAATCTCTCAACTGCCCTCTACCCGCCTGAAACGGATGGGCTGGTTTGGCCTTATCTTCTGGCAGCTTACCCCCTTTGGACTCTCCCAAATCCTTTACCAATTTCTCTAAGTCCTCCCCAAACAAAAGCCGCCCTTTAAACGGGAGCTTGCTCAAATGAGCCTTGGAGGAACTATCTGCTGCCCCAGTTGCGAAAGCCACAAATATCGCATCGCCGCTATTGCCGACGCCATGCTGTTGGCCAAGCTACGCATAAGATCATACTGCCAAATCGGCTAAAATAGGCTGCCCCGGATTCCAACTTAGCCAGTTCTCCAGGCCCTTCTCCCTCCTGGCAGCCCTGTACTCGCTGCGACCAACGGAGACAGGCTCTAGCCACCCACGCTCCGCACATGGCCGCCTGAAGCGACAAGGCATTTACATCAAAAAACCTTTCGCAAGAGCACATCCAACTTCCTATCCTGCGGGTCCTTGAGAACTGCACTACCCTCCACCGGGATGGTAGTTTTCTTGGTGACCGCCGAAACGGCTGCATCAACCTTAGGAGACTTAAAAACCTCCTTATCCTGATCAAACAAGGGATAAAGGCGACCCATGACTCTGGACCCTTTCAGAGGAGCTTCCGGCACGTTCCACTCCTCCTGAATCATCTCCCGGAACACCCTGTGTACCGGGAATGCCCACTGAGTCTTTCTGAACACCTGTAGCAAAGGATCTTCCAGGGTGTCATCTTCGGACGCTCCTGGACCTGGCATATTCAGTACTTTCAAGGGATTCCACTATCAAGGCTGGCAAGCTCTTCTCTTCTGAAGACGCGCACCACCCTGGCTTGGTCCTCCCTTTCAGACAGCTCGCCTTCCTCCAGCTCTTCCTCACCGTCGAACTGCAGGGCGTCATCATCTGAGCAACTGCCCCTCAGAGGCCAGAGAACAATCCGCCGGTAAACCTTCAGTACGCGGTTTCTTGGCCCCGACGGGGGGATCCTCGGCCTGGGAAGCCATCGCGGGTCTCTTCAGCCCCTGCCGATGTCTCCTGCCGGTGGCACCTGTTGCGAGCCAGAAAATAAAGCGCTTCTGCAGCAGCGTGACAAAATCGCTTGAAAAAATGGCTGTCCAGTCCTTGGGCAAACGAGCCGTAGGCTGAAGAGCATCCGGGGCAGAAGAGGGGCCCCGCCACCGGCTCCTCCTGGGCTGCCTCAACTAAATGAGTGGAAGAACCACCGGACTCAGCCAGCTGGACCTCCTCTTTATCAGACTTGGAGAAGTCCATGCTAAAGGAATCTCTCCACGCAGGCTTTGCAAACTCCTGAGGAGCTTTTCCTCAAGCCACAAAACTAAACAAAGAGGCTTGGAGGACATTGCAGCCCTGAGCACAAGTGAAACACGCTCTTTGCCCTTAGAAAGAAAACGTTTTTCACCAGGGCAGAAACAAGTGTTTTAAACACCGCGGGGCTGAGTTGAACACCCAAACGAGTTGTTTTTTTTGGGGTTTTTTCAGCCCCTCACCTAAGGGGGAAATTGCCTCTGGACTAATAACCCCAGACAAAGTTAAGCAGACAGATAAAAAGCATCTGAGGAGGACCAGCCGAATAGCACTGAAACCGGCGGTTTACAATCTGCCTGCGCCACGCGGCTAGGCCCGACGCGCCAAAATTGTGCACCAAAAATATTCTCCCCCTCAGACGTCGGAGCTCTGGCCTTCTTACCTTTGCCGCAATGTGAGCAAGCAGACTGTTAAATTACCTGTGGGGGCGAACCGCTTACCAGCGTCTCGGGAGAATGACTGACATTCCCTAGCAGCTGCTCCGGTATAAGCCGTGTATGATCGCCCCGAGCCTGCCAGCGCACTTACAGGCAAAACTTCTGTGTGGCGCTGGCTAGGCTTAAACTGCGTGTCGCTCCAACCGGACAGTGCCCTCCAAAAAAATCTGAGCCCCTATAAAGCTGTTAAGCTCTGCTGTGACTGCTTTATGCGATATACAGCAGAACCCCCCAGCTTGGGAGTGGGAGGGTGGGGGGAGAGCAAGGGGAGATGAAGCGAGATGCCTGCAAGTAACCCCTTAAAGGCCACAGTCCTTTAAATCAACTTTCTCCTCTCCCTAGGCTAAAAAATCCAGACAAATTACTGATAATCCTAGCTCAATTAAACTTAATTGCTTCTCCAGTGAGCCCGGGACTCCGGGCCTCCTATCTCACAAGCGGCTTGGAGACTGAGGTAACTGATGGCAGGAGGCAGATCCCGAATGGATATACCGGTGACACTCATGAAAAAAGGAGGAGTTTCTCAGTCTCCAAAGCTGCTGGATAAGATAGGGAACCCAGAGGTCCAGGACTAGACTGGATACACGAACAGGAAAACAGGCTTTACACATGGAAAATAGACTGTAGGAGTGGACTCAGTTGCCAGTTGGGACATTTTACCCTCAGGCCTGGAGGGCCAGGGGTTTTCACGTTTCCCACATAGGGCAAAGCGGACTGGGGACTCTAGTCCCATGGCCACTCCTTGTTGGAGCCTTTGGGCAAGACACCATTCTAACCCGCCATTTGCCTCCCAGATATGCCTTAGATTCGTGAGCCCTTTAGGGACGAGGGAATAAAAAAGTGCCTGTTAGCATATATTCTGTAAACCGCGTTGGACCCTGGTGACAAAAGGGCCTACTTGGTATATCAAGCACAGTACTAATAAATATAATAATAATAACCCTATGGGGGATGGTTTTTAGCGGCTGCATAGTGAAATCAGTTTAAAATCATAAAAGGCAAGTCATGGCATTGAACTTAACGTAATTTGTCTCCTGCGTTTATATATATTTAGTGCTGTTATTTACACAGATAGCAGCACTGAACCTACAGATAACGACACATAAGATAAGATATGCTATACCTGGGGTTTCCCCCACGGACCAACAGTCCATCCAAGCCCATCATCCTGCTTTTCCAACAGCTAGCCAAACTAGGTCACAAAGTACCTAGCAGTTATCCCCAAAAGAACACAGGTTCCATTGGTGGGCAAGCAGTGTATTTCCCGTAGTCCCCTTTAATAATGGTTTATGGACCGTTCCTCCAGCGAACATGTTCCCCAAACTTTTTTTTAAAGCCCAGCTACACTAACAAGCTTTTTTCACATCCTCTGGCATAACGAAATTTTAGTAGTTTGGATTAGACGTTGAGTTAAAAAATATTTTCTCTTATTAGTCTTAAATAAGTTACACTGTAGCTCTTCCATTGTACTGGCTCCCTAGTCTTTCTATACTTTTGATGGCATAAACAATCCGATCTATGTTTATCCGTTCCATTCCATTAATTAATTTATAGGGCCTCTATCACCATCTCCCCTCAGTCGTCGTTCTTTTTCAGGTTGAAGAAGACCCTAACACTTTTTAGGCCTCTCTTCATAGAGGGTATCCCCTCCATCCTCTTTACCATTCTGGTGGCTCGTCTCTGATACCTTTTCTAATAAAGCAACATAATCCTTTTTAGGTACGACGACCAGAATTTGCACACAATATTCAAGTGACGGGTCGCACCATGGAATGACACAGAGGCATTATAATTATCCTTTGTTTTTATTCTCCATTCATTTCCTTTACAGTTTATGATGCCTAGCATTCTATTTTTGTTTCTCTTGGCCGCAACTGCACACTGGGCGGAGGCTTTCCACATCTTATCCAAGATGGACGCCTAAATCTTTTTTCCTTCCTGGGGTGGTGGTTCCCGAAGATAGAAACTTGCACATCCCCCCCCCCCGGTGTAACCATAGTTTGTGTTGTTCTTGTTTCCAGGTGCATAACTGCACTTTGTCCACATTAAAATTTCATCTGCCATTTGAAATCCATCCAGGCATTCAAAACGTTTATCAAGAGTCTCCTCTTACCAATTTTTCTGGGCATTTTCAACAACTTTGATTTTGTGGCATCTGCAAATTTGATTACTTCATTCATCTATTCCCATTTCCAAGTCATTTATGAATATGTTAAAAAGCAGAGACCTAGCACAGATCCCCTGGGGTACTCCGACCTATTCACTCTGTCTCCATTGGGAAAATTGGGCCATTTAGCCCCTCACCCTTTCTTGCTTTCTATCTTTAAAACCAGTTCCTGATCCACAACTAGCACATTGCCTTCTTTCTTAATTTTTTTCCAAGAGTCCTCTCATGAGTGCCTTTCTGAAAATCCAGGGATATATCAACCCCGCCGACTTCACCCTTTTGTCTATACCTCATTTCACCCCTTCAGAAAAACATAAACAGTATTAGTAAGAACAAGACCTTACTGTGGCACTAAAGCTCATGTTGGCCGTCTCCCCATTAAGGGAAGCCATCACTAGCTACATGTTAGGTAATTTAGACTTTCTTTATATAATGGGGGTTTATTGGGGGCTTACTAAAAACCATTTTCGTTCTTCCTGGTACTGTGAACGTCAGTGGTCATTGGTCTGTAGTTTCCTTGGAAGGCTTTTTAAAAAAGTGGCGTTACAATTGGCCATCCTCCAGGTCCTTCAGGTATTATACAGATGATTTTTTATGATAGTTTCACAGATTACTAATAGCAGGTCTGCCTAATCTAATATTTGCAATTCTTAACAATAACCAATAATACAAGTCACAGCTATTCAGTGGCCTAGTAGTAAATTGTTACAAATTTACCTGACACATCAGCTGAAATATTGCTGCTTACTTTTTGAATAATTGTTTTTTTTCCCTGCCTGCACGCCCTCCTCTCCTTTTACAGTAATATATGGATAGTATTGGGCCACTTAAGATTTAAATGGCCTGCCTACTGTCTGTTTATTTTTTTTAAAAATACACAACTAGGACCAAGTTATATGTTTCACCAGGACCAGTTCAATATATAACCTTGCTCCTTTGAATAATCGACCCAGTAATAAACCCCAGTAACAATTAAAAGTCACAGCAATCAGTGGAATGATTCATGACTGTGTTCTAGTGAGGTGTGCAAACTCCTGGCGTAAACTGCTCTTTGCTGACCTGCCTTTTTAAAACTGAGACCCAGATGTTAGAATCTTTCTTAGAATTTTCCAAAAAAGACAGGCTTGTTCCTCGCAACCTTTTTTCTTTCGCGTCAGTTGGGTTGCCCCCCCTCCAGCAGCCCTTGGGGCAACATGCAAATCCCAGCCACCTTCCCATGGCCATGATGAAAAGATGGCTCAATGTGCTTACAATTGCACAAACCTTTCCTCCTCCTCACGCGAGATCACATCCGAAGGTCCCCTCCCTGATGGGCAAGCTTTAGTGGCATTGAAACCAACGTACTTTCCCCATATTTATTCTTTCTTTTTTTTTAGCATGAAAAACCAAGAAAGAGAGTGGCATAGAAGGAGGTAAATTTTCTCTGAATGGGCCAACTTTAAATTTCTTCTTTCAGAAGGGAGGAGGGAATGCCAGTATTTTAGCTTGCTGTGCTTTATAAAAATTTACCACCCATGCAAGATTTACATGGGGTAAATTTTCAAAGACTCAGGAGTCCACTTTTTATGTATGGGTTCAAAAACAGAGGTAATACAAACACCCCAGACAAGACAATAAACAAGCCCCCCCCCCCCCCCCCGGATCACATCTAAGTGGATTTTCAGTCTGTTGAAAATTACTACACATACTTTTGATAACGATATGCACAACCTCACACAAACATTCGTCTCCCTCCTAAAAAAGAAGACAACCCCAGGCGAGACATGTATGTGCATTAGGGATCTGAAACATTTTCCCTACTATTTAATTTATTGGCTTCATACAATAAGATCTCATAAAAACTCTAATGCATTCCTAAATACCTTTTTAATCTGAAAAGTAGTCAAAAAAACCTGAAATTTTGTCCACTTTCCCTTTCTGTCTGTCATACTTACAATATGCACTCTTGCTTGGCGACTAGTTCACATTATATTATCACCCTCAATCCGGTGTGCACTATTCACCTTTAGAGCTCACTATAGGAGGGCGAAATCAGATAATTATTTCACTTCCACTGGTTGCGTATAAAAACACGAATTTCCCTAGCCAGGAGCAACACTTACTACTTGAATCGCTTCTTTGTTGGTGGCCTTTTTTTTTTGGTTTTTCTAATTCTCCTCTGGTCCCAGAAGCAAGCAAACCAGTTACAATAATTCTAATTATTAACCACTAAAAAAGGTTCTGCTAAAGCTTTAGGGAATTAAATATTTCAAGATCCACAAACTTGAGATGGTCAAATGTAACACCCCGGCAGCTTTCTGCTTCTTTTTTTTTATTAGGAAAAAATTGGCCACAGCTGTCAACAATTTCGTCTTATCACTCTATGTGATGCTTTTTATGTGCTTTGCCCTTTTTTTTGAACCCTCAATCAAATTGCTTTAATAAACAATATCTACAACAACACTGCAAGCCAAACTATGCCCCAGAAAACAATAGTGTAGTCAGGTTTCCTAGTCCATAGCCCAAAGTTCCTGTGAGAATAAAAAAATTTGTTTAGAGTTCATAAATAGACCTTTTTAATCCCTTTACAGAATATTACCCTTTAACAATATCTCTGCTTTCGATATCAAGTTTGTTCATAAACATAATTGGGGCCTGGGCCCTAATAAGCTATACATGTGGGAAACCTTTCTAAACAAATATAATCTTTTTTATATATTATATCTAGTTCCCCCCTTGCAAGATTATCAATCCTGACAGTCCCTATTAACTTATACATTACCTTCTCTTTTTAAACTTTTTTTTAAACATTGTCTTCCCTTATAACACTGATGACAAGCACTTTTTTTTTATTTTTTTTTTTTTTTTAATTTTATATATTAAATTTTTTTTATATATTAAATAAATAATTTTTGATATTTTTTTTCTTTTTTAATTTAAAAACATATTTAAAATTTTAAAAATATTAAAAGTTTAATAATTTCTATACGCTAAGAAGCCTTTTTTACTATTTAATGTTATAACAATTTATTTTAAATTAAATTTTTTAGGGTTGTATATTACATAACACGCTTCTTATCTCTTTTTTAATTTATTAAGCACTTTTTAATATATAAATTTTAAATGCACTTTTTATTGATTTTTTTATATTTAATATAACGCTTTCTTCTTTCTTTCCTCGTCTTTCGCTTTTCTTCCTTTCTCCTCTCACATCGAGACTTGCTTTTCTCCATGAGACCCCCTTTCCATCCCTTATAAGTCCCTTTCTATAATCCACCAGTTATGCACATTAAAGAGTTGATTAGGTTGCTGCTATTAAGGTGTGCTAATTAACGCCACAATTTCCTCCCAAAATAAATTAAAAACAAAAAAAAAAAAAACACAAAAAAAAATAAAAAACAAAAATCCTGCAAAACGATCATGGAAAACAAATCAAAAATAGTTTAAACCTGCAGCACCTCCCTTACATATTTCAAAAAGCCATATTACTAAACTAGCACATTTATATTGGTGCTATTTTTTTTTAGTTTTTTCTCATTAAAGTAAAGTTGGAGGGTGGATCGGTTAATAGTTAGAGCAACCTGGCTTGATAAACCAAGAGCAATCAAAAAACCAGTTTTGATTCCACTCAAAACTCCTTCACTCCTTAGTGCCTTGGCGCATAGTTCATCTAAACCCTCTATTATTGACCCCTCAGAAGGAAAACACTACTTTGCCATCTCATCTAAACTTTCTGGTCATCCACTGCCAAAGAAAATCCAGGATCGTACTGAGTCGCCAGGAGAGCTCTAGCATGTGACTTAAGGCACACATTGCATTGATGTAAAATGTTTGGCTCTTTCCATCTTTCTAAGCAAATCATTATATAAATTTTTTATTGTTTGGATTCATTATTTATTGCAGCTTGAGGAATTTCTTGAAGGTGTAAGGAGCCTACTGGATAGTAGCCCGTAGACTTATCACACCTGTAAACAAATGTTTCTCCGGAGGACAGCAGGAAT